>JAGFBZ010000470.1:0-600000 GCA_018398805.1 Hirundichthys speculiger
GCCTTTAGCGACTTTTTGTCAGCTAGTGACTCAACTCATCTTCTCAGTGCATAATCATTGTTCTTCAGCAGCTGCTCTCAGAAGTGTTCTCATGAAATGTGCGCAGAAGCTTAATCTCAAAAAATTGCTAGCACTGCCCTTTTGCATTATGAACGCACCATCATGCATGTTTTCTAGAGTGAGTGTGTGTGTGACGTTTTGACGTCATAGTCACGTCATGACGTCTGGCGATTCTAGCGATTTTCAGAGAGCAATAGTGACTTTCTGTGATTTTTTTTTTTAGCAAACACTGAGTAACAGGAAAATCCTTTGGACATCCAAATTGTTCATATGGACATATGGAAGCGAAATCGGCGAAGTGAAGTGGTACAAAACCTTGTGTTCTTAAGGTAATATCTATGGTGTATACTCTCCCTGAAGAAAACAATAGATTATAATGACAAATGAATCATGTGAATCACCATGTCATTTGTGTGCAAACAATAATGTGCGGATGAAATCACTTCCCACAGAAAATAGATCCAAGTTCTATAGCTCTCTACTGGGGCCAGCCCAGATACGCGTGGTCACAAAGCGACAGTTTTGCTAGGTTAGCAATTGTGGGCGTCCCTAGCGACAAAAGAAACCATTAGCGACTTTGGTGATTTTTGGTGAATCTGCTCTCGTCTTTAAGTGACAAAATCATGTTTTTCAACACACTGTAGCCCTGCGCCACTGTCAGAAGCATTTCTAACATGAAATAGTGCTGCAGATTAGCTCGATCTGTAAAAACAGGCACGTTAACGTGCAAACAGGTTTAACGCGTGACGTTATACGCAATGTCATGACATCATCTGGCGACTTCTAGCGACTTTTAAGCGAGCCAATAACGGACTTTCTGTGATTTTTTAGCAACACTGAGTCCCACGGAAATCCCTATGGAATCCATTTGTTCACTGAGAAAATACAGTAGCTCTTCAATGGCATAAGTCTTAATTACAATACAAATATTCCAATACAGTATAATATTATGTAAATGTCTATAAGCTTTAAATAAATTGTTGGAGGCTAAATCTGATACGAAGATATTAATGTAAGAATGTTGTAGAAGTTTCGATAAATGGATTTAAGAATTTAGATTTGATTTTCATTAACTGTGGGACATATGAAGCGTAATTGCAAAGGAAGTGGGACAAAACTGGTGTTCTGAAGGTGAATATCTACTGGTCTATTACTCTCCCAGAAATAACTAAGGTTATAATGACAAGGGAATCATTTGAATCCCCTTGTTTGTGGAAAACAATTGTGCAGGAGCGGACATCTCTTCTCACAAACAATACATTAGTGATCACAATATATCGGCATTAACATCGGTATCGGACGATATTGGTTTTTTTAACATATCGGTATCGGTCCGCTTGGCCGATTTATCGGCTGATGGAAAAAATATGTATTTGTTGTTATTTCCTGAAATATACACATTTTGCCAACAGACTGGAGGTCGTGAGTGCTCCTCATACCATATCATATATTTTTTGATGATAAAATATGTTCGAAAATTTAAAAAAGACATTCAAAACTTTAGTTTGTATGATTTTAAGTCTGTAAAAATGGTTACTGGTCAATTGGAAAAAAATATCGATATCGGTTAATATCGGTCATATACCCTTACAGCAACATTTATATGGATATCGGTATCGCCAAAATTTTCACATCGTGCATCCCTACAATACATCTAAGTTCTATTGCTCTCTGGGGCCACATAGGTCAAGGATACGCTTTGTTCATAAAGCGTCGGCGAACATGCAATGTGGTGGAAACCAGTTTATTCTGACTACTGTCCCCTGGCCCAGGGGCCTTCTATGCTGACAGCATGGCCAGGTGCCATCTGATTGCCATCCCCGTGGCCCAGGGCCCCTTTGTGCCATCCCCCGTGGCCCAGGGGCTCTAGTTGGTGTCCCCCATGGCCCAGGGGCCCTCGGTGCCATACAACATGGCCCAGGGGCCCTCTGGTGAATTCCCGTGGCCCAGGGGCCTCTGGTTTCCGTACCGCAGGCCCAGGGACATCTGGTTGCCATATCCCGTTGGCCCAGGGGCCCTTGATTGCCGTCCCCTGGCCTTAGTCGCTGTACGATAGCCCAGGGGCCCTTGATGCGTACCCCGTGGCCCAGGGGCCTCTGCTGCCAGCCACGTGGCCCAGGGGCCTCTAGTCGCGTACCGTATGGCCAGAAAGCCCTTTGATTGCCGTTCCCGTGGCCAGGGGCCCTCTGGTTGCCATATCCCGTGGCTAGGAGCCCTCTGATTGCCGTCCCCCGTGGCCCAGGGGCCCTTGGTTGCTGTACACATGGCCCAGGGGCCCTCTGTTTCTATATCCTGTGGCCGAGGGCCCTCTGACTGCTGTCACCCCCCCCCATTTCAGTTTACCCTTCTCTCTCGGTTCCTCTTCATTGTGCCATATAACATAGACTAAAGAAGTACAACTAAAGAAGATCCAAAGAATAGAGGCCTCTGATATCGCAATCGATATCGGCATCTGCATTGTTGTGGGCCCCCCGGGCCCCCTGGATCATTGGCCCCGGGGCGCCAGCCCCACTTGCCCGGTCCGGTAATACAGCCCTGGACAATGACAGAGGTGCAAAGTGGATCTATCTCCAAGTCGTATACAATTCAGAGAGGTCATTAACATCAAAGAATGCAGGATTATCAGAAATGACAATTGCAGTAGGAACAGCCGTCTTTAAACATCCATAAAAACATGAGGACTTTGAGATAAGTTCTTTAGAAGGCCACGTGTCAAACTAGCGACTTGATGGAGCCAGAATGATAATCAGAAGTGATGGCCCTCAAAGACCAGAATTTAGAGCAAAAGTCAGGAACTTATGAATCAGCATTATACAATAGGGCCCCAAAATGCAGTTTTAATATAACAATGCAGATTACAAACAAACGTGCAGCAGCCAGTGAGCAGAGAGTGTAATCGAACTCTAATTTTTGTTCAGACAAAAATAAATATGCCTTTAGTTTGTGCCTGGCTTATCTACGGTCAGGATAATTAAATAAAAACTCTCTAAAACAGTATTAATTTGGAAAGAGTGTAAGAAAAGACCAGTTTGTTATGTTTGCATAATGTCTTACTTACTTACAAACATGACTTGTATGTATAAATAGGGCTGGGCAAGTTAACGAGTATTATCACGTTGACTCATCATTATTAACGCAACATTTATTTTATGCGCGTAACGCATGTTGCTCACATGCTTTAATACTTTAATTTTAAAAAGATTTTTGATTGACAATGAAAATAGAAAGAATGAATGATACACGGATGGTAAAATTACTGAACTTAATATGGACATTTCATTTTAAAGTCAAAACGGAGATTCAACAGAACAAGGTTTTGTAACAACTGACAAGTGAACTCCCCGTTTAAAGTTTCTGCTGTACCTCAGAAATTACCTGTTTTAATGTTTGATTGTGCTGAGACACAATCATTTTGTTGGATTTTGTTGTAGACTTTTTTTTTTTATAAAAACAGGATAACATTAATGTCCTGGCAGGGCAATAAGCTTTATTTCTTTTACATTTTTTAAGTGAGATTTACACTAAATAGTGTTACTGACAAGTGCTGATGTTTAAAAATGTTTGAACAACAAATGTTATGGTACTTTAGTTTATATGGCAGCAGAACATTTAAATAAAAGTAAATTTTACATTACTTTGAATTTTATTTATTTTTTCGTATACAATGCAATTAATCGTGATTCTTAGGGAAATAATGCGATTAATCGTGATTTTAAAATTTTAATCGTTGCCCAGCCCCAGTACTAAAGGAAAAAAAAAAAATTGATACTGTACTGATTTATTGAAAATAGGGCAGTCAGTCTATTGAAAAAAAAAAGAAGAAGAAACAAGAACAGGATTAAACAGATTTGAGAGTTGATAGAACAGTCATTGCTATGCAGGTATAAAGAGGTAAGAAAAAAAACAATATGTAAAAAAGGAAGAAGAGAACTGATACATTTTTTTAATTTGCTGCTAGTTCTCATCTACTGTATTGAATAGAGCGTAAGAGAAAACACTACAGTATTGTTGTAATGCCAAGAATTTGGAATCTTCTTAGCCGTAAGGATTATTAATTTCTATGCACTGGTGAGGCAATCTATTCAACTGTTAAGCAAGGCACTGACAACGACGGAGGTGAAAACGGAGGTTTATTCTCCAAGGCTGCAGTCAAAATCACAGAGCTCTTCACAGCATCAGGATTCTTCAGAAGAATGCCAAGATTAAAGGCGGCCAGTTCATCTCATACTATTCTGCATCAGATGGAAAATTACAGCAACCCATAACCTTGTAAAGTCTTGTGATCTGGCTAGACACAAACTCAGCAACTTGATAAGGACAACAATCCGTTGCCCTACAGAGGAGCAGGTTCGGAGGCAAAAAGTCAAGGCTTCAGGGCCGTTAGGCTCAGGATGCATTTTTTAACTTTACAATCCCTACTTTTTGAGTTTGCACCTCATATTTTCTTTGCATACATGAAAGCTTATCTAGATCACAGCAGTAGAGCACGCGGTTCCCGCCCCAAAGGGCACAGCCCACAATTGCGAGCTAAACAGGGAATAATGGTGCGCAGTCTATTTCTATTCGATGTGACCCCTTAGGTGGCCAAACACCCGTCCCCAGCTATGCATACGGGTTTGCAGCTCAGATTGGAATCAGTTGATTAATTGGCTAAGTGATTAAGGAAATTATTAAATTTGGGGGTTGGAATTTTGGATTTTCACAATTTAGGTTGTCAGATTCCGACAATAAAGGGAACGGCAAAAGACCCCCTTGGACTATCTACTCTAGACTAGGCCAAAAACCCAGTGGGAAAAAAAGGCCACAAAACTATCTAAGCAAAGAACATTAAATTCTCAGAGGCACTCGCAGGTGCACCGCCCCAGTTGATGTCGGGGAATGGATCAGGTCTCTGATCTCGTAAGAAAGATGCTGTCATTGCTTTTAACATTATGTGGCGTATACACGGTATCACACATAAAAACAAAACAAAAAACAGAATCAAAATGAACAGGACTGGAGTAAATACTTTTAGAAACATCCAGTGCCAGGGGCCCGAGGTCAGCCACATCCACGGATCAAACCCCCAGGGCTCCGCTGAGTCCCTGTGGTGCTGTATCTCCATTGTGACACCCCAAACCCCCTCTGAGGCTAAGGATGTACGGTTTAAAGGTTCAATCAAACGCCAGATTGATGACCTCGTCGGCCAACTTTATAGTACCCCTCCGAGGGACTAAACCCCGAAGAACTTCGCCCCACTGAGACGCGATTAACATAAGACCAGACCTCACGCTTGGAAACAGATAACCGGGATAATTAACATAATGATTTAACGTGATGATGAGTCATCGAATCATGAATACCCATAAAGAAGTTTTGCTAAACCTGAGGATAATCAGTAACACCCAGATTATTAACCTAAGTGAGAAGCGCAGAGATATTTAAAGATGACAGGTAAGGGTGGAGACACCCCTCACTATCGTCTCGACGTTGACCTCCGCACGTGGCATTCCTAGTGAGACCACAAACGCTTTTCCCCAGAAGCCGCCCACGTGGAGAACACGATCGAGAGAAACAACCAAGAGCTTCATGCAGGGTTGGACTTTATGAAGGACTTGCTGTAAACAAAGATGTAAACCTCTCTGATCCTGAAGCTGATCTGCAACATTTGAATTTCGTATTATATATCAAATCCCAGAATGGTCAGGCATGGAACTAATTTCCTTCAGATTTTCAGACCATTTCTAAATGACAGTGATCGATCACAGAGAACGAGTCCTTGCCTTCATCTGTGCAGTCACACGTGTCCAAATTAAAATGGACTGAAAATGCTACGACATTCAGGAATAATGAATAAGGAGCTGCAAAGCAACAGCAGTCCACCATCGATCAAAACAGACACATCACCCTTATTCAACAGGTTCGAGATGTTTGCTACCCTCAGATGACCCTCAGCGTCTCGAAGCGCCCTCTTAATTCCCACGGTGAACGCCACTAACACCCCTAAGGTTTCCGCTCCAGTGAGCGGGAAAGGCGTGAGGGGAACTGCGCTATCAGCCGCCTGAGGTAAGGCTGAGCAAACATAACAGCTATTTGTTATCCCCAATCCACGAACCGAGGCTACTATCGCCCGATACCACCCGTTGCTACGGTAATCCAACCCTTTGGAGAACATGTTGCGACCTATGAACGACCCACTCACATCCCGAGCAGACCATGGCTGAGCAGGCCCCTGACACAGGAGAATGAAACCAAAAACACAGGAAAATAGCACAAATGTAATCAACATCCGGAACATATTTAGCCCATGACCCCCTCCCTCCATCGTGGCAGGACCGGAGGTCCCGTCGTCGTCTTCTCGAACAGCGGCCATGGGAGATGAATATGTGATGTAACAGTCTTTATTCAGCACACAACAGTCTTGAATGTATTGTATGTGTATGCGTCGGAACAGGAACTCTCTTGCAGTGGCTGGCGTGAATCCAGGTCGCCCGCTCCGCCATCTTAACAGCAGTGTGGGTCGTCAGCAGAACCTGGAACGGGTCGTTTCACTGCTTTGCCATCCAATGCTTCCGACATAGGTCTCGTACCAGAACCCAATCGCCCGGTTGTATTCTGTGCAGGGGTCCGCCGGCTGGTACAGGCTGGGCCGCCTTCACCTGTGAGGTAATCTGTGTCAGTACTTGCAATACGACAACACAGAATTCTCACACAATTCAGCTGATGGAAGTGTTGTGCAATAAGGCGTATAAAGTGCTTGTTTAGTCCAAAAAGGGGTTATTATCAACCGTCTTGAGGGGCGGCTGCTAATAACCCGAAAGTTAATAAAATGAAACGGGGCACCACCTGATAAATCAGGAAAAAGGACTAAATGGCACAATCAGTCTCAAAATGGCTGTTGTTCTATACGTGCCAGCCTGTGACCAGGTGTGGCGCTACAGAGCAACAGAGAAGATGTGAGTCCGAGCACAGACCTCTTCAACCAGCCAATGTTACAAAACTGTGTAAAATAACCACAAACAACTTCTCTCATTAGAATACCAGAATTTATGAACACAAGTATCAGAATGAACAAACACTTGAATCACAATCCTGATATCTACTAACTAAACGATGACTAAAACTAACATACGCAAATTAAACATTCAAAGGAAACCATTGTAAACTTATATACACGTGTGTGTGTGTGTGTAGGTGTGTGTGCGTGCGTGCGGTAATGTGAGAGGGGTGTCCAAGATGGCCGCCGGCTCTCGCGATAGGGCACCAAAGATGGCGGATAGAGTCACGCTGTGGTTCCGCCCTAACCAAGATGGCCGCCGACTCTCGCGATAGGCCGTCACAAGAAGGCCGACGAAGTCACGTGGTGACGTCCTCACAAAGGTGGTTAGTGGGAAAGGCAGTGCAGAAAAGACAGGATAAAATCAACAACGCGAGGGTGATTCCTAACCACCGATGCCGTGATCGCTCCGAGGATTTCCACAGAAGGGAGAGTGTGTAGCTGACTCCCGCACTCTCCAACTGATTGTTTATCTGAAATCACAGCGCGGTCAGCTGGTGGTGAGGAAACACTGCGATCGCGTGGGTAAATACCGTAAACACTGTCACAGAAAGCACAGAGATATTAACTAAAACAAAGTAACTCTGCCCAGACACAAAGTCCTCTTACGTGGATCGCTCTGGAAGCGATCGGTGGCGTTGTAGTGTCCTGGGGGGGTTGATCAGGCTGGGATGGCGGCAGCACTGCTGATCAATTACGCTCCACGGGTGGTCGCAAGAGCGGCTTCCTCTCCTCTGTCTCTGCGTGTTAACGTGGGTATGCGGCGTTGGGCAGCAACAACAGACGGGCGTCCGTCCGGTTCGTCTGAGGCCGTTCACGCGTCCGAGGCGCGCGGGTGATTCCTACGCGAGTTTCTTCCGTACGTCGCGGCTCACTCCGTGTGGCACGTCATGATCGGACCAGGCGTGTGATTGTCGTCAACAACCAGAGGGATCTCCTGCAGACAGGTCGCCAGGGAAACAGGCCTTTGGCTGTTTACCTTGCTGGTGCAGGCCACAGAGATGAGCACCTTTCCGGGGTGTTGAGGTCAGAGAGCGGAGAAGCAAGAGAGGGAATGGGAGGAGGTAGCCGGTATTTAAACGGGGGATCTGCGGTCCGCCTTCGTTTGAGAGACCCCGCTGTGAGCCGGGGTCCCCGGCCAGTGGGAAACAAAGAGAGAGGGGGACGTCATGTTTCACACCTAGGTGTGAAACTGAAAACTGCTAGGAATGCTGGGGACTTGAGTTTTATGATTTCCTTTGTCTTTCTTTGTCTCAGAAAACCATGCGGTCTTCTGTAGCACATGGTATGGCCCAACATCCCCCCTTAGTTCCGAAGACTGGGATGCCGGTCCTAGTCTTTGGGACTACCCACGGGTCGAACAGTCCATGTGTCACACCGTCCGGTTTTGCCTGGGACTGGAAAAACTCAAAGTTCATAGTTTAAAACAGTTCAAGAGGTTGGAGGCTTAGTATCTTGGCAGAGTAGAGGCAACGTCTGGGCAGAGACTTCATCAGACCTACTTATCTACGTGTGCTAATATCTACTTCAATAAACAGTGATATAAACTGAAAAAAAGGTGAAGAAGAAAAAGAAGAAGAAAAGGTTAGAGAAGCAGGTGAGTGGGTGTGTTTGATTCCAGTGGTGTTCTGGAATCGACTGGTATGATGTTTTGAGGTGCATGTGTGTCCTTCAAAACAAACCAAAAAAATTAAAATGCGATCGAATAAAAATAAAAGTTCAATCCAGACTTGTGTCGTTGTCTGGGTTGTGATACCTACTGGATTGAAATTGAAATGGTGTTAGGTGTTAATGCATGCAGATTGAGTGAGTTGGACATGCATCCACTACAAAGTTACTCCACCCCCCTTCCAAGTGTGGAACTGGTTTCCACTGCTGAGAGAGGAGGTGTCTAAGACTCACTGGGTTGATGTGAGACCAGTTATGAAAGTTGATTTTAAGAAAAGGCAGAGGGAACCATGTGGGTTTAACTGAGAATGTATCCAACAGAGAGGTTGCAGTGGATGTTGGAGATGTGGGTAGGTCTGGACATTTGGCATCTTAATCGTCTGACAGATCAGATGCAGCTGTCGGACCTGCAGGATCGGAGAGTCGGGTCTTCAGTATCTCTATGAACTTGGAGACCGTGTCCTCCATTTCCTCTCCTGTACTTCTCTTTCTGGGCCTGCGCCTTCTCTTGTTTTGGGAGACATTCTGAGGCCTATGTGGTGGTTGGTCAGGGGGTTGGTGCCAGGCTCCACCCCCCTCGTTCTGATCCTCTGCTAATGAGAAGCGCCTGTGGCGTCTCTTAGAACTCAGATTGGTGTCAGCATTGGAGTGGGGCGTTCCTTTGCCCTCAAATGCCAAGCTGTCACTCTCAGAGCCACTCTCAGCACCTGTACCTGGCCGTTGGTGAGTCTCCCATGCAAATTGCGCATATCTGCAGATTTCCTTCATGCTGAGGTTCCTCATTCTGCAGTGCACTTTGACATGGAACTGCACGCTCTTATGGAGGTTATGGAGGAACAAAGACTTAAACTTACTGTCCTCCTCCAGGCATGGTGCATTACGTCCCTGGAAATACGCAGCTCGCAAGCGCCAATAGTATTTCCTGGGTGGCTCTGACTTATTGTGCTTTATGGCAAAAGCAGCCAAACTAGCAGAGGTTGGGTCAGTGTGGGTTGAATACTCCTCCTGCAGAGCCTGACAGAGTGCTGAGTAGAAGTCTCTGGTCTCTAGAGGGAGAGTCTTCATGAACCTGTGGACACTCCTACCTGTGGTTTTCCAGAGGAGCTTTAATTTCTCACGGGATGAAGCGTGTGGCAAATCCTGGAGGCAAAACTCGACCTCATCAAGATAATCGTCAATGTTTGATTTTCGATTATCTGGGTCGAAGTGTTCTATGTCCCTGGCCAGGGACTCAAGGTGATGGTACCGAAGGCCACGTCCATAGGACTGGCCGGGTCCATCAGACTCAGAGGAACTGTCCTGGTACTGGTGGTCATTGTACTCAGAGACAGGACTTATTCTCCGATGACATGGAGAAGAAATCTGGTTGAGGTTTGTTTGTAAACCACATGATGCGTGCCTTTGGACAGCGGGTGGTGGTTCAAAAGGGTTTTGAGCTACAGTGTGGCTCCACCTGTGTTGTGGATGCGGTACTGCATCTCCAGAGCGCAGAGTGGCGTGTCGAAGAGTGGTGGGGGGTGCACACTTTAGGGCTACTCCCCCCTTATTCCCTGACGACACAGCTGGAGCTTCGTGGGTGTCATCCCAGGTGATGAGGTCTGGGACCTCCTGCGTCTCAGGAGGGAAACACAGACTGGCTGGTGAATCCGCTCTCACAGCCTCTGCTGGCCACGGCTCAGTGTGGGACGGGCTGAGCCTCTCGTCACACTGGTGCACCTGCTTACTGAGAGAATGAACATCAGAAAGTTGATCAGTCACATTATCAGGTTCCAGTGGTGAACTGTTATTCACCTGCCGGCTTTCCTCCCAGCTCTAGTGCATTTTGGGAGAGCTCGGTCGTGAACGCTCACGGGACTCGAAAGACAGCTCACGGAGGTACAGTGACTTCTCACGGAGCTGGAGTGCCTGCTCACGGAAGAACAATGCCTGCTCACGGAGCTTGAGCGACTGTTCACGGGGCTGCCATGATTCTTCATGGCTCTTCAGCCTCTGAATGAGCTCTTCTGCATAGAGCTGGGACTTACAACCAAGCATATCTGAAATTTGCGTTTCTCTGGTTTGGTCCTGAATAAGTGCGATCAACTCCTGTATCCTTATGCAAGTGCTGAGTTTATAGCTGTTAAAGTAGTTTGTCTCCTCGGGGGAGAAACCAGTGGAACCAGCAACCATGCTTTCCGCGTGGGCTGGCTTTGAGAAGGGCTCGGTCCCTGGTGGAAGGAGGTCTACACCACACATTGTTGAGTAGGGTAGAATAAAGTTACTTAAAAATTCAAAAAGGGGTTTGCAGTGCTGTTATGAATGCACAGGTTGGGCTTTAACCTGTGGCTTACAAAATAACAATAGACTGCAACTGTTAGTTCAACTACTCTTAGCTCGCTAGCTGGTTCTTAGCAGGTGTAGGCTGCTTACACCTCTTGTGAGTAGTTTTAGTTGTTAACTTAACTGTGGAACTTCTCTGCAGCCCTAAGTGGACTAACCAATGCCACACAGTTAAACACTACACAGACACACCTGGAGTTATGCTTATGTTAGGAGAAGTTGGGTACTTACTACCAATAAATTAAAAGATAATAATTTCTGGAAAATTACTATAACTTAAAATAATCAAGTTTATTTTACGCAGACCTGCAACAAAGCTGGTATGTTAGAAAGCTCCCACGGGGGGCATCATTATGTTAAAAGATAGTAATTTCTGGAAAATGATTATAACTTGAAATAATCAAAAGGTTATTTCACACAGACCTGCAACAAAGCTGGTATGTTAGAAGGCCTCACACGGGCGCACCATTTATGTTGTGCAATAAGGCATATAAAGTGCTTGTTTAGTCCAAAAAGGGGTTATTATCAACCGTCTTGAGGGGCGGCTGCTAATAACCCGAAAATTAATAAAATGAAACGGGGCACCACCTGATAAATCAGGAAAAAGGACTAAATGGCACAATCAGTCTCAAAATGGCTGTTGTTCTATACGTGCCAGCCTGTGACCAGGTGTGGCGCTACAGAGCAACAGAGAAGATGTGAGTCCGAGCACAGACCTCTTCAACCAGCCAATGTTACAAAACTGTGTAAAATAACCACAAACAACTTCTCTCATTAGAATATCAGAATTTATTAACACAAATATTCAAAGGGACAAACACTTGAATTAAGATCCTGATATCTACTAACTAAAAGGCGACTAAGCTAACATAAGCAAATTAAACATTCAATGGAAACCAGTGTAAACTTATATACATGTGTGCTGAGAACTATAGGTGTGTGTGTGTGTGTGTGTGTGTGTGTGTGTGGGTGGGGTGTGTGTGAGAGAGAAAGATGTCTAAGATGGCCGACGAGATCACGCGCTCTTGTCCCCCAACAAAATGGCCGCCGACTCGCGAGACAGGACGTCACAAGATGGCGACGAGATCACGTGGTGTTCTCGTCCCTTATCCAAGATGCCCGCCGACTCCCGCGAGAGGACGTCACAAAATGGCGGACGAGACCACGTGTAACCCGTCGGAAGGTGTTAGTGGGAGAGAGAATCAGAGTTTAGGAAAGGCAGGGCAAATCAGCAACGCGAGGGTGATTCCTAACCACCGATATCGTGATCGCTCCGATGATTTCCACAGGAGAGAGTGTGGAGCTGACTCCTGCACCCTCCAACTGATGGTCTGTCTGAAATCACCGCGCGATCAACGGGGTGAGGAGACACTGCACTCACGTGGTAAATACACACCGGCGGATTGCCGGCGGGCTCAATTATAAACACAGTAAACACGAGAAAACTGAATAATCCTGCAACTAGCAACCGCGACCCTGTGTTCTCACAGATGCAGCAGTATGGATCACTCCACAGAGCTGCTCTGGTTCTGTACCGAGGAACGGCGGGCAGGGTTGCTGTTCGCAATGGTAAAACGTGTGGACTACGGCGGACCGATGGTCCGGTTCTAACACATAGAAGCACAATGAGAATTGGATTGGCAACAACTAAACTAAGCTCTGCCCAGACACAAAAGCCTCTTACTTGTTTCGCTCTGGAAAGCGATTGATGGCGTGGTAGTGTCCCGGTAAGGTAGTTGTGCTGTTGAGTGCGGCTTCGCCGCTCCTGGGTTACGCTCCGCGGGTGGTCACCGAGCGGCTCTGCTGCGTTCCCTCTCTCCTTCGGCTTCAGGGGGCGGATACAGGTTAGCGCTCCAGTGGGACCGGGTCCTGTAGGGCGCGCGTGGAGCCGATGGCGTCTTCCGTGGGGCACCGAGCCTCTGCCGCGTCGCTGCGCGCGGGTTGCTCGTGGTGCTGGCTGGACGGAGCGCGTAAACCGGTCTTCCTCACCGGTGGCTGACTAGCGCGCCGCTGGATGGCCTCGCGGTCGCTGGCTGGAGCAGTGATGGGCCGAGGGAGGCCCGAGGGAGAGGATGCTTTGAAGCGCGTGGATTGGATCCGATCTGGAGGGCCGACGAGGGTCAAAGCTGGCCGTGGAGTAGAAGAGGTTGGAAGCAAGGGAGGTTTGAAGCAAGAGAGGTTTGAAGGAAGAGAGGTTTGAAGCAAGAGAGCGATCTCAGCTCGTACACTGGGTTTTAAGCGGCGGGTCTGTGACCCGCCTCTGTTTTGGGGAACCCCGCTGAGACTAGGGGCTCACGGCCAGTGAGAGGCCGTGACATCACGTTCACACCTAGGTGTGAACTCGCACGGAATGCTGGGGATTTGAGTATAAAAGATTTCCTTTGTCTTTCTTTGTCTCAGAGAACCATGTGGTCTTCTGTAGCACATGGTATGGCCCAACATCCCCCCTTAGTTCCGAAGACTGGGATGCCGGTCGTAGTCTTTGGGACTACCCACGGGTCGAACAGTCCATGTGTCACACCGTCCGGTTATGCCTGGGACTGGAAAAGCTCAAAGTTCACAGTTTAAACAGTTCAAGAGGTTGGAGGCTTAGTATCTGGGCAGAGTAGAGGCAACGTCTGGTCAGAGACTTCATCAAACCTACTAATCTACATGTGTTCCTATCTACTACGTACAGTGATACTCAATAATAGACAAAAAAAATAAAAGGAGAGGAATGGAAAGGGGAGAAAAGGTGGAGGAGCAGGTGAGTGGGTGTTAGGGAAGAAGGAGCGAGCCCCATTATGGGCTTGTTTGTCAGACGTGGCTCGGGGTAGGAGTCAGCCGGTGAGAAACGAGGTCTGACGAGGGTGATGGAGTCGAGTCTAGTTTGCAGACGTGTAAGGTGGCTGTAAAGTTGACGGGCAATGAAGGCTGTCAGGATCCAGCCACTGAGGAGTAGGCCGAGAGCGACCATACTAACGGAATGGTCTGTGCAGGCTGGTGCCCTGCAGGCGGCTGGGGACAGCGACGGTGAGCCCGCCTGGGGTGAGGCTGAACTTAATGCATTTAGTTCCTTCCCTCAAGAGTTGTTGCTCGAGGGCGTCGTCGATAGAGAAATTGTAACCCTGAAACGCATCCATCACTTCGACCTCCGCTTCATGTCGGTCGGGGTTGAGGTGATGGAGGATCACATTATCGAGGTGAATAGTGGCTTCTTGAGGGACTGACAGGAACACGGTTTGGTTTGGCAGGGCCAACTTCGTGGCAGTATCGTGGCGGTCATACGAAAACAGGGCTTCCTTCACGGGGTGCTGACCAGCCACTTATTCCCGGCTCTCTCTACCCTTGTGTCCATTCCTTCGTCTTCAATGGATACCTGACCTTCGCACTTTTGCTCGGGCGATTCGGTTCTCAGACCGCAGAGGTAGTTTGCAACGTCTTTTAAAAAGGGATTGCTCGGGCACACCCAGTGGATGTCCTTCGTTTTGGTGCATAGGTTAACGTTAGGAATGAGGTAGAGAGAGGGGTCATCGTCGTGGTACGCTACCATAGGTGGTGTTCGGAGGTGGACGTGGGCGTTACCCCTCCAGAACCCCACATTTAATACAGCTTTTAGTCTGTAAACATTTTTCTTTTCGATGATTGGGAGGTTAAGGATAAATCCCACCTCGACGTTTGGGTTTACGGAAATGGGGATAGCGCTTCCGAGGCTGAACGCCAAGTGGACCTGTGACTGTTGTATGGTGCCGGTGGTGGCGGATTTTAGGATTTGTTCTACTAAGTCTAAGGGAACCAGGTATGCGGGAATTCTGCCCTCCCCCAAACTGTTCACGGACGCGGTGACCTCTCTGATGAGGTCTTGCATAAGGCCCTGACGACTTGTACATAAATTATGTCTTCCTTTACTGCTTCGGCTAGGCTTTGTAGGGCATGCACGGTGTAGTTGATGATCGTTGAGTGGGCGTTCACGGTGACTACTGTGCCTTGTGCAGTTCTACTTATGGTTTGCAGCTGTTGCTGTTGCAGGAGAAGTCTCTTCATCGAGGTCGGCCATATGTCGCTCGCTGCAGTGACTTTAAACTGACAGCGTTAGCGGCTGAGAGGCCCACAGAGAACAGGGATCCCAATGCCGATGTCGCAGCTATGAGGCCGCCAAGGAATCTTTTCGGATGCTTACTGACGCTGAGATCTTCCTCCGTGACTATGAATTTTTCCAACTGCTCTAATATATAGACGATCGAATGTTTTGCGTGCTCTACCGTGTCATGCGTCTGGGTTCCGCTCAATCTCCCTTCCGTTAGCTGCGGAGGGAGGTGAATGTGTTTTCGGTACACGTCCCAGGGATCTAGGCGCGCGTACACCCTTTGGGTATATAAGCTACAGTGTGTGATCAAAAGTCCCGGAGTGTCCTGTAGAACAATCCCGGTCGGTGGGCCAGTTCCCACCACGTTGGTCGGCTGGGCTGGCAGTAAGTTGATGAGGAGGATCATGACCCGGAGGAGGTCCATCCTGCAACAGAATAGACCGTGGTCATTATTGGGGTGGAGACAAGGGGCCTGTCTGAGTCAGCGTGCACCAAGCCTGTGAGTGCCGGCGCATGCTCCCCCCTTTCTACTGTTGTTACTGGTGGTCTCCGTCTTGCCCATTGCCCTTTTGGGGGGCACTGGGCTCTGCACCTGGAGGGAGTGACGGGTTGTATGGTTTGATTTGATTGGCGTGGACCCATTTGTAGGCTGCTGGCTGTCTGGGTTTCGAAACGCGGATGCGGTAGGCTACTGGGGACACTTTGCCTACGATTTCGAACGGGCCTGACCAGCTAGTAAGGAATTTTTTTGATATGCCGGCCGGCTGCGCAAACCGGAAATAGACAGTGACGTGCGGTCAGGTGAGGCAGGGGAGGCCGTGCCTCACCTGCCATCGTGGAAAGAAAGAAATGGAAAAAATATATATATATTTTTTTATTTATCAATTGATTTGTACTATAAAGTAATTTTCCATTTAACTTCACCATTTTTAGATTATTTTTTTATTCAAAATCGCTGAATTTTCACATTTACCATTCAAATACGGAGAAGATGCGGGCGGTGAGGCAGCACCCCGCTGAGCCTCACCATGGATTGCGCAATGACTCGGCTAACTGTGCTGCCATGCTATGTAGAGAGACCAGATCGCCGTCTCTTTGTATGTCTCTAAAATGTTCAAACAAGTTTGCTAGATGAAATAAGTTTCCATAGTTTAGCTGATTTATATAATGAACAGCAACTATATGTGTGTAATGTGTTTCTTGTGCTGGCGCGATCATAAAACGGCTGAGAAGAGGCACGGGGTGAGGCACGCACTTCTCCTGCCTCACGTTAGGGGGCACTAGTGAGCACAGGGATTCTTCTTGCGACACATTGGCTGCAGAATAAGTGACAGCAAGAGCAGAAGGAGCGGCGCATGGACTTTATTTATAAGTAAAGGTAAGACCATAATAACTTTTTTAAAAATTAAATGTGCTTTTTTGTGCGCTACAGTTGTATGTGTAAAGCATTTATATGTGAATGACGATAGGAGGTTTTAAACATAAACAGTTAACTGCTGCCAATCAAATGGTGAATAAGTTGTTCTGGAGGGTTCATATGCTTGTAAATCTGACTGATGAAGTCAGTGCCTCACCAGCCATGAATCTCACCGCACGTCACTGGAAATAGAAGACCTTATCTCCTATCTGATACTCGCGGTGGCTCGTCTTGCGGTCGTAGTAGGCTTTAGCGCCTTCGACACTCGCCTCCAAGTTCCTTTGGGCCCATGCAAAGGTGGACCGCAGGTGGTCACGCAGGTCGGACACGTATTGGTGTGTGGTGTAGGCGGTCGCCACACTGACATCTTCCGGGTGTTAGAGAAGGTGCAGTGGTAGCGTCATTTGTCGCCCAGTCATCATTTCAAAGGGGGTTATGCCCGTGGAGCGGTTTGGTGTAGACCGGATGGCCATCAGCACCAGGGGAAGTTTCACATCCCAGTCTTTGCCGTTGTCGCCGACGTACTTTTTTAGCATGTGGACCACGGTTCGGTTGGTTCGTTCGACTTGGCCGGACGACTGGGGGTGATACGAGATGTGGAATTTAACCTCCACCCCCAGGAGGTCGTAGAGTGCGGTCATCACACTCGACGTGAAATGTGTGCCTCTGTCGGAGTCTATCGACAAGGGAAGCCCCCAGCGGCTGAACACGTGATTTATGAGCAGGACGGCCGTGGTGACTGCCGTGTCATTGGGCGCTGGAAGGCACTCCACCCACTTGGTGAACATGCATGTGACCGTGAGGAGGTAGCGGTTACCTCTCGAGGACTTTGGGACAGGTCCGACCCAGTCTACCTGTAGGTGGGACCATGGGAACGTCACCCCCCTTCGCTGGAGGGGGGAGCGATCCCGAGGTTGTGAGGGTTGGAATTGACAACAGGTCAAGCACCCTCGAACGTATATCTGGGCGTCATGGGCCATTGATGGCCAATACGCCACTTGTTGAAGTGTCTGGAGAGTGGCCTTGTAGCCCCGGTGGCCCCCGGTGGGGGAGTCATGTGCATGCGTTAACACCACCCCCCTATGCGCGATCGGCACCACCCATCGTGGCTGTCCTCGACCGTCGAGATCATAGACCAACAGTCCCTTCTCCAACCTCAGGTGCGGCAGGAGGCGGCGGAGGTTCCTCAGCCGTCCCGACTCTATGAGTGGGGGCTGCGGGGTGTCTGCCGCCAACGGGTTTGCCACCAGTTGCCGAAGCAGTTGGATATCGGGGTCCTGTTCCTGCATGGTGATCAGGTCTGCGTCCCCCACCTTGCGTCCGAGGCACAGGGTTTGCTCGGTGAATTGCGTACTTTCCCCTTTTTCTCTAGCCTGTCGTCGAGTAACGACATTCACGACACAGGTTTCCGGGGTTGGTAGCCACTCAGCTTGGAAAACCCATAGGGGCCCAGCTTCGGCTCCTAGCTTGGCTAGGCGGTCGGCCTCATCGTTGCCCTCTCGGTCAGGTCCCTGGACCTGGGAGTGGCCCTTGACCTTTTTCCAGTAAATGGCCATCCCTTCGGTTGTCACCAGGAGGTCACACGCGAGGAAGAGTTCGGAGTGCTTCACCTCCTTGTTCCTTGCGTTTTTCATACCATTCTCCTTCCACATTGGGAAATGAGAGACAAAACTATGCCGAGCATAGTTGGAGTCGGAGCATACAACGAGCTGTCTCAGTGTCGCCCTGCTGGCCTGTTGGAGTGCAATGAGTACGGCTGCAATTTCCGCGTACTGACTCGTCTTTTGTCCCAGCTGGAAGTGGTTGGGTTCAGCTACTTGGCAGCCTTCCCAGAGAATACCCACCTCGGCCTTAAGCTGGTTCTCGTGGTGGAATGAGCATCCATCCACGTAGACCTTGGGAATGCCGTCACAGGCGTTCTCATCGTAGTAGTGATGGTTGGACCTCTGTGGTGAGGGAGAGGGGGAGGCAGCCATGTCCGATGGAGTGTCACATTCACAGTGCTGGCACTCTGCCAGGCCCTGGCCCAAAGCCATTTTGCGGTTCTGGGCATACCTCACCTCCACGTCGTAGCCCTGGAGGGCCATCATCCAGGTGGCGATGCGACTATTGGTCAATCTCCCCTCTCGCAACCGTTGGCTGTTCAGGAACGTAACCGGTTGGTGGCAGGTCTCAATGATTACCTTCTGGCCGCCAACGTAGCTACGGAAATGTTCCACAGCCCAAACCGTGGCCAGGAGAGCTTTCTCACAATCCGAGAACCTGACCTCGACACCTCTTAGGGGGCGGCTTGCATACGCTACTGCCCGCCTATCTCGGTCGTGTATTTGCGCTAAGGCTGCGCTTAGACATCGCTCTGAGAAGCTTGCTTCCAAGTAGAACTCTTTGTCTTTATCTGGATAGGCAAGGCACGGAGCGGCACACAGCTTTTGTTTTATAGTGCGGAATGCGACATCTTGGCACTCTCCCCACGTGTAGGGGACGCCCTTATGCAGCAGTTCCGTGAGAGGTTTAGTTATCTCTGCGTGGTCTTCGACAAATTGCAGAGAGTATTTGCAGACCCCCAGGAAGCTCCGAAGTTCGGATACATTGCCTGGAGGGCTGATATCTCGGATGGCTTGCACCCTTCCGGCTTGGGGCTCAATGCCCCCTGGACCCACGGTCAGGCCAACGTAATCGACCTTGGTGCGACACCACTGGCCCTTGGACAATGCCAGTTTGGCCCCTGCGGCGGAGAGTTGGCCGAGCACGTGGCGAATTTCAGCCAAGTGGCCTTCGAAGGTGCTACTCCTCATCAGGATGTCATCGACATAAATGAGGTTTCCCCTGGCCGCCACGTCACTCATAGCTTTATGGAGGAAGATGTTAAACTCGGCCGGAGAATTGGAATAACCAAACGGACAGCGATTCCACGTGTACTGGCGGTTGCCGAAGGAGAAAGCCAGTTTGTATTGGTCTGCCGGATCCACTCTCATGGTCCAGAAGCCATTTGAGACGTCCACCGTGGAGAAGAAGCGAGCATTTTTTACTTTAGCTAGTTCCTGATCCAGGTGGATCATGGGCCAGCGGGAAAGGGGCACTTGTTTATTCAAGGGGCGATAGTCGATGGTGAGGCGCCACTTTCCGGACGGCTTTAGAACTGGCCAGATGGGAGAGTTGTAGGTGGAGTTACACTCCCGAATAATGCGTCTTTCCATCAGCTGGTTGAGGATCTCTTGGATCGACTCATAGGCGGCCAGCGGGATGCGGTACTGGCGCACAAACGTTGGTGGCGCCTTCAGGGCTGTTGGGATGCGTACTGTATGGAGATCTGTTACTCCGCAGTCGTGGGCATCCCTCGAAAAGATGGGCTGAAACTCAAGGAACAGTTCCCGGAGTGCGCGTTTCTCGCCCTCACTCGTTAGTGCGTCTGCCTTAGCGAGTTGTTGTTCCACTTCGGTTTCGAAGCCGGGGTACGGTTCGCCCTGTGGGGGACCGTTTCTACCCCTTTCCTGGTTTGGGTTCTCCGGCGTCGCCACCAGTGAGTGTACCACCAGGTCGCCGTCTGCATTTAGAACGGCACTGCACACGGCTTCGTCGGGGACCAGCCCATACTTCCTAACTGCAATCATTTTAGTCGGGCCCGTGAAGAACAGGTCTGGTGTGTCCTGGTTCCTCGTTAGGGATGGGGGAAGGTCTCCTACCACCGAGCCTCTGCCGCGTCGCTGCGCGCGGGGATGCCCCTCTGCGGGTCAGCTCCCCCAGGAACGTCAAGAACCGAGTCTGGTTTGTTGCTGGGGAAACCACGCTCGCTGATGGCGGACCGGCGTCCGGGTCCTTAGGGGGATCGGATGTGCCTTGTGGGTCTGCCCCTCTGGCGAGTTTCTGCATAGCTACTACCATGCGCTCGAGGAGGTCAGTCTCCTTTTGCTTCTCGCCCTTCTTGGTATAGCTACGCCCACTGTCTCGGTGCTGGTCTGGCTGGGTCTGGATTCGGCTCGGCCGATCACCCACGTTCCTCCGTGCAGAGTCCTGCGACCGGTCAGCTGACTGGTCCCAGGGCCGGCGTTGAGGGGCAATCCCTTGGTCCTTCCGCCCCTTGAAGGGGCGTGCCGGACGGCGCTGCCTTGGCCCTGGTTCGGACTCGGCGTGGGGGCGGGGAGGCTCCTGGCCCTCCAGTTCTAGGACATGGTCTTCTCTAGCTCGAAGCTCAAGCACCCGGGCCCCGGCTTCTGGGCCTCGGTTTGGGCGTGCCCGTGCTTCCCAGGCGAACTGGGCGTGCCTCCTTATCTCGCGCATGGGAAGGTCTCGGGCTTTGCAATGCATGGTAACGTCAACCCTCAGGCTCTCGTGGAGATTGTGGACGAATAGCAACTTAAACGGTTGTTCCTCCTCTAAGCCTGGGGCATTCCGCCCCTGGAAGTATGCGGCCCGGAGGCGCCAATAGTACTCCCGGGGTGACTCAGACCTCTTCTGCACAATGGCGAATGCGCCAATGGTTGCCGAGGCTTGGTCCGTGTACAGGGAGTACTCTTCCCGCAGGGCTCTGCAGAGTGCCGAATAGCGGTCTCTTGTCCCCAGCGGGAGGGTTTCTATGAAGACATGGACGCTTCTCGCGGTGGTCTTCCAGATCAATTTTAACTTCTCACGGGACGAGGCCTGAGGGAGGTCGAGTAAACATTGTTCGACTTCCCGGAGGTAGTCGTCGATATTAGCTTCTTTGTGGTGAGGGTCGAAACGCTCAATATCTTTGGCGAGAGACTCGAGTTGGCGAGTGCGGAGGCCCGCCACGTGGGCCCGGTCTGAGTCCTCCGAGTCATCCTCGGGGCTCTCCCAGCGTAGGCGGTCCCCATATCGTGAGGGGATGCGTTCCCTACGACTGGGGGGGGAGGGCGACCGTGTCGAGTAGCCACGAGAGGGGTAGGAATCGCGACTGTGCTCTGGTTCGAGGAAGCGCAATCCAGCGGATCCACGCCGGTCGCTTCCCCGGGACTGGGGTGTTGGCCAGGCGTCTTCCGCCCAGGTTGTCCTGCCACTGGAGGCACCTGCTGTGGTCCCTCTTGGGGCCGAATAGCCCGTCCGTCTGAGTCGGGGTTCATGGTATTCGTCCCAGGCTAATGGGTCAGGGCCTATGCTCTCAGGCGCCACCCGGCGGCTTAGCTCAGCCCTAGGGTTGCTAGGGGTATCCAGAGAGGGGCGCGTGAGTCCTCGCCCAGAATATCGTTCTGAGTCTTGCAGTTTGACACGCCCCCTCGTATCTGGGTACTCTGGGGGTTGAGACCATGCTGCTAGCTTTGCTTGAGTGGCAGCTGGGTCTTGCGCCTCAGCGGCGCGTCCCCGTGGGGGCAGACTAATGGGCGTTTCTTCCTGGCTGACCGGGGAGTCTGACCTCTCGTCCCCCTCCTGCCACTGTGTGTCTGGGGGGGTGTCGTCGGACTCATCATTCCGTCGCCCAGCCTTCTCTTTCATGAGGAAACCCTGGATTTCCTCCCTCATGTCAGCTATCTCTTGCCTTAAGTTGGAGTTTATCTCTCGCTCTTCCTCAAATTTGTGTTGCAGTTGCCTAAGTTGATCTATGTGTTCAGCGACCTGGAGCTCGGCTTTGCGTTGCCATAGCAACGCCAGCTGACCCAGGACCTCGGAGATGCTAGTCTCCTTCGTCGGGTTTTTAATGAAGCTGATCAACCATTGTATCCTGTTATCACAGGATACAATGGTTCTCGTGTGAACCATTGTTCACACAAGAACACGGATAACAAACCGTAGCTACAACTCTTAAAATAGTTGTAGCTATTTAAGAGGTCCCGGTCATCTGACAAGAGGTCAATGAGACGGGCCACAACTTCTAGTGAGTCTATGTGGGTCGGACTCGGGGAGGCCCTGGCTTCCCTTTCGTTATCTCTGGGCTGGCTCATACTGTTACTTCCCGAAAATAGGGGGTGTCTCACTATTGCGTGGCTGGCTGTCCGCGCTCCACACTTGGCACTTCAGCGCGACGCAGCACTGCACAGAACACTCCTGGGGTTATGCTTCTGTTACAAGAAGTTGGGTACTTAGTACCAATGAATTAAGGATAATAACTTCTGGGAAATTATTATTACTCAAAATAATCAATTATTTTACACAGACCTGCAACAAAGCTGGTATGTTAGTAGGCCTCACACGGGCGCACCATTTATGTTGTGCAATAAGGCGTATAAAGTGCTTGTTTAGTCCAAAAAGGGGTTATTGTCAACCGTCTTGAGGGGCGGCTGCTAATAACCCGAAAGTTAATAAAATGAAACGGGGCACCACCTGATAAATCAGGAAAAAGGACTAAATGGCACAATCAGTCTCAAAAATGGCTGTTGTTCTATGCGTGCCAGCCTGTGACCAGGTGTGGCGCTATAGAACAACAGGGAAGATGTGAGTCCGAGCACAGACCTCTTCAACTAGCCAATGTTACAGAACTGTGTAAAATAACCACAAACAACTTCTCTCATTAGAATATCAGAATTTATTAACACAAATATTCAAAGGGACAAACACTTGAATTAAGATCCTGATATCTACTAACTAAAAGGCGACTAAGCTAACATAAGCAAATTAAACATTCAATGGAAACCAGTGTAAACTTATATACATGTGTGCTGGGAACTATAGGTGTGTGTGTGTGTGTGTGTGTGTTGTGTGTGGGTGTGAGAGAGAAAGATGTCTAAGATGGCCGACGAGATCACGCGCTCTCGTCCCCCAACAAAATGGCCGCCGACTCGCGAGACAGGACGTCACAAGATGGCGACGAGATCACGTGGTGTTCTCGTCCCTCATCCAAGATGCCCGCCGACTCCCGCGAGAGGACGTCACAAAATGGCGGACGAGACCACGTGTAACCCGTCGGAAGGTGTTAGTGGGAGAGAGAATCAGAGTTTAGGAAAGGCAGGGCAAATCAGCAACGCGAGGGTGATTCCTAACCACCGATATCGTGATCGCTCCGATGATTTCCACAGGAGAGAGTGTGGAGCTGACTCCTGCACCCTCCAACTGATGGTCTGTCTGAAATCACCGCGCGATCAACGGGGTGAGGAGACACTGCACTCACGTGGTAAATACACACCGGCGGATTGCCGGCGGGCTCAATTATAAACACAGTAAACACGAGAAAACTGAATAATCCTGCGACTAGCAACCGCGACCCTGTGTTCTCACAAATGCAGCAGTATGGATCACTCCACAGAGCTGCTCTGGTTCTGTACCGAGGAACGGCGGGCAGGGTTGCTGTTCGCAATGGTAAAACGTGTGGACTACGGCGGACCGATGGTCCGGTTCTAACACATAGAAGCACAATGAGAATTGGATTGGCAACAACTAAACTAAGCTCTGCCCAGACACAAAAGCTTCTTACTTGTTTCGCTCTGGAAAGCGATCGATGGTGTGGTAGTGTCCCGGTAAGGTAGTTGTGCTGTTGAGTGCGGCTTCGCCGCTCCTGGGTTACGCTCCGCGGGTGGTCACCGAGCGGCTCTGCTGCGTTCCCTCTCTCCTTCGGCTTCAGGGGGCGGATACAGGTTAGCGCTCCAGCGGGACCGGGTCCTGTAGGGCGCGCGTGGAGCCGATGGCGTCTTCCGTGGGGCACCGAGCCTCTGCCGCGTCGCTGCGCGCGGGTTGCTCGTGGTGCTGGCTGGACGGAGCGCGTAAACCGGTCTTCCTCACTGGTGGCTGACTAGCGCGCCGCTGGATGGCCTCAAAGGCAAACCAGAACTGGCTGTCGGGATGGACAGGAACACTGACAAATGCATTAGCCAAATCCACAACAGAAAACCACTTAGCTGAACTAGGAATCTGTGAGACTACAGTGTACTAGTGGAACTAGTGGTGCCCGGGCCTGCACAGCCTTGTTGACGGCCTGCAGGTCCTGCACGAAGTGCCATTCCGTCGGTTGGCCCTTTTCACGACTCTTTTTGATAGGAAAGATCGGTGTTCAAATGGGAGAATCAGGGCACGGGATAATCACACCTGCGGCACGCAATGACTCAAACACAGGTGTAATTCACGCTACGCCTCCGCTTTTAACGGATACTTTTATTATTATTATATCCTTTATTTACCAGATAAAAGCCTCATTGAGATTTTTCAATCTCTTTTTCAAGAGGGACCTGGCATGGCAGCAGCAGACAAAAGTTACAACAACAACAAATACATTATACTGTTGCTGACATGGCCTGAAATCAGATTTTGGTGTGATAACAAACCGGTTCGACATTTTTGATTAGACCCACATCGTGTGGACCTTTCGCTCACAACGTCGTCGGGAAGTCCCGGAGCGCAGGTATCTGGCCCATCTCAGCATCGGTCAGCAGGCAGAAGTCCATATCGTTCTCCAGGTGAACACAGCGCGACACGTGGACACCTAGGACGAACGACATACGATATGCATCTCTGTCTGCACTGTAAAACACAGTAGGGTCAGGTGTCACCTGCCAGTCACTCGCCCTCGCACAGTCAGTCATGAGGTCGCCCACGTCGGTCCAGGTATCATCACGGCCCCTAGAGAGGGCCACATGTGGGCGGAGACACCTAAAACATCTGCATTCTCCTGCAGGCAAATTATAATGCACATCAGAACAATCACAAGCAGTGAACAACTCTTCCTGACTCGGTGTCAGGGCCACAGACAACCCACTACGGTGTGTGGACCAATATAAATGCTGTGTGGTCAGCTTCTCACTGCTCTTACCCTCCCTGTACCACTTCTGCTCATAAGCGGCATCAGGTCCGAGGGACAAATGTGACGTGCAGTGGATTGAACCACACTGCACCAGCTCCGTCCCGGCAGGCGAAACCACGCGTTGCACTGCCTGCAGCAGATGCCTAGTGATTTCACCCTCAGGAAATTTCCACTGATAAACATATAACGGTGTATTGACAGACAGATGCACGAATGAGTGAATTTCATTCAGATCCAGTTTAATTACCTTAAGGCCTTCTGGCGTCGAAACGAGAAATAATCCCAGCGCGCAGATCAGATCACGGCCTAACAATGATATTGGACAATGCGGTGAAAACAGAAATGAGTGTTTGAAACTCTTACCGTCTGCGTCAGTACAACCTAGGGGAATCGTGAGGCTCTCCTTCACAACATGTCCTGTGGCAGAGACAGAATGTACGTATCGGCCGCTTAACTTTGGTGCAGACGGCAGGCCAGCTTCCCGAATAACAGAAATAGTTGCCCCTGTATCAACTAAAAAAGTCACTGGGGAATCAGAGATAGACAAAGTCATTTGAGGCAATTTTTAAAGCTAGGGTGATTAAGTTTCACATAACTGGCTGCCAAAGATGCAGTACCTTTTCCCAGACACTCAGTGTCGACAGAAAACTTTAAGCAGGTCGTCACTGCCAAGAGCCAAGGACAGAGGAAAACGTGATATGACGTGTTATCAGTGTTTGTAGTTCTCTGTACCAGTACGTGTAGTCATTACGTGCCACCTGGCACCACCTCTCGGTGGGCAGAGTCCAAATGACGTCACTCCGCTGTGCCTCCAGTGCCTCCCACCCTTCCAACGCGCTGCCTGACCGCCGAACACCGCTGCACAATGTCTCACCACATTGCAGATGGACGTCAGAGTCCCGTCTCGTGTCGGCCGTCCGCAGTCGCTGTTGGGGCTGAGAGACAGCGTTAAGCACAGAGACAATCAGACATAGATCAGACACAGCTCCGCCCACCTCAGTTCAGCGCCGTACTCGTCTGCGCGAGGCGTCAACGTGAGCGCACTCAGGCACAGCTGCTATCAGTGCAGGAAGACGCTCTCTCCCCCACACAGCTCCGGCCTCAGAGACAGTTAACTGTTAACTCCTAAAAACTTCCCAAGCAGACGTGCAGTTATCATGTGTATATGCCGTACACACACACAATCTGAGAGTTAATGCGCCTCGCACATGCGAAAACGCCTACATTGACCACCGAGAACGCGCAGCACCAGACAGCCTGTTGCCGGAATTGATAATCCGTTTTGAACTGTCAACAGCTTCAACTGTCTTAGGTCCAACATCACCAGACCGAAATAAACCCTTTACATCATCAACACTAACACGGATCTCAAGATTTTTAACCTGTGTGATTTGTCCGCAGTGATCTGCTCCGTGTTTCGTTCCAACCTTAGTGCTTTAATTTTAGTATTCCTTTCCAAGCCACGCTCGCACTCTCTTCTGCAACGACCCTCCATACCATATCTCTCATATCATCAAACAGATATGCCACCGTCCCTGTCTGCGCCTTCAGAACCAGCATCCTCGCTCTCTCCCCTGAATCAGCCTGACTCCCTGCGCTGACCCAGCCTGCCCCATGCTGCCCAGCCACTCCGCTCCGTTTCTCACCAGAAAAACTCCGGTTTCTCACTCGTCCGCGAGCCCGCGTGTCCCCAGCTGCGGGAACCCGTCTTGCCCCAAGATCCGGTCGTCACCGAATCACGGCACTGCCTCCTAGGTGACCCCTAATCAGTCCAATCAATCTATAACACCTCCAGGTCCCCCCTTTTAATGCACACTAACAAATTTCGCACACCACACACGGGACTAGACGACAATGGCGTCGGAGGCAGGGTCACCCCTCTGTCTCACACGGGTGCAGCCCACACGGCACACACCAGGCAGCCTGGCCGCTCGGCCAGTAACACCAGGGACCACCGGCGCTCACTCGGATCCGGCACCAAAAGCGACAGAAAACTAATGTGCGCGCGACCCTACGGACCCAGAAAGAGGCCAGCGGCAGCCAAGCGCACGGGCACAGAGCCAGAACAGCACAAGCACAGCCAGGCAGGAAAACACACACGCAGCCAACACACAATCCCCACACCGCACCGTCGCAGGCCAGCAATCAAAAAAAGGAAAAAGCACACTCACCAGAGCACAGGGGTCCGTCCAAACTTCTGCCAAAGCCCCCGACCCGCCGCCACGTAGCCCCCTCATGAGGCCGGATTTCAAGGCTAACGGAACTTGCGGCCAAAAGGAGCTACGCCGCAGCGGACGAGCAGCAGACAAAGCGCAGAACAACCCCAAAAACGTGCAAAAAGAAAACCCAGGGACGCCACTGTAATGCCAAGAATTTAGAATCTTCTTAGCCGTAAGGATTATTAATTTCTATGCACTGGTGAGGCAATCTATTCAGCTGTTAAGCAAGGCACTGACAACGACGAAGGTGAAAACGGAGGTTTATTCTCCAAGGCTGCAGTCAAAATCACAGAGCTCTTCACAGCATCGGGATTCTTCAGAAGAAAGCCAAGATTAAAGGCGGCCAGTTCATCTCATACTATTCTGCATCAGATGGAAAATTACAGCAACCCATAACCTTGTAAAGTCTTGTGATCTGGCTAGACACAAACCAGGGTTTCCTGCAGGAAAAAACTTTGGCCGGGGGGGGGGGGGGGGGTTCAAGCCGAGAACAGTAGCCGAGAACCAAAAAAAAGGATAAATTACTTAATTAATTAGATTGTTCAATTATTATTTTTTGCCCTCAAAATATGAAAGAAGTTGCTTAACAACGAACCCACAAACATGATGATGGAAAACACTATAAAGTGTAGGCTACCTCAGTTTCTTAACTAAAAGACTATGTCTCATTTACTCTACTACTGATCAATTGCATACCAGTAAATTACATAGTAGGCGTTACCTTTTTGACTGGGCGGACTGGTCATCAATCACCTCAGAGTGACAGCTGTCAAGTGAAGCTAGTGAGCTTGGAGTCCAGATGACAGGCAGTGCGCCCATTGGTCTTTATTTAGTTAGTTAGTTAGTTTAAATACCTAATGTTTTTTTTTCTTTTATAGACAAAATTAAACATAATGTTGATTAGTGTGTGCGTGTGTCACTTTAATGAATTGGCGAACCAAAAAAAAAAAAAAAAAAAACGGCAGTGAGAGGTCGCACTGTCTGGTCAAAACAAAAGCACCGGGTCTATTACGAATAAAGTTTACCAGAATCTCTACTGACTATAAATAATTACGGACCGACATAAAAGCGAGCGGAGGAAAACTTGTATTGAAGTGAGACAAGACGTGAGCTGTCAAACGGGAGTGATCGACAGAGAGGTTATCACTGTGTGTGTGTGTGTGTGTGCTGTGTGTGTGTGTGTGTGTGTGTGTGTGTGTGTGTGTGTGTGTGTGCGTGTGTGTGTGTGTGTGAGAAAGAGAGAGAGAGAGGTGGCGCAGAATGCACTGCAGGCAAACAGCGCAGCACTAGAGAATCAACATTAATTCATTATAACACAAACCTATGTGCGCTGATCAGTTCTCAAGCGCTGCCGTGTCGCTTGCATGCATTGCATTTTTTTTTTTTTTTGCCCGACATTTTTTTTCCCGACATTGTAGCCCGGGCGCTCGAGATTTCAGGCCGGGCGGGGCGCCTGGCCAAATAAGGTCTGCAGGAAACCATGCAAACTCAGCAACTTGATAAGGACAACAATCCGTTGCCCTACAGAGGAGCAGGTTTGGAGGCAAAAAGTCAAGGCTTCAGGGCCGTTAGGCTCAGGATGCATTTTTTAACTTTACAATTGTTAAAAAGGAATGGCTTGATTTGTGTAAGAGAAATAATAATAATACAATTTTAAAAATCATTTATTTGCCTGTAAATTAATTTTGTGTTATACATGATTTGAATCGTAATTCTAATTGTATCATGAGTTGAGTGAATCGTGGCCTGCTGAGTTCCAGTTCATTTGTGAAATTGTTGCTCCATCAGGTTTTTAGAATTACATTACTCTTTCTTGAAATATCTTTAAGTAGAAACATAAATTTGGTGAAGTATGTGGATGAGTGGGGATGGGGGGCTGGGATGGGATTCAGAACATGTTTGAAAGATGCTTTATTTTCTTCTAAAAATGTTTTTCTGCAGATTAAATCTGATCAACCTGCTCCAGTCTACATCATCAACCTCCTCATCTCTGATCTGATTCAGCTCTGTCTCTTGACTGCGATGTTAGCAGGTCATGAAAATGAAACCAGCTCTGCTGCTTGATTGTATTGATTGTAGGTCATGATGATATTGGAATACCTGCTATTATCTACATTTTTAGTCTCATGGCCAGTGTTGGATTCATGGCTTGTATCTCCTTTGAAAGGTAATTTTCTGTTTATCCAGGTAAGTCTCTTCTACTGTATCTGACCATTTAATAAATTTGATGTTCCTAAAAGACTGTCTACACTTGTCTGTCTTTCACTACAGATATTTGGTTGTTGCCCACCCGATATGGTACAGATTCAGACGAAACATCAAGACATCTGTGGTGGTCTGTGTTGTAGTCTGGATTCTTCCTCTTGTTTTTGCCATTGTTTCTTATCTGACTGTTGAAGGTCACGTCATTTCAATCATCTTTGCTGTCTACCTCCTCCTCCCCCTCCCTCTGTTCATATTCTGCCTGGTTGGGACTCTCAGATCTCTGTCTGCAGCCATCAGTGTCCCTGCTGATGAAAAACGAAGAATTGTGGGAATTTTGGTTTTGGTGCTGCTCATTTACACACTGCTGTTCCTCCCAGCTGTCTTGGTATATCTGATAAAAAAAAATGAAATCTGACCCTTATTTCCCCTACATAGCTTCCATTTTTCTTTTTCTTAGTCCTCTTGCAGACTCGATTATGTATATGTTCATGAGAAAAGGTGTCATTGACAGACTTTTGGCTTCACTGTGTTTTTGTAAAATAAACAACAGTCAAATAAACGACACAGATCTTGACGGCATGTCAGCTTGAGGAAACCAGAACATTTAGGTTTCATCTTCATGTTCATGTCTGAGACTGATCAGAGCAAATATTCAGAAATAATATACATCTATTGATAATTCTGTCTATTCACTCTAAAATCTTTTTGCTGGTATCTATATATAGATCAACTGCTGCTGATTTAAAACCAGATAAATGAAATCAGAATAATTTGTTTCTAAATTAAGTTCAGTTTTTGTTCTCAAGAGGATCAATTAAATGTTGTAAATGCTGTTTTTCAAAGTATAAATATTTTTTTTAAACTTCTTTTGTGATTTGTGGTTATTAAAGCGTTTTGGTTCTGTCATCATTGTCCACAGAGACAACAGAGGTTAGAAAGAGATCAGTGGTGAGATGTATATATATATATATATATATATATATATATATATATATATATATATATATATATATATATATATATATATATATATATATATATATATATATATATATATATATATAATATATATATATCTAAAGTCACATGGGAATAGGGTGGGTCCTCCCCACTTCTTCAGTGACCACCCTTCGGCTGGCATTCAGTTGTGATCTCTTCTTCCTACGTCTGCGTTTCTTTGCATTTTTTCCACATTTCTTTTGTTGTTCAGATTCTTTTTCTGCATTCAAAAGTCTTGTGTTTAGACTCTTCTCTTGTTCAGTACATGAATGTCCCCCACAGCACTCTGCCATATGTTGGAGACCCTGACGCATTAAGGTTTGAATGTTTTTTACTTGATTGGAGAACCGTTCAATGTGATCTTCCAAACATATTCCACACAAAGTATAAATAATTTTTTTAAACTTCTTTTGTGATTTGTGGTTGGAAATTATTAAAGCGTTTTGGTTCCGTCATCATTGTCCACAGAGACAACAGAGGTTAGAAAGAGATCAGAGGTGAGATGTATTATTATATATATATATATATATATATATATATATATATATTATATATTAGGGGTGTACCGGTACTGTCTTTGTAATGAACCGTTCGGTATCACGTGTTCGGTTCGGAACGGAGGCGTACCGACGAGTTTCCACACGGACATATTAAGTAGAGGACCGCATGTTGTGGAGCACAAGACACAGCAGTTGTAGCGGACGTCGGGCTAATGCTAATTTCCGCTAGCATGGCAATAAGCCTCCCGCGACATAGTGTTAAATGCGGTGGAAGCTGTGTTTTGTACTCGGTTGTCTTTCTCTTTTGTAGCGTGTTCACGCTGGGGTGGTGCCGTTTCAAATGAGTTAACAGGTTAGACGTGTTGCCAGAACATACCGGATCTCGGATGAACAATGTCGGCAAACCACTTTGGTTTTTATCAACTTCTCTTTGTCCCTGTTTATATTTCACCAGGGAGCCGAAGTGTGTTTTATAGCTGCAGATTTAAGACCCTAATCACCCTACACGCTGGCTTCAAAACATGATAAAAGTAATTGAGCCCCGATATCAATTACCTTCTCGTCCACATTGTAGCCAGAAAATCATACGAAAAATAAAATGATTTGTTTTTAAAGAAACAGTCTGAGCCTTATTCATGTTATTTAATCTGAGCAACAACTTGAAACTGTTCAGTGTTGCAACTGTTCAATTTTGCCCATCAGATGGATATTTTCTTTAAGAAAAAGTCTGAGCCAATGTTATTTTTATTTTGTTTTTCAAAATATCTACATTTCAGAATGTTGTATTTATATTTTTGAGCAAAAATCTAGCTTTGTATAGGCTAATGTTCCTATTGTTAAAAAGCACAAAAGTGTGTAATAAACAACTAGCGCATTTATATTTTGCATTTTGTTTTGTGTACCGTTACACCCCTAATAAATATATATATAAAGTCACATGGGAATAGGGTGGGTCCTCCCCCAGAAAATTTTGTGTTTCTTAGATGCAATTTCCTGCATTTTAAGGCATTGAAAAGACTGATTAATTTTGTGAAATTAATTATGCATGTTGTACACAACTTGTGTGCAACATGGGCCGGTCAGTTAGCTTTTAGAATGCCATCGTTTACGCTGGTGAGCAATTTGTAGACAGAATGGTGCTTTCTGAAGTTAACATTTGCATTGTCGGCGGCATATGCGGTGATGTTTTCAACATTAAGACCATATGTGTCCAGACAGGAAAGGAGAGCCTTATGTATGCCATTCACAAATGTTTTCATAGAAATCCAACAACTTGGACATTACGCCATCCGACGCGGAAAGTACCTCACACCACTGGAAACATTTTTCTGTTGCCCTTGTTAGAGGCATCGCTAGCGAGTGAAAAATAAGGGGCTCACCATCACCTGAAAAGATAGGAGACTATTTTCCCCACAGTCTTGGACCCACACATTCATGGTGATCATCTCCGCTTTGGTTCTTCCCAACTGCATCTTCTTAGCGACACTCGAGTCTTAAATAAAGCCCGTTTAATTTCACGGTGCAGTCAGCGCTATTATAGCTGTTGGCCGTGTTTTCATGGTGTGGTATATTTAGGACACCTCGCTTGCAGAAATTTTGTCATTTCAGCAGTAGATGCGGTGAGATGAAGTGAGTTGCTTGCCTCTTTTGCTAGCACAGCCTTTTTATGACACCGGTTCTTCATGACGGGATGATTCGTGCTCGCACCATGGCCAATCGATATCTCGCGGCGGCATAAAGTAAAATGCTCTTCTAGGGTCTGTAGTGGCTTTAACCCCGACCTTTTTGTTTCCCATTCCTTGTTTTAGCTGCAAAGCTCTTGTTTTAGCTGGTTCATTTCCCTCTGTAAACTTCACTGTTACAACCGTCTCCCATAGCACGTATACATGCAGGTCGGCGTAGCCTATCACAGTTCCCTGATCAGAATTGTCTCATACCCAGTCTTTATCATTGGACAATATACTTTGTAAACGTTGAGTTTTGGGGCATAGTACCAATCAAAAATCCCTGTTTATAATGTGTCCACCAAGCAGTCTATCACTGGACGCAGGGCCGGTTTGCATAGGCATATGGGCCCCGCCTAGGGCGCCATCTGCTGGAGGGGCGCCGCCACGCCGCCAGTCCCCCTTGGCCTTGAGGGAAAATAATAAAATAATAATTTTCTATGCCCACCGGCGCCCTCACTTAGTGTTTTTCTGTCTAGAAAGAAAAGTAATTAAACATACAAATCTTAACAGTGACATGTTCCTAAATTATGTGAGCACTGACGTGTCGTTATTGGGTCCGGATCATGATGCGCGGATCAGAGACCATTTCTGGCAGGACAAGTGAAGACGATCTCGGACAGGTGTAATTTGCGAGATGAAAAGGCTCAAGCCCTCGAGGTGCACAGAACAGAGAGCGAAGAAAAAAGGTGAGAAGAAGACGTCGCAATATAAAGGTAACATTAAATCTTCTCTTTTTTTATGCGTGTGTTTTGTGTGAAGATTTTATTTGAGCTAGCTATGTTGAAGTAACGTTAAACAATGCCAGNCGTGCCTCCTCTTAAGGTGCTGGTGCATCGCGTTAGTGTTTTTATGATATGCCATCTCTATTTTGCACAGACCACCGAATCGTTACCATTAGGTGTAAAGTACTACCATACTTTTGACATCCTGTTACGAGATAGCTTCTTCTCCCCCGACTCGCTGCTACTTGATGCTGCGGCCGCCGCCATTTTTTGATTCTGAGTGACGACGCATCGACGTGCAGTTTTTGCGTCGACGTATTTTTTGCGTCGACGTCATCGATGATGTCGACGCGTCGTCCCAGCCCTAAACTGAATGCCAGCCGAAGGGTGGTCATTCAAGAAGTTTCTTCTTCAGACGAGGAGATTGAAAAAGATCCAGATGAGATGGCTGTAAACACAGGAGTCTCGCAGCTGGAAACTAGAAAAAAAAGAGAAGATTTCTCTGTTGAGGCGATTTTAAAAGTTTATGACTCCATCATGTTTGCGCCAATACAAGGACAGGAATCAAGATAATTAGAAAGAACAAGAACACACAGGCTGTTTTTCTTTCAAAATGAAAGAAGTCAGGCAGCAGGGTGTCTTGGTGGTCTCTGTTGTCTCCCAGCTAGAAGGTTCCTGGTCCGAACCTCAGCAGGTTTTTCTGTGTAGTTTCCATGTTCTCCTGGTGCTTGGGTGGGTTTCCTCCGGGTGCTCCGGATTCCTCCCACAGTCCAAAGACATGCATGTCAGGTTAACTGGAGATTCTAAATTGCCCGTAGGAGTTATTGTGAGTGTTCATGGTTGTTTGTCTACATGTGGTCCTGTGATGGACTGGAGACCTGTCCAGGTGGACCACTGACGGTAGACCTGAAGAGAGCTGGGATAGACTCCAGGCAGATCCCTGAGACCCTGCAGAGGATTAAACGGGCATAGATGATGGATGGATGGATAGATGGATGAAAGAAGTCTGTTCTAGATTAGGATTTATAATGCATCTCTCTCTTTTTGTGGGTTTACTCCAGGTGCTCCGGTTTACTCCCAGATCTTTTAAAAAGAATTAAAAATTTAAATAACTGTAAAATATTAATAACATGATTTAAAAATATTTGGAAATAATAAAACAAACAAACTGAGTGTTATTCTACTGTCACCTTAACTTAATATGACAAGTGTCACCTTATTTGTTGACCCCTTACATTAATATTGGAATGTAGCTTTTAGTCTTGTATGTTGATTAAAGTGGTGTTTAAAGGTTTGCATGAGCTGCAGAAATTTTTCACATTTCAAATTGGGCCTTGGTATTCTGAAGTTTGGGAATGGCTGATTTAATAATTTTTTTTTTTTCAAAAAAAATTATTGTAGAACCTGAGGCTGACCTGATATAGTTGTGTTTTATGTTCAAGCTCGATGGTTGATTGCTGTATGTGGCTGAGGAGAAAACGAGAGGATGACAACACACTGAAATGGACTTAAGTCATAATCAAATATAAACTGGTCTATTTTAATGTTTACTCTTATTAAAGGTATTAAGCTGCAGCTATACATTTTATTTATTTGAAAGTGGGCTACTTTTTATCTGATCAATGTTTTACAAATCAGTGAATGACTCAAATAGACCTGTTCTTTGTTTTATTTAAAAGTTGGTCTACACATGTCAGTGTGTTTTTTTTCTCGTCTTTCAAAAGATTCAAGATTCAATATAATGACTGTCATGTCAACAAGTTGATCAGAATCTGTCTTGGTTCTGCTCCCAAACATGTACAGTACAACAGCAGCCAATATACAGTCTTTATAAGAGTTTAAGGTTTTCCTTTGTTATAACAGGTAAAAACAGCAATAAAATGTCAACAGTTTTCCGTTTGTTGTTCTATAATTTCATAAATGCAACAAACTATAGTTGTTTTTTCCCGTGGATGACAAAAAAAATGGAAATGAAAATTTAATTAGTATCTTGTATGACCTCTTTTTGCATTAAAAACTTTCAATCTGCCAAACATAGTAGGAATAAGCTGTTGGATAGATTCAATTCACTCTAAATACAGTATAACTATATAAAAGCTTTAAACACTGTGTCATCTTCATATTAAGGGTTAAATAGGTTTTGCGGCTCCGGAAGAATTTCATTCAGGGGAGAGGGACAAAAAAATGGCTCTTTCGGTAGTAAAAGTTGCCGACCCGATCTATGAGCTGCAGCCAACCGGTCACAGTGTGATCGGCTGGTCACTGTGAGTGAGCGGAGGCGAGTGGACATTGACATGCAGTGTTGTCTAAAAGGCACGCATGCTCACGTGGAAGTCCAATGTAAAGTTATTGGAACATAAATACCACGGGACATAAAAGCCCATGTTGTCCCGTGCAGGTCGTACCCAACCGTACCGTATTTTACTGAGTACCGTTGCATCCCTAATACATACATACATACATATACAATGTATTGTATACAATCCGTATACAAAGCGATTAATCGTGATTAATCAGTTAAATAATGCAATTATTTGTGATTAAAAATTTTAATCGTTGCCCAGCTCTTATATATATATATATATACCACACACACACACACATACATACATACATACATATATTATATATATATATATATATATATATAGATATATATATATATATATATATATATATATATATATATATATATATATATATATATTACACACATATATGTATATGTATATTTATATGTGTGTGTGTGTGTGTGTTTTTATTGTGTGTCCTCATATCAGACACACAACACAAAATCTGGTTAATGTTTTTATTTAAAACGAATAAAAAGACACACACACACACACGCATATATATATGTGTGTGTGTGTGTGTTTTTATTCGTTTTAAATAAAAACATTAACCAGATTTTGTGTTGTGTGTCTGATATGAGGGTAAAATTAAGTAATGAAAGAATTTTATTTTAGAATAACTATATTAATTTGAGTTAAACAAATGTAAATAGGTTTAGGCCAGTTAAAGTACTTATTTTGGCTGTATTTGATAAAGATGAGTTCAACCAACTCAATTAAATCATATTATAAGGAGGTACTCCAATGAGTTATTTTTTTCAGTGTACAAAGAAACATCGATGTGTGAGATAGGAGCTGAACCTCTTAAGAACAGTACCAGACAGGCCCACCAGGTTTCTGAGTCTGTTTAATAAAATGTGATGGTCTACTGCAGAGGTCTTCAACCCTGGTCCTTGTGACCCCCAACAGACTAATGCAGACTTTGAGGACAACCTAATAAGGACCACTAATTAAAATCAGGTGTGTTGAAGCTGGGAAACCTCTAAAACCTGCTGGATAGGGGGTCACGAGGACCAGGGTTGAAGACCTCTGGTCTACTGTATCAAAGGCACCTGATTTATGTTACTCTTAGTTCTTTGATTCTACTGTTCTTCAATTTAGTCTTACATTTATTTTAAGTCTTTGTGCATTTTATTAGCGTTAAATTAAACCAATATGAAAGTGTAACATGCAACATTTTTTGTGATAAAATATGAATTTACTGGCAATATTATGGGATATACTGAACGTGCTCTTTAGCCAAAACAAATTTAACCTTTTTTTTTTTACTTTATTATTTTGTTACAACTCAAAAAGAGAAATAGAGGGCTTTACTCTTATAATCCAAGACGTACTTAAAATATTCACATTTATAACATCAATAAACTTCCAAGACTGATAAAATATTAACTGTAGGACAGAAATTTGCAATTATATGAAATTTACAATTTTATGACAGTCTTAATTTTTTGTTAAAAGCTGCAATTTTGCAATAATCAATATTGTACTGCAAAGGCTCCTGATATTGAATTGCAAGTTTTGTGAAATTTCTGATATTTATGGCAAAATGTTGCGATTATATGTCAAAAGCCTTGGATTTACAACAAAATATTGCTTTCTTAAAAAAAAGTTGCAATTTTCATAAAATCTGATCTCTGTGCTTGAACGGTTGTAGAAAAATTACTAATTAAAACAAAGAGTACTGTTATGTGTCAAAATGTTATTACACCGAATGAACAACAATAATCTAACAATAATAATTTTAGATAAGATGAGATAGCACTTTATTGATCCCACGACGAGGAAATTTGTGCGTTACCACAGCTCAATTTACAGAAAAGAAAAATAACAATATATAAACAATATATAAATAAACAGAAGAGAAACAAATATATACAGTAGAAATTTTTTTTAAACAACACTATGTACAACAGCAATTTTTATTTATTATTAATTATTATTATTATTATTATTAATTTTTATTTACAGAACTTTATTTACAGAACTTCAATATTAATTTAGTCAATTTTGTAATAAGAAATATAAAATAATTGTAAAATAAATTGGAGACAGATGAGAGCAGATGACAGCACCCAGGTCACTACCTGTGTTCTCACACAGGTAGTGACGTGTTGCACCACAGATAATATCGTCCCAGGAGTTTAGCCAACCCTCGTTTTCTGTCTTTTCTCGTGGCACAATAGCAACACAATCCTGTCCAGAGTTGTCATCGTCCCAGGAGGCAACAACATTATCCGGCTGCATTTCCGTCCAGTACCTAACATCCCTTTTGAGTCTGTCTCCATTGACCCAAATGAAGGTGTTTTCCTTCACCATGTCCTGCAACCCGATCCAGGCTGAATGGAAATCACCATCAGGATGCTTCTTTACATGCTGGAAAGTCATGTTGGTCAGGAATGCTTGGTCTTCAGCATTCAGAACAACAGCCAGGTCACCTCCCTGGTCCAGACAGGACCGGCGAGCATCTTCCCACTTCTCTGCCTCCCTGGACAGGAAAAAGCAGCGTGACGCATGTTCAACCCAGCCGGGTGGACAACACGAACACTCCAGGGTGTCTTTGTTGCAGAGAGTCCAGAGGAAAGACAGTTTGTCCGAGGACAAGATTAATTGCTGTGTCAGATTTTTTTCATCCAATTGTTAATTTGTATTCTTTGCCCTCATTAATGGCACTTCCAACCTGTTCTTTTCTCCAGTCTCATTTTCCTCCACTCACCAAAAGTTTTGGTGAGTGGAGTTCAGAAGGTAGATGCGGTGAAGAATGAAGTGATGTTGCTTGCCTCTTTTGCTAGCACAGCCTTTTTATGACACTCGGTGTCTTCATGACGGGATGAGTCGTGCTCGCCACCATGGCCAATCGATATCTCGCGGCGGCATAAAGTACAAAATGCTCTTCTAGGGTCTGTAGTGGCTTTAACCCACGACCTTTTTGTTTCCCATTCCTTGTTTTAGCTGCAAAGCCTCTTGTTTTAGCTGGTTCATCCATTTCCCTCTGTAAACTTCACTGATTACAACCGTCTCCCATAGCAACGTATACATGCAGGTCGGCGTAGCCAATCACAGTTCCCTGATCAGAATGTGTCATCATACACCAGACTGTTATCATTGGACAATATACTTTGTAAACGTTGAGTTTTGAGGCATAGTAGCCTATCAAAAATTCCTGTTTATAATGTGTCACCAATCAGCAGTCTATCACTGGACGAAATGCTTCATAAACATTCCATTAAAAAATGCTGTCAAGACTATGATTGAAATGCGGGACGAGAGCAGTTCTTCACGGGGCTAATAAAATTCACCTAAAAAACGGGATGTCCCGGGCAAATCAGGACGGTTGGTAACCCTACATGGGAATCACATCAAAACATTCTCTATGTCACAATCAACTTTATTGGCCAGGTTTGTGCAGTTGAAGGAGTAATTTGATTCTGGCTTTGTCTCTTATTTATGAGTATATACTAGTGATGGGTCCAGCAACACCGATGCGTCGGCGCGTGCGTCGAGCTCAGAGAGCAACACCCGTGTCGGTACGTGTCGATGCGCGTTTCGCTTTAAGAAAGTCACGTGACCGATACAGGCACTGTATCGAACTGACAGTGACGCGCCAAACTGTGTTTGGAAACTTAGTTCATTAACCTTTGTTGGCGGCTCTAAAGACATTAAACTACATATTGTTAAGCGTTAGCCAATATTCAAATTGAAAATCCGTATTTACCGAGGTGACGTAATGGCGTTGTGCGTGACAGTTGACGTGCCGTGACCGTTTTCTTGCGCGCATTGCGCATAATGCGCGATTGCGCAGAATATCGCGAGATAATTAATATTGACACATGATAGACTGATTCAATCACGTGTCAATATGACACGGTTAGCTTTCCATCAAAGTTGCCGAGTCACGGCAACTTTGATGGAAAGCTAACCGTGTTCATTCGATGCCAAATCTGCTAAAAGAAGCAACTTGACGGACGTGATGGCTTCGTAAAGAAACATACGTTTGAAAAACTTTGGTGGAGGAGCCATGGCTGACCCGGGGAAGTCTGGTGGAGGAGACATGGCTGACCCGGGGAAGTCTGGTGGAGAGGACGTGTCTGACCCGAGGAAGTCTGGTGGAGGAGACATGGCTGACCCGGGGAAGTCTGGTGGAGGAGACATGGCTGACCCGAGGAAGTCTGGTGGAGGAGACATGGCTGACCCGGGGAAGTCTGGTGGAGAGGACGTGTCTGACCCGAGGAAGTCTGGTGGAGGAGACATGGCTGACCCGGGGAAGTCTGGTGGAGGAGACATGGCTGACCCGAGGAAGTCTGGTGGAGGAGACATGGCTGACCCGGAGAAGTCTGGTGGAGAGGACGTGTCTGACCCGGGAAAGTCTCGTGGGGGAGACATGGCTGACCCGGGGAAGTCTGGTGGAGGAGACATGGCTGACCCGGGGAAGTCTGGTGGAGGAGCCATGGCTGACCCGGGGAAGTCTGGTGGAGAGGACGTGTCTGACCCGGGGAAGTCTGGTGGAGGAGACATGGCTGACCCGGGGAAGTCTGGTGGAGGAGCCATGGCTGACCCGGGGAAGTCTGGTGGAGAGGACGTGTCTGACCCGGGGAAGTCTCGTGGAGAGGACGTGTCTGACCCGGGGAAGTCTGGTGGAGAGGACGTGTCTGACCCGGGGAAGTCTCGTGGGGGAGACATGGCTGACCCGGGGAAGTCTGGTGGAGGAGCCATGGCTGACCCGGGGAAGTCTGGTGGAGAGGACGTGTCTGACCCGGGGAACATCCGTGTGATAGTCAGGTAAAGATGAAATCAACCGTGCGTACTCTCATGGCTGAAATCAGAGCTCTGTATAGTTTCTTTTCATATTTGGACTTCAAGATAAATAGGCCATTTCATAATTCCGGTGATTTTTTGGGTTTGATGGGTAAGTAAATGTTTGCGAGAAAGTTACAAGTCGAATTCAAATTTGAGACTGTGGAGAATTATTATTATTATTATTATTTTAATTATTATATTTAACACACAGCTACATAAAATGCAGGGATTGTATCACATACATAAAAGTGATAAATACAAACAAAGAAACGTAAGCCAGGGGGATAACATTTCACTTGAAAATATTAAAGTGAACACAAATATTAGCTGTTTTGATGGCCTTTTGGTTAGGGGAGAACTTTATGGAATCCATGTATTGTATGACTTCATTATGGAAAGCAACAAAAGAAGGCTTTCTATGTGTAAATTTACATTTGTGAATATGGAATCTTGCTAAAATTATAAGAGTTTTATTTACAATAATACAATTAGCTACAATTATAATTACAATTAATAATAAATGTTTCTTTAGGTCTTGCCTTACTTCTATTACAGTCAAAAATTCCAAACAATACATCCTTCCAAAACAATTTGAAGTCAGCTTCAATATGATTAGCTATATACAGTCATGGAAAAAATTATGAGACCACCATTTTTTCTTATCACTTTCTTGTTCATTTTAATACCTGGTACCACTAAACGTCATCATGTGACTAAAACAGACAGAAAAGAAAACACTGAATGCATAAAAGCAGTGTTTTTGGCAGTACAACGCCATAGCTATTGATGTAAAAACTTAAGTGATTTAGGTTATAATCAAGAAAACCATGGAAAATGGTAAGATATCAGCTCTTAAATAAAACTCTTATGAGCAATCTTTGTGGTTATCCTTATATTTGTCCAAACAAATATACCTTTAGTTGTACCAGGCATTAAAATGAACAAGAAACTGAAGAAAACAAGGGTGGTCTAATAATTTTTTCCATGACTGTAGTCACAGATATCAGTCCCAAGGCTTTTTGCAAAGGGGCAGTGCCAAAATAAATGAGTAACAGTTTCAGCATTAGCAGAACAGAACGTACAATTCGAGTCAATGTCTCTTTTGAATCTTTTAATAATGTGATCATTAGACGGATAAAATTTATGAATGAACTTGTATGAGATTTATTTAACTTTGTTGGTCACCAGATATCGGTTGGGTAAAAGCCAAACATTTTTCCGGTCAATAGGGTCCAGATATTTATTCCACAGTGCAGAGCCGGCCCAAGGCATAAGCGAACTAAGCACCTGCTTAGGGCCCCGCGGCCAGTAGGGGGCCCCAAAGAGTAATCAACAAAAAAAAAAATTTTATTTTTTATTTTTTGCATGTATGAGTGATGCTTTCTGTATGATCAAAGATATATTATTGTAAAAATGAAATAAAACAAAATAAATAAAAAAAATTTGTGTTGCTGCTGATGTAGGCCTAGTGATTCCTACTGCCGTTCTATGTCAAAGCTCCGCTATACCGGTAATGTGTACCTCCTGCAATGCGCACCGAGTGTCCAAAGCGCAGGTAGTTGAGGGGCAAAAAATGTCACAAAAAAAGACATATCCTTCAGGAGCAGAGAAAAGAAAGAGGAAAAAAGAGGAAGAAGAGAAAAAAATGCCAAGATAAAGGTATGTTTGCATGTCATGGAATGTTGATCAAAGAGATTTGTGTAGCAGTTAATAACATAGGCTAATAGCTAGCTAGTCTAAAACGAGAGAGATTTATCTTTCATCTGGCCTATTTTGTATTTGTGTCTGAGCTTTAACTTGGAGTTGATTCTCAGGGTTGGCCCTATATATTTCTCCCTTTTTTTCTTTTTTGGCTTCAAAACAAAGTTATTGCTAATATTTGATGGTCATCTGTTTGCTAGCAAGCGCATTTCGTTGTTCTTGCACTACAAATTTTTTGCACATTGCTGTTGTAGTTTTTCTATGTTGTGAAAATCAACCCCAGGCTGCTCTTGAAGCTGAATGTGAGATTAAAAACCATATGTGGCACCCTGAACATCATTTAATATTATTATTTGTATTGTTGCATTGGTATTATTTAGGCCACCCTCTTAAATGTGTAAAGACATGTCAGGCGTAATAAGTTTATACTGTATTCAAGAAATGTTTAAGCCAAGACAGGTGGTTTATAATTTAAAGGGGTTATTAATGTTTGAAACTTTGTTTGAGTTAGAACTAATTTAAAGTATAGATGTGTGTCAGTTTTGGGTGTAAAATTATGGAACGGATTGAACGATGAAATAAAAATGTGTAATTCTGTGTTAATCTTCAAGAAGACTTTAAAATCTAATATTATTAAAAATTATAAGGAAATTTGATTTGAATTAAAATTTTCTGTTTATGTTATGTGTTTGGTAATGATGTTCTATTGTGTAATAGTCAATTAATCCTCTGATGGTATAGGATAGGCAAAAAAAATAAGCCTTGGGGCTTCAGCCTACTCCTTTTTCGGTTATCTGAAATTTTCTTTTTGAAAAACATGATTTTATTTTTGTTTTAAACCGAAATAAAGCATTAATTCATTCATTCATACTGTAGTGGGTGTGTGAATGATCAACAATCAATATTATTGGCAGAAATAGTGGGCCCCACAATCAAATTTTGCTTAGGGCCCCATTGAGGCTTGGGCCGCCTCTGCCACAGTGTGATCACATATGGAACTGTGATGCCTTCCCTTTTTAAATAGGGATCTAATCAATTTATTGTTTTTCCCAGGGTTACAGGAAAAGGTTATTTTACCAATTGGAGTGTCAGTCAAGGACAATAAGGATAAATGTCGGGTTTCCACTCTTTGAGATCTAAACAGCATGCAGACACCAGAGGGGATTGCTCCAAAGACTTTGGTGAAATCACCAGGTGACACAGGGATGTTATATTCAGCCAGAAACTCAGTATATGAGTAAAGGAGACCTTCCCTGTTAAATAGTTGAGCTACATGTACAATGTTGTTGTTAAACCAGAGTTCAATAAAAAGGGATTTGTGTTTAAATAGTATGTCCTTGGTGTTCCAAATAAAGTATTTGTGGGGTGAAAAGTTATGTTTGAAGGGACCATGAGAGGAAGGCCTGACGGTGAAAAGAAGACATTTTTATCGGGATTTTATCAATATTGTAGTTACAGGTCAAGAAAAAATTTAAACCACCCAGTTTTGAGAGAATATGGAAGGGGATGACATTCCAAATAGAATTAGGGTTTTTAAAAAATTGTTTCAGCCAGTTTATCATAAGAATTATTTAAAGTGCTAAAATCAAGAAAATTTAATGTAAATTTGATGTAAAAATCAAGAAAAGTTGAAGAGAAGCCTGTCAATCTGAGTAGACAGTTTTTTGTCCACATACAAAGATAGGGCTGCATATGTTAAGCGTGATATTCCTTCTGCCTTAGAGAGTAAAATTCTGCCTCTAAGAGAAAGATCCCGTAATAGCCACTGGTTCAGCTTTTTTTGAGTTCTTTGAATAATAGGTTTGAAATTTAGTGAGGTCCTTTTCTGTTGGTCCTTAGTAATAGTAATACCTAAATAGATCACTTCATTTTTGATTGGAATATTACAAATGGAGGAGTTAGGACAATCTTTAATGGATATGATTTCACATTTATTGAGATTCAGCCTTAAGCCAGAGGCCTTGGAGAACTCATTTATTGAATTTATTGCAGTATGGATTTGTTTTTCATCCCTAAGAAAGAGAGTGGTGTCGTCTGCCAGTTGAGTAATAATGAGTTCTTTACCTAAAATATTGAGGCCCTTTATCTCACTTGATTTAATTTGGAGGATTCTTGAAGACAGATTGACAGTTGCGAACGAAGCGAGCGCCATCTTGGTCACTGCGTCATCGGTACGCCGGAGTCCGACAGCCGACGGACACATAACTGAACTCACTGCCTGCATTTTTCCAGCGTTTTATTTTTGGCTTGGGAAAGAGAATTATAAAATGCCCCCCTCCAAACAATATTTGACCATGGCGTTATTATAGTATTGTAACAACCCTGACATTATGTTCATATTATGATGCTGTGTGTTATTGTTTAGAGGTTCTGTTGTTCGGATTACATGAGTTCATTGAATGCATCCAGAGCTGAGGCAGGCAGGTTATTGGGTAGAATAGGTTAGGGGGCGGGACTAGCAACAAAAAGACGGAAGCCTGTGTGTTATTGAGAGAGAGAGCCCGAGAGCGCCTAACTGATGAGCCGTGGCTGTGTTATACTCCTGTCCTGCTGTTTTCTTTATTTTTGGCGTGGTTATGGCCGACAGTAACCGGTTCTGGTTGCAATAAAAAAAGACGGTTGTGAGCACCTCCTCGTTAGGCTTGGGCGGTATTACGGTAATACCGTTTACTTCCGGTATTTAAAAATAGCGGCGGTATCAGTTTCAATACCGTCATTAAAAAAAATGCAATGAATGATTTCTGTGATTTAAAGTTTAGTTTAGTTTCTCCTGTATCGCTGTGTGTACTGTGTGTTCAGCTTTATTTTACCGTTTATTCGTGTTCGCTTGGAGCTGATGTCGGTTTGACTCGTCCTGTTAAGGTACTGACGATGAAAACAACACTTCCTGAGTTTGCTGCTTCAAAATAAAAGCTTCTAATGAAACTAATAATGTTAGACTTTTATGTTGAAGAATTTATAGGAAGTGAAACGTCCAGCATCAGACACTTTTACTATAAAGCGCATTTCAGCAAACACACCTCGGCAGCAGAGAGGAGCTGGAGCAGAGAAGGAACAGTTAAAACTACAGTGAAAAAGCAAGAAATACACAAATAAATAACAACTGTAGTTGAGCCAAGTTTATATTGAAGCACTGAACTGCTGTTTCGAGGTAAATTCGCCTTTTTTTTCCCAGGCGCGTCAACGCTGGGAATAGTACAGCGGCTTAAAGCCCCGCGGCAGCACGCCTGGGGTACATAATTGTTTTCACGCGCGGCGTCCGCCGGCGGTGTGTGTTCACCTTAATATTCGCGGGAATACCATATACCCTGGTAAAATGTGAGGGAAGATTGACGGTATCAAAATTTGGATACCGCCCAAGCCTACTCCTCGTCCATTCTTTTCTATCGCGTCCAGCCGGATGCTACAGTATAATATTAAGACTGATTATATACATCGGAAATATAGGGAATTAACAACCAGGAGTAGCATGTTTGTCTGACCTAGCAACAGTAACTAGGGAGGGGGCGGTGCTTACCGAAGGGTTAATTATCAGGGCACGTGACCCATAAATTTAAAGAGAACAGCGAACTTTTGAAGCCCATTTGTTCCCAAAGTGCACAACACCATGTTACGAAGCATCAGGACCATTAGCACTGAGAAGCTGGCTGCAACACACACCAGTTAATTGTTTTTAGTTTGGCCTCTGCTAACCCGTGATGATCAATGGAGACCCCCCCCCCATGGTTTTTATTTACGGACACATGAATTTGCTCAGTTAAATTAGGATGCAAAAATGCAATATGTTTTAATCCCTATCTTTTTCTTTTTTGTCTTTAGATTGGATGGAGGTACCTCAGATCGTGAAGAGCCAACCATGTGGGGGCTTTTTTTAATTTCAATTTTGATTTTTTTTTTTCTTTTTTTTTTTGGTGTGTTTGGCTTCCTACTTAGTCAACAATAAGGTCTCAGGGTCAAATTACATCAGAGGGAAGAGGAGATATTGGCTGCAAGAAACATCGTCACACAGCTACAAAAAGAATACAGTCAGCTAATGCACCTTCTGAACTTCTGAACTGAGGAAAATGAGACTGGAGAAAAGAACAGGTTGGAAGTGCCATTAATGAGGGCAAAGAATACAAATTAACAATTGGATGAAAAAAATCTGACACAGCAATTAATCTTGTCCTCGGACAAACTGTCTTTCCTCTGGACTCTCTGCAACAAAGACACCCTGGAGTGTTCGCGTTGTCCACCCGGCTGGGTTGAACATGAGTCACGCTGCTTTTTCCTGTCCAGGGAGGCAGAGAAGTGGGAAGATGCTCGCCGGTCCTGTCTGGACCAGGGAGGTGACCTGGCTGTTGTTCTGAATGCTGAAGACCAAGCATTCCTGACCAACATGACTTTCCAGCATGTAAAGAAGCATCCTGATGGTGATTTCCATTCAGCCTGGATCGGGTTGCAGGACATGGTGAAGGAAAACACCTTCATTTGGGTCAATGGAGACAGACTCAAGAGGGATGTTAGGTACTGGACGGAAATGCAGCTGGATAATGTTGTTGCCTCCTGGGACGATGACAACTCTGGACAGGATTGTGTTGCTATTGTGCCACGAGAAAAGACAGAAAACGAGGGTTGGCTAAACTCCTGGGACGATATTATCTGTGGTGCAACACGTCACTACCTGTGTGAGACCACTCTAATCATTCCCTAACTGACAGACCTGGGTGCTGTCATCTGCTCTCACCTGTCTCCAATTTATTTTACAATTATTTTATCTTATTACAAAATTGACTAAATTAATATTGAAGTTCTGTAAATAAAGTTCTGTAAATAAAAATTTATAATTAATAATAATAATAATAATAATAATTAATAATAAATAAAAATTGCTGTTGTACATAGTGTTGTTTAAAAAAAAATTTCTACTGTATATATTTGTTTCTCTTCTGTTTATTTATATATTGTTTATATATTATTTTTCTTTTCTGTAAATTGAGCTGTGGTAACGCACAAATTTCCTCGTCGTGGGATCAATAAAGTGCTATCTCATCTTATCTAAAATTATTATTGTTAGATTATTATTGTTGTTCATTCGGTGTAATAACATTTTGACACATAACAGTACTCTTTGTTTTAATTAGTAATTTTTCTACAACCGTTCAAGCACAGAGATCAGATTTTTATGAAAATCGCAACTTTTTTTTAAGAAAGCAATATTTTGTTGTAAATCCAAGGCTTTTGACATATAATCGCAACATTTTGCCATAAATATCAGAAATTTCACAAAATTGCAATTCAATATCAGGAGCCTTTGCAGTACAATATTGATTATTGCAAAATTGCAGCTTTTAACAAAAAATTAAGACTGTCATAAAATTGTAAATTTCATATAATTGCAAATTTCTGTCCTACAGTTAATATTTTATCAGTCTTGGAAGTTTATTGATGTTATAAATGTGAATATTTTAAGTACGTCTTGGATTATAAGAGTAAAGCCCTCTATTTCTCTTTTTGAGTTGTAACAAAATAATAAAGTAAAAAAAAAAAGGTTAAATTTGTTTTGGCTAAAGAGCACGTTCAGTATATCCCATAATATTGCCAGTAAATTCATATTTTATCACAAAAAATGTTGCATGTTACACTTTCATATTGGTTTAATTTAACGCTAATAAAATGCACAAAGACTTAAAATAAATGTAAGACTAAATTGAAGAACAGTAGAATCAAAGAACTAAGAGTAACATAAATCAGGTGCCTTTGATACAGTAGACCAGAGGTCTTCAACCCTGGTCCTCGTGACCCCCTATCCAGCAGGTTTTAGAGGTTTCCCAGCTTCAACACACCTGATTTTAATTAGTGGTCCTTATTAGGTTGTCCTCAAAGTCTGCATTAGTCTGTTGGGGGTCACAAGGACCAGGGTTGAAGACCTCTGCAGTAGACCATCACATTTTATTAAACAGACTCAGAAACCTGGTGGGCCTGTCTGGTACTGTTCTTAAGAGGTTCAGCTCCTATCTCACACATCGATGTTTCTTTGTACACTGAAAAAAATAACTCATTGGAGTACCTCCTTATAATATTTAATCGAACTCATCTTTATCAAATACAGCCAAAATAAGTACTTTAACTGGCCTAAATGTTAAGGATTGAGTTGTCTTCTGAACCCAAATGCAACCACGCAGGAGACAGAAAGGGAGTTCTGAAGTTTATTTTCCCAGTAGCAGCGATAGGGGGACTTGAGGTTCGGCAGCCAAAACCAACAGTCCAGCGGGGGGAATGGTGAAGGCAGGGAGGTAGCACTGCTGGCGACGGGATCTGGAGGGAGAAAGAGAGGCTGGTTATAAACACAGCTACTACAGCAAGTAAACTCCAGAATACTCTTCTGAGCAAAGAAAAAAGAACTGGTTGGAGAGCCACTATACTTGCCAGGCGTTTCTATGGGAAGATCTGGCGACGAGTCTGGTTGAATGCAGGGTTTTTGAAGGCTGTGTTGTTGATGACTGACTAGGTACAGGTGTGCAGTGCCACACCTGGGCTGCTCGTCAGTTGGGAAGGGGAAACAGAGGTGGATCTGAGTGTCTCTGTTGAAGGTTGAAGGTTGAAGGTGGCGCAGTGGGATGCGCCCAGGGGCCTCAGAGGTGGAAGGCCATGGGTTCACACCCCGCTGTGGGATTGTAACACTAAACCTATTTACATTTGTTTAACTCAAATTAATACAGTTATTCTAAAATAAAATTCTTTTATTACTTAATTTTACCCTCATATCAGACACACAACACAAAATCTGGTTAATGTTTTTATTTAAAACAAATAAAAACTCACACACACACACACACATACATATATATATATATATATATATACACACACATATATATATATATATATATATATATATATATATATATATATATATATATATATATATATATATATATATATATATATATACAGTCATGGAAAAAATTATTAGACCACCATTTTTTCTTCACTTTCTTGTTCATTTAATACCTGGTACCACTAAATGTCATCATGTGACTAAAACAGACAGAAAAGAAAACACTGAATGCATAAAAGCAGTGTTTTTGGCAGTACAACGCCATAGCTATTGATGTAAAAACTTCAGTGATTTAGGTCATAATCAAGAAAACCATGGGAAATTGTAAGATATCAGCTCTTAAATAAAACTCTTTTGAGCAATCTTTGTGGTTATCGTTATGTTTGTCCAAACAAATGTACCTTTAGTTGTACCAGGCATTAAAATGAACAAGAAACTGAAGAAAACAAGGGTGGTCTAATAATTTTTTCCATGACTGTATATATATGTATATATATTATATATATATATATATATATATATATATATATATATATATATATATATATATATATATATGTGTGTGTGGTGTGTATGTATCTATAGATAGATAGAACATCAACATGGAACTCATCAAAATGATGACACAGATATCATATTCGTGATGAAGAAACCGCAGCTGTAAAATTGTACTTGGGCCACAGTGATGTCATCTGTGTCATCAGTGTACGTCGTCTCACGTCACACATTCACTTTTTTTACCTGGAAGACTTGGACTCCTGCAAGAGAATACAGTTGATATCACTGTTTCATGCACACTTGGTAATCTTTAAATAGAAAGCTAACATCGTCGTGCCATACCCGCAGCGCTGCTGGTGAGATCTGGATGTGGCTACGTTCTCCTTGAACCCACAGCTCTCATTATATCAGAAAACTGAAAGAAAGTCCGGAGGTTGTGCAGCTGTGTGGCTTCTGTATGAGAGGCCGTTTAGGAAACAATTCATACTTGCTCTCACATGTTGCATCATACTCTCTCACAAACACTAGTATAGTCACGCACACATACTATCATACTCTCTCATAAACACTAGTATAGTCACACACACTTACTACTATTGTCACACACACACACACACTTACCATCATACTCTCTCACATGCACTAGTATAGTCACACACACTTACTACTATTGTCACATACACTTACCATCATACTCTCTCACAAACACTAGTATAGCCACACACACTTACCATCATACTCTCTCACATACACTACTATTGTCACATACACTTACCATCATACTCTCTCACAAACACTAGTATAGCCACACACACTTACCATCATACTCTCACACACTACTATTGTCACACACTTACCATCATACTCTCTCACATACACTACTATTGTCACACACACTTACCATCATACTCTCTCACAAACACTAGTATTGTCACACACACTTACCATCATACTCTCTCACATACACTACTATTGTCACACACACTTACCATCATACTCTCTCACAAACACTAGTATTGTCACACACACTTACCATCATACTCTCTCACATACACTACTATTGTCACACACACTTACCATCATACTCTCTCACATACACTACTATTGTCACACACACTTACCATCATACTCTCTCACAAACACTAGTATTGTCACACACACTTACCATCATACTCTCTCACATACACTACTATTGTCACACACACTTACCATCATACTCTCTCACATACACTACTATTGTCACACACACTTACCATCATACTCTCTCACATACACTACTATTGTCACACACACTCACCATCATACTCTCTCACAAACACTAGTATAGTCACACACACTTACCATCATACTCTCTCACATACACTACTATTGTCACACACACTTACCATCATACTCTCTCACATACACTACTATTGTCATACACACTTACTATCATACTCTCTCATATACACTATTATACTCAAAATGACTAAAAGGAAGTTGGTTTGTTTATACAGGAAATAGGCTACTATAAGCTCATTCCTTGATTGGTGTGCAGCTCTGGGAGCTAACTGCTAGCTAAATGAAAGCTGTGTGGGAGTGAAATCAAGAAGGCAACTTTATAAGTACAACTTTATAATTGTGTAAGTAACTGCAGTTCCAAATATGATTTTCCCACTAATCTTCCTTCTTTTTCAAAGCAACTTTTTGTTAGCAGTAAATGGTAATGAGGAGAGTATAAGGACTTTTTTCACTAATGCAATGAGGTGCCTTCAGCACATTGCAAGGGAAACTGACAGAGGTGGATATGACAGCATGATTTTGGATCGGTTATTCTTTGAGCTTAATGGATATGCACGGACAATTTTGTTCTTTAGCCAGCAGTTTGACAGAGGTGTCGATCAAGAGAGCTTTGTAACACTGGAGGCCCTACATTTATGTTTTTGTTCCATTATAAATTCATTTCAAAACTCAAGATCATTGCAAATGAGCCAAAGGGAAATGTTGACTTCAAGAGGCCCACCAACAATAACAACTGGCCGCCCTGGTCGTCCACAGTACAATATTCTACCAGAACAAATTACATACTGTTTATCCCTGGGAATGAGCTGGCAAAGAATAGCTTTATGCTTTGGTATCAGTAGGAGGACATTGTACAGCCACAGACAAAATCTTCAAATTGGACCACTGGCCTACACAACAATGTCTGCTGACATCTTGTGTGATATAGTCCGTGACATTCTTCAAACAACCCCAAATGCTGGAGAAAGATATATACATGGAAGCCTTAGATCACGGAACATCCGTCTACAGCGGTGGCGTCTAAGACATTGCCTGCAAGAACTTGATCCTATAGGACGGGCCCTTCGTCGTCGCCGTGCAATTCGGCGAAGAATATATAATGTTCAAACTCCCAATCAATTGTGGTGAGTATTTTGGTTGTTACTCAAAACATTTTATTTATTGCTCAGTCGGCTACTTGTTACTTTTCATTACACCCTACTAGTTTCACACATCTAATTTGATGCTATGTTACTCAGCCAACAGTGTGTTGTCTTAGTTAATTTAAGTGGCTTTTTATACATGATCAGTCTCAATCTCAGGGCTACACTTAAGTAATTATTTCCTATTTTTTCTCCCCACAGGCACATAGATGGAAACCATAAACTGGTCAGATGGCGAATGGTCTTCCATGGATGTGTGGATGGCTTTAGCCGAACCATCATATACTTACAGTGTCTCAACAACAACAGAGCCTCAAGTGTCCTGGAACTGTTCTGTACTGGAGTACAGAACTTTGGTCTCCCTCTAAGGGTACGCTCTGACCACGGTATGGAGAACACAGGGGTTGCCAGATATATGTTGGAGAGACGAGGGCTGAACAGAGGCAGTATCATTACTGGTCGCAGTGTCCATAATCAGCGAATCGAGCGTTTATGGGCTGAGCTTAACAGAGTTGTATCATTCCACTTTAGCAACCTGTTCACTTTCATGGAAAATGAAGGCATATTGGATTCAACAGATGAACGACACCTGTTTTGTCTCCATTACATCTACTTACCGAGAGTTCAAAGGGCAGCTGCAGAGTTCCGAAATCAGTGGAATAACCATGGATTGTCTACAGAGGGAGGACAGACACCGATACAACTGTGGCACAGGGGTGTTCTCCAGTCTGCTGGAGCTGGTGCTACTCAAGACATTTTTGATAGACATGATGCCTTTGAAATTAATGAAGACAACCCCCCTGAGTTAGAGCCTGAGAACAATGTCATCGTTCCGGAAAATGACTTCACTGTGAATGCAGCCATTATGGACAGGATTCAACATACAATAGATCCATTGAGTGATGATGGTAACCATGGTATCAGTTTATTTTCAGGCCTGATACATTTTCTTAGTCAACATTAACAAGGCCACATAACACATTCCATGTACACCTAGAACCACACAGTCAGTTTTATAAATTTATTAAGGTGCGGGAAAAGTTTATCAACCTGTGGCGAGCTCTTGCTTGTGTTATGAAAACAGAAAAATAAAGTTAAAAAAAAACCTGTAACTGTCAAGTAACAAGTAAGAACAGTAAGCAGCACATTAACTGTAATAAAATAAAACACCTCAAAATCATCAGCCCAGAAAATAAATGGTCTCAAAACAAATATTCAAGGCAAAAGAGGGTTCCTAAATTCAGTAATATTACTGTCTATACCAAAACCCTTAGTATTTTCAAAGTCCCCAATGTCTTTGAAATTATTGTAAATGTGCCAAAATGTGGCTGTCTATTATGTGTTGGCCTAAACTAAACTATGATGTAACTGTGAGGTAGCAAGTAACGTTAAGTGGTACACAACTGTACACAACAGTATTAAAAACTTCACTAAAAGCAAATAAAAACCATTCATAAATTAATATACTCAAAGTCATATCAATCAGCCCCAAAAAGAAATGGTCTGAGCAAATTTTCAACCGACCATACAAGGGAAAACAAGGTTCAGCATTATCACTCACGACCAAAACCCTGAGTATTTTCTAAGGCATAGTCCATATTGTCTTTGAACTCAGTGTATGTGTTGCAAAGTGGCAGCTTCAGACAGTTGATGCATGTGTTGGCCATAGGCAAACAGCGCCCTGAGCTTACAGACTGGTCATGTAGGAAATCAATTGTTGGTTGAGGAGAGAAGCCAATTGGTGGGACGATGCTTGCACCAGTTGCAAAGGCTAAGACATCGCTTAGCTTTGAGGCTCCGGCCTCTAATACATGGAAAAAAAACAACAAAGTACAATGTCAATATACAGAAAATATCACACTATATTGTCATGAGAAAGAGCCATATGCAACACCAATATTTACCCTCAACATCCAGCAAGTAATCTCTCCAAAATGGCACAAACACGTTCCTCTGCCATTCTCTTGTTGCTGCCTGCAACAGACAGTCTAATTTGGAAGAGCTGATCCATGGAGTTGGCTGTGAGTGGAGTTGGTTGATGGCACAGCAAGGGTCTAAAACTCTCCGGGTACTTCCTCATGGCATCCAGGACACCAAGGGTTTTCAGTCCCTCTTTAAATCTGCAAAGATTAAAAGATGACACAACAAAATAAATCCTTCAAAATGCCAGCAGAGGTTAAATGACATCTAGGCTGCTAAAAGATTTGAAATATTTAAATTTACATTTTGTCAGTCTGTCAGAATCTGAAATAATTCTGTTTATATCTGGTAAATACATTTTAAAGTATAGTTTGGTCAAAGATGTACAATGTTTTTGTTTTTTTACAAGAGCTAACAAAATATTCTTCTTAAAATGCTGTTCTATGTGCAGTCCATCTCTATGATGAGAATGTAATGAAAATAATATAGGGCAGTGTACTGTAAATAAGGACTTGCTAACTGCATGAGTCGTTTGAAACCTTCTCCAATTTGATTTAAATGAAAGTGTGCAGTTCAATGTTATGTTGCCTTGCATTTGGAGATTAAACTGTTTTAAAAACCACCAGTCATCTTTATAATAAAAACTTTCTGAATTGCATTACAAACCTTTCAAATGCCCCAGAGACTCTGTGGACCACCTGGAACATGACAATATCTTGAACTAACAGATCTCTGTCTTCAATGCATTTTAATGGCCTGAGACACCCAGCATTTGCCAGATAATCTTGCAGTGGTTCCGTGGCACGCATCAGATCCTCAAAAGATGTACTTTCAGACATCTAAAAGAAGCAAGCACACAATATAAAGACAGAAAAAATGAGCCACAGCATAGCAGAACACAATGTGTATTTATTCACTATATATTTTGACCTTTTTTACTTTCTCGTAGAGGTCCGCATCAGCAATGTCCTCCAGAACAGGCTTTATCATGGAACTGCCACCAACCAGATGGGAGTACAGTGCTGGTGAAAAGAATCCTGGTGGAGGACCGCCATGTACCAGGCTTATAGCAATGGCCTGCCCAGCAATAAAATATCGATCCTCTCTTAAAGCTAGAACAAACATGGCACAGAGGGAGACTATCAATAAAAATATATGGTACAAACTTACAGAAAAAAAATATGTTCAGTAAACGCTGTCTGACATCCAGTAGGTGGCGGTACAGGACAAGAAATGACTGACACTTCACAAAAAAGAGTTTATAGCCACTTCCACAGCAGAACTACCCAGAACCTTTAGTTCCTGCCCCCTCTCTACCCCAAACTACAGGGTTTCCTGTGTAGAAGTAGTAGACAAGTTTGAAGATCATTCCAATGGGACAAAAATGAAATGAAAATGAAATTTAAATATTGCCAAAAGATATAAAGAGTATTAAAAGGTTAAACACAAATAATAATGTGCAGTAGAAGCTACTTATAATAATTAGTAGATGGAGTAATTAGACTGCAAAAAATGGCATAAGATGTGAGCATAATAATGAAAAAAGATTCAAAGAACAATAAGCATGCAGATTTCCCAAAATACAAATGTGTTTTTATCATGTACCTGTGCTGTCCAATGCTAGGTTCAATCTCCCTGTCTTCCCCTCAAACATCGGTGACACTGCAAGGGCTTCCATAAGCAACCGCAGGAATTCCCTTCTCGGGCCACCAAGGTCCACAGTCTCTTCACTCATTCCCAAGTCATCAGAGAACTTGATATTCATCTGATACTTGGGATTGTAGGACAGCCTCTTGAACCCCCGAAGAGCACCATCCAGCACTGAGGACCTGTTGATGTTGAATCTGCATCTCTGGTTGGCATCAATTTGAGATGCAAGACTGAGGAGGACCTCTTTTGCTGATTCTGTGTTTGTTTGTTCAGATACCCTGTTGAGTAAAATAAAGACGAAATAAATATCAATAAATTGTTACAATTATCTCATTTTCTGCATAAAATGTGATAAAACAATCAAAGTTTTTTTTATTAACATAGCCACAGGATCTTCAGTGTTAGTAGAATGTAACACTGGCTAACTATACAATTTATCAGAACAGGAAGTTCTCTTTGATGTAAAAATTATTATATATGTAGAATGAAAAAGACTGAGATCAATGATCATTGATCAGATCTTGCCCTTGTCAAAAACAAGCTGTCAAAGGCATGGTTATCTAGATATAATAACAACTTCAAATTTGCATCTCTTAACCATCTGAATCTTCTAGCTTCTAGCCTAACTGTTTATGAAGAAACTAATTGAACAATATTTGATTAATGGGCTACATACGCTTCACTCTGAAGACTAGCCATTACAGCCTGGTTAAGATCCTCATCATCAGAAGAGAGGTCTGAGGTTGAACCCATGATGGACAGGTAGGCAGCATAGTGGTCAGTCCTCTCTGCACCACCACAAGCACTAGGTGGTTTAGCTTCAGTCGCAATGTCACTCAATGCTTGTGGTGCAGAGAGCAGTGTCGCTGTCGCGGCGGTGTCACTGGATGCATGTGGGGGTGGCAGGAGGCTGAGTTGAAATTTGGTTTCCCCTGGACCGTGTACACATATAGCCTCCAGCTTGGAAGTTGTTGGGTGCTTCTGTGGTGTTAATCTCCACACAGTCATCTGAATCTGTGCTGTCAAACTAAAACAACAAAAAATACAAAATGTTGGAATTATTCTCAAAAATGACAGATGTATGCTATCTGGATTCATTATAAATCCCTTACCTGAAATGGAAGATCCCTTCCTGGCCGTATGTACAACACCTTTGCTTTAAAGACTTTATGGATAATGAAGCCATTCAACTCCTGGCCCTCGCGCAGCTTTGGTGACACCAATTTGGTGCCACATCCCATCAACAGTTCAACACTGGGAAAATAATAAAAGAAGAATTAAGAAAAATGGGAAAAAAATAGAAGTGAATTACAAGGCCAGTTTCAATCCATGATGTATCCAAAATTCAAAAAATATATTACCTGACATCCTCTGGAATTTTGTTTTGGAATGCCTCTCGAATCTCTGCAATGACTTTCCTGTTGTCCCACGATTTCATGATCTCAAAGGCACTTAGAATAAAGCCATTCTCATGAAGTTTTCTTTTTGTTTTGTGTTTACAAACTTCATCCCATGACGAATGGGGTAGCAGGATGATATCTTTGTTGAAACTGGGATGCTGGGTGTTAGGCCTGAAAGGAAAAAAGGAAGAGTGCACTGTAATTGCAATCACGCCGTAGAATCGGGTGTAATCATAAATCCACCACTCCGCTGATTGATTTTTAACCACTGAATTCCGCAGGACCGGGAGGAGGTTGACCACAGCGGACCAGGCTTGCACAGTGAACGAGAGGCAGGCGAGCCGTTCAGTGAACGAGGCAAGCCCAAGTTGCACAGTCAATTTTTTCAAATTTATTTATTAGCAGTTATTTATGTTAAATAAAATTTTATTGGGGATTACATGTCTGACAGAAATCATTTTGTTGCATTTTATTGTTGAAATTGAAATTGTGTTGCACACACACGCTATCCGTAACTTCGCCCCCCCCCCCCCCCCCCCCCCCAATCCGAAATGAACGGGTCTTACTGAACGATCTGAACTGAACTACTTCTTCAAAGTGAACGACAATTCCCACTAGTCTACTAGCTAAAGGTTTTAGCGGCAGCAAAAACATTGCTGATCTGTACGAGACCTAGACAACAGACCCACGTGAACCCAAGCTTGTGCTTCAATATTATTAAGCAGTCCATAAGGCTCAATTAATCCACTAATTGAAATTACCTTACCTTCTCCTTGGCCTGCTGGAAGCCCATCTGCCAAAGTGCTGTCGTGTTTGAAATCGAGGTTGATTTGCTTGGTAGCTAGCTTGAGAGGATCCGCTCTGCCCTGATGCTCCAGGTCTGAAGAGCCGCCGCATTTCCTCATCGGCGACGCTACCTGAGGGCTGTTGGTTACGGTTCGAAATTTCCGACATTGTGGATATCACATCGGAGCGGGTTAAAATGTTACTTAAAAGTCCAATTGCCTCATGAACACGTTCCCGGTCGACCATTTTCACATGTTAACATCCAAACTTTAGGAGGAGGGACATTGTCCTTGAGCTCCCGCCGGAGAGACACATCCGGTACCTACACCCGTGATGAGCCAATCAGAAACTGGAAATTCAAGTTGCCTTCCGTTTCAATCAAACTCTCACACACATACTACTATACTTGCACACATCACACATTATTCTCTCATACATTCACTACTATACTTGCACACATTACATATTATTCTCTCATACATTCACTACTATACTTGCACATATCACATATATTATTCTCTCTTACATTATCATGTTGTTCCATCCATAATAGTATGATGGTAAATGTGTGTGACAATAGTAGTAAGTGTGCGTGACTATACTAGTGTATGTGAGAGAGTATGATGGTAAATGTGTGTGACTATAGTAGTAAGTGTGCGTGACTATACTAGTGTATGTGAGAGAGTATGATGGTAAATGTGTGTGACTATAGTAGTAAGTGTGCGTGACTATACCAATGTATGTAAGAGAGTATGATGTAACATGTGAGAGCAAGTATGAATTGTTTCCTAAACGGCCTCTCATACTTCTGTGCTGTCAGCGTGAGGACACGTCTCAGCGGTTAACTAAGCTGCTGTTGTGGGTCTGCGTTAAAGAGGAAGTGGATCATCAGAAACCACAAACCTGAAACTCTGAGTTCAAGAAAGCTGCTTCTGATGCTGAAGTGTCGGGTTCAAACTGTTTAAGCCGTTCAGATGACGACACAAATGCAAACAGGCAGAAAGGAAATTTCTACAAATTATTCTGACATCACAAGCTTCATAATTCCTTTCATCTTCATTTACTGCTTTGAAATTAGAAAGAGACAGATGATTCATTCCTACTTACAGCAACAAAGAGTCTTTAAACTGAGTGCAAGAAAATGTATCATGAAAATGTAACGCCTTGTCTTGGAATCAATGTTTTTATTTTTGTCAGCTCACAGGAGCTCATTGTTTTAGCTCTGAAAAACAAAAAAGATCTCAAATCATGAAGCCAGGTGGTTTATCTTCATGAAGCTGACATGCTGACATCATCTGTGCTGTTCATTTACTGACTGCTGTCCTTTTTACAACACAGTGAAGCCAACAGCTTGTCCATGACTCCTTCCCTGATGAGAAGAGTTAAAGTCAGGTCTGCAAGAGGAGCTTAACAAAGTGGAAGGAAATTCATGTTGGAAAAATCAAAGTGATGAAAAATATCAGGAGGATAATACCAATACGCTCTGACTGTTTTCATCAAAAACCAAAGCATGCTGGGTAGGAAGAACGCTGTGTAACTAATCAGCACCAACAGCAGAATTACCACAATTCGTCGCTTTTCTTCAGCAGAGACACTGACGGCTGCAGACAGAGACCTGAGGGTCCCAACCAGGCAGAATATGAACATTAATAATCACTGCTTTAAAGTTCTGTACGTGGATGTTTTTTTTTCTTTAACTAGTTCAATTCAATTCAATTCAATTCAGTTTTATTTATATAGCGTCTGTTACAATGTCAATTGTCTCTGGGCGCTTTACAAAGACCCAGATCATGACCCCCGAGCAAATATCATTAACTAAAATTATAATATTGAATCCTAAACAAGGATAATGGCAGGTAAAAAAAACTCCCACAGTGGGAGAAAAAAAACCTTTAAGCCAAACAGTGGCAAGAAAAACTACACTTTAAGAGGAAGAAACCTTGAGCAGGACCTGGATCACATGGGGGAACCTTCCTGATGAAGACCAGCTGGATAAAGAAAGAAAAGAGGAGAGACTGGACAGAGAGAGGATGGAGGACAAAGAGAGGATGGAGGACAGAGAGAGGATGGAGGGGACAAAGAGAGGATGGAGGACAGAGAGAGGATGGAGGACAAAGAGAGGATGGAGGACAGAGAGAGGATGGAGGACAGAGAGAGGATGGAGGACAGAGAGAGATGGAGGACAGAGAGAGGATGGAGGACAGAGAGAGGATGGAGGACAGAGAGAGGATGGAGGACAAAGAGAGAGGATGGAGGACAGAGAGAGGATGGAGGACAGAGAGAGGATGGAGGACAGAGAGAGGATGGAGGACAGAGAGAGGAGAGCACACAAATGACTGAATGAAATGACTACATAAACAGATGCAGGTAGATGCAACTAGTCAGTGAGTCTTTCACTGAGTCTGAGACAAAGTTGTGAGTCATGGTCCATCCTGGTTTCCAGAGATTAAACCTTTGGTGGATTTTATTTTTATTCTTTAATATCCAATCCTGCCACCCTTCAGTCTGCCGTTGAAGAATCTTCCAGAACAGTGGTTCTTCACCTGGGTTCGGTGAGTCAGTCTCAGGGGTTCATAAGAGTCAGGTCAAGACACCTGACTCGTATGATTCATGATGACACGCCCTACTTGGCCATCACTGGCTACAGGTGATCACGCTACATTGCTTGGCCAATCTGTGCTGCAGGTGCACTCAGTAGTCGACTTATGACTGTCGTGTGATTTCTTTAATATCTTAATCCATACTAACTATGTCAACCAAAAATAGAAAGTGGTCAGACGACTATGTACAACATGGATTCACATGAAGGAATGTGATGGGAGTCAGCTTCCTGTCTGCATGATCTGCAATGCCAAGTTAAACAATCCTAGTCCAGCACCAGCAAAACTAGAGGAACAGTTCCTTAAGCTGCATGGAGATGGGGAATACAAGAACACGCTTGCTGAATTCAAGGTGAACAGAGTCAGATTCAATGACAAGGCTACTCTGCCTGCTCTCGGCTTTGCACCCATCAACCAACCAATCCTGACAGGATCGTACGGAGCACGTACCTGACTGCAAAGAAGGACAAACCACATGTAGCCAACCTATTTTTTTTGTGCACTTTAAATATTCTCTTTATTCCACCTGGAATTTGTTAGGTTATGGCAGAGAAATAGTTAGATCCATTGATCTTAAATCACTGTCTTAAGGTTATATTTGGTTTTATCAAAATGGAAGTCGAAGTCACGTGACCCGGTAGAGATGCTTATTAGCAGGCCCACAGCCATTCTCAGGTGAGATGTGTTGTAATACAGGTACCAGCTTGAGGCCTAGATCTACTGTGGGACGTGTAAGTGTTTTTCTTTTTGTTTTTAGCTGTTCACGACTTAATCCTAAATACTTAATCCATATTTGTCATTCACAGGGGACCGTTTTCTTGTATTGAAATGTATCAAACTTTTGGAGCTCAAATAAAGACGAAAAAAGGAGAAGCTGTTGCCACGTGGTCATTTTAAGGGGGCAACACCCTGTGACCCTGGTGAGGATAAAGCAGGTTCAGAAAATGAATGATAAAATACAATAAATACCAAGTAAGGTATGTAATTCATGCAGTTCATGCATTGTATTGGTTTTGATCTTTGAACACAGTGCTAGTGCACGCTTCAATTTTTGCACCACTAAAACACATACTCATATTTTGAATAAAAAAAAAATCATATTTTATTTTTCAATAAAGAAGTGTTCAGTGAATGTGCAGATGAAACTGGTGGGGTTCAGCTCCTCCAACAAGGTTAAGAACTGTTCCAGAATTAGTTTTGAGTCTCGCAGATGTTGTAAATAATCTTTTCTTTTCCAGCTACGCTGGACGCTGGACGCTCCAGTTTGTGCCGGTTTGTGGTGATCTGCGGTTGGATGTCTACATACTGTCTGCAGGGGGCGGATCGGTCCTCTTGCGGCTGGTGGAGACCTGCCACTGCTGACATGGACGGTGTCGCTGGAGGCCGGTTCGGGAAAGCTAAGCTAAGTAGCCCTGAACTGCTACCCGCAGCAACCACCGCCACTGGATCCGGGCTGCAGCGTCACGGAGCCGGGACGGGAGCCTCCGATGTAGCGGTGGCGGCGTGCTGCCCCCGTCCAGCTGTCTACACGCCGGATGGGTCAGCTGACCTGGCAGGGGCCGTCTGGTGACCTGGTGGGGCCCAGCACCACCGGGGGAGACGACAACGGCCTGGTCCGGTCCGCATGATGAACCGGGCTCTGGGACGGTCGGCTCCGTCGCTTGCCGGACTAAATGGAGCTCAGTCTGCCCAGAGGAGACGGTCTGGTTTCCTCCTCTGACCTGGAGATCTCTCACTTGTCATCATTTTGGAGATATACTGGTTCTAACGGCTGTTAACTGTTTTAACGGCTGTTACCTGGAGTTAGCACTTGGACCACGGGACCTGGCATGAAAAGGAGCGCTGGACACTAGCAGCTCCCCTAGTACACCAGATTTTTCCTGGTGTACTGAAACTTGAATTTCCCCCTTGGGGGATTAATAAAGTATTTTGAATTTGAATTTGAATTTTGTGACCCATTATAAAGACCCAGTATTTATCCAGCTGTGGGTTGTTCAAACTAACTGTGTCATAGAGCAGCACAGTCTGCATGAGTGCCGGGCCGGGACGGGTGCCGACTGACGTGGTGATCGGCGACCTGGTCCTCTGGCCATCTCATCCCAGTGCTGCTACCTCCATCTGTTTATGTTTATATGGCCATTGTATTTAGTCATTTGTGTGCTCTCCTCTTTCTGTCCTCCATCATCTCTCCGTCCTCCATCCTCTCTCTGTCCTGTCTCCCCTCTTTTCTTTCTCTACCCGGCTGGCCTTCGGCAGGAGGGTCCCCCCATATGAGCCAGGTCCTGCTCAAGGTTTCTTCCTCTTAAAGTGGAGTTTTTCCTTGCCATTGTTTGGCATTAAGGTTTTTTTTCTCCCTACGTGGGAGTTTTTTACCTGCCATTATCACTGATTGGATTTAATATTATAATCTTAGTTAATGATATTTGCTCGGGGGTCATGCTCTGGGTCTCTGTAAAGCGCCTAGAGACAATTGTCATTGTAACAGACGCTATACAAATAAAATTGAATTGAATTGAATTGAATGAGTAAAGACCAGCCACTCGCACTATTAAACATCTTGATTTTCAGGCCAAGACGCAGAAAAGACTGCGCCAGATTAGCTTCTGTCGCTACCTCACACCAACCACTGAGATGACGACAGCGGCCCGACTCAGGCAAGACAAGGACGAGCAACGAACAGTTAAGGCAACCTGGACGTTCTTCATCTCAGCTGAAATATACCACCTGGAGCCAGAGACACGCAGGCTTTATGGTAGGAAAACACTCATCATTCTCAACATCATCTCTGGTGCTATACTGGAAAAAGAAAAAGTTTAAAAACCACAAGGAAGTGAGTGAGGAGGTGAGAGCCTCTCAAATGTCTCTAATCTCTAGATTTAGCTGTTAACAGGCGTCCTGTGGTACGTTTGAATTTAAAAGTGTATGAGGCTTTTTTGAGGGAGGCTGTTGAGGGTTTACAGTTTCTGTATTAAGTAACTCAGTTAGGGTTAGGGTCAGATTATCAATAGTTACAGGGTTATAACACAAACTTAGACTGTATTTGTTATTTAATGTGTTTAACTCTCAGTCTGGTGGAGAAAAATAGAGGAGAAACTGAAAAGGAAAAGTAGCCGTTACCTTGACTGGTGAGTGAAAATCTTTTGGTCAGATAAGTGACGGGAACCAGAACAGGTCTTTTCAGCAGGACAGTTGTTAGAAAATGAAGATCAGAAAGGAAGAGGAGCGTTCATTAAACCCTCCTACTTTTGACTTGACACTTCCTTGAACACAGAGAAAACTGAAGGACTAATCTATCCAAACCTCAAACATACCAGCACAACTAATCAGGTTCAAACGGCAGCCAGTTGGTGACATGACTGGCTGTTAAAGAGCATCTGAACAGAGACTGAAGATGGACAAAGGGTTACTAAAAACCTTTGAAACAGTTTCAGAGTCGTTTTGTTCAGTGAAAGACTTCTGGAGATCATTGTCTCAGAGCACAGTTCAAACCCACAAAGCAGGTGAATGAGGTCTATGAGGTCTGAGGAGGTCAGAGGAACATGATCCAGAAACACCATCATCTCCTCTCAGCCAGTTCTCATTGAATACAAAGTGCAAAGTGGAAAATTAAAACTCTCTCTGGAAACCAAAGGTGCAGCGTCCTCCAGACTAAAGACGATAGAAACCATCCAGCGTGTTATCAGAGCTACAAAGATCTGGATCTCTGATGGTGTTAGAGCACCAGCTGCACTGAAAGTTCTGGAAGCTGCTTTAAGAAGAAAAAACTTGACTTCACAACCAAAGGCATCACTGCATCAGCTGGCAGCAGCTTTGTGCTACATTTTCATCAGAACCGGCTCTCCTCTCACAGCTGAAGCCCTAGCCCAGTGGTCGGCAACCCAAAATGTTGAAAGAGCCATATTGGACCAAAAAAAACAAAAAACAAATATGTCTGGAGCCGCAAAACATTAAAAGCCTTATAATGAAGGCAACACATGCTGTATGTATCTATATTAGCTATATTAGCCTACTATCAAAATGACTAAGTTCGCTACAGATACATAATGAGCCTTCATGATAAAATGTTTATTTTCCCTGCAGTGCATCCTGTAGAGAATGACGCACCACGTGACTCTGTTGTACGATGCCGCCTCAAGTTTAACTTCATTACAATATTAATGAATTATGTTTCATTGCTTTGATGAGATTAAAGAAATGCAATAAAGAAATCAGATTTTTTATGTCATTTTTATTTTGAGGATTTGAAAAAACAACATCAAAATGGAACGTGCATAACGTGCCCCTTATCTGGACAACAGAGTGCAATAAAACATAGCCTGCATTTATAAAAATAAAACAGCAGCATTTTGAAAAGATAAAGTATATAAAATCAAATTAATACAGTTTAAGTTTGATTTCTGTGCAAATGCCAACCAAGTCAGTGCAAGGGTGAAACGCAGCAGCATCCTCTTCTCTTTTGACACGCAGCCAACGCAGATATCCTCGGACCTGAGCAACAAAACACAATAATATCCTTAAGTGTCATTCCAAATATATACTGACAAAAATCAGAAATCACTTTATAAAAACAGCCACTTTCTTACTAAATATGTGCCTATGTCAGGATTGTGTTCTTACCCGTTTATTGTGACTTTTGTTTTTGGACATCACTGATCAGCTTCTCAACATCACGCATGTAAGATGTAACTTTAATCTTGACGCAGGACTGCAAGCTCTCAAACATTCAGGCCATCCTTCCGCGTTGGCAATGAATGCAAATGATTCAGTCCAAGAAACGTTGAATCCTCTGTTCTCCTCAGTTATTTTTCTCTTTTTCCCTCTGGGATCCATGGCCCATCACACAGCCGCCGGTTTGTTTCCAACAGCCACCTGCCTGGCATCCCACCCTGCTGATAGAAACGTGTGTCGCAGGCTATGACGCAATGACATTTAATATTTATTCTACACATTTTTACAGCATTGGAAAATGTTAAGAATGTTTGTCCTCCTACAGAAACCATATTAAAACCAAAAATATATTTCCCTCCCCCATCTTTTTCCATTTTCAAACATTTTTGAAAAAGCTCCAGGGAGCCACTAGGGCAGCGCTAAAGAGCCGCATGCGGCTCTAGAGCCGCGGGTTGCCGACCCCCGCCCTAGCCTAACCCTAACCCTCTATAAACCAATGATCCTCTTCCTCCATGAGCTGCCGCTGCACCGGTCCAGAACCGAGGGGAACCGGTGCTGTGAGATTTCTTCCTACCTATAATATCTTCCTACCCGAGTTGACTGCGCATGCGTATAGCAGCAACTTCAGAAGGCCATAATATTCTGCTGCCTGACGGTTATCGCGGAAGAGAAAAGGTTAGTTTCTTGTATTTTTAATACTTTGTATGGACAGTATTTAATGCATATATGTTTGAGGGACAAATCAAATGCTCCGAATGCCTAACATTTAATACTTTGTATGCACAGTATTTATATTTCATAGGTTATTGGATGACGTGGACGACTTTTTTCTTCACCTTAAATTATATTAACTGTACTTAATTAACTGAACTCCAGTACATTTATCTAATCAATCCTCTTCTACCACCCACTCTTCTATCCACCCTTTATATCCTCATATTCATCTTCATAATACTGATTCATAATCCGTCCGTCCGTCTTCCGCTTATCTGGATAATCATGGTTATTAAATGTATATAATAATATGCTACCACCCAAAAGAAATTTCAGAACAGCGGCGGCTGCAACGTTTTCTTCCAGCTTCATTCTGCAGGTCCGTTGACATGACGCTGCGCCTCCAGAGAGGAAGTGTGCACAAATTACCCACAAACCAGCAAGCATGTTTTTGTGGTTGTGCTGTTGAGCTCTACAGACGACTTTTACTAGTTTATTATCAATATCAGTCCCAACAGCAATCATATCAACCACAATCAATAATGATAGTAAAACTGGACAACCAGTGACTCTTATCAAACACAGAATTAATTTATTTAGATTTAAAGTTCAGAACAAAGCAGGAGGAAGTATAAATGACTCAGTCATTCCTCCATCTTTGTATTCATCCACTGACAATATTCATCCTGCTACAGTTCATGTTCATGTCATATACATCCAGTTCAGTTCAGTTCATTTTGGTTTAATTCAAAGATCATTTATGGCTCTAAAGCAGGTGTGTCAATGCAGGTATCTACCTGTGTGCATCCACAAACACAGAGTCATCCGTTCATGTCTGCATCCACCTCTGAACACAGAAATCTACTGAATCATATGAAGCCACGCCCACATGATGCATGTACACGCATACATGAACGCATGCACACGTTTCATGAAGTGTATCAGTTTATTAATTAGCCCTCTTTAAGCTCTAAATCATCATGTCAATAGGATTTAGTTTAGTCTATTAAGAGTGTCACCAGTCAGCCAGTTTAGCCTTTAAAGCTGCCTTTTTTTCTAGTATTTTTGTTCACCAGACTGAGAACAAAAAGCCTGGATTCCTAAAACTGGTCTTGCAGTGCATGTTGTTACCCTGTTGGGCTTTAAATGGTGCTTGTTTGGTGATACAGGGGTTATTGATAAGTGCCTTAGGACATTTATCAATAACGGTAGCTTGTTAACGGTTCAGGTCCAGGCAGAGACCTCTGGAGCCAGCAAATGAAGCAACCGCATGTAAAATGACCACAAACAAGTGTTTTTTAGTTATTAATGCAGCCTCAGCGGGTCCCAGTGTCTTTTTGAGGCCAGTCCAAGCCCGGGTAAAAGCGGAGGGTTGTGTCAGGAAGAGCATCCGAAGTAGAACCTAAGTCAAACTAACCATAAGAATCACAAAACCCATACCGGATCGGTCCAGGTCCAGGTTCACAACGACCGCCATCAGTGTGTTGACCCACATGGAAATTGGACGACTGTTGGTCAAAGGGGAGGAGGAAGGCGTGTCCATCGGCAGAGAGAAAGGGAGGAAAAGCAAGGGACGAGAGACTTTGAATGTTGAGATGATGACAGGAACAGATAGAGATGGTTGACGTGATGCAGAGGAGGAAGGTGGATGTCCTGATGCTCAGGAGACCAGGTGGAAAGGTGGCAAAGAGTTCAAGCTGTTTTATCATGCTGCAGATGGAGAGATGAATGGAGGAGGAGTTATCTAAAAGGAGGAGAAGGTGTTCTGAAGGTGAAAAGAGTGTCAGAGTGATGACAGTCGTGTGTGCGTGTCTGTAACAAGATGGCTCTTGATACACAGCGGTGGAAGTTACAAGTGCCAGAAGAGATCATCAATGTTTATTTTGTTTATTTGTAGAGCCCTTTTCAACACACAAGGTGACCAAAGTGCTTTCCATTAAAATCCACATTAAAACATTAAAACATTAAAACAAAATACTTTAAAATCAACATAACAATATAATTAAAATTAAATTAAAAATATCTCACATCAATACTGTGTATTAAAAGCCAGTCTAAATAAATAGGTTTTAAGTCTGGATTTAAAAACCCCAAAGTCAGTGATAGTGCGCATTTCTGGGGGCAGCTTGTTCCAGAGTCTGGGTCCAGCAACTGAAAAGGCCCGATCACCCCAGAGTTTAGTCCTGGTTCTGGGGACTTCCAGAAAGAGCTGGTTTGAGGACCGTAGGCCTCTAGTAGCGTTCTGAACATGCACTTGTTCACATAAATAGAGAGGGGCAAGCCCATTGAGGGCTTTAAAAACAAAGATTAACATTTTAAAATCAATTCTAAAAGAAACAGGAAGCCAGTGAAGAGCAAATAAAACTGGAGTTATGTGTTCCTGACGTCGGGTATTAGTTAAAAAGCGTGCAGCGGCGTTCTGAACAAGCTGAAGACGGCCAAGTGACGACTTGGAGACACCAACATACAAAGCATTACAGAAATCAATTCTCATCATTCTCAATCATGTGTAGCTGGTAACGCCCAAGACAGCTGAGCACCAAAAAGAACAAGGGCAACACTTTAAATGCCGTATGGCTGAGATTAGTGTGTAAGTCCACGTCGTTATTTTCTTTGTGGATACAGATGCTATTGGTAGCAACTGCTAACGCTAATAATCTACACCGGTCAGGACGTGTCGTGAATATGTTCTCTCATCCAGTGTTGTCATGTTGGTGATCCGTTGTGCTTTACAGCTGCCGGGTAAACCGCTAATAACACGCTACGGCAACACGATTGTTTCATGACAAACACGACACGTTAATTAATAATCATTTAACTGCCCCGACTCCTGACATTGGCTGCTACCACCAACATCTTTACCTGTCTCAGGTAAACGTAGACCCAGCCTGTCAGAGAGCACCAACCGGACCCGAGACTAACTGTACCAATTCAGACCCGAACCCGGAGTCACGTCTTTTGAATGGACCCGAGACCCAATTTGGGTCGGGTCGGAACCTCAGGTTTTCGGGTAGTCGGGTTGTTCCGAAGACCTCTACTTCAAACACGTTGTGTTCAGCGTGGCAGGTGTGTAAATTCTCTCTTGCATTGTGCAAGAATTTATTTTGAACCATCAAACACTGTTTCTCAAACATTATTTCTCAACACAAAATTACAAAGAACTTTCTTTCAACATCTATGATAGGTCATACCGAAAATGTGCAGGAAGTACTGGGAAGTCTCTGTGCAAGAGATTCAACAAGCCACCGCTGGATGTAAACCAGCATCGAACCCTCAGGTGGTGCTGCATGAGAAACCGTGCACGTACACAGCCATGTAGAGGTTTAGAGGTTTGGACAGATTAGTGATAAAAACCCTCCTTCCGTTATTCTGTGCATTAAAGGAAATGTGAGCTCAAAAGGGGAGGAGTTTTGGGGTGTTTCTTTTGATCTTAACTTTTTATCAACTGATCCACTAAAAAAGGCCTCTTTTGGTTCCTGTCACTGATCTGACCAAAGGATTTTCTCTCCCACCACTTCAAGGTAACGGCTGCAACATTATCTATTTAACCTTTTCCTTTTTATTATTACTAAAGTGTTTGTGTTCCAAAAGATGTGGATTGCTCGTAAAATCTCTCAGTTTATAATATAAACCCAAAAACCTTAGAGGATCTGAGCTGGCAGTTGTGACTTCCTGTCAGATAACCGCAGAGTGCTACGAGAAGTAAAGATATATAGCAACTACTGAATTTATATGTTGTAACAGTTTACTGTCCTACTTTTGTTGAGGAGCAAATTTCATCTCACTGCTCAACTTCTTACAGGATCCAATTTAAAACTTCAGATTTTTTTCCTCTACCAAAGTCTCTGGTCCAGTCTGGAGGTTCAGGGACTTCATGTCCTTTCTGATCCAGCAAAATGCTTTTTCTCATAATTTTGCAACCCAGTCATGAAAGAGAATTTGTTGGTATTTTATGTCTCTGAAGACCTAAATTACACTCGTGTGTATTTGTCAGCTCAAGAAATAATGTTGGTTTGTGTGTAACTTGCAGGTTCTGTAAATTCCCCCACAGTAACATAACCTGCGTAACCTCTCTTTAATAACTTACATGGTATGTACTTTATATGGACGTTAATGCAGAAAAACAGTTAATTTCAAGGGGTTCAAATATCGTTGTTGCCACTGTTTTAGCCATCGTTCAGTAAAACTACAAAACTGAATGAAGCCTGACTGCAGGTCTTCACCCAGTAAACATAGACTTGTTCCTACCTAAACTTCTAACTTGGTGTAGACTGAACTAGAAGCTGCTCTCTACCTGCAGACTGAGAGTCAGTCAGCTTTAACTGCCAGGTTCAGTGTGTGCACACGTACAAGGACGTTGACTCTGCCACCTCTAACAAAATAGTGTTTCACACAGAGAAATGGAGTTCTTCAGCAGCAACGCCTCAAAGGATGAAAGACACGATGACAACATCACCCGTCGCTACAACGATTCTCTGAACAACACTGCGTACAACTCTGATGGTGACAGCAGGAACTACGTCTTCCTGGATGTGCTGCACTGGCTCATCATCTGCATTGGACTTCCTGTGACTCCCGTGGCAATTGTTGCACTTTATTCTCTGGTGTGTACATCGTGATTTAATTATCTGTGATAGAACAACGTGCTTATATGTACTTTCCAGTGGAGATTTCTGGTCTCTCAAACAGGGGAAGCTCAAAGACATACGTCATAAAAACGTGCCAATTTATTTATATGTAACTTCTGCCCTTCCCTTCCCTACAGTGAGTGTGATTTAGTTACAGTGTAAAAAAACAAAGTTTTTCGCTGTAGAAACGCCAACAAATGGTCGCTGCTTGTCATTCGATTTTATATGCAAAAATCGACTGAAATCCTGCGTGAGGCGTGACGGTATATATATATCTCGGAAACCTGTCAGTCAGAACTGCATGTCAATTTCTTTATACGTACCATGCATCACTGCTGCATTCAGCTTTTCCACCAATCACCATGCGGACTGATCAGCATCCAGGCCAGCCGAGGCCGACCCACAGCTCCATTCACTCCCAGAGACGCTGAGAGCCCGGGGGGAGGGATAACATTGGCATTTAATGCCAATGCCCATCGAGTTTTGCAGCAATGAAGAAAATGCTCCATGCAGTCCCAGAGATTCTCAGCTTCTATGGGGAAATGCATTGACCAGAAAGCATTATGTACAGACGAGTTAACTTCTTTACTTGTGAGGAAGTAGCTGATTCTGAATCAACCCATCTTCATGTTCAACGTGTTCTACATGAAGATGGTCAACATTTATAGTCAATGAAATGTTAACACAACTGTACATATTAGGCCATTCATTTCTTTGACATTATAGGGCAGGGAGGCAGGGGAAGCTCAGCTTCCCTTGCAGTCTCGGAGGGAATCCCCTCTGGTACTTTCTGGCCCAGGGACCTCTCCAGGCACTTTTATAACGTAAAGGAGAGCTGCTGCATGACACCGGGCTGACACAGCGGACACCAGTTGAGATCCAGCCTGTCGTACTGGTTACAGCCACTGGTTGATGCTGAGCAGGTGTTGGAGGTCGACATACTGAACTGATTCATGCATTCGCTGTCACTCACACATATGCACAGGAAACGAAACATCTGCTGCATTATCAAATTGCATAATGTGTCTGACTCAAAGGAAAGTTTTGCCAGATAGTGATACTAACCATAAATATATATGCAGACAGTTGTTTTTTTTGAAAAAAAGTTGAAAAACGTTCTCTTTAGGGAAACAACGTGAAGGAGCAATATAGGCTACCACATACAGGGTGAGGTAAAGGTTTGAACTTGTTGGAAGGTTTACTTTTGTCAGTGTTTTGCTGCAGATTAAAACTCACCACGTAACTCCAGTCTACCTCATCAACCTCCTTATTTCGGATCTGATTCAGCTCTGCTGCTTGACTGCATGGAAGTCCGGCAAGACTGATGAGATCATCTCTTCTGCCCACGATCTTGGTATCATGGCCAGCATTGGCTTCATGGTGTGTGTCTCCATGGAAAGGTAACATTCAGTTTATCCTTGCGTGCCTCTGGTGTTTCTTGAACCATTTTGCTCACGCATAAATCTGATGCTTCTGATTCTTTCCCTGACAGATATTTGGTCGTCGCCCACCCGTTGTGGTACAGATTCAGACGAAACATCAAGACATCCGTGGTGGTCTGTGCTCTGGTCTGGATGCTTACTTTTGGTTTTGTTCGTCGGTTTTTACTTGAATGTTAACTTCGCAGTTTCAGACACCATCATGACGGTCTTCCTCCTCCTCCCCCTCCCTCTCTTCATATTTTCCCTGGTTGGGACCATAAGAGCCTTTTCTACATCTCGCAGTGTCTCCGTTGGTGAAAAACGACGGATTGTGGCAAATCTGGTTGTGGTGCTAGTTATTTACACAGTGATGTTTCTGCCCAGTGTCATCTGGCTACTCACAGAATTGAGACATTCCCATATTTTCACCAATACAATGACAACTTTATTATATTGCAGTCCTCTTGCAGACTTGACTATGTACATCTTTATTAGGAAAGGTGTCATAGACAGGCTTTTGGGTTCACTGTGTTGTTGTAAAATGAACAGCAGTCAGCAAGTGAGCAGCACAAGTAATTACAGCATGTCAGCTTCATGTAGCCAGACCACTTAGGTTTTCATTTTGTTTTTCACTAAAACACAGAATGTTATACTTCATCATTTCTTTATTGAAAAGATCCATTAAAGATTCACAATGGTGGCTGGAAAGGTAAGTGAACCCTTAAGCTAATTGCTACGATGAAAAATGTTGTGAGTTGCATTGATGCGGACCCCAACAAACATGATTGGTAGATTTGTTTTTCGTCTTCGTATTTCCCGCTCGACTACTTCTTCAAGTAAACCAAAGGAAGCTCAGCACTGCAGAGAAGAACCCACACCGGTGTAATTACAGAATAGGTATATTTGATATCTCAATTATCATGACCAAATTATCACGGTTTACAATATTATCACGGTATTCTTCACTTCTGTACAAACGTCCAAAAAACACATACATTTAAATAATTTCACAAAATCTTGTGATTTTCTTGTCAACTAAAACATCAGAAGCCAAAATCTTATGAAAATGAAACTTTAACATTAAAGGGAAACAACTGACACAGAAAGAGGTTTTATTTTAAATTAATAAAAATAAATAACAGGAACAAAGCTTATTTGTCTGGTGCAAATTTAAATAAACACTTTAACAACCATAGTAGGTCAGAATATGCAAACAATTATCAGGAACAAAAATTATAGTGCAAGTCCAAATGAAATAAACTTTGGACTTTAAGCCAAACCTTTAATAAGTATAAATGTGCAAATAAAGAAACAGTTGTTAAAGGAGCCAAATATGTTGTATTCTGAATTGTAGTTCACTCTGTGTGTCTGTGGGTGTCGCTGTGTTGTTACCTGAGGGTCAGGTATAAAGGTAGCTGCCTGTTATTCGTTAGCTGTTTGACCTGGAAGGGTAAAAGGTTTTTGACTGCTGTGGCGCTAACTGCCGGCGTTATGGTTGTCGGATCAGTTAATGGAATAAATTAATATTTTAACTGCATCAGAAGAACATCGTTCCGGTCCTTTTACGATCAACACGCAACGGTAACGTTTACGAAATGTGAGTTAGCGAAGCGCGTTGACCAGGTTACTCTTGGTCAAACATCACAGTAGCTTGAAGCATTAGCCTTAGCTCCTTCAAGTTGCTTCTACAAATTACAATAAAATGTAAACAAGTGCTCTGCAGAGAGGATAACTGTTCTCCACCAGTTGTTCCTCTGCATTCTTAAAAAAAAAAAAAAAATATGCCCAGACCTTAGATTTCGTCCTTTTAGTGGGTTGGTAAATGTTCTGCGTGCTATCACCACTTTCCGCCATGCTCACGTTAAGAGGCCGATGTTACGAGCTACAAATTCACGTGAGACACAGTTGCGAGTTGCTCACAGACTTGAATGAGGCTGATATTACATATCCTGGTAATCGACCGCGATAATGAGATGAAGTCAAACATAAACGGTAATCTTTATCGCATAAATTTACCATAATACCGGTAACCATTCCATTCCTATTACAGAAAAACACAAATGACCAAGTTTATTCTTTACATCGGCTTGGTGTGTAGATGTTACTGTGAAGCATAGAGCAGGTTTTCGAATGCTGTAGACTGTAGCACTATGGCTAATTATCCTAGAAGTGGACATCCGGCTGCGTTGACACCAAAGATGTAATGTAGAATCCTCGGAAAGTTAAAGAGGAAGCCACGAGTAACAGCTACAGGGTTGAAGACATTGTTGGAACTAACTTCAGTCTCTGTGCATGAGTCTATCATAGGTTATTTATTTACAAACAGGACATCCAAGCATTGCTTCACAACTTAAGTTAGCCAAAGAGCACCTTTGCAATCTGCAATACTACAAGTTTTTTTGGACTGATGAAACAAAAGTTGATTTGTTGAAGAAGAATACCCAGTACTATGTACGGCACAAAAAAGAGCACATTTTACCAACATCAGAATTTCACCCCATCAGTGAAGTATGCTGGAGTGAGTATTATTACTTTGGGCTAGCTTTACTGCTCCCAGGTCTGAACCACCCATCATCACTATGGGTGTGAAAAAAAATTGATTTGGCAATATATCCCGATTTTTCGGCCACCAAATATAATATCGATTTTTCAGCTCCTAATATCGATTTTTTATTGGTTACTAATGGTTACTTAAATGTGCAAAAACACTATTAATAAACAATAAATGGGTTGTTTTGAAGCAAGTAGTTTTGACTCAATTTTTCCTCTGAATGATCAATATCATCTGATGAACATATACAGCAACTTGATTTTTTTATCTCTACTTTTAATTTTGATATTAACTGGGTAGAATATCGCAATATATCGTGATATTGTGATAAGACCCAAGTATCATGATACATATCGTATTGCGAGGTCCTTGCGAGTCGAGTTCCTAGGGCTTTTGGCCAGCACGACCTCGCTCCTCAGCAGCCTCGGAAAGCGCAAACTGGCCATTTGCCTACCCCCAACCGTCCTTGCATCAATGCAGATGAATCAATTGAATTAATTTGTAAGCCACAGCTTTATTTTAGAATCAATGATTGTATTTTTTTAATGTTTAACCAATGAATGCAGCTGCTTAACCTTGCCAACCTGCTTAATAAATACAAAATTAACACAAGATGTCGTGGAGGACATTGGATCTGTTCTCGCAACTCTGCAACTTTGGGTGTGCCTCCGCATAACAACACAGGTTCTGATTGGTTACTCTAGCTTCCTATTGTCACAGACCCTTGGGGCTTGCTGTCCAAGCCACTAAACCTAACCTAGCCGGTACAAGAGCCCTGATCATAAGGGGAGAGCTGCAGTTAACAAATGTGGCTGATGACAGTACCTAAAGCCAGGCTGTTCCTTTAGGGTCATTATCAGAGTAGGCAGGGTAGACATTTGGATGAATTGATGCAGTGAGAGCTAGGCAAATCTTCCCCGACACCAGCTTAAACAAAGTTGAGGAATTGTAGAGAGGTAAACCCCCCTTAGACCGCAACTTCAGACCCGAAAGGATGGCGAGCTGGTCCCGGTGACAGGCTCTGCTGGTCAGAGACTGAAACCGTCAACTGGGGGATCTAACAAGAGGAATGGTTCAAAATTCCTCCTGGATGTTGTGCAGACCTGATCCTAACCCTAACCATAACCCTAACCCTAATCCAGAGGTACCGAAAGTACTTGCTCGAAGTCATTGTCAAAGGAAGTTGGAGTAACTATTAACTTCATGGGTTCACTTACTTTTCCCTTAACCTCTGCAAATGTTTAATGGCTCAATACAGACGTGAGAAACTGCTTCAGCACTTTGTGTTTGTTCCTGTGACTTCAGTTGCAGAAATCAGGTCGGTTGCTGAGGTCTGAGACTAGAACCGCTGTCCTGTCAAAGCACTGTCCATGTGCATTTACATCCAGTGTCTTACCTTATTAGCCCTGTTTAATACTGATATTATCACAAATCTATCCTTTCATATCTTTGAAATGCAGTCATTGATGATACCAGTATTGTGTACTCGGTTGTGTCTATTTGAAGCCAAACATGTATTGTGTGTCCTTCAGAGGAAACGTTTTTCTTCATCTGGTCTTGTTTGACATGTCTGAGGTTTGGATACAGAGGGAGCTCCTCCATCAGTCATCTGTGGAGGAAAGGAAGAGTGAACAAGAAGTTTTGTGTTTTTCTGTTTGATAATCAATTTTATCAACTGACTCACTAATAAGGTCCCTTTTGGTTCCTTTCACTTATCTAGCCAAATCATTATTCTCTCACTTGTCTTTCATAGCTTCTTTGTCATGTATGCTCTTTCTGTAAAGAGTTTGTTTTTATCTGAGAGATAAACCCTTTTGCAGCTATCCTGTCCTGTAGTGTTTTTCATTAAAGCAAAGCTGAGCTTTTGTTGGTGCTCCAACCTTCATGTCCCCTGTATTTGGTCCGTCCTCTACACTACCATTATTACATTGTTACAATGGCCTCTCATTCACCCATTCATACACCAGTGGGCGGCTGCTGCCATGCAAGGCGCTGCCAGACCCACAAGTTAGGGTTCAGCGTCTTGCCCAAGGACACTTTGACATGTGGACCATACAGTGACTGGACCAACCCGCTCTACCAACTGAGCTACAGCCACCCCAGTACCAGAACCTTAAAGTCATCCCTAAAAGACACGGGGAGCCAGTCCAGTGATTTTAAAACCAGTGTAATGTGAACCTGCCTTCTGAGTTCTGAAGAAGCTGAAGGTGTGATTTTTTTTTTTTTTTTTTTTTCGGAGGGGGGATCAGACAGCAGGACATTAAAGTAGTCAATGAGGCTGGAGATAAAGCATCATCTGCATCTTCATGTTGACCCGAGAGAGAAACAGGAGACTGTTATATTCTGGAGATGAAAAAAATCTGTTTTAGCCACAATGCTGAACATGTGGATTAAAACTGAGCTCAAAGTAAAAATTGAGTTCTTTACTTGATCAGATGTCTTTAAAGACAATTTGTAATGTAATTTTGGCAAATTTTCTCTCTCTTTGCCTAAGAACCAATAAGTAAAACTTCAGTTTTGTCTTGGTTGAGTTGCAGGACGTTTTCTGCCATCCATGATTTAAGGTCTGAAATACAATTAGAAAGATCATCAACTGGCTGTGTGTCATCAGGAGACATGGCCATGTCCAGCTGCATGTCATCAGCATAGCTGTGAAAACTAATGCCATGTCAGCTAATTACATCCCCAAGAGGAAGCAAATATAAATTAGAAAGCATTGGGCCTAAAACTGAGCCTTGGGGCACACCGCGTTTGATTTCATGGATCCCTGAGGAGCATGTATCCATACTGACCAGAAATCGTCTATGTGTGAGGTAGGACTGGAACCAGTAAAAACAGCCTGAGTCTATTTAAAAGGATTAGATGATGTACTGTGTCAAAGGCTGCACTTAGATCCATTTGAACCAAGACTGAGATCTGTGAGTCCAAGCTGCTCCTAAGATCACTGATGATCTTCAACAAGGCTGTCTCTGGACAGTGGTTCATCCTAAAACTGGACCAACATCTCTCACTAACATTATTCTCTGTTTAAAAAAATTATTCAACTGAATAAAAACAAGTTTCTCTAAAATTTTGCTGAAAAATGGCAAGTTGGACTCTGTAGTTATTAAAAACATCAGGAGTCAGACTCTCTTCAGAAGAAGAAGTCTCACCAGGGCTGTTTTAAAGGCAGAAGAGAAGATACCCGTCTGAAGAGAGAGAACTCACAATGTTTAACAGCTCACTTTCAAAGGATTCATAAAGAGTTTTCAAAAGCAGAATAGGAATTGGATCTAAAAGGCAGGCGGTCTGATTAACTTGAGAGAAGACTCTACCCAGCATCTCAGAGTCAACAGGAAGCAGACCTTCAGTTTAATTAAAAATTGTTTTGTGGTTAAGTAAAATGCTGGATCTAATCAGTGTTCCCAGGTGGGGAATGTAGGATTATCGTACCAGAGACTCAAAATTATTGTAGTTTGAGGTAAATTATCGTACAGCTGTCATAACCAAAATAACAAGCCCAATGATGCGCTCTAGTCAAATTGAATCACTTTCATGTTAAATCGCGACACTCACAGCTTCGTGGCGCCAGTACTGATTGGGTTAACAGCACCACATTACCACAAACTCACAGTCGCGTTAGACTAATGTGTCCCCCAAAAACAAATGAGAGGTGGGAATTAATGAGCCAAATTATGAGGCCTGGAGGCCACCTACTGTTAGGGAATAGGCATAGCAGGTTTACATTTTTGTCATAGATAAACAGTATTGATGATAACTGACAAGAAAAAAAGTAATCTGGCTTCACTTAGTCCAATTTATTTTGCAGAACATAATTATCTGAAAGAAGGTAACTTAAAATTATGTGCATATAGCACACATATTCAAACTTAGGTTTAGGTTATAACTTGCCTTTGTGCAGCCAAGAGACATGTTCTGTGCCGTTTTTGGATCCTTAAATATGTCCTTAATAACATCCACCATATGGTCTGTGGCCCTCATTGAGATGTTGTGCTCTGCTAAAACCCCTCCAGCTTGACCTCTGCTGTTTCACTGCTGTCTCTAGCTTTTCCCTTTCCGACGTTCTCTGCAGCCACTCTGTTATTAACCTTTGTGTTGGCACTAGATGTTTTTCTTTTACAATGTGTCCTTTAGACTTGCCGTGGTTTTTTAAAACTGTTATTTCGGCCACCAGCTCTGTGTTGCAGCAATGACTGAAGGCTTGACCATCAGAGCCTGCAACAGCAAAATTGCCATCCAGCAAAATTGTGGTGGCTTTCCTGCTCTTTCCTGTATGTTTGTGGGCGATGCTGCTCAGTTTTACCCTGCTCAAAGGCCGTCTTCCTTGGCACTCGTCCCTCCTCACTGTCTCCTTAAGCGGCACTCATTTTTTTCCCCTTGCTTTTTCTCTTCTGCTTAAACTCTGTTTAAATCTCGCTCACTCGACCTTCTGATATGGTCCTGAGTGTGAGCGTCTCGTGGGGTGGGCGCAGCTGACCATTCAGCCTCATGCTAGTCATTCTGAGACAAACATTTGTATCTCACCCTCAGCAAACCACGATTGGCTGGAAACACGTCACGTGGGAACAGATGGCTTCAGGGTTCACAAAAAAAAAAAACCTCTCCGGTAAAAAGTTGCGGCAGGCTATCATTTGAAATACTCAAATTATCGTACATTTGGCCTTTTTTTTTTGGATTATTGATCGTACAGAGAGCCAAATTATCATACAAATACGAAGCTCAGTGGTGAAAATAATGTGCTTCAAGAGTGACTGAATGTGATTAGTGATCAAATTTACATTCGAACTGCAGCAACAAGTAGTGGGACAGATCTCAGAGAAGAAACACCATGAAGTGGATGTAAAGCTTAAGAAAAGTATACACTGATTAATTAATTCTAGTTTTGACTCCACATCAAATGAAGAAAGGCATTTGGACATTTCATTAAAAAAATAATCTGTTTCCTGCTACTGGTTCATGGATCTTTAGCAGGGCCAGCTCTTGGCAAAGGTGCCGAGGGCACCATCTGCTACATACGAGGCAGTATCTGAAGAGCCACCGTGCAAGGTAAATATTACAATATTACGTTTTTATGTTGTCTTTATTTTTATCTGGAGATAAAGGATCCATGAAATGAGTGCAAGATAAAACATCTTTGATAAATCGATTTTGCTTTACTTCATTTGGAGCTTTAAGAAACAAATGTGTCTGTGTAGCTGAAGGTGGAGGAGGTATTTATTTGCCCCGCTGTAAAGGCATCTATGGTGTCATTTGATGACGCCATAGATGCCTTTGCTGCCAGGAAGTCCAGACGTGTAAACTTGTAGTCTTTAGTTAAAAGACAAGTTTAGGTGAAAGTAACTGTTGTTACCGTTGAGTTTGTCATTGTTCAAATGCCCAATTAAACTGTCGTGATTGCTCAGTTGGTTGTTGTCATTGAATTGCAGTGGGCTCGGGGGGGCACCGGGGTGTAATCTCGCCTAAGGCACCAAATTGGGTAGAGCCGGCCCTGATCTTTAGTATCCTTGTTGTGTGATTGTTGGTGAAATAATGTTTCCAGTGTGCCATGAAATTTAACAGTAGAACATGTTTGTATCCAACAAAGGTTTGGAGTTTTCTGTGATCCCAGTTTCTCAGAGAAATGACCCGCCGACATGAAACTATGCTATTCACAATTTACTGCAAGCTAACAGATGTTAGACTTTTTTTCTTTTCTTTTCAACTGACTGAACTTTCCTTACAGAGGAACTTTACACAAGCATGCCGGAGGAGAATCTTTACTTCCTGAGAAAGCAGAAGTGAAATCGTTGAAAAGTCCGTGTCACATGTTTTAGACGGTTTTAGACTGCTTGGACAATCAGGGTACATACGAGGCAGTATCTGAGGAGCCACCGTGCAAGGTAAATATTACAATATTACGTTTTTATGTTGTCTTTATTTTTATCTGGAGATAAAGGATCCATGAAATGAGTGCAAGATAAAACATCTTTGATAAATCAATTTTGCTTTACTTCATTTGGAGCTTTAAGAAACAAATGTGTCTGTGTAGCTGAAGGCAGAGGAGGTATTTATTTGCCCCGCTGAATAAAACAAATGAACTGAAAATTTTGGTAAAGTTAAAGTGCAATCAAGAAAATACTGTTAAGATAATAAAACTAAACGCTCTTCCTTTAAAACACGACACTCAGTGAGCCTAGAAGTTAATGCTGGTCCAGAAATATGAACATGAAGACATGAAGCCATGAAGACATGAAGACATGTCAGCAGAATTAGGAAGACTGTAACTGTTTATTATCTTTCTAACTTTTTTTTCCGGACAGAAATGTTCCAGTATGTACGTATCTGACACAACTTATTGCCTTAGCAATACCTAATTTATTCAGCTATCAAAACTTAAACTTGAAAATACAGTAAAACTCATCAGTTTAAAAACAATTGTTAAGTAATTATCTCTGCGCTGCTGTGTATGCTGCTGGAAAGGATTTTTTAAAACATTAATAAATATAATATGTTTGTCAAAGAGCAAAGAGTTGTGAATGAAACCTACAAATATAAGTGCACCAGTAACAATGAACAACTGGGTCCTGAGCTCAAAACAATAAAAAAACAATAAAATCACACATCTGTGCTGATTGATAAAACACATAAATGACAACCAGCAACGCGATGAGTTTTTTTTTTTTTTTTTAGAATGAACTCTGAACATGTTGAACCTGAAACTAGGTAAATTCAGGGATGATCTATTTCAGATAAAATAATCCAAACCCAAGAAAGACTATTTGATAAGATAAACCTTTATTGTCGTTGAGCCAGCATCCTCAATACATGCGTCCGAGAAAGATAAACAAAAAACAAAAAAAAAAAAAAAAAATGGGTCAATGGTTCACTTGCGGCGCAGCCAGGTTTCCGGTGCACCTTTTCATTCGATTAGGAAAAAGGTGACACGAGGCGAGAGGAGGGAGAAAAAGTATCACATATAAATAGATTATTAAAAAAAACAGCTCAGCACAAACACGGCGCAACATACTCAGACCAAAAAGTGGAGGGGGTGGGGGGTGGGGGTCCCAGCACAGAAGCTCAAGTGAGCACGTGCAGGACTTCCAACTCTGGCCGCTACACTTGAGAATGTAACAACGGGGGGAGGCAGTGAGAAGATGGTGAGGCGAAGGGGTGTGTGTGATGCATATATGTGTGTGTGTGTGTGCGTGGAAGTGGAAGTGGAAGTAAGCCAGTGAACTTCTGCTCTAGTTAGTTCCCAGACAAAGTTTGCACAGTTCCAGTGATGAGCCTTGGTCGTGTCCTGATCCACGTTCCACGGGTGTCATGGGGGAAGGGGAGGGGTAGTGGGGGCAGAGCGTCAGTTGGCATCACGTTGGGGAGAAACTGAGATGACCAGCCTCCAGAGTCCAGCACAGGGGAGCCACTACAGATAACAACAATTGTAGTTGGGGGTCCATTCCCATCAAGTTGAGCTTGAGTTCTTATCCGTCCATCCTACCTTGTTCGAGAACCACGCGAGCCTGCAATTCTGTTCAAGAATCGCATCCAGTTTGCGGTTCATCTCACATGCGTTTCAGTGTTGACAGCCTGACATATTCCATCACACACGACAGGCAGCTTCACGGCGACCAGGATGCCTGCTGATGATTTCCAAATTTCTTGATGCATCAGGTAACCACCAACTCCAAACAGCAGAAATCCTGTTATCAGAAGTCCAAATATGTATGCATCCTCAAATGATCCTCACCCATGAGTCCGTCACATATCCGTCTGCTGATGTCCCATAGGGGCATTAGAGCTCTCCTTTGCTCTGTCCTCTGCTTAAGAAGATTTGGTCAGTTTTGTTGAGAGACCAGCTGACCAGATCAATGGTTTGCAATTCAATGATTAAGGTGAGCGAGACTCCAAAAACCTAGACACAAGACAAGAAGAGAGCAGCAGCAGGGAAGACAGGGGAGGGAGAGAAAGAAAGAAAAACAGTGTCCACCTTTGCAGAGAGCAGAAGAGTAATGTTACCTCAGGTCTGTTTCAGAAACTGAGGTTAGGGTTAGGGTTTCATGGTGACCTACACTGCTCAGGAGCATGTCTGGCCCAGTAAACCACCAGTGCCTCTCTCCATTAGAGTGGAGCTGCATTTGCGTCAGGAATGGATCTTATTGTACAGAATGCCCTGTTTGGTATACCCTGGTGGTTGTTTTCTCAGTGTTGCCATTTTCCTCAACATTTACATACATACATGATTTCATCTGTGTGAGTTGTGTTTCCCATCATGGCCACGCCCTTATTTCACACCAATGGAAGTAATGTCAGTTTTCTGTATTAGAAAGAGAAACATTTTTTTTAATTAATTAAGCCTTTATTTAACCAGGTCGGTCCCATTGAGGTACAATGACCTCTTTTCCAAGAGAAGCCTGGCCAAGACAGCAGCCAAAAACAGTTACAATGACAAATAAACACAAACATACAAATCCACTTGAGCATTAAATACAATAAAATGGTAAAAATAATAAAATTAAAGGTTTTCAGTTAAAACAAGTGCAATTTTGGTGTGAAGCAGCTTCAAGGTTTCTTATAAAATTCTTAAAAGTTCCAAGACCGATAAGTTCTTTCAAGTGCAGCGTGTTCTGCAGAGAGTTCCAGGAAGCAGGGGCAGAGTACTTGAAACTGTGTTTCCCTAACACAGAGCGAACTTTGGGCACTTTTAGTAAATAAAAATCATTGGAACGCAGGCCGTAATTGCAATTAGTTTTAGAAATATATTCACTGAGGTACTGGGGCAGTAGTCCCAAAATTGCTTTGTAGATAAAATATACCAATGTGAAAGGCGCCGTGCTGCCAGAGAGGGCCACTCTACTCGAGCATATAGAGTGCAGTGGTGAGTGAGGGCTCTACAACCTGTAACAAACCTTAAAGCGCTATGGTACACAGAATCTAATGAACATAAACAGTTTGCAGGAGCGTTCATGTATAAAAGGTCACCATAATCAAGTACAGGCAAGAAGGTAGCAGCAACCAATTTTTTCCTGGCAGCAAAAGAAAAACACGACCTGTGACGAAAAAAAGAATCCAACTTTTAACCCTAGTCTTTTTACTAGGTTTTGTACATGCAATTTAAAAGACAATCGGTCATCAATTAAAATTCCAAGATACTTGTAAGAAGGGACATGCTCAATTTCACACCCCTGCAAAGATAAAATACTAGGAGAAGGTTCAGTTGTCTTTCTGCCATTAGAAAATATGATGAGTTTAGTTTTTTCGGCATTTAGAACAAGTCTTAGGTCAAATAGTTGATGTTCTAACAGGTTAAATGCAGTCTGTAACTTCATTAGAGATTCGACAAGGGTGGAGCCACAGCAATAAATCACTGTGTCGTCAGCATAGAAATGAAGTTTAGCATCAGGAATATTACTGCCCAGTGTATTCACATAGATGATAAACAATATTGGCCCTAAAACTGATCCCTGGGGCACACCAGTCGAAAGATTTAATAAGGATGATGAGCTGCCTTCAAAACAAACACATTGCTTTCTGTCAGAGAGATAGTTATCGAACCAGCCAACAGCTTGTTCCGATAGCCCGATGTCAAGCAGCCGTTGCCTCAAAATAAAGTGGTCCACAGTGTCAAAGGCCTTGGAAAGGTCAATAAAAAGGGCTGTACAAATATTTTTGTGATCTAATGAATCTATTACATCATTGGTGAATTTTAGGGAGGCTGTAATAGTGCTGTATTGTTTCCTGAAACCAGATTGATATGGCGAGAGAATATTGTTGGAACTGAGGAAATCCTTCAATTGATCATTAACTAAGCTTTCAAGGACCTTTGACAGAATGCACAATTTAGAAATGGGTCGATAGTTATTTAGACATGTAGGGTCCCCTCCTTTTAACAGTGGTACGACATTGGCAACCTTCCAAGTGTCTGGAATGCAATTACTTGTGATCGTAAGATTAAAAAGATACTGGAGGGGTCTAGCAATAAAATCAGCTGCTAACTTTAAAAAGTATGGTTCCATATGGTCAGGGCCGGCAGATTTAGTTATATCAAGAGAAAGAAGTGCTCTGTGGACCTCTTCAACTGAGAACAACCTAAAGTTAAAGGAGGGTTGACCTGCAGACAAGTGGCCACCGGGCTTATGACCAGCATCGGCAGCAGAAGGCCCAGAACTAGAAACCTGTGTGCTAGTTGGGAAAGACCTAGAGAACAAGGAACCAGATGCAACAAAATGCTTATTAAAAGAGTCGAGTATAGAATTCCTATCTGTAATGGTTGTGGTGTCATCAACTATACAAGATGGTAATTCACTGTGATTATCAGTGGCTGAAATAGAACTGATCACTTTCCAGAATTTCTTTGGGTCATTTAAGTTTTTGGTCATTGCTGAGAGATAAAAATTAGACTTGGCTTTTTTTGACAAGAGATGTAAAACGATTTCTCAGTTGCCTAAAAATTTGCCTATCAGCCTCAAGACCGGTCTTTCTAGCCTTGGCCCAGGCCAGGTTTCTGTTATACAGAAGCTCAGCTAAATCAGGAGTAAACCATTGGTTGTCCCTCCCTTTAACCTTGTATTTCTTAAAAGGAGCATGCTTGTCAATCAATACAGAAAACCCATCAGAGAAAAATTTCCATGCAGACTCTACATCATTAATTAGTTCAATACGTCCCCAATTAAAATAATAAAGATCATTTAAAAACCCCTGTTCAACAAAGGCTTTCATGTTACGCTTAATTAAAATACGGGGTTTAGTTTTAGGGACCTTGCCATTTCTGACAGCAGCAATCACACAATGGTCACTTATGTCATTTGCAAAGACACCTGACATAGAGTACTTGTGCGGAGCATTAGTCAAAAGCAAGTCAATCAAAGATGATTTATCAGGAAATTTCAAATTAAGGTGCGTGGGGCCCTCAATTAGCTGTGTTAGGTTGAGTGAAATGCAGATATCTTTAAAAGTATCAGATTTAGGACTAAGCCAATTCCAATTTAAATCACCTGTCAGTATTAATTCCTTGTATTTGAGATCAGCTAACGACTCAGTCAAGGAGGTTAGTGCATCAGCAGTAGCTGAAGGAGGTCTATAGCAACCAACCACAGTTAAGGAAAACCCATTCGAGACCTCAAGATTTATGGCTAAGAACTCAAACTGTTTACTGACTGATTTGGATAGCAAAACATTTACATTAAATTTTGATTTACAGTAAATTGCAACACCCCCTCCTTTCTTGGGACGATCAGCCCTGAATATGTTATAGCCATCAATAGAAATGGCTTTATCAGAGTGTGATTTAGTGAGCCATGTTTCTGATAGAACAATGACATCGGCATTAGTTGATTTCGCCCAAATGCGCAGCATATCAATCTTTTGTGGCAGACTACGAATATTCAAATGAATAATTCCTAGCCCAGTCCTTTCCTTGAATTCACAAGGTGTGTTACAGTTCGCAATACAAGGGCCTGGATTTGGATGTATACCAGATATTAAGAGTAAAAGTAACAACAAGATTCTATTCCTAGTGGGTTCAAGGTTACTCTGCCCATCTATTTTGGAATGTAAATTGAAAATGAATATGACAAGAGACTTATCTGAGCATACAAAATAAGTTTCTAAGACAGAGGTGCAAACGAGACGTAACCAATTAGCATAGTTAAATGGATCCTCATACTTGTGAATTGAGACTTGATCATTTAGTTCACTAAAATGACTGATTGTTTGAGGATTTGGAATGAGTGGGGAAGGGTATACAGTCACCGGTGTGCACTCCACTTGACAACTGGTAACCCCAAGGTCCCAGAGAGTTGCAGCAACAACAAGAATCATGAGAGAAAAATGCATCATTACATTGAAGTTGAGCCTGTTTGAAGACAAGCTGCTGCAAGGCTGATAAAGTCTTGCTGCTGCAAGACTGGTGGAGCTAGCTGCTGCAGGGCTAGTGGTAGCTAGCCGCTGCAAGGCCGATGGTAGCTAGCTGCTGCAGGGCCGGTGGAGCTAGCTGCTGCAGGGCTGGTGGTAGCTAGCTGCTGCAGGGCTAGTGGTAGCTAGCTGCTGCAGGGCTGGTGGTAGCTAGCTGCTGCAGGGCTGGTGGTGGCTAGCTGCTGCAGGGCTGGTGGTGGCTAGCTGCTGCAGGGCTGGTGTAGCCAGCTGCTGCAGGGCTAGTGGTAGCTAGCCGCTGTAGGGCCGATGGTAGCTAGCTGCTGCAGGGCCGATGGGAGCTAGCTGCTGCAAGGCCGATGGGAGCTAGCTGCTGCAGGGCTGGTGGAGCTAGCTGCTGCAGGGCTGGTGGAGCTAGCTGCAGGGCTGGTGGAGCTAGCTGCTGCAGGACTGGTGGTAGCTAGCTGCTGCAGGGCTGGTAGAGCTAGCTGCTGCAGGGCTGGTGTAGCTAGCTGCTGCAGGGCTGGTGGTAGCTAGCTGCTGCAGGGCTGGTGGAGCTGGTGGTAGCTAGCTGCTGCAGGGCTGGTGGTAGCTAGCTGCTGCAGGGCTGGTGGTAGCTAGCTGCTGCAGGGCTGGTGATAGCTAGCTGCTGCAGGGCTGGTGGTAGCTAGCTGCTGCAGGGCTGGTGGTAGCTAGCTGCAGGGCTGGTAGAGCTAGCTGCTGCAGGGCTGGTGTAGCTAGCTGCTGCAGGGCTGGTGGTAGCTAGCTGCTGCAGGGCTGGTGGAGCTGGTGGTAGCTAGCTGCTGCAGGGCTGGTGGTAGCTAGCTGCTGCAGGGCTGGTGGTAGCTAGCTGCTGCAGGGCTGGTGATAGCTAGCTGCTGCAGGGCTGGTGGTAGCTAGCTGCAGGGCTGGTAGAGCTAGCTGCTGCAGGGCTGGTGTAGCTAGCTGCTGCAGGGCTAGTGGTAGCTAGCCGCTGCAGGGCCGATGGTAGCTAGCTGCTGCAGGGCCGATGGGAGCTAGCCGCTGTAGGGCCGATGGGAGCTAGCTGCTGCAGGGCCGGTGGAGCTAGCTGCTGCAGGGCTGGTGGAGCTAGCTGCAGGGCTGGTAGAGCTAGCTGCTGCAGGGCTGGTGGAGCTAGCTGCAAGGCTGGTAGAGCTAGCTGCCGCAGGGCTGGTGTAGCTAGCTGCTGCAGGGCTGGTGGTAGCTAGCTGCTGCAGGGCTGGTGGAGCTAGCTGCTGCAGGGCTGGTGGAGCTAGCTGCTGCAGGGCCGGTAGAGCTAGCTGCTGCAGATTTTTACTCCAGACAGATTTTTTCTCCAAGAAAGGTTTCAATTCCAATAATCCAAAAGCAGATGGGCCGCAAGCAACCCTCACAGTTCAAACAGTCCAGAGGCAAAGATGGTCTCAAGCAAGCAGCCCTTAGACAGAACTAGTGCACATAAAGATATCTAGAAAATCAGCTTCTGAGGGTCTCAGAGTTGGGAAATAAAGAAAAAAACAAAGAAAAAACAAAACAAAAAACTTCCCACTTTTGAGCCCAGTTTCACACAAAATGTGGCACACGACAACATAAAAGCATAAAAGGTTCAGAGCTCACAAACAAGGAGTTGGCTTGGCTGCCATCTTGGATTTTTTGGACATATTACAAAGGGAGAGGTCTGTGGATGTCTTTTTTCTTAATTATCATTATTTTATAGGTATTACCTGGCCACAAACCTGTAGGAGCAATCAAAGAAGAATTTCAAAGGATTTCAGGGACATCCATCCATCCATCCATCCATCCATCCATCCATCCATTATCTACACCCGTTTAATCCTCTGCAGGGTCATGGGGATCTGCTGTCTATCCCAGCTCTCTTCGGGTGAAAGGCAGGGGTACACCTGGACAGGTCACCGGTGATTTCAAGAACATGATTTAGAAAGATATAATTAATTACAACAACAATACATTACAACCTCTGCGAATAAAAGAACTTTCTTCTGGCGTGGACCTGTCCAGGGTGTACCGGGATGACCTCCAGTAGACACTCGATAGTAAGACGCAGTTATAGACAAGATATTGATGGATATGGTATGGAGATGGAAGGAGGTCCGAGCATGAATGGATGTTCTGATGGTGAATCACGGTATCAGAGCTCCACTGATGATCTTTTTTCACAGTTGCGGCGCACTTGCTTCAAAGTGATCGTACGTGAAGTTAACTATACCAACTCTAAATTCCCCATTTAAAACTGGAAACCTCTGAAAATAATACTGCTGCTCTCTACACATACTTTTTCAGAAAAAAGAGCTTTAAACTGAAGAATGGATCCCACCTCCCAGGAGAGCGAATGGATCTATGATTATCCTAACAACTATGCTCCTGATCTCATCCAATATGGCTGCTATTGGGGCAAGGCCGCGTACACGTTCTACGTGGTGACGTTGGTCATTGCGAGCATCGGCCTTCCTTTGATCCTTGTGGCCATCTTCGCCATTTATTCTCTGGTACGTACATTATGACCGAGATTTACCTCCCCAGTTCCAAAGTCATTGAGACAATGTGTGAATTGTAAATAAAAACAGAATGCAATGATTTGCAAATTTCTTGATTCCATATTTTATTCACAATAGAACATAAAGAACAAATCAGATGCTCAAACTGAGACATTTTACCATTTTATGGAAAATATCAGCTCATTTTTACTTTGATGGTGTTAGGATTTGAGAAATAGCTTAAAGATTTGGTGAACATTTCGCTGGTTTGTCTCCAGGATGGACATCCTGGCTCTCAGATTTCTGCATCCTCAGATTTTGTATTTGGATTCTTGCTTTTTTGGGTGCAGTTTGTTGTTACAGCTAGTTCATCACTGTCCTGCTGAAATATAAAAGGTCTTCCCTGAAAGAGACGTCTGGATGGAAGCAGATGTTGCTCTAAAACATCTGTGTTCTCTTCAGCATTGATGGAGCTTTTCCAGATGTGTAAGCTGCTGACACTATGGACACTAGACCATCAGAGATGCAGGCTGTTGAACTGTCCACTGATAACAGCTGGATGAGAATAAAAATCATTGCATTTTGTTTTTCTATACCTTTTACACAGTGCCCCAAATTTTCTTGGAGTCAGGGTTGTACTCAATGTGCACACTGTTTCTTTGTTTAACTTTAAAGCAGGCAAAGAAAATGAAGGAATGAATTTCCTATCAGACTGAGATATGGACTGTTGTTGACCTATTCTTCCAACTGAAACACTCTTTGTTTTGTGGTCAACTAACTCTTAAGTAGAGAATTCACCTCATCATGACGAAGTTTCGGTTTTTAACAATAACTAGATGAATATTTGATGACACATTTGAGAGGAACAGCAGAATGCTTTGACAGCAAGGTTTTTACTGTTTTCCCGGCAGGTGCGTCGGGATCACGTTGCTCCAGTCTACGTCATCAACCTTCTCATTACGGACCTCATTCAAGTCTGCTGCATGATTGCGTTGATCCAGGAGTTCAGGGAATACACAGCCTGTTATGCATTCATGTACATTCTTCATTTTGGAACGATGGTCAGCATTTCCTTCATGGTGGTTGTCTCTCTTGAAAGGTGACTCTCCATCTATCCAGTTTGGGTGCAGCCGCTTCTTTGTCAAGCAGCTGTTGATAATGAGGTTTTAATTGTTTTTTTGTTTCAGGTATTTGGTCGTCGTCTGCCCAGTGTGGTACCAACGCAGGCGAAACATCAAGACATCTGTTATGGTCTGTGCTGTGGTGTGGGTCTTTCCCTTCTTTTACCTCCCTATATTTTTCTTTGTTCACCACCGTCCATTAGAAATCATCATTGGTGCTTTCCTCCTGCTTCCGTTCCCTCTGTTAATGTTCTTCCTGGCCGGGACAGTCAAAGCCCTCTCTGCAGACAACGGTGTCCCTTCTGATGAGAAACGACGAGTCGTGGCGATTCAGGTCCTGGTGCTGCTGATCTACACATTCCTGTTCCTGCCACGTGTTGTTTTTTCCCTGGGAGAAAAATACAGACATAATGTCACTTTTGAAATACTGACCATCGTTCCTGTTCACTTCAGTCCTCTGGCAGACCTTTGTCTCTATGTTTTCATGAGGAAAGGGATCGTAGACAGGCTTTTGGCCTCTTTGTGTTCTTGTAGAACGGACAATGATGACATCAGCATATTGACAGTGGATGATGAAAATGCTGCCGCAGTGGGCTGCGTGCAGGAAGAAAGTAAGGAAGTAGAAAAAGCTAATGGAGACGTGTAGGCTAAAAGACATGACAAACATGTCACCAGAGTGACTGACAATTCTAGATTTGATCTCATTCAATGTGGCATTTCAAACAAATCTACGAATTTATTTTGTTTGTTTTTGTTAGAAAAATAAGGTCACTGTATGTTATTATCCTTTTACAAATATCTTCTTGTTGTCACTAAAAGGGTGCATTAGGGGTCACGACAGAAAGACGTGGATTTCTTAGGGTTAGGGCTGTGGATCTGTGGATCACTGGTTCAGTTCCTCTTTTCATGTTACCTAATCTGACCATACGGGAAAAAAATCACGTAAAAAAGATCACGTTAGCTTTAACATGATTTTTGATCCTTGGCAGAGTCCTAGAAAAAGTGGTATACCAACAGCTTACTGACTTTCTCCTGTCCAACAATGTTTTTGACAGTTTTCAGGCCCGACCACAGCACTGAGACAGCCCTGATCAAGGTGACAAACAATATTCGCCTGAACACAGACGCAAGCAAAGTCTCAGTCTTAGTTTTGCTGGACCTAAGCACTGCCTTTGACACAGTTGACCATGTGACTGGGTGGGAATCTCTGAAAATGCTTTAAACTGGTTCAGATCCTATCTGTGGGACAGGAGATACTTTGTTGAAATTGGTAACTGTGTCTCAGACCTAATGGCCATGACCTGTGGGGTTCCCCAGGGTTCAATCCTGGGACCCCTATTGTTTAATCTGTACATGCTTCTATTAGTCCAGCTAATACGCAGCTATAATGTGTCCTACAACTATGCAGATGATACTCAGATCTATGTGTCACTGACAGCAGGAGAACATGGGTCTGTAGATTCATTGTGTCACTGCATTGAACAGATCAGTGTTTGGATGCAAAACAACTTTCTCCAGCTAAACTCAGACAAAATGAAATCATTGTCTGTGGCCCACAGAAACAAAGAGAAAGTGTTATCAGTCACCTTGAGACTCTCTAGAACCTAAAAATCAGGTCAGAAATTTAGAGGTAATACTGGATTCAGCCTTGAACTTTAACAGCCACATTAAAGCAATAACATCAGCAGCTTTTTACCATCTAAAAAACACTGCCAGAATCAAAGGAATAGTGTCTAAACCAGATTTAGAAAGAATAATCCATGCGTTGGTCTCCACCAGGTTACTACTGTAACGGCCTGCTCACTGGGCTCTAAACCAGCTGCAAGACAGCTGCAGTACATCCAGAACACTGATGCACGAGTCCTGACTAGAACCAGGAAATACAACCATATTAGTCCAGTCCTGAGGTCTCTGCACTGGTCCTGAATAGAACCAGGAGATACGACCATATTAGTCCAGTCCTGAGGTCTCTGCACTGGTCCTGACTAGAACCAGGAGATACGACCATATTAGTCCAGTCCTGAGGTCTCTGTACTGGTCCCGACTAGAACCAGGAAATACAACCATATTAGTCCAGTCCTAAATACGACCATATTAGTCCAGTCCTGAGGTCTCTGCACCGGTCCTGACTAGAACCAGGAAATACAACCATATTAGTCCAGTCCTAAATACGACCATATTAGTCCAGTCCTGAGGTCTCTGCACTGGTCCTGACTAGAACCAGGAAATACGACCATATTAGTCCAGTCCTGAGGTCTCTGCACTGGTCCCGACTAGAACCAGGAAATACAACCATATTAGTCCAGTCCTAAATACGACCATATTAGTCCAGTCCTGAGGTCTCTGCACTGGTCCTGACTAGAACCAGGAAATACGACCATATTAGTCCAGTCCTGAGGTCTCTGCACTGGTCCCGACTAGAACCAGGAAATACAACCATATTAGTCCAGTCCTAAATACGACCATATTAGTCCAGTCCTGAGGTCTCTGCACTGGTCCCGACTAGAACCAGGAAATACGACCACATCAGTCCAGTCCTGAGGTCTCTGCACTGGTCCTGACTAGAACCAGGAAATACGACCATAGTCCAGTCCTGAGGTCTTTGCACTGGTCCCGACTAGAACCAGGAAATACGACCATAGTCCAGTCCTGAGGTCTTTGCACTGGTCCCGACTAGAACCAGGAAATACGACCATAGTCCAGTCCTGAGGTCTTTGCACTGGTCCCGACTAGAACCAGGAAATACAACCATATTAGTCCAGTCCTGAGGTCTCTGCAATGGTCCCGACTAGAACCAGGAAATACGACCATATTAGTCCAGTTCTAAATACGACCATATTAGTCCAGTCCTGAGGTCTCTGCAATGGTCACGATTAGAACCAGGAAATACGACCATATTAGTCCAGTTCTAAATACGACCATATTAGTCCAGTCCTGAGGTCTCTGCACTGGTCCTGACTAGAACCAGGAAATACGACCATAGTCCAGTCCTGAGGTCTTTGCACTGGTCCCGACTAGAACCAGGAAATACGACCATAGTCCAGTCCTGAGGTCTTTGCACTGGTCCCGACTAGAACCAGGAAATACAACCATATTAGTCCAGTCCTGAGGTCTCTGCACTGGTCCCGACTAGAACCAGGAAATACGACCATATTAGTCCAGTTCTAAATACGACCATATTAGTCCAGTCCTGAGGTCTCTGCACTGGTCCTGACTAGAACCAGGAAATACGACCATGGTCCAGTCCTGAGGTCTTTGCACTGGTCCCGACTAGAACCAGGAAATACGACCACATTAGTCCAGTCCTGAGGTCTCTGCACTGGTCCTGACTAGAACCAGGAAATATGACCATATTAGCCCAGTCCTGAGGTCTCTGCACTGGTCCCGACTAGAACCAGGAAATACGACCATATTAGTCCAGTCCTGAGGTTTCTGCACTGGTCCCGACTAGAACCAGTAAATACTACCATATTAGTCCAGTTCTAAATACAACCATATTAGTCCAGTCCTGAGGTCTCTGCAATGGTCCCGACTAGAACAAGGAAATACGACCATATTAGTCCAGTCCTGAGGTCTCTGCACTGGTCCTGACTAGAACCAGGAGATACGACCATATTAGTCCAGTCCTGAGGTCTCTGCATTGGTCCTGACTAGAACCAGGAGATACGACCATATTAGTACAGTCCTGAGGTCTCTGCACTGGTCCTGACTAGAACCAGGAAATACGCACTGGTCCTGACTAGAACCAGGAGATACGACCATATTAGTTCAGTCCTGAGGTCTCTGGCTTCCTGTCACTCAGAGAATAGACTTTCAAACAGCTCTATTTGTGTTCAAGTCTCTTCATGGTCGAGACCCAAAGTAGATCTCTGACATGTTAGAGCCATATGAACCAACCTGGACTCTGAGAACCTCAGGTAGTGGTCTCCTGCTGGTGTCCAGAGTCAGGACTAAACAAGGTGAAGCTGTGTTTCAGTTTTATGCTCCTAAAATCTGGACCAGTCTTCTAGAAGATGTGAGACAGTCCTGAACTCTGACAATGTTCAGATCCAGACTGAAAACAGTTCTGTTTAGATGTGAAGATGATGACTGGAAGGATTTTATCTGTACTCTTCATTTTTAATTTAATTTATTTTTCTTTTTAATTAATTTCTAATTTAATTTATTAATGATTATTCTTAGTCTTGTATGGAATGATTCTATTTGCCTTCTTGTGATTTTATGCATCTGTAAAGCACTTTGAATTGCCTTGTGTACGAATTGTGCTCTACAAATAAACTTGTCCTGCCTATAAGAACGATGTTTGACAGAGTAACTCAAAGCCTTTGCCATTGTCAGACACTGACTGACTCGCTAGAATAAAATCCTACTTTATAATCTGAATCGCTCTTGAGATTTTTGAGAATTTTCCTAATAGTTTTTATTATTTTTAGGAAATGTATGTGCACTAGTACCAGAGATGATTGTCTTGATTAGGGTAAAACAGTCTATTTATACAAACTATAATTAATATTCAATAAGCAATAAAAATATGTTTTCATTTTCTTGATTCATCTAAGGCTCTTGGTGAAAATAGTAAAAACGATTTTGATAAGATGTAAAATTAATAAATTTCAGAACCCTCGTGAGAATCCCGGTTTTCTTGGTGACGCAACAATGTGGGTGAAAAAAGGGAAACTGTGTTCTCTGGAGAGAAACTTTCTGTGGCTGATATTTTAGATACAACTGTGTGTGTGAATGTGGTAAAATACTAAAGAATTAAGGTTTAAAGTACACAATACATCATAGAAAACAAAGTTAAGACAAGAGCTCACGTTGAAATGGTACGAAACAACATTTAAAACCACCATTTTCTTTTAGCAGCTCCACATGGAGAAATGTTGGCAGACTTCAACACCCTCTTTAACTCTATTAAGGCAATGATATCACAAGAGTTTGTCATTTAACACCTCTTTAAACCCAGGAAGGGCATCTGTGAGGCGTGATTTTTTTTTTTTTAGACATGCTGACTGTCATTCTGATGCAATTTAGATCATTCTGTCTGAAAACCTTTCTGACTTCAACAGAAAAAGGAGCCGTCTGAAGTCAGAAACCAGACATCATCAATCTGACCTGACTTTCCAAACCCTTCCAAATTCTTTGAAGGGTCATCCATATTTCTTTTTTTTGGTGTCTTTATTGTGATAAAAACAGAAAATGCGGTGGCAAAATTAGACACAGACTGATTAATGCATTAGATTCCTTAAGATGCAGTAAAAGGATAAGTGAACACTCAGTGTTGCAGAGGTTAAATGAGGATCACGCTGACTCAGAGAAGATAATTACGTTAAACTATAAAACAATATGTTTCCCTTTGAGATGCTGCTGAAAATAAAATGTTTCTTGGACCACATGTTTTGGTGGTTTTTGGTGTTTTTTTTGTTATTTTCTTAAAGCAATGGCTTGACATCACTCTGAGGACTGAAATTAGGGTTTGTTCTTTCTTTCTTTATGATAACTTGTCAACCTTTAGGACAAGTGGGCCTGACTTGAGGAAGATATTATTTGTAGTGTACGCAGGTGCATAACTTTAACACCCTCTTTAAAAATACTCATACTTTTCCTCTGTATTTGTGGAGGATGATCTATTTCCTGCTGACTGTTACTGTGATATGAGTTACATCATCCTGTGTGTGCTGCTTTAAAGTTCCTGCGATGAGCAGATGTGGAGCTTTAGAAACCACACATCAGCAAAGTCACATGTTGAAAACTGCTGGACGAGAAGGACGCCCCATTAAGACCTGTGTGAGGAACCATCTCAGACCCCGACTCTCAAAGGTGAGTACCATGACTTTACCTTTTTATACAAGTTGTTAACATAAAAAACTATAGAATCACTGAAACAACTGAACAGTTTTGAGCCGGTTTAACCACGTTAAAGCTTTCAGGTAATGACTGATCAAATGTGGACTGGAAATATACAGGGTGGACCTCTGCCTTTCACTTTTAGATTAGTCTTAGATTAGGGGGAAAAGTATAGATAATGGACAAATGGTTTGAAAATGTATTTTCTTTTGTTTTTTGTTTTTTTTTTATCCTGAGAAAATGTATCAATACCAGACTGTAAAACTACACCACAAGGTAGAATCCTGCACTGAAAGTATAAGATCATCCTCTTAGACATAGAAGGCTCAACAATGAGGTAAATATGTACTGTTCAAAACTTCCTCTCGGACTGTTTTTGGGGCAAAAAGCTGGTGCAGAAAATCCTGAAATATAACAGCACTTGGCCACATAACAGGATTTGGATCACAGTTTATAATTTATAATCCTCTGCTTATCGATAGCAGTAACGCCTGTTCATTTCCCGTTTAAATGGTGTCACATTTGTCAGGAGTTGAGTACAGTGATCCCTTATTTTTCCACAGTTAATAGGGACCGGCGCCCCCCTGCGAGAATCAAAATCCGTGAACTGGAGCCCGCAAAAAAAAACGCAAAAAAAGTTGCGAGGCACTGCAGCGAAACAAGACAAAGGCTCAACTGTGGTCTTTCTGTTACCTTCACAGCCTCTGGTATCTGAACCGTAGTAAACAAACCGCTCTTTCATTTAACCTCGTTTTCATTCTGCCATGCCACGACACACACACTACATTACCCATAAGGCCACACCATTACCCATAAGGCCACCTTTTTAAAGGGGCCAGGCTGGCTCACAACATTTCTTTGCTGCGAGAGAACGCGCACAACATCCTGTGATGTTTCCGCAATTTTTTCTTGATTTTTCTTATATTATATATTTCTGAAAAAAAATCAGCGAAATAACTAAAACCACAAACTTAACACGAATTGCAAAATCTTATCTGCCAGTGTAAAACATATTTTGAGCCTTTGCTACCCAATCAGGTGCCTCATTAGCACCTGACTGTCAGCAGCTGTGAGCATGGCCCCTCCTACAGTGGTCAGTTCATGTCTGCTACAATGATGACAGCGTAGGCCTATAGCAGCGTAGCTATGACGAAGCTGTGATTAAGACGAGCTACTCTAGTCTGAGCTACTACAACTATGGCTATAACTATTAGACCCTACACACTATAGTTTAGATTAACTGTAGGCTTTACTGAACAGAAATGTTTTCAGTTTAGTTTTAAAGATGGAGGTGGTGCCAGCCTCCTGAACCCAAACTGGTAGCTGGTTCCATAATAAAGGTACCTGGTAGCAGAAGGCCCGTTCTCCAAAACGATGAGTAATCCTGCACTCTGAGCTCTATTAGGAGCATAACATGCTATCAGGTCTTGTAGAAAACAAGGAGTTAAATATCTCCTTTAACAAGAAACAGGTGTGAACAGTATGAAGTAACAAAATAGTGAAACAAGATTACTTTTCTACAACGTATTTGTTATATCCTGGTTGGGTCTGAACAATCAAAAACTTCTTTATCAGGGTTTTTAAAGGAGATTGACACATGTAACACATGTTACTGTAATAAATGTTGTTTGTGAAAATGGAATAAACTGTTTATTAGACGTTATTCTTCACAGTGGCTGTTTTCACGCTGTTCTTGCAGGATGTATGAAATTCAGCAAGAGGTCAAAATAAATGGAGTTTATCTTCACAACTACACGGGCTGAAAGTAGAATCCTGGTCTCAAAAGAAAGCTGAGACATTTTACTGCAGAAGTGTCAAAGCCAGGATATGTGTCAATTCACTGTAGTAAATGCACAGTAAAATATTTCCATTTCTATCTCTGCCAGAAAGAAAGAAAAAAACATCTGCCTTTGAACTGATAGCAGCCCAGTTTAAGTAGGAATCAGTAAAGTGAAACCTGATGAGTAACTGTGCAAAAGCAGAAGCTGAAAAAAGTGATAACACAGGTCTGTGCAGGCAGAACCATCAAATGTGCCACTTTATCACATCACACCACCAGATGTGCCATTTGATCCCTCAGATACCAGACTAGAAAACTAGATATATTTCACTGATATATCACTGTGGTTATTCATTCCACCCAAATATAACTGTCTTTGACTCGTTGTGAAAATTCAGTCAGACCTCAATACGTGTTCACATTCAAACAAGACCACACAAAGGAAACGAACAGGGTTCAGGTCAAGTCTCAGTGATAAACCAGACATGTTTGAAACCAGTCTCGGCTTTCGACACCACACCTTGTTTGTGTGGTTTGAGTGAAACGGTGAAATCAGCATGCACAAATAATAGCTTGTGTATAATAGTTTCTCCTTGCAATTTATCTATTTTCAATTTATAAACTAAAAGGAAGTTTAAAGTCTTCCATAGGTAATGATTGTTTCACGTTCGTAGAACTCTTGATATTTGTTTGAGGTGGTAAGAAGCTGTTGATGTGACTGCTGAAGCTCAGAGCTGAATCAATCAGAACTCTAAGATTTCTAACCTGGATTTTTGTTGTGATACGTCCGGATTCAAGCTGGACAGCAACCTTTATTCTTTCCATTTTGTTGCCAAATATGACTATTTATGAGTTCTTTTGATTTGGTAGATGCCTCATATAATTGCTTGTGGTTTGAATTTTGTTTCATTTGCAATTCACTTGTTCCAAGCTGATCTGGGCTGATGGACCAGAATCATTTGGTGAAAGTAAACCTGAGTGTCATCTGCATAGCTGTGATCAGCAACAATGGATTTTTCTTTTTCTTTTTTTTTTTAACCAGTGTATTGATATGTGTAGTGAGGGTTTGCTGGGAATGTCTGGCAGAGGAACCTGACAGAAAGATCTTCAACCCACCCCTCCAGCAGAACTTCAATCACATCCCGAGGGAGGCGGGGGACATTTTGAATGGATCATGATCCTGCGCCTCCGTTGCAGAAGTGGCTGACCAAGGCTGTGGCCGTTGATGACTGGCATGGCGGCAATGCTCGGACATGGTGGTGGACACCTTGAGTAAGAGAGGCCATCAGGCTAAAGAAGGAGTCCTACTGGGCTTGGTTAGCTTGTGGGACTCTGGAATCAGCAGACAGGTATCGACAGGCCAAACAGGCTGCAGCCTTGGTGGTCTCTGAGGAGAAAACTGGGGTGTGGGAGGAGTTCAGTGAGGCAGGCAACTCCTACAAGGATTCTGGGAAACTGTCAGACTGATCAGGCGGGGAAAGCAGTGCTTCACCAACACTTTATATAGCGTGGGTGGGGTGCTGCTAACCTCGACTGGTGTCATTCTGTGGTGGAAGGAATACTTAGAGGACCTTCTCAATCCCACCAACATGTCATCCGTTGAGGATGCTGAGCCTGTGGACTTAGAGGTGGACTCGTTCAGTACCGGAGCTGAGGTCGCTGAGGTAGTTAAGAAACTGCACGGTGGAAGGACTCCAGGATGGAGGAGATCCACCCTGAGTTTTGAAGGCTCTGGATGTTGTAGGACTGTCTTGGTTGACACGTCTCTGCAACATCGCATGGAAATCGGGGGCAGAACCTCTGGATTGGCAGACCGGGGTAGTGGTTCCCTCTTTTTAAGAAGGGGGACCGGAGGGTGTGTTCCAGTTACAGGGGAATCACTTACAAAAGAAATGAAAACCCAGCCATCATGTCCATGTGGGCCCCACCTGGACACTAGAAGACCCAAAGCCCAGCCATTTGGCTTTCCTACCTTCCATGCCCAAAGAGCAGCCAAGTGGCTGGATTAGTCTGGAGCTAACATCTTAACTCAGGTGTGAACGACACCATTGTTCTGTAAATGAGATGGCCAAGTTGTGCACAGCCAGTAGAGGTGTCAAGTACAGAGCACTTTTACTCAGTTTCACTCTACCCAGTTTCTCTCTACTCAGTTTCTCTCAGTAAAGTAAAGATACCTATAAAATCTAAGTATTTATCTTTGTGCTGAATATTTACTGTTGCTCACTATTTTGAAACACAAGTATATATACTTTTTAAATTTTAAAAATGGTAAATGGTAAATGGACTGCACTTATATACCGCTTTATCAGCACCGAAGTGCCCTCAAAGCGGTTTTACAATAGGCCTCACATTCACCCATTCACGCACACATTCACACACTGATGGCCGAGGCTACCACGCAGGGTACCACATGCTCACCAGGAGCAACTTGGGGTTCAGTATCTTGCTCAGGGATACTTTGACATGTAGCCAGGGGAGCATGGGAATTGAACCGGCAACTTTCTGGTTACCGGACAACCCTCTCTACCACCTGAGCCACAGCCGCCCCAAAAAGGGGATACTTACTTTTTAAATCACACACGTTTTTGTTTTCAGTTTTTCCCCTAATTTGTTTACCCTAGTCTGCTCTAAAGTTAGGTTTTGTCCCCATAAATCAGAGCTCAAACCTTCGTATGCTCAAACAGCTGATAATGTCACTATCCAATTATCTCATTCAGTGATGCAGCTGCATTGAAATGCTACTATTTATGTTCTATAATATGTATTTTAAAAGCCACAGCCGCCCCAAAGAGGCTATCTAACTGAATTACATTTTTAGGTTAAATAATATTATTGACTGTTTTCACTTTTTTCTTGGGTACATTCATGATGAAGTACTTTTATAATTTTTCTTTTACCAGAGTAGTTTTTATTGCAGTATCAGCACTGTTACCAAGTACTGAAATCAAGTACTTTTGCCATCTCTGACAGCCAGTTGAGTAGGCTATGGGTAATGATATTCACACTTTGTAATCACAACAGAAAGTAAGTTAGTAAGAGTCGACAGAGTTTATTTTTTTCATTTCTTGCTGAGGTTTATTGTTGATGCACAAGATTTAAACAAGACATGTTTTCTTAGAAATTCCTGAAAGTGTTACCTACATTACAGCACTTCAGTCATCTACATTGTGTGCACATACTTGGCACTGCCACGCCACCTCCTTTCTGCATTTACCACATGTGTACTTGTAGCAATCTATACAGCGCAAAGAGGCATGATTGTTCCTGCACCGACAGTTCACCTGGCACATTGCCCTTTTTCCTTTGTCAGGTGTGGGAGGTTGTTGCCGAAGAAGTTTTTCCTTTTTCGCATTTTTTGCTCCCAAATGAGACTGAGCAAGCTCACTGGCCAGCACCACCAGGAAGTCCATCCGTCTCTCCTGCACCCCGGTACATATCTGATAAAGGACATGTGCATTTAGCGCTGCAATGTCAAGCATATTATAAAATACTGCAACTGGCCATCGCCGTGTTCCAGAGCGCACAGTGTACTCTCGCACCATCTGGTCCATAACATCCACACCACATTTCATGCCATTGTAATCAGTGACAGTGTTTTGGCTTCTTCTTTTTTCGGGTATCCCCAGTCTCAACCACACCATGCATGCTGCTAAGAATGCAGACGGTCTTCCTGCGTTTGGGCGCATAAACAGTCAGTGAGGCACCAGAGGTTGAAAACACCTGGGTACTGTATTCATTGCGGTCCAAAGTTTGTTTGGCTGATGGTGGAAGCTCCCGTCGAATCTTATTCACTGTGCCAAGGAGGGTGGTCTTCCGGCTGAGCAGTCGCTGCGCAAGTGATAATGATGTGAAAAAGTTATCTGTGGTAACAGTTCTTCCTTTGTCCATGAATGGTTCCATGAGCTTCATCACCACATGTTCAGAGAGTCTCTCTGCGGTGTGACGATTGGGGTCCTTGCCAAGGTATGGAATAATATTGCAGACATACTTAGACTTCAAGTCACATGCCACCCAGAACTTGATGCCAAACTTGTCGGGTTTTGTAGCAATGTACTGCAGGAAACAGCAGCGAGTCTTTGTTGGGAAAAGTTGCTCATCAATGGTAATGCACCTGCCTGGATTGTAGGATGAGATGCAGTTGGCAACGAAAGACCCCCAAACATCGGAGACTGCAGCAAATCTGTCAGTCCCAACTCGCTCACTGCGCGTGTCCATGTTGTCAAAGCGTAGGTGTTGCATTATGTCTTGGAAGCGGTTACGGGCCATGATGCCACTGATCAGTGGGTGTCCAAGTTTTGCCGACCAAGCGTCACGCAACGATGGAAGTTTTATCACCCCCCGCAAGAGAAGAATTGCAATAAATGCCATGAGTTCAGGAAGGGCCATGAACCAACTGTCATGCTGTGTCTGCCGTCCATGCTGAACAGTCCACTCCTGAACAGTTCGAAGCATGTCAACAGTGATAAAGCAGAGGAAGCTCTGTAAGGGACTGGAGACCGTTCTTCTGACCAACACTGTTGGCTCTCCATCTCCAGTGTATGATTCCATTACTGCGTGATGGAAAGGCCTCCCGACCTGTTCTACATGCCACACTGTGCCATCTTTTGCCTTCTCTGTTGGTCCGGTGTGTGTCTCCAGTCGACCTTTCTTTTCTGGGGGCTGAGAAGTCTCCTCATCTGTAGGGTAAATGTTTTTTGGAGATGTGAGCCATGAGATATCCAAATGATGAGAGCAATGAAAACTCAAACAAGGTTACAAATTTAGGCAAAGATATAATTTGAATTATAATTCCAAAACATCTCAACTCTGCCTCCTCTGTATTGGATAATTCCATTGTAACTGACAACAAACAGTGCACATTAGAGGTAATTTCTAAAAGAGTAGCAAGATTGTTTGAGTTGAAAACTACTAATGAAAAACCCTTTAGATACTACACTTGTAAAATAAGTAAATGAAAATACGATGTTTGGGAACTCTTACCAGAAGACGTTTCAGAGTCTGAACTCAGCTGAAGGTTTATGTCTTCTCCATCTGAATCACAAGGGTTGACTTGGCTCAGGATCATGTCCAAAGCTTGCTGGGTGTTGAGTGGTTTCGGCATCTTCGCTTCTTGGCTGACGCAGAGCATGAAATACTTTATGTGCCGTGAGTGAGCTATTTATCCACCTTGGTTCCCTAGTTTAGTAGTCATCGTTCACACTTCCGCCCACCCTGCTTTTACATTGAACTTTTACATTGGCTGCAGTTACATGATGTTTTTTAATTCGGAATTAAAATTAGGAATTAAATAATTCCGAATTAAACTATTTTCCTTCGAGTTTACATGGAAATAGTAATTCCGAATTAAGGTTTACATGGAAAACACGTTAGTTCGGCTTTATCCAACTCCGCTTTAGGTCTGGGGGTTGGGAAGGGTTCTGATTGGATAGGGGGGGCGGACGTCTTTATATCTACCGGAAGAAAACAAACTTAGCTAACTGTTTAGCAACAACATTTCACTTATTTTTGACCTGGGTGGCGTCTCTATCTGCGAAACCTCCTTCATTTAACCTGGCCGCTTTGAAAAGCTCACAATTTTTATGTTTCCTGCCATCTGTTCTTTTAATTATTTCCAGTTCCTCCAAGCTATTTATTAAATAAATTGTCTCTGCTCGTGAACACCGCTTACTGCGTGCTGCCGGAATATAAGCGTCATCGCGACAGACGGGCAAGAGAACGAGCATGCGCAGAAAGACGGGAATTAATTTAAAGAGGAATGAGTGTTTACATGACCGCGGAATTACTTAATGCGGAATTAAAATGGGAATAAACCAGCCACTTACTTCGGAATTAAGTTAATTCGGAATTGACATTTTCATATGGAATTAAGTGTTTACATGGTAACTTTTATTCGGCTTTAACTTTAATTCTGAATTAAAGAGGAATTAAACGTCCCATGTAAACGCACCCATTGTATGTCTTCTAAGCCAGGTCGTTAGGTTACCAGCTATGTGTATGTGCACACTTGTGATATGTGCATCAACAGTTATGAAAGCAGATATATTGATTGAAAAAAAAAAAGCAGCCATGCAATCAGCAGGTCTGAGAACTTGTGACAGAGTCCTATATGTGATAGCTGAAACAAAACAGTGGATCTTGAGTGCTCAGACTCTCCCCAATCATACCCCTCCCCCTAAGGAGTAAGCTTGACACCCTCGTCTGGCAGGTAATGGCTGCACTGAATGGGGCCATTGACATGTTAATTTCAAGCCATGCAGCCTTTTGGCTGTCCTCTGGGCATGGTAGCAGGAGTAGAAAACTCTGGGTTTTCTAGGTGGGTGACTTGAGTGCAGAGTGGATTTGGGCTTGAACTAGGCAAATGGCAAATGGTTTCAGTGTCCCTACAAATGTGACGTCCACGTGGGCCAGAAATATGGGGTCCATGAGAGATAAAACTGTACATGGTAATTTGTAATTGTAAACCCAATTGTGTAATTGTAATTGTGAGTCTTTTTGGGTAAAGACTTCAATATCTGGTGCAGATACAATAGCAGTGACCTCTTGATTGTCAGTGTTGTCGACTAAGGCAAGCACCAGTTCAGTCAGTTCTGCCACCCTCCGCTCCAGATACCGTACCAGCTCCACTGGTCCAAGATCCTCTTTTCGAACACCTGAATAGATGGTGTCAGATCGTCTGGAGGAACGATTCTCTGTAGTGATGGTTAGCTTCTGCTGACAGAAGCTACAGACATTTTTTGCTGCTGTTGGATGGTGATCTTCCATTTCTCTCTGTTGTATGACCAGTCACAAAATTGTGTTTGAAGTTGATGCTAAAATCAATTTCTACTGGTCCAGTGTCTCAGTGGTTGACAAATCTCAACTAAGCTCTATACTGAACGAAGTCCACAAGATCTGTGAAGAAAATTGTCTCTTTTGCTTATATAGCTGATGGGGTTTCCTTCTAGAATTCTCATTTGTACCCTTGGTGACATTTGACCCCTTATGCCACACATTTTAAATGTTGCTCATGTTGCTAAGCAACTAGGGTTGCAAAATTTCCAGCAAATTTGTAGAAACTTCCCATGGAAAGCTTAGCTTTTTGGAAATTTGGAAAGGAAAGATTTATTTGTAAGAGGAGCTGTATCGAGTTTTCCAATAAAAAGTCCTTTCATTGAACAATAAAACTCCTATGATGATGTGGCATCATTGAAGTTTGATGTCCTTGTGTAAAAGTAAATTAGTACAATATGGAAAAAAATGCTTCAGAAATAGATCTCCTACCCAACCTTTAACCTTCAGCAGAAAGCTACTGAGCAGAATTCATTGCAAGCCGCAAAAAGCAGAATATTACAGTTTCTCAAAGTAACAAAAAAATGACTAGTGATAATCTGAAATCCCCTTTCTTACGTAAATCTTACTATAACCACATTTGAACCAACTTTCCGCCAATTTTTGACTCTGAATAAGAACATGTCAAATGCTAAAATTACATGTGTTCATTTATTTTTTTGGAATTACTTGTGTGCTGTGGCACGACCTAACTTTTTTTAAAATTCACCTTTCAGATAGATTTCACTCAAGAGCACTGATGGATCAATTCAAGGACTCCCGTATAGCCAAAGAATTCAAGAAAATGAACATTGTTTATTCAAAGTTTATACATTTAGCCTGGTTTAAACATTTAATAAAATTCATGACTTTAAAGAAGAAGAAAAAAAGAATCAAGTAAAATATTGGGAGGGAACTTTAGCACCCATAAAAGATGTTTTTTGTTTTTTTTTTTTGTTTCTTGGGAGAAACCGGAGTGCCCGGAGAAAACCCAAATCTTTGAGTGTTTCCCTATGTGGCAAGGTGAACACTACGGAGGGCCCGGGCGGGATTTGATCCCAAGACTCCCGGGTGAGAGATGTGACACAGGGTTTCCGTTGTCCGGTAATTGCCGGACTTTGTCCGGTAAAATATGCGGAAGTCTGGGATTTTATAATCTCTCCGGTCAAAATGTCCGGTGAAAATACTCCTCCCAAGCACAATTTCACTTGTAATAAAATGGGTTATTTCCACATCATTTTATGAAAAACGCCTCGGGATTCTCCCAGAGGAGCTGGTGGAAGCGGCCGGGGGATCTGGACGTCTCTGCTGAAGCTGCTGCCCCCACGACCCGACTTCGGATAAGCGGAAGCTAATGGATGGATGGATGGATGGATGGATGGATTTTATGAAAAAACATATACTTTTTTTTACAAATGAGTAGTGTGTGAGGACGAGTCGGCTCCAGCCACAGCTCCACTCATTGATACCACAGGTGCGCGCAGAGACGCATCTCCGTAATGACAGCGCTCTGCGGTTATGGAGGCTTGAACTTCTCAACGTCCTGTGAAGTTCTCATCGGGGATTTCAGTGAAATCTACCCCGAGTGGGCTCAACTGGCCCAGATAGCCTGCTGATCCCTGTCTCCAGTGTGCCAGCAGAGAGAGGTTTCTCTCTGCAGAACCGCATTAAAACAGCGCAGCGGAGTCAGAAGAGCGCAAGCTTCTGCAATATTTATTTATTTATTTTTTTAAGTTACGCTCGTGAGTCAATTGATGGGACTTATTTTATTTGAAATAGCCTGTTTTTCAATAAAAACACTATTAAATGACTTGCATTGATATCGTACTACTGCATATGATTTATTTTTAACCTCAGTAAATTCATATAGCATATGTGACCGGAATTTCAAACATTTGTCCGGTAAATTGAAAACCTGCCGGTCACATTGTCCGGTGCCAATTTTTTCTAGGGGAAACACTGGTGATAGTGTGGGGTCCTGTCACTATACCTCCGATTGATGACGTGTCCTGGCTACTTAGCCAACATGATATCCCTTTGGCTGACTGGTCAGCATGTGTGACTTTCTCCTGGGAGTCTTGGAATCAAATCCCGCCTGGGCCCTCCGTAGTGTTCACCTTGCCACACCCGCAAATCATCCTTCTCTTCTTCTTGGACCGCGACTGAAGTACCAAGGAGTCCTGGGAGGCTGTTTCTAGATCTGCCTTCTCAGTGTCAGAGGTGACTTCAATGGGTTCACATTTTTTAATTTTGCCACTCTTATACTGTCGCCGATGAGCAAAAGTGACAAATTTCTTGATTCTTCTTCACACAGACGGCTTCTTTGACTTTTGGATATCTTCACTTGAGATGGAGCCATGCTGTTCTTCTTTAGTGAAAAGATGTCCTCTGGTGGAGATCTATCCATTTCAGGTGTACCGTTGTGTGAAAGAGAAATGTTTTTCCATTTCTCATAATTGTCTTTTGGAACGTAGTCTTGGTAACAATAACCCTCATCTTCTGTAATGGAGATATCATCTCCTGCTGGGATGGTGACGTGCACCCAAACATGTTCTAGTGCATCATTGTCTTGAATGTCCAGGACATCTTCCGTTGAGACCTCTTTCTCTGCAAAAATTCCTCCCAGTGTGGCATCCAGTTGAGAGACATCCTTGGCTGTGGAGACCTGTGTTTGCACTGAAATGTCTCCTCGTACACAGTCGTCAAGTGAGGAATCGTCACTGTTTTCTTCTGTGGAGAAGTCTATATTAGTGCAGGAGTCTTTTTGGGTAAAGACTTCAATATCTGGTGCAGATACAATAGCAGTGACCTCTTGATTGTCAGTGTTGTCGACTAAGGCAAGCACCAGTTCAGTCAGTTCTGCCACCCTCCGCTCCAGATACCGTACCAGCTCCACTGGTCCAAGATCCTCTTTTCGAACACCTAAATAGATGGTGTCAGATTGTCTGGAGGAATGATTCTCTGTAGTGATGGGTAGCTTCTGCTGACAGAAGCTACAGACATTTCTTGCTGCTGTTGGATGGTGATCTTCCATTTCTCTCTGTTGTATGACCAGTCACAAAATTGTGTTTGAAGTTGATGCTAAAATCAATTTCTACTGGTCCGTGTCTCAGTGGTTGACAAATCTCAACTAAGCTCTATACTGAACGAAGTCCACAAGATCTGTGAAGAAAATTGTCTCTTTGTGATTATATAGCTGACCCCAACATTTTAAATGTTGCTCATGTTGCTAAGCAACTAAGGTTCCAAAATGTACAGCAAATTTGTAGAAACTTCCCATAGAAAGCTTAGCTTTTTGGAAATTTGGAAAGGAAATATTTATTTGTAAGAGGAACTGTATTGAGTTTTCCAATAAAAAGTCATTTCATTGAACAATAAAACTCTTACTCAAAAAAACAAAACACAGTCCCATTCAAAATTTTCTCTGGGCTCAAAAACATGGCCTCAATAGTCTAGGATTATAGAAATCATCTGTGCATGTGATTGAGGAATGCACCGTGCATGTGGGGGTGTGGCCTCAATACCCCAGCAGTCAGCAGTGTGGATGTACCTTATTTTCTGATTATAAGCCGCTACTTTTGTCCCACGCTTTAAACCATGAGGCTTATACAGAGATGCAGCTTTTCTATGAATGTTTCTTCAGCCCTCAGGAGGCGCTCTAGCAGAAAGTGCAAAAACCAAAAACAAGCCAAGTAGTTAAAGGCTACTCTGTTTTTGGTAAGTATCCTATGTTGGCTACATTCATTTTTTCAGCATCAATACCTATTCAAAATTTTCTCTGGGCTCAAAAACGTGGCCTCAATAGTTTGGTATTATAGAAATCATCTGTGAATGTGATAGACGAATGTACCGTGCATGTGGGGGGTGTGGCCTCAATACTCCAGCAGTCAGCAGTGTGGATGTAAGTGAGGAGTAGCACAGATTTTCTCTAGTATACTGTAGCATCCGGCTGGATGCGATAGGGAAGAATGGACGAGGGGGTGTTTAACAAATGTTGCTTTATTGCAACCAGAACCGGTTACTTCTGTAAAATCTCATCTTTTCTGTATCAGACTTACATCCTTCTCTATATACACAGCACAGCCCAAAAGTGGCAGCTTGTTGTTTTTTTTTACATCCTCTCTGGTGAACTGTCCACTGAGTTATTAAACGAATGCCTTCTGCATTACATTTAGAAGATGAACGTGACGAGAGAGAGAGTTTGGCTGGTTCAGAGGCTGGAAGACATGATTATTTTTCTGCAAAAGAATTGTTAATTCTTCATAGTATTTGCAGATTTGTACTACAGTATGCACTGTTTTGTTGTATTTGATAGTATTTATCTTTCTTTATTATTATTTTTGAGTGCTAAGTGAGCTCATATATCTTTTTAAAAGGGAGGTTTTTTTTTATTTCTATTTGGAAAAATCTGTGTAAAATGTTACACATTCTTATGTATTTGCACAGTTACATATTACAACAGTTAACACGTTATCAAGGCTTTGGGCCTCTTTTGACCTTGCTGTTGAGTTTGTAAGGTCGTGACTTCTAAGTAAGAAAAATTGATGCTAATAAAACTGTTAGTTCTCCTTTTTCCCCAAATTAGAATCGATAAGAGAATCGATAAAGAATCGAATCATTAAACAGTATCGATAATGGAATCTGAATCTGAAAAATCTTATCAATTCCCATCCCTACTTATCAGTGTGGGAAAAGGGGCCCGTGTCTACTGCCACCCTCTCCATCGGGGCCCCAACCTCACGGCCAGCTGCTGAAGTTGGGACTGATCAGGGGGAGCTTTGTGTGCTGTGCAGAGGTTGCAGCGGCAGCAACAGTCCTCAACGTCCCTCCTGAGCTGGCCCCAGTAGAAACTCTGCCCCGGTAGAAACTCTGCCCCGGTAGAAACTCTGCCCCAGTAGAAACTCTGCCCCGGTAGAAACTCTGCCCCGGTAGAAACTCTGCCCCGGTAGAAACTCTGCCCCAGTAGAAACTCTGCCCCGGTAGAAACTCTGCCCCAGTAGAAACTCTGCCCCGGTAGAAACTCTGCCCCGGTAGAAACTCTGCCCCAGTAGAAACTCTGCCCCGGTAGAAACTCTGTCCCGGTAGAAACTCTGCTCCGGTAGAAACTCTGCCCCGGTAGAAACTCTGTCCCGGTAGAAACTCTGCCCCGGTAGAAACTCTGCCGAGAATGGCGGTCTGAAATCAGATAGTCTTGCTCGGGGACCCGGGGTTCCCGCTCTGGAGGTAGTACTTTGACATGTGGCTTGTAATAACATAATAACCAGCTAGTTATTGAGAGCATCTGCCGGCTGTAGCAGCAGCCTAGCCTACAGATTGAACAGTCCACTTTCTGTTGCATTCAAGTTGTGATACAAAGAGGGAAAAGGCAAGTTGGTTCCATTGCATCGGCCAAGAGAGGGGAACTGGTAAGTCTGGTGTGTGCGGTGAATGCTGCTGGGGACGCTGCACCTCCCATGTTTGTTTTTCCCAGAGTAAAGTTTAAAGACTGCTTCATGATCAATGCACCTCCAGGAGCAAAGGGTACCTCCACCAGAACAGGATGGATGAATGAAGATACCAGGACCGAGTTCCTCAATCACCTGATAAACCACTTACTACACCCGTGACCAACCCAAGCTGCTAGTCATGGACAATCTTAAAGCTCACATATCACTCAGGGCAGTAGAACTCGCCAGGAGCAATGGTATTGTTATGCTCACTCTCCCACCTCACACATCCCATCATGCACCTCTGGATGTGGCCGTGTCCGCTCCATTCAAAGCCCAATACGGCTGAGCTCTCGATGGGTGGATGTGATTGAATCCTGGCAAAACAGTCACCATCTACCAGGTTGCAAGAGTTGTGAATCAAGCCTTCGTGACAACAGTGACACCACGCAACATCACTTCTGGGTTGAGGTCCACTAGGATTTTCCCATACAATCGTGACATTTTCCATGATGAAGCTTTACAGCTGCACTCTACAGATGATCCACCTGGAAATGAACCTCCCGCTGCAGATTACGCACCTCCCATACTAATTCGCCCACTCCCTCGTCAGCTGACACCGATGTGCGAAAAATGACTAGCCGAGCTGGATATGTCCCTCCGCAGGAAATCATTGCATTTCTAAAGTGCACCCCAGGAAACAAACCACACGGAGGCGCGTGAAGACCGCCATTCTCACCGATACTCCTGAGATGCAGGGACTTGAAAAGGCTTTTGAGGAGAGATGAAAGAAACTGAAAGAGAAAATGAAAAAAAGAAAACCAAAAAAGAAACTGATCCGGAGGAGAATCACAGACAGCACCTCCAAAGAAAGTGATGTTCCCGTGCCACTCCATGACGCATCTGACGATGAGAGATCCGAGCCTGAGGGAGGTCAACCGGGAAGCATGGATCTGTCACCGGGTGACTTTGTCATGGTCAATTTTACAACCAAAGTCAGGACTGTCCACTATGTCGGTAAGGTTGAGAGTGTTGACGGTGATGAAATACTCTTACAATTCCTGAGAAGGATCCAGGTAAATGGGAAAGTGTGGCAGAGACCCATTTTTGCCATAAACCAAAAGGATGTGGCACATGTTCCTAAAAGCGATGTTGTGAGGAAGCTGCTGCAACCTATGAGGCCTGGGGGGACCACGTAAAGAGAGCAACTCTTTATTTTTCCGTGCAACCTTCAGGGCTGGAATGTAGAAGGCCTCGCTATGGAGCGAAAAGTGTCCCAATCCGAGTTCCCCTACTGTGGAGGTGGTTCTTTTCTCTCATTAGAATGGTGAATAAAACATTTTGAATGATACTTTGTTGTACTCGTGTTTGTGCAGAATTACCTCAAGAGTAGAGGAACAAGTAAGGGGATCATTTTACCCCTTTTTGAAAAAGTGGTCAAGTGTCTCATTTTACCCCAGCTACGGGGGTAAACTGAGACACTTGACCACTTTTTCAAAAACTGTCATATTTTCACTGTCTTTAGTCGGGCAAACATTCTGATCATTTCCGTTCTTAAGAAATATCTGAAATTTATGAGAAATGTGTTAATTTTACAGATACACCAATTTAGCTTGCTTAGAGGGAGGGAGGATGTAAAAACCATCTCACATTACCTCACTATTCCCTAATCCTGGAATTTCCTCTTTCAATTTCTAAGACATAAAAATAATTCCTAACCATGAATGTCACTTAAAAAAAATCAAATACAACTACAACTGTGTAATCTATTTGCCTTAATTCCATGAATCATGAATGCATCTGTGTTTTTGTGTGAATCTTTCCTGACTGCAGGTAGTGGCTCTAATTGCTGTCATGAAGGTCTCCAGGATGAACAGTAACCACCAGCAGAGGGTGAAGTGAGATGTATTGATTAAAATTGGGAACATAAACTAAAATGCCACACCCTTGTTTGTCTACAAAACTGAGGTCTTTGATTGCTTTACCAGTAAGTTTTTGGATGTTACCATAGTAAACTCTTAAACAACTTAAGACAACGTGGACTGGAAAGTTTTGAAAAGACTAGATTAGAGGAAAGTTAAGTAAATAAATTCTATCTGCAGAAGTAGACGTGAGATGACTAACTGGTGTTGCCAACTTTTTAAGTCATGTTTGGTTTTTTCTGTTACTCATAGTCCCATTGTATTCATCCATTATCATGCCTGTTTAATCCATTGTAGGGTTAATGGATCTGAGGCAGGGGTACACCCTGGACAGGTTGCCAGTCCATTGCAGGGTTAAGATGGCATCACTCCCTGTCTCTCATCTACTTTGTTTCCTTGAAAGTCTGTCTTGTCCTCGTGGTGTTCTGCTTTTTTTCCTTCCCTCCATGTAACAACCTGATTGCTTGCAAGTCCTGCATTTTGGGTCCTTCATTAACCGCAAATTACAACAACAATCACTCCTACGGGCAATTTAGAACCACCAATTAACCTAACATGTATCTCTTTGGACTGTGGGAGGAAGCTGCAGAACCAGGAGAAAGCCCACCCATGCAAACTCCACACAGAAAGGCCCCCACTGAGGTTTAAACCAGGAACCTTCTTGCTGTGAGGCAACAACGCTAACCACGAGCCACTATGCTGCCCGTCCTATTTCATATTCAATTTAATTCAATTTAACTTTATTTGTATTGCGTCTATGACAATACAAACCATCTCTATGCACTTTTCAGAGACCCAGAGCATGACCCGTGATCAAATATTAACTGTAAGTACTAGGGTTGGGCAACAATTAAAATTTTTAATCTTGATTAATCGCATGATTTCCCTGATTAATCATGATTAATCGCATTGTATAAAGAAAATCAAAAAATGAATTCAGCAGTAGTGTAAAGGTCACTTTTATTTCAATGTTCTGCTGCCATATGAACTAAAGTGTCATAACATTTGTTGTTCAAACACTTTTAACATCAGCACTTGCCAGTAACACATATTTAGTGTAAATCTCATCTTAAAAAATGTAAAATAAAATAAAGCTTATTGCCACTGCCAGGGCATTAAAGTAATCCTGTTTTTTTTTATGAAAAATAAAAAAAGTCTACCAGCAAAATCCTAACAATCTAGAGGCCACAATCAGAACATTAAAACAGGTAATTTCTGAGGTAACAGCAGAAACTTTTAACGGGGAGTTCAACTTGTCAGTTGTTACAAAAAACCTTGTTTCTGTTGAATCCTTCGTCTGGGAGAACTTTAAAATGAAAATGTCCATGTTAAAGTTCAGAAACTTAATACACAGATAATTACAGATTGATATTTTTTTTTTTTTCATTTTTGATTGTCAATCAAAAAATTTTAAAAATTAAAAAGCGACTTTTTATTTTTTTTTACATGCCTGTTTTTTTATATTTTAATTTTAGCAGGCCACGGGACTGAATTTATTTTTAATATTTTATTGTCTGGTTTACGTGACCCAGAAATAGCTTTGTTTTATAATCACGGATTAGATTTTCTGCTGTCATTACACATCTGTGCCACTAGATGGAGCCGCGTTGAAGAAACCAGTAAGAGAACAGAAGGACAGTGAACACGTGGAGCAGATCTGATGATAAATGGAATGATGCGATCATCTTGAACAAGGGGGTCTGAAAGTTTTTTTCAGACAGAATTGTTAATATTGCTACCTGAGTGGCTCCCCGAAGTATAAAGTTCACTGATTTTTACCGTTCTCCATGTCTGTTTTAGTTTTACCTGCCAATTGTTTTCCGGTTCTGCAGCAGCCAGTAACAGACTTTTCAAAACAAAAGCATGTGAGCAACATGCTTTAATGCGCAATAAAATGAATGTCGGCGTTAATAAATTAATGCTTTAACGTGATAATAACGCGTTTACTTGCCCAGCCCAAGTAAGTACTATTATTAAATCTTATTTAAAGAAACAATAGCATGTAAAACAAATCTGCCCTGGTGGGAGAAAAACCTTAAAGCCAAACATCATCTCACTTGCCTGGGGCTTTTATAATGATCCAACCAGTGTTCCAGCCTCCTGGAACACTGGACCAGCTCTAGACCCTCACTAGGGTCCTGGAGGGATCACGGGAATTTACCCAACCAGTCCACATGTGCTTTGTGGCTTTGGAGAAGGCATTTAACTGTGTCCCTTGGAGTGTCCTGTGTGGGGTACCCTAGGAGTCTGGGGGCCAGGGTGTCCAGTCCCTGTACAAACGGAGTGAGAGTTTGGTCCGCATTGCCAGTTGAAAGTGGGATTCGTTTTCAGGGAGAGTTGGACTCCATCAAGGCTGATCTTTGTCACCGACTCTGTTCATAATGTATATGGAGAGAATTTCTAGGAGCAGCCAAGAAGCAGAGGAATTCCAGTTCGGTGGTGTCAGAATTTTATCTCTGCTTTTTGAGGATGATGTGATCCTGTTGTTCAGCTCTCACTGGAGCGTTTTAAAGTTGAGTGTGAAGTGGCAGGGATGAGAATCAGCACCTCCAACTCTGAGACCATGGTAAAGGGTAGAACATCTTCTCCAGGTCGGGAGTGAGGTTCTGCCTCAAGTGGAGGAGTTTAAGTATTTCTGGGTCTTGATCACGAGTGATGGAAGAAGGGAACAGGAGATTGGGCTGCTGCCCCCACGACCCGACTATGGATTAAGTGGAAGATAATGGATGGGTGGATGGTATTGATATAACACTGTAAAATTCCAATATCAGGGGAAGTACTGCACCCAAAATTATTATTTAAGTGACCATATATATAACGATAGTCGGTCTCCATTTTCGCAATGAACTGCTCACAGACATGGAAAGTAACAAGGTGTGTTCTTCACCGAAGCAAGGGATCTTGGGAAGGCAGGGTGTTCAGGTGACGCTTCAAAAATAAAGCCGAGGGCGTTACCCAATCAAAGTAGACGTCCTTCTCCTCTGTGTCGCATCTATGGATGGTTTCTCCTTAACGTCCACTGCAGTTAGTGGTAGAATCAGAATGGAGTGAAAACTTTGTGTCCTTATTAAAAACTGTCGAGGACTACTTACTACTAACTTACGAACCCTCTGCTGTCTGTCGGGACAGTGGAGTGGAGAAATGAAGCTGACGTGAAGGTGCAGCAGGGTGACAGCAGAGCTACTGTTGTTTTCTGAGATTGTCTGGTTAAAGTTGTTGTTTGTAATTATGCTTTGCACCCAAACAACGAGGTTTAAACAAACCTCAGATGTGGCTGTGAGAGAAAACGGAGTTGCCCGTGTGCAGTGGACATGCAGCCTTAGACACGACTCGAAGCTCAAAAATGAAAGTACACATGTTGTGCAGTGCTTCCTCTGGGATTTTCTAAGTCGTTTGGGCAAAAGGCTATTTTACAAAAAATATGTCCAACTTACATGATTTCTGAAACAAGTGTAAACAATAGAGAACTGTATTTAGCTCCTCCCATCGCTGTCTGCGATGCTCAAAGAAATGAACAAGTAGCGATCTTATCTTTAAAAAACTTGTTTCTGCTGATGAAATGGAAAATTTCTACATGGTGGAAACCACCATCTGGTGTATCAAACTTCCTTTGATGACTAGATACCTGATAGCACAGTCTGGGGCTGGGGGGGTATTAAATAAACATAATAAATACACATAAGTTTTCATCGGACATTATTAGGAAATTAACAATCTCAGATAATTCATCATTTGCAAAGCACTTTTATTTCATGTTGCACTAATTAATACGTGTCAATGACCCAGTTTTTTTTTGGTCTGTTTTTTGTTTTTTTGCTCTTCTGTAAATTTAGTTGCGAAAGAAGAGCATTAAAGAGGAAAACAAATCAATCAAGAAAGAGAAGAAGAAAGAAAATCAGCAAAGTGTCTGCTCTGTAGCGCACGGAGGAAGCAGCACGTGTCATTTCAACACCCTCTTTAAGAAGCGATAAACAGCGTTACGGCAAGAAGTCATCATCAGTTCACTGCTGACTGTGAGAGCTGAAACCACACATCACCATCCTCGGTCTCTGAAGTCTGCTGGATGGGAAGGATGCCATGTTAACCCCTGGTCAAAGGAACTATTTCCTGCTCCATCCATCAAACATCAAGGTATTTTGTGGATTTTTTTGGTGGAGTAGCAGAGCAGAAAGTGATTTCTCGGAGGTGCATGTGCACTTGAAGTTGATATCAATCAGTTCTTGGTAACATATAGTGTATTATGTTTTAATCCCCTCTGGGTCACTGCTTATAGATCAGCACCATTGCTTCAGTGCTGAAGGTTGCATCCTCATTGGGAACACTTAACTCTTCTGTTTGTTTGAAGAAAAGATCCTATTTTTTCATTACCTATTTTTACATTGATCAATCTCTCACTAAAAAAGTAGAACTATCGTTAGCTGCTTCCACTATTGTCTGCAATACAAGAAAAGCAACTTGCTTGTGTAAAGTTAAGTTGAAGAATGATGCAACTTAAAAGCGTGACTCAAGTACTAAAGAAAAGCTGTCCATATACCTATGATCTTCTGTTTTAAAAACAGATTTCAAGCTGAGGAAATGGGAGACTTCGTCGGTAACCACACCTTACAGGAGGTCCCCATGAATAAGTCTCAAATCTACCGCTACAGAATCAATGGCTGCTTTTTTGGTGAAGCTGCATTCATCTTCTACGTGGTGAATTTGACGAACACTTGCATCGGCCTTCCTCTGACCCTTGTGGCCATCTTCGCTCTTTATTCACAGGTATGCATGTAGTGACTGATATATTTTTCATCTGTTGTATTTGTGTACTGAACCTGCGTCATCCCAGCGTTGACCTCCACCTGTCTATATAGACGTCATCCCAGCGTTGACCTCCACCCGTCTATATAGACGTCATCCCAGCGTTGACCTCCACCTGTCTATATAGACGTCATCCCAGCGTTGACCTCCACCTGTCTATATAGACGTCATCCCAGTGTTTACCTCCACCTGTCTATATAGACGTCATCCCAGCGTTGACCTCCACCTGTCTATATAGACGTCATCCCAGCGTTGACCTCCACCTGTCTATATAGACGTCATCCCAGTGTTTACCTCCACCTGTCTATATAGACGTCATCCCAGCGTTGACCTCCACCTGTCTATATAGACGTCATCCCAGCGTTGACCTCCACCTGTCTATATAGACGTCATCCCAGCGTTGACCTCCACCTGTCTATATAGATGTCATCCCAGCGTTGACCTCCACCTGTCTATATAGACGTCATCCCAGCATTGACCTCCCACCCGTCTATATAGACGTCATCCCAGCGTTGACCTCCACCCATCTATATAGACGTCATCCCAGCGTTGACCTCCACCTGTCTATATAGACGTCATCCCAGCGTTGACCTCCGCCCGTCTATATAGACAGGTGGAGGTCAACGCTGGGATGACGTCTATATAGATGGGTGGAGGTAAACACTGGGATGACGTCTATATAGACAGGTGGAGGTCAACGCTGGGATGACGTCTATATAGACAGGTGGAGGTCAACGCTGGGATGACGTCTATATAGACAGGTGGAGGTCAACGCTGGGATGACGTCTATATAGACAGGTGGAGGTCAACGCTGGATGACGTCTATAGACGGGTGGAGGTCAACGCTGGGATGACGTCTATATAGACAGGTGGAGGTCAACGCTGGGATGACGTCTATATAGACAGGTGGAGGTCAACGCTGGGATGACGTCTATATAGACAGGTGGAGGTCAACGCTGGGATGACGTCTATATAGACGGGTGGAGGTCAACGCTGGGATGACGTCTATATAGACGGGTGGAGGTCAACGCTGGGATGACGTCTATATAGACGGGTGGAGGTCAACGCTGGATGACGTCTATATAGACGGTGGAGGTCACGCTGGGATGACGTCTATATAGACGGGTGGAGGTCAACGCTGGATGACGTCTGGGATGACGTCTATATAGACGGGTGGAGGTCAACGCTGGGATGACGTCTATATAGACGGGTGGAGGTCAACGCTGGGATGACGTCTATATAGACGGGTGGAGGTCAACGCTGGGATGACGTCTATATAGACGGGTGGAGGTCAACGCTGGGATGACGTCTATATAGACGGGTGGAGGTCAACGCTGGGATGACGTCTATATAGACGGGTGGAGGTCAACGCTGGGATGACGTCTATATAGACGGGTGGAGGTCAACGCTGGGATGACGTCTATATAGACGGGTGGAGGTCAACGCTGGGATGACGTCTATATAGACGGCGGAGGTCACGCTGGGATGACGTCTGTATAGACGGTGGAGGTCAACGCTGGGATGACGTCTATATAGATGGGTGGAGGTCAACGCTGGGATGACGTCTATATAGACGGGTGGAGGTCAACGCTGGGATGACGTCTATATAGACGGGTGGAGGTCACGCTGGGATGACGTCTATATAGACGGGTGGAGGTCAACGCTGGGATGACGTCTATATAGACAGGTGGAGGTCAACGCTGGGATGACGTCTATATAGACGGGTGGAGGTCAACGCTGGGATGACGTCTATATAGACGGTGGAGGTCAACGCTGGGATGACGTCTATATAGACAGGTGGAGGTCAACGCTGGGATGACGTCTATATAGACGGGTGGAGGTCAACGCTGGGATGACGTCTATATAGACGGGTGGAGGTCAACGCTGGGATGACGTCTATATAGACGGGTGGAGGTCAACGCTGGGATGACGTCTATATAGACGGGTGGAGGTCAACGCTGGATGACGTCTATATAGACGGGTGGAGGTCAACGCTGGGATGACGTCTATATAGACGGGTGGAGGTCAACGCTGGGATGACGTCTATATAGACGGGTGGAGGTCAACGCTGGGATGACGTCTATATAGACGGGTGGAGGTCAACGCTGGGATGACGTCTATATAGACGGGTGGAGGTCAACGCTGGGATGACGTCTATATAGACGGGTGGAGGTCACGCTGGGATGACGTCTATATAGACGGGTGGAGGTCAACGCTGGGATGACGTCTATATAGATGGGTGGAGGTCAACGCTGGGATGACGTCTATATAGACGGGTGGAGGTCAACGCTGGGATGACGTCTATATAGACGGGTGGAGGTCAACGCTGGGGTCTATATAGACGGGTGGAGGTCGCTGGGATGACGTCTATATAGACGGGTGGAGGTCAACGCTGGGATGACGTCTATATAGACAGGTGGAGGTCAACGCTGGGATGACGTCTATATACGGGTGGAGGTCAACGCTGGGATGACGTCTATATAGACAGGTGGAGGTCAACGCTGGGATGACGTCTATATAGACAGGTGGAGGTCACGCTGGGATGACGTCTATAGACAGGTGGAGGTCAACGCTGGGATGACGTCTATATAGACGGGTGGAGGTCAACGCTGGGATGACGTCTATATAGACAGGTGGAGGTCAACGCTGGGATGACGTCTATATAGACAGGTGGAGGTCAACGCTGGGATGACGTCTATATAGACAGGTGGAGGTCAACGCTGGGATGACGTCTATATAGACAGGTGGAGGTCAACGCTGGGATGACGTCTATATAGACGGGTGGAGGTCAACGCTGGGATGACGTCTATATAGACGGGTGGAGGTCAACGCTGGGATGACGTCTATATAGACGGGTGGAGGTCAACGCTGGGATGACGTCTATATAGACAGGTGGAGGTCAACGCTGGGATGACGTCTATATAGACGGGTGGAGGTCAACGCTGGATGACGTCTATATAGACGGGTGGAGGTCAACGCTGGGATGACGTCTATATAGACGGTGGAGGTCAACGCTGGGATGACGTCTATATAGACGGGTGGAGGTCAACGCTGGGATGACGTCTATATAGACGGGTGGAGGTCAACGCTGGGATGACGTCTATATAGACGGGTGGAGGTCAACGCTGGGATGACGTCTATATAGACGGGTGGAGGTCAACGCTGGGATGACGTCTATATAGACGGTGGAGGTCAACGCTGGGATGACGTCTATATAGACGGGTGGAGGTCAACGCTGGGATGACGTCTATATAGACGGGTGGAGGTCAACGCTGGGATGACGTCTATATAGACAGGTGGAGGTCAACGCTGGGATGACGTCTATATAGACGGGTGGAGGTCAACGCTGGGATGACGTCTATATAGACGGGTGGAGGTCACGCTGGGATGACGTCTATATAGACAGGTGGAGGTCAACGCTGGGATGACGTCTATATAGACAGGTGGAGGTCAACGCTGGGATGACGTCTATATAGACGGGTGGAGGTCAACGCTGGGATGACGTCTATATAGACGGGTGGAGGTCAACGCTGGGATGACGTCTATATAGACAGGTGGAGGTCAACGCTGGGATGACGTCTATATAGACGGGTGGAGGTCAACGCTGGGATGACGTCTATATAGACAGGTGGAGGTCAACGCTGGGATGACGTCTATATAGATGGGTGGAGGTCAACGCTGGGATGACGTCTATATAGACGGTGGAGGTCAACGCTGGGATGACGTCTATATAGACGGGTGGAGGTCAACGCTGGGATGACGTCTATATAGACGGGTGGAGGTCAACGCTGGGATGACGTCTATATAGACGGGTGGAGGTCAACGCTGGGATGACGTCTATATAGACAGGTGGAGGTCAACGCTGGGATGACGTCTATAGACGGGTGGAGGTCAACGCTGGGATGACGTCTATATAGACGGGTGGAGGTCAACGCTGGGATGACGTCTATATAGACGGGTGGAGGTCAACGCTGGGATGACGTCTATATAGACAGGTGGAGGTCAACGCTGGGATGACGTCTATATAGATGGGTGGAGGTCAACGCTGGGATGACGTCTATATAGACGGGTGGAGGTCAACGCTGGGATGACGTCTATATAGACGGGTGGAGGTCAACGCTGGGATGACGTCTATATAGACGGGTGGAGGTCAACGCTGGGATGACGTCTATATAGACAGGTGGAGGTCAACGCTGGGATGACGTCTATATAGAGGGTGGAGGTCAACGCTGGGATGACGTCTATATAGACGGGTGGAGGTCAACGCTGGGATGACGTCTATATAGACGGGTGGAGGTCAACGCTGGGATGACGTCTATATAGACGGGTGGAGGTCAACGCTGGGATGACGTCTATATAGACGGGTGGAGGTCAACGCTGGGATGACGTCTATAGACGGGTGGAGGTCAACGCTGGGATGACGTCTATATAGACGGGTGGAGGTCAACGCTGGGATGACATCTATATAGACGGGTGGAGGTCAACGCTGGGATGACGTCTATATAGACGGGTGGAGGTCAACGCTGGGATGACGTCTATATAGACGGGTGGAGGTCAACGCTGGGATGACGTCATATAGACGGGTGGAGGTCAACGCTGGGATGACGTCTATATAGACGGGTGGAGGTCAACGCTGGGATGACGTCTATATAGACGGGTGGAGGTCAACGCTGGGATGACGTCTATATAGACGGGTGGAGGTCAACGCTGGGATGACGTCTATATAGACGGGTGGAGGTCAACGCTGGGATGACGTCTATATAGAGGGTGGAGGTCAACGCTGGGATGACGTCTATATAGACGGGTGGAGGTCAACGCTGGGATGACGTCTATATAGACGGGTGGAGGTCAACGCTGGGATGACGTCTATATAGACGGGTGGAGGTCAACGCTGGGATGACGTCTATATAGACGGGTGGAGGTCAATGCTGGGATGACGTCTATATAGACGGGTGGAGGTCAACGCTGGGATGACGTCTATATAGACGGGTGGAGGTCAACGCTGGGATGACGTCTATATAGACGGGTGGAGGTCAACGCTGGGATGACGTCTATATAGACGGTGGAGGTCAATGCTGGGATGACGTCTATATAGACAGGTGGAGGTCAACTGGGATGACGTCTATATAGACAGGTGGAGGTCAACGCTGGGATGAGGTCTATATAGACAGGTGGAGGTCAACGCTGGGATGACGTCTATATAGACAGGTGGAGGTCAACGCTGGGATGACGTCTATATAGACGGGTGGAGGTCAACGCTGGGATGACGTCTATATAGACGGGTGGAGGTCAACGCTGGGATGACGTCTATATAGACAGGTGGAGGTCAACGCTGGGATGAGGTCTATATAGACAGGTGGAGGTCAACGCTGGGATGACGTCTATATAGACGGGTGGAGGTCAACGCTGGGATGACGTCTATATAGACAGGTGGAGGTCAACGCTGGGATGAGTCTATATAGACAGGTGGAGGTCAACGCTGGGATGACGTCTATATAGACAGGTGGAGGTCAACGCTGGGATGACGTCTATATAGACGGGTGGAGGTCAACGCTGGGATGACGTCTATATAGACAGGTGGAGGTCAACGCTGGGATGACGTCTATATAGACGGGTGGAGGTCAACGCTGGGATGACGTCTATATAGACAGGTGGAGGTCAACGCTGGGATGACGTCTATATAGACAGGTGGAGGTCAACGCTGGGATGACGTCTATATAGACAGGTGGAGGTCAACGCTGGGATGACGTCTATATAGACGGGTGGAGGTCAACGCTGGGATGACGTCTATATAGACAGGTGGAGGTCAACGCTGGGATGACGTCTATATAGACAGGTGGAGGTCAACGCTGGGATGACGTCTATATAGACAGGTGGAGGTCAACGCTGGGATGACGTCTATATAGACAGGTGGAGGTCAACGCTGAGATTACGTCTATATAGACGGGTGGAGGTCAACGCTGGGATGACGTCTATATAGACGGGTGGAGGTCAACGCTGGGATGACGTCTATATAGACAGGTGGAGGTCAATGCTGGGATGACGTCTATATAGACAGGTGGAGGTCAACGCTGGAATGACATCTATATAGACGGGTGGAGGTCAACGCTGGGATGACGTCTATATAGACGGGTGGAGGTCAACGCTGGGATGGTCGACAGGTGGAGGTCAACGCTGGGATGACGTCTATATAGACAGGTGGAGGTCAACGCTGGGATGACGTCTATATTCAATTCAATTCAATTCAATTTTATTTATATAGCGTCTGTTACAATGACAATTGTCTCTAGGCGCTTTACAGAGACCCAGAGCATGACCCCCGAGCAAATATCATCAACTAAGATTATATCATTAAATCCAATCAATGATAATGGCAGGTAAAAAACTCCCACGTAGGGAGAAAAAAAAACCTTTATACCAAACAGTGGCAAGGAAAAACTCCACTTTAAGAGGAAGAAACCTTGAGCAGGACCTGGCTCATATGGGGGGACCTTCCTGCCGAAGGCCAGCCGGGTAGAGAAAAAAAAGAGGGGAGACAGGACAGAGAGAGGATGGAGGACAGAGAGAAGATGGAGGACAGAAAGAGGATGTAGGACAGAGAGAGGAGAGCACAGAAAAAGTAAAAAATAATAATAAAGAAGTAGTGGAATTGTTGTAGGGTGAATGCAAGCGGGCTATGGAGGGCCCTTGGGCGTATGGTTAGTGTAATGAGTCATGATAGGCTCTTGAGTATCAGTAATGTGCGGGTGGGGTGTAGGTGAGGTGTGTGCGAGAAAAGGGGGAGGAGGGGGGGAGGAGGGGGTTTGGGTTTAAGAAAAGAGAAGGGTAGGATTTTAAACAAAAGGATGCGATATATAAACATAAACAGATGGAGGCAGCAGCACTGGGATGAGATGGCCAGAGGACCAGGTCACCGATCACCACGCCAGTCGGCACCCAAACACAAGTGGAGGAGAACCCCGGGATGGACAGAGGATGGAACTGCAAGTCAGCATGAAACCCAGGAAACTCTGGCCTGCAAATACACAGAAAGAAAAGGGGGCAGAAACAGCACATCAAACCACAGGAAAGCAAAGAAAATGGAGCACAGTTTCAGTAACAGGGTGCTCCCAAATAATTATAAATGAGCTGGAGGAGGAGGAAGGGAGGAAGAAAAGGAAGAAAAAGGAGAAGAGCAGTGGAGACACCACTCAGCAGATCATGTTGGTGTCCCCCTGTAGCGTAGGCCTATAGCAGCATAACTATGACGAACCTGTAATTAAGACGAGCTACTCTAGTCTTACTACAACAACTATAGTTATAACTATTAGCCCCTACACACTATAGTTTAGACTAATTGTAGGCTTTACTGAACAGAAATGTTTTCAATTTAGTTTTAAAAATGGAGATAGTATCAGCCTCCTTAACCCAAACTGGTAGCTGGTTCCATAAAAAAGGTGCCTGGTAGCAGAAGGCCCGTCCTCCAAACCTACTTTTAGATATTCTAGGAATCATAGGCGGAAATCCCGGGGGGGACACAGGGGACGTGTCCCCCCCTTCCATAAAGTTGTCCCCCCCAAAAAATCATTGTAAGCACACAAAAACAATTGAATAATAATATAGTCATGTTCAATAAAAGTACAACACAAGCGCTGCAAATTATAAACGTAAAAACCTTTTTTTTTAATTGTTGAAACATTGTGACCCCCCTGTTTCTCAAAGTGGTTTAGTCCACATGCTGTTTCTAACGGGCGGGGCTACCTGCAGCTCCGTGTGTCCGCGAGCAAACGATCGTCTCGTACAGACTGTACTGAGTGATGTATGAAAACCAGTAAGTCATTAATCACACCGCTTGTTTAACAAACTCAAGGTTGTAACATGAAAGTGACATTTCTCTTGTTTGGTCCGAAATCAGCCTCTCTCTTTTTGTTTTTTTAATCAGCACGGCAGTAAGCAAATAGCCTAGCTTATGATGGCTAACAGGCTCAAACCAGTTTGTAGAATAGTGGTGAGGGATACAAATACAACACTACAATATAATAATACCACCTAATACCATTGTTGATTTTTCAGTTTGAACATTGAAAAACCTGTATACAGGTAGAATATGCACTGATACACAACAATGCTACAACTACTATTATTACTTTTTCTAACATTCAACAGGCTGTGGGCTCAACCCTGCAAGGTTAGTTCCAAAGGAGCAGGAGAGAGAGAGGGAGAGAGCATTTTTTTTCATGTCCCCCCCAGGAATTACTCTCTGAAATTTTACTGTTTATTGTCCCCCCCCCAAAATGAAATGGGATTTTCGCCCCTGCTAGGAACGACGAGTAATCCTGCACTCTGAGAGCGGAGAGCTCTATTAGGAGCATAACGTGCTATCAGGTCTTGTAAATAGCGCGGAGCTAGGCCATTAAGGGCCTTATATGCGAGAAGCAGAATTTTAAACTCAATTCTAAATTTCACGGGAAGCCAATGGAGGGAGGCTAACACGGGAGAGATGTGATCTCGCTTGCGGATTCCTGTCAGCACCCTCGCTGCTGCGTTCTGGATCAATTGAAGGCTATTCAGCGAGCTTTTCAGACATCCTGCTAACAACACATTACAGTAATCCAGTCTAGAACTGACAAACGCGTGGATTAATTATTCGGCATCACCCTGGGAGAGGATGCTCCTAATCTTGGCAATATTTCGGAGATGAAAAAAGGCAGTCTTGCAAACCTGATTAATATGCTGCTTAAATGACATATCCTGATCAAAAATGACTCCAAGGTTTTTCACAACTGTGCTGGAAGCCAGCGTAAACCCAGTCAATCCATTCCTCAGGTGTTTGGGACCAAAGACAATAATCTCTGTTTTATCCGAGTTTAGAAATTTAGAAGTTCATGTACTAACAATGAACCAGAATAAAAGTACGTGGAATTATTAGTTCTCCAGCTAATGGATTATTATTATTTATACATTCTGTCTGATATAGTATTGCCAGGATGTCCATTGTCTCTTTACCTGGCTGGTCTTCAGCAGGAAGGTTCCCCCTCATAATCCAGGTCCTGTTTGAGGTTTCCTCTTAAAGTGGAGTTTTTCCTTCACATTGTTTGGCTTAAAGGTTTTTTTCTCCCACTGTGAAAGTTTTTTTACTTGTCATTTTTAAGGTAATAATAAAGTATCGATCTCTTGCTGTTGTCCTGCAGATACGAAAGGCTCACGTTACTCCAATATACGTCATCAACCTCCTCATCACAGACCTCTTCCAGCTCTGTTGTTTTATCGTCATGGTGACAGAAACCAGTTGGAAAATCTGTCATATATTCATTTACATTCTTCAAATTGGTATGATGGTCAGCATTTTCTTCATGGTGGTCGTCTCTCTGGAAAGGTAATGACCTGCTAATTTACCGTGCATCTGTCGCAATGCCCCTCTTTAATTATCAAAGTGACTGTGTGTCTGTGTGTCTGCAGGTATCTGATGATCGCCTGGCCGCTGTGGTACAAATTCAGACGAAACATCAAGACATCAGTGATAGTCTGTGTGCTCGTCTGGCTCTTTCCTCTTTTGTACCTCCCAATCTTTTTCTTTGCCGGTGATTACATTGAAACTACTGTTGGATGTTTCCTGCTCGTCCCGTTCCCTCTGCTCATCTTCTTCCTGGTTGGGACCCTCAGAGCTCTGTCTGCAGCTCGCAGCGTCCCCCCAGATGAGAAACGACGCATTGTAGCAACTCTGGTGCTGGTTTTGCTCATTTATACTCTGCTGTTCCTGCCGCGAATCATCTTTTCCCTGTCGAAAAACTTAAGGGCTAACCCAACTTTTGAAACAGTGACTATCCTTCCTGTTTACTTCAGTCCTCTGGCTGACCTGTTTCTCTATGTTTTTATGCGGAAAGGGGTCTGTGACAAACTTCTGGCTTCTCTGTGTTGTTGCGAAATGGGCCGCGATGACATCAGCACACCGGTAGAAACCAGCCTCAATTCCCAGTCAGGCAGTCCTGCAGAGGCTGAGAGACGGGGAGGAGAAGGAGAGAGATAATGTCATCTGCACGATTTCCCCCAAGTTGCTTCAATTAAATGTAGCTCTATGTTGAGTAGTGATGTAAAGATATGGAAAATTTGATATCCCGATTATAGTGACCAAATTATCACGGTTTACGATATTATCACGGTATTCTTAATTGCTGTACAAATGTCCAAAAAACACATACATTTAAATGATTTCACTAAATCTTGTGATTTTCTTGTCATACTAAAACATCAGAAGCCAAAATCTTATCAAAATTAAATTTTCACATTAAAAGAGCAAACAACTGGCACAGAAAAAAGGTTTTATTTTAAATTAACAAAATAAATAACAGGAACAAAGCTTATTTGTCTGGTACAAATTTAAATAAACACTTTAACAACCATAGTAGGTCAAAATATGCAAACAATTATAAGGAACAAAAATTATAGTGCAAGATCAAATGAAATAAACTTTGGACTTTAAGCTGAACCTTAAATAAGTATAAATGTTCAAATAAAGAAACAGTTGTTTAGGAGCCAAATATGTTGTTCTGAATTGTAGTTCACTCTGTGTGTCTGTGGGTGTCGTTGTGTTGTTACCTGAGGGTCAGGTATAAAGGTAGCTGCCTGTTATTGGTTAGGTGTTGGACCCAGAAGGGCAAAAGGTTTTTGACCGCTGTGGCGCTAACTGCCGGAGTCATTGTTTTGAATCAGTTCATAGAATAAATAAATATTTTAACTGCATCAGAAGAACATCGTTCCGGTCATTTTTCGATCAACGCGCAAGGGTAACGTTTACGAAATGTGAGTTAGCGAAGCGCGTTGACCAGGTTACTCTTGGTCAAACATCTCAGTAGCTTGAAGCATTAGCCTTAGCTCCTTCAAGTTGCTTCTACAAATTACAATAAAATGTAAACAAGTGCTCTGCAGACAGGATCACTGTCCTCCACCAGTTGTCCCTCTGCATTCTTAAAAAGAAATATGTCCAGACCTCGGATTTCGTCATTTTATTGGGTTGGTAAATGTCCTGCGTGCTATCAGCACTTTCCACCATGCTCACGTTACGATGCCGATGTTACAAGCTACATATTTACGTGAGACACAGTCGTGAGTCGCTCACAGACTTGAATGAGGCTGATATTACATATCCTGGTAATCGACCACGATAATGAGATGAAGTCAAACATAAACGGTAATCGTTATCACGTAAAATTTTACCGTGCTTTACTGTAATACCGGTAACCGTTCCATCCCTAATGTGGAGTATCTGGTTATGACAGCTTCAGTGGAAGTTCATGTGCACATCTGGTCATCATACAGATCAGTAAACCTTTGGTTTTGAATGCCTGACCTAATGATTGGCTTAATGACATTTATCCACCACCTTCCTTGTTAAATAAAAGTAAATCACAGTTGAATCCTGGGTCCCCTCAGGAGTGGAGGCGCCTCGGTCCAGCTGTGCAGAGGCTTCTCCCCGTCCTCAGCTGGATCTGAGGTTGCACCAAGCATATTTCAGAAGCATCTTATTATCGTCCTTTTTCTTGATGAAGTGTATTAAGTGTGATGAACTTGCACTTGAACTTGAACCTGAATTTGTGGAGACCTTGAAAGTGCACATTATGTGCGGTAAAAAAGGCTGAAGTCATCTTTCACCCACTGCATTTGTTGCTTTGCACTTCCATCGAGCCTGTTCTGATGTTGCTGCTTCTCTGTTTTATGTTACTGAAATGTGTGAGCAAATATTAAGCAAAGGAGAGAGTATGTGTGTACAGATGTCTTGCATTTATGCCGTGTCCAACCATTTGTGCTGAAGCCAACCTAGATGAACCACTGCTAAAAGGCCTAGATGCACAGGTGTCTGGAAAGTGCCGACATGTTTAAAAAAAGACACCTATTAAAAACCCAATGTGGCTGTCATAGGAGGGGTAAATGAGACACCAATAGAATCATACAAAGGACCCCAAAAAAAGAGAGAAAGGGCAATATTAAGCATGCCCCTAAACTGACCACTTCCATAATAAACAGGTATAAAACATGATGTACAAGTCAGAAAAATCAGTTGTTCTGCAGATTAACTCGGGCTTCTGGACTCTTATGCTGAAGAATAAAGCTCTCTGCGCCTGACTTTGTCCTGACTACAGTGCTTATTTTTGCTGCTGCATATCTATTTTAAAGAAGACTTCGACACTTTGATAGTTTTGAGAAGAAACTTTGACAACTGGTCCCTGACTGGGTCTGCAGGCCTGAAACTCCACCGCGTCAGCTTCAACTGGAGGGATTAGACGTTCACGCTTTTATTCAGCAAACCCAGCCATCCATATAACTCAAGGATCAGCTGTTCAAACCCTTTGATGCAACCCTTAAGAGCCTCCTCTGAACTACCTGCAGGCAGCAGGACAGCACATCTAAAGTTCACGTAGGATGTTTGTTCTTCCGTCAAACGTGCCTCACCTGAGTGCTTCCACACTGCACAGGTAAAACAACACCACTTTCATTCAACACGTTTGTCATCTACCGGTTGCCATTTGTCTCTTGACCACTAGAGGGTGCACAATCCACTACTTACATCTGCTCATTGTAATTCAGAGCAGGGGGGGATCTGCTGGAGCCTAAAGCAGCTGTGTTTGGGTGGGACACTCACATTAAACTTAGTTATGAGTTTTCAAAATGTTATACTGTGTAAAAAGTGCTCAACGTGACCTAAGCCCTGATGTAAACGCCTTTAAAAGAAAGCACTTGTTTCATGTCAAACATTAAAGGCTTCATTCAGAGTAAATGTATCCCTCAGTGACTGCTTGAACTGCCTGATGATCCTAATGAATATTTGCTTTGTGGAAACTGAAAGAAATAATCAGTCTTTTCTTTCTTTACTTTAATTGCGCAAGAGAAAAAAAACATACAATTGATTTCTTCCGCATAATGGATGCAAAGCAGTCGTAACGTTATACAGTGATCCCTCGCCAATTCGCGCTTTAGGTTTTAGTTAGTCGCGGATTTTTCAGAAATATAAAAATATAATTAAAAAATCTAGAAAAAATTGTGGAAACATCACAGGATGTTGTGCGTGCTCTCTCACAGCGAAGAAATGCTGTGAGCCAGTCTGGCCCCTTTAAGAAAGTAGCCCTATGGAGTAATGGTGTGGCCTTATGGGTAATGTAGTGTGTGTGTTCGTGGGACGGCAGAACTGAAAACGGGGTTAGATGAAAAGTGTAGTGAGCATCAACAGCAGCCCAGCGTGTATAGATTTACATTCTCTGTTAACCGACAGGAGCCCAACAATACAACCTGTGTGATGTTACAAGTTCCTGCAGTGCCAGAATAAAGTGCTCGTTCCATACAGAGAAAACTGGACTTTTTGTTTTGTTGTTGTTAGCGTGTTAGCCGCTAATTACAAGCCAAAAATAGCACAATACCAGCGGTTTGTTTACTACGGTTCAGAGACCAGAGGCTGTGAAGGAAACAGAAAGACCACAGTTGAGCCTTTGTCTTGTTTCACTGCAGTGTCTCCGATACTTTTTTGGGGGTTTTTAAACATATTTTAAACACATTATTTAGGCTCGGGGGGCTCCGGCTCCAGTTCGCAGATTTTGATTTTCGCAGGGGGGGCGCCGGTCCCCATTAACCGCAAAAAATAAGGAATCACTGTATACACAAGGTGCCTTACACTTCTGCAACATTGTGAAATTACATGACATTAGTAGTAAAAAGGAATGTCGTTCATGCAGAAGTCGGGCTGCAGGCTCTCGAAGGTGCAGTCGGACGTGTCCATGGCGCAGCCGCCGCAGTGACAGCTCAGAGCCACGGGGTACGTCACTGTCGGGTCCACTCCGGGCAGACAGTCGGGCAGCTGAAAGGTCTTGTAGTAGTAGTCCTGGTACGTGCACACACGCTGATACACGTTGCTGAACCGTATCTTCCTCACGGGATCCTTGAAGGAGACAAAAACACTCAGGAGTCAGTATATTTCCCTGCTGCAACTAATCTTTTCAGCACCGTCAGGTCAGAGACAGGCAGCGACAGGACGCAAATTTGAGATAATAATCAGTTATTGGGATTATTGGATGTGTGATATTGTGTTTCACTCAGACAAGGCTGCAGGAAGCTGTTCCAAAAAACCCAACGTCCAGATACAGTTTTCAGACTATATTTAGCCACAGGTGCGTGCAGGGTGGTAAGAGTAAAGGAGGAGGTGTTTGTAATCCTGGAGGTGCTACTGTCAAGGACATATGATGATGAACAGTTCCCCTGCTCCATTTATTTCATTTTATTATATTCTTCATTTACTCATTTCCTTTATTATTACCTCCACCAAGGAGATTATGTTTTTGCCGGCGTTTGTCTGTCTGTGTTCAAGATAACTCAAAAAGTTATGGATGGATTTTGATAAAAATTTCAGGAGTTGTCAAAAATGTGAAAAGGAAGAACTGATTTCATTTTGGGTGTGATCCAGAAGAAATCCTGGATTCTGGATCACTTTCAAATTTTCGCTAACATTGCGCTGTTTAGTTGTTTCTTGAACCCTAAAGCAACAACAGCTGTTGTGCTTGGTGGAGCTCTGCGCTCTCCGATTGCTTTTCTAGTTAAGAAATGTTTTCCTGGAAGCTCACTGGCTCTATTTTTTTCTGAGCAGTTTGTTGAAACTTATTGGAGTACAAAAGAAATGATTAAATCATTTGCTCCACATTAGTTAGAGCTAGTTATATATCAGTGCAGAGGAGGAGGAGGAAAAAAGAGGAGGAAGCTCTACAGCAGAGTCCCAGACCAGCTGCCCATGAGAGCTGCTCTGATCTGGGTGAAAAGATGCTCCATAGCAGTTTGCAGGTACCGCAACCTGCTCTTAAAGGCAATGGCTACTGACGCACTGATTGGTTAAACAGGTGGAACGCCCTAACCACTCCCATGCATAATGTGTGCATAATATAGTGGTTGGCGCAGGTAATATCACAGGTTTTGGGAGGTGGAAGATTGCGTTCTTTGTGGGGGAACGCCCCTCCTGCTACCTGCTATCCCTTAATAGCAGGTTTAGGAGGTTTGGCGCAAGATAGGGCCCAGAATCTCCTGCAGAAGTTCAGGTGAAGTGGCTGTCTGACGGAGCAGGAAACTGTTGAACACATCTGTCTACATTTATGTATTTAGTAAGAACAATCTGTCAGCTGAAGGATCAGGAAGACCAAATATAACAGCGTGACCAGTGCAGGGTCATCCTTTGCTTACTGCAAAGTCATAAAAACCTTGCAACTATATCTATGAATAATGGGTTATCCTGCGTTTATATCCAGCCACTGCAGAGTTTTCCCATATTCGACCATTCACTTTAGTTCCCTACAAATCAAATTAATTTAGTTTTACCTACGTATTTAGATGGAGTTGCTCAAATTTTTTGTTTCGTGCCAACATTTGAGGCTCTCTTTTCCTGTTTTTGGCAGGTTTGGATCACCAAAATTATTTTTTGGTAAATACCAGAATAATGAGAGAGTTAGATAATTTTTTTGTTGTTGTCCTGAAGCGTCTCTGTAACTAATCTGGTGGTGTGTTTGAGGTCATCGTCCATCTGAAGACCCATTTGTGTCCAAGCTTTAACTTCCCGTCTGGTGTCTTGAGATGTTGCTTCAGTATTTCTACATTAGTTCTTTCCTCTTGATGCCGTCTATTTAGTGAAGTTCACCGGTCCCGGTTCATCTCTGGGACACAGAACCGTCTCCTTCCTGAGCGCCGTGATGGCTGGACGTTCCCATGGTGGTTATACTGATGGAGAATAGTTTGAACGGATGAATGTGGCTCCTCCAGGCATCTGGAAACTGGACCCAAGGATGAACCAGACTGGTGGAGGTCCACAAGTCTCTTCCTGATATCTTGGCTGATTTCTTTTATATTTCCCCATGATGTCACACAAGGAAGCAATGTGTTTGAGCTGTACCTTCAACTACTCAGTTATAAATCATTCACCAAAAACAGAAATATATATAATATATGTTCTGTTTCCTCAATTGTTTCCTTGGATTAAATCTCCTGCTCAATAAAAGCACGATGAAATGAGTGGTTTTGCAACTTTCTCTTGCAATTTCTTGCCTACGTGGTCAATGAGTATCCATCACTCTTCATCTGGGCCTCAGTGCTTTTACTTTCGTTAGTATTTCCAGAGTAAAAACATACTCTTGCGCCTCTAATTTTTGTCTCATGACTTTACAACCAACTGATACACAAGCTTAAAATGGACATTAACTCCCCGCCTTAAAATGTTAATTTGCAAAGAGAAAAGTCTTTTGGGATCATTTATGCTCAGATTTTGTATGAAGTCAACTTCATCGACTGTGGTAGCACCGCTTTCCCATTTCTTTCACTAGATGTCCCCACCTTTGTGATGCAGTGCCCACTGCAGATGGTCGTCACCACTGGATGACACCTGGAGCAGCCATCCTTCTCCAGAGACACCGTCTGATTGATGAGCTGGCAGAGTGGCAGCTGGAAGGCCGCTGGTGAAGGAATGCGTTACTTTGGTTAAAATATGCCACATTTATGTCAAATTATTTGACTTCGAGTTGCTGCTTCAAAAGGTGTTTTGTTTTTTTACTGTAGGAGACCAAATACCAGTATTCTAACCCATAAACTCATCTTCAGCCTGCAGCATCTCCACTTTTGTCTGTATAGATCATGGCAGCATTACTCAGGTTTGCAACGTTGCACCTGAACAAGTCACAAGACTTCTGAAACAACCTCCTGAAGACAGACCAGACCAAAGTGGAGATGTTTGGCTATAATTTGTATGAGACACCTTACAGTTGTTGAGTGAACCCTGAACTCCTCTGTATACCCGTGAGCTCAAATGCAGGGTCATAGATCCAGCTGCAAACACATGAGCAAGTTACAACAAAATACTGGAACACAGAAATAATTAAGGTGCTGTGATGAACCTCGACCTGACTGCAGGGGTGTGGCAGGACATTAGGAGGGTTGTGCATTATTGACTGTCTGCAAACCTTAAAGAACTGAGTCAACTTTGTAGAAATGATTGGGACAAAATTCCCCCACAACTATCTGAGAGTTTGATAAAAAAGATTACTTCAAGTTGCTGCTTCAAAAGGTGTCAAAGTCAGATTCTGACTGTCATGGAGGAGGTTTTTTCTCTTGTCAAAACTTTATCTTCTTGTTGCTTAATCGGTTCAAAGTGTTTTCATACAGTTCAGTTCAATAATACTTGATTCCTTTTTACTTATTTATTTATTATGTATCATTATTTTTATTATTTTTTTAAGGTATTGACTTCTCTTACCTGTTAGATCCAGCCATCATGTATTTTTTTTATTATTTATTTGTTATGTCTCATCATCATCTTAATTATCATTATTTTTAATAATTACATGCAAATATGTATATAAATTAATGATAATACTAATAACACATAACAATGAAATAAGTAAAAATGAATTAATAAATGAATTATTATTATTATTATTATAAAGTATTATTGAACTAAATTGTATGAAAACACTGAACCAATTAAGCAATAAGAAGTTTTGGCAAGAGAAAAAAAAACTCTCCCCCAAGGCAGTTATTATTATTATCATTATTATTATTATCTTCTATAATATATATTTATATACTGTCGTGGAGCTTTTTTTTAATTTATTGATTTTTACTTTTCTTACCTGCTGGGACCAGGAGCCAAATGAAGGCAGAGGCTCCTAGAAACAAGCCTAATGTCAGTGGGAACATCACTCTGCTGACTTGGACCACCATGCTGTAAAAGATAAAGTGAGCTTTACTTAATTACATTTAACAACAGTTAACTGAATCTTCTTCTTCGATTTAAAATACTAGTGAAGTATTCAAAATGAGTGAGGAAGCACATCTTTATTATATTCCTTAGAAACTGCATTTAACTATCTTATTTTTGACAGGTCGGGGTGGATCCCTTTGAAGTAGAGAAATATCTATATATGTATGTATATACAGTAATAAAGGTATCCTTTTTACAGAAATACACATAAACATGAGTTTCAGTAAAGGAAAAAAATGCTTCTTAAATTCTTAGAAATTGCAATAAAAAGCTTTCAAATCCATCACCTGGCTGTCGTGAGACAGTGACTTCCCCCTCAGGTGTGTGCAGGCTGTTTCTGGGCTCACCTGTCCTGCTCTGTCTTTATACAGCACACAGGTGTCCGGTGTCCAGTTCACCGCGTGCTCGGAGCGGAGGTCACTCCGCATCGAGCCTGATTAGATGACGGGCTGTTTAATCTGTGTCTGTCCGGTGGGATCAGTCTTTCTCTGAGTCATCTTCACATCCTGTAACACTCAGGTGTCAGGATACGGAGTCGCTTTGGTCAAGGCCGCTGGAACAGAATTAATCCTTTAGATTTAGTGGGTGGTACAAGGTTCATAGTAACGGAGATCTTGTGTGATTAGAGTAATTACTGACGTGTCACTAAATGGCGTCATAGTCCCATATGGTCTAGCGGTTAGGATTCCTGGTTTTCACCCAGGCGGCCCGGGTTCGACTCCCGGTATGGGAACGTCCTTTTTTTACCAGTGTTTATGACGGCTCTTGGCAGCTTGAAAAACTACACCATCACATTTAAATTAAAACATATGTAGTTGTAAAACAACTATATGGCTCAGAGTGATAAATATCTCAAAGACTGTTGTCATTATTAAAGTGCAACTGTGATGGCAAGCCTAAAGAAAATGCAACAAATATTTAAAAAAAGTGGGTATGGTCAACAGAAAAACCTATAATAATAATAGCATTTCGGGCAGTGGCTGGTAAAACAATCGGGTTAAATGATAGGGGGATCACAGTGACCCGCTGACTTCCTCTTTGACATTGTTTATTTTACATTTTGATCCCGCTGTTTTAAGCCACTTCCTGTCATGATGATGGTTCGAGGATTAAGATAGCACTCTAAGATATAAGTTTATGTAGTTTTATCCCTTTGACCGTCACTTACTGACTGTCACGCAGGACACTGATGTCACACTGATAGACGGCTGCTACGGAAATATGTGCATCTGTTGCTCTGTATTTCAACAGTGAATTAAAAAACAAAACAAAAAAATTTGTGGTATGGTAAAAAAAAAAAAAAACACATCCAAAATGCGCAGTAGTTTAATAAACCTCCAGATTTCACAAGACAGATTAATTTTAAATTGTTCTTGTTGATTGTACTTTACTGTGAATGTTTGCAATTCAAGAGAAAGGGGAAATAATTTATAGATTTTTAGATAATTTTATAGTTTTGTCTCACACTTGATGTGACTGGGAGCAGTTTCAAAAAATCGAAACAAGAAATTAAAAAAAAAAAAAAAATACTGGTATTAATCAGAGATAATAGTCAGTCTGAAATGGGAACCAATTTCTACGCTCTGTTTCGGACCGGGGATTAAAACCGGACGGACCGATTGGCAGATTTGCGCAAGCGCACGAGTAATGCGGTTACGAAAATTGTAGTTCATGTCGTTTGTTTCTTCCGAGATAAATCTTTCTTCAGATTACCAGAAGGTCGCTAAAACGACAGGTCGATGGCAGGAGAAGAGGAGGACAGTCGGAACAAGGTCAGAGCTCCGTGTGATCTCATACAATTAGGTGAAAAAATGGTGAAAATGTGTTTTCAGAAGGTCAACCAAACCGTACCAGATCACCTTTTCAGTTTTAAACTTCCTGTTTACGTTTTACTGTTCCTCTAATTATGTTAACATCGAAAGCAATAATAACTCAGAACACGTTAATGTTAAAAGCAGTTTGACCAAAAGACACAAAGTAGCTTTGTTAGTGTGGCTTAGACAAGCTGCTGTGTTTGATGTGTTCCGGCTGGTCTTTTTTTTTTTTTTTTTTTTTACTAACGTGTCAGAAGATCCTTTGGTGTCTGTTTCAGAAGTGTTAGATCACTGATGTGCATCAAGCAAACTAAAGAGCCAAGAAGTCATTAAAGAAACCTGGTAGGACTTTGTGTAGAACCTTTCAGGAACCTCTCACTTTTCTGCTAGGAAAAAAAAATACAGAAAGATACCTGAAAGGTTGATTTTTAGTTGTGGGGGGGGGACTTGGGGGGGTTCCTCGAGGCTCTGCTTTAGGCCCCCTGCTCTTTTCACTCTTTCTAAAAGAGCCCTGCCAGGTTCGAACCAAGAACCTTCTTGCTGTGAGGCTGAATGACATCATCTACTCTCCACAGCATACCCAATCACCAATCACCCCCTCCATCCAGAAGTTTTTCAGGGCTGCTGGGAGTACCTGTCCTACCACAGAGCTTTTTCTGCGGGGCTGTTCCTGGTAACGGCCCCACATCAACGATGTGGCCCCAAAATCTACCCTGGAACCCCCACTAGTAGAAAAGTGGCAAGTGAGAACCGCCAAGCCACCAAAGAAATCAAAGAAAATCATCAGGAGAACTCACAGTGTTTCCACATGCATGAGACTGAACATCTGAACTCCAGCTATCAGTGAGAGTAATTAAAGAAAGAGTTTGAGAGTGAAAAGACTGGACTGGGAGAAAGTGATGTTCTCTGATAAGACAGGATTTACCTTGTTCCAGAGTGAGATTAGCAGTGGGCGAAGTGATGCAGCTGTAAGACTTAGTGCCTCCTGTGCAAACCTGTGGGGGTAATATTATCTGGGCTCGCTTCATCTGATCAGTTCTAGGTTCAGTAATATTGTTTCCAAAAGAATTAGGTCAGCTGACAACCTGGACCTGAACACTGAATTACCAGTTGTTGTTTTTTTCACAGACAACATGTAAGCTTCTTGAAACATTGACAGAGTACTTGAACTGACAGCCACCCAACCATCTTTTATATCCCCTATTTAACACTCAGGGTTCACAAAGTTCTGCTGCAGTGTGAACTGAACATGAATCACATGACCGTCACTCTCATTGAATCATTCAGCGACTCGTCACGGCCTCCAGGATGGCAGCGTTGATATTCTGCAGGATGTCACTCCATCCTGACAGAAAAGCATCATCTCGGGATAAAGGGAGCACGTACGCCCTCGTGTGGATTTAATGTTCAGTGATTTCCCTCAAAACGGGTATAAGTGAACCGGTTAAATGCCCCGCAGTTTATTTATCAGAGCCAGAAATGTCAGGTTGTGTAAAAGGATGTGTGAAATAGGTCCCAGAGAGTCTTTGTTTCTGTCTTTCATTCCCGTCGCTGTGTTCTTCAGGGTTTTAAGCTGCTGGGGATCCTGGATGTCCAGAAGACGCCATGTGCCAGAGACGCCATCCTGCACGGAGCTGGAGGTTCAGTGGCCGCCGGCCTGCTTCACTTTCTGGCTACGAGTGAGTTTATTTGAGGCCCATCTGAGTCCGTTTTTGTTTTTGCATCTTTTTCTTGTTCATTTGATGCTTGTTGTAGGCCTGTCAGCTCCTCCCACTGCTACTCCAATGTAGGCTGTCCTACATCCCACCATAACTTTGATTTCAGCAACCTCATGAAGAAATAGAATTGGTTTAAATGTGTTTGGAACAGCTGCTGTTGAGCGATACTCCTGCGTGGGTCTCATCGGCTCGTCTTGTCGTCCTCAGGTCGGGTGAAGAGGTCTTTTGATGTGGGATTTGCTGGCTTTATTCTCACCACTCTTGGGTCTTGGTAGGTCTTTGAGAGTGCTCGTCTATTTCATTCTTTACTCGTTTTATTAATGAAATGAAGCTTGTTGACTAGCTTTTGTTTTCCCCCACCTGGAACCGGTTTGTTCTCCTGTGACTTCTGTTGGTAACAGAAACACTTGTGTGTTCCCGCCTCCAGGTTTTACTGCAGGATGAACAACGCTAAGACACGTGTGCAGCAGAGGTTGATACAGGAAGGCATCAAGAACAAGGTTGTGTATGAAGGAACCGTTCTCGACCCGACAAACAAACCCAAAGCAGATGGTCCTTCAGGCTCCTCGTGACGTCCTGCGCTGAACCCCCTTCCAGAAGGGATTTAGGGGACAAAAGAGGACTCTTGTCAGGGTAACCTGACTGAACTGTCTTTGACTTGATATGTTATTTAAGAGTTTGACAGCCAGTATATTAAATGAAACATATTCTCCCCTTTTTTTTTTTTTTCCTGGAAGTATACACAGTTTCTGAGGCTTTGAAATGTTTGTGGCGTGTCTGGGTCAAAATACTGCAGAGGTTCGGTGCATCAACCATGTTGAGCTTTGCTCGTGCTCCCCCTCCTCTCTTTTCCAGGGTGTGCCTTATTCTAGATCCGTCCTGCAACTTTGAGCTCCCGTACAAACATGTCTGAACACAAATGCATTAACTAACTATTTGAAGCTTGTTGGTACCGTACGGAAAGTTAACATGAGCACACACCAAACTGGGAGAAAAATACTTTTTTTTTTTTTTGCAGTTTTACGTTCCACTTTTTTACTACTTAATAATTTTACTTTATTCTATCATACTGTGCAACAGTCTTTGACACTCCTGGTCTCACTGTTTTATTAAAGTGTTAATGACATCCTTGTGTCTGATAGGATGAATGCAGCCTGCAGCTCACCGTACTGATCACAACAAACATGGCGGCGTGGAACTTTCAGTTTCAGAAGATAGTTTGGTGGTTATTTGTGACAAATCCTCTGAGCAAATTCTATGAGGAGGGAAGCACAAGCTTTAATACGTAAAACCTGATCAGCCACCTACAACATAACAATCACTTCCATGGAGTTTTGAAATCACTCTAACGTGAGCTAACGGAAGCTAATGCTAATGTGTGCAAGCCAGCAGCAGTCTCTCCTCTCCCTCATTCCTCTCATCTAAAGCTTCCATGAGATTAAAAAATAAAAAACAAAAACTACTGAACCTCATTTACTTTAATTAAAGGTATTAATTTAAATGGAACCACAAGTCAAAATCCTTTAAATGTTAAACTTTTTCAGTTAGTAATTTTGATGCATGTATTTCCATCAGTTCAAGGAGCCTTTATTTTTTTTTTATATCAGTCAGTAATGAACCTTATTTAAGTTAATGTGAGATATCAAATAGGTTTGGATAGGATGTAATGATCTTAGGTATATGTGTGTTATCGGTTATCGGTATCAGTATCGGCCTTTAGGAGCTGAAAGTTATCGGTATCGGTTTTAAAAAACAGTTATCGTGCATCCCTAGTATTCATAGTTATGGATGATGGTTTAAGCTCTGGTAAAACATCAAGACTTTTACGCAGGAAACCTCTGAGGAACAGAGAAAGGAGAGCTGGCCTTGTAGAGAACCATCAGGCCAAATAAGTGAAGCCTGTTTTGAATTTGCATGTTTTTAAAGTCAGTCCTTTAACCCCAGTGACACCTGAACATCTGTGGTCGCTCTAGTTTCTCTTGTCTGTCTGCACGTTTGTTTTATACACCAGCCTGAATATATATAAGGTCAGGGCGCGACGTCAGTCTGTGACGATGATCTAAATGTGAACTGTGAGCGACTGAACCCACGTGTGAATTTTGGTTCTTGTTCTCGTAAGTCTCTTTGTCGTAAAGGTCTGCTGAAGCGCTGCAGAGATGAACACATGGACTTGTGTTGCTGCAGGCGCTCCTTCACGTTTCCAGCATGCCCTGATGGTTTCATCTCAGACAGCAGTCATGTTAAATCAGCTCTTCGATTCACTTGTGACTGATGGAAAAGGTCAAAATAATAAATAAAGAGAAACTGCAACAAGATGTCTTACTTTAATCAGTATAAGGATTTACAAACAGTCCGTTTAAACAAAGCGGTGCAAGATTTTAAACAGCTCGGCTTTTCCATGAACAAAACAAAGAATATGTGCTGGACGTCCTCCGGCGTTGACCTTTCTGAAGTGACCTTCCTGTGATTCTGCGGGCTCACGGGTAGCAGCTGCTGCAGCCGCCCAGCCAACTCACCTGGAGGTGAGAACGCAAGCTGGACCGGAGCTGACCGCTCTAAACTGGACTGGACAGACCCAAACCGAACTGTCCTGCTCAGTGGAAATGTGGCATAAATGAAGGAAACAGAATAACTTCACGCTGCCGGTAAGAAATCAGGATGGGCTTTACGCTTTATCTAATATGAATACCTGGCAGGTTTTTAAGTAGCGTGGCCCTGACGACGGAGGTCCAAATGAGCTGTCTTCTCATCTGTTCAGTGCTGAAATATTTTTGATCTCCTTGGCTCGCTGTCGTTCAGCAGGTTGGCCAGCAGGTGTCAGTAAATCCCCACTGACGTCCTTTCATGCAGCATCTCTGCATAAACCAGCAAATCACCAGCGTGCAAACCTGAGGAGTCACTCTGAGTACTTTACATAGAGATAAAATCAGTTGAGCTTGTGAGTCTGTCTTCATTGGAGGAAGTTATTGGTCATATGACGCCTGCTGGGTCTCCTCACGACCCAATTCCACCTCGTCTTTTTAAAGGAGTTTTAACCATCTTGGCACCTTATGTGCTCGATATATTAATAAAAAAAACTAGACCTTCAGGTTTTAAGCATGCCATGGTGACGCCGCTGATTAAGAAGCCTTGCTTGCATTAATTTCTAAGCTTCCTTTTCTTTCTAAGGTTCTGGAGAAAATTCTTTTTCGATGACTTCAGCATTCCTGAGGTGATCGGTCTGGATTTAAAAACCCCGTCTCAGTACTGAGTCAGCTCTGTCGAGGGTTTTTTACTGGCATTCCTTCAACCGCAGACGCCGGCAACTGTGTGGTTCTAGTTCTGCTGGACCCAACAGCCGCCCTCGATCCAGCCGGCCCCATTCTCGCCTGGAGAGCGTCAAGAGGGTTTAGAGAGGAGAAGAGCTTGTTTTTGTGTCAGTTTTGAAGCTGCCGAGTCCTCCACAGGGACACAGGGACCCACAGGGACACCTCAGGGTTCTGTTCTCGGCCCTCTTCTCCTGCTTTTATGCAGACAGCTGGATTTATGCTCCGCTAAAACATGAAAACATTTTACTCTGTGGAACAACCGATGAAATGAAGGCATAGATGTCAATCCATGCCTTTGGGGGGCTTTAACTTCTCAAATCTACAGCAACAACTCTGGGAGATAAACTGGACAGCGACCTTAAACGTGCTTCACACATCAGCTCAGCGTTCAAGTCCAGCTGTTTTCCGCTGGGACAGCTGGCCACGGCGAAGCCACTTTCAGATGTTAATGCGATTATCACAACACATTCAGATGACTGCAGTGCTCCTTACGTCGGGGTCAGCCAGGGGTCACTGGCTGGACTGCAGTCGGTTCAAAATCCTGCTGCTGCTCACCTTTAGATTGGCACGAGAAGACAAGAGCTTCTCCACTTTTAACATCACTTCAGTGGTTCGTTTCAGCATTTATTTTAAGATTTTTATTTTTGCCTTTAAACGCCTTTGCGCTCTTGGTCCGGAACCATCCGTCCGGCCTGGACCCATACCCTGCTCCACGCTTACTCTTAGGTCTGCAGATCAGTCATCAGTTATCGGTCCCTAAGACAAGGAGGAAGCTTCGAGGTGACCGCGCTGTTTCAGCCACATGTCAGGCAGACTGGCTCACTTCCTGTTTTTAAATTTTCTTAAAACATATTTTTCTCTTTTTCTTTCTCTGTCGTTATATTCAGTTCAACGTGTTTTATAATCCAGTTGTATTTTAATTGCCCCCACGTCTGTGTTCAGCACACGCATCATCATCAGTCAGTCACATGACAGCAGCTGCTTTCATGCAGATGTGGTCAGGATGACTCACTGAGTCGTCTCGACCACGAGCGCCAGAATGAGGAAGAAAGTTGGCCGAAGTGACTCTGGACGTGTCACGGTTGTTCGTCTGAGTATTTCAGAAACTGCTGACCCACGGGGGTTTTCACCACAACCATCTCTGGGGTTTTACAGGGAACGGTCCGAAAACACGAAAACACCCAGCGAACGGCAGCTGTGTGGAGGAAAGTCCAGAGGAGGACGGGCAGACTGGTTGGAGATGATAGAAGGACGACAGGAGCTCAACCAGGACACCATCTCTGAACAACACTGGTACCTGGAGGCAGATGTTCTCCAGCAGCAGAAGACCAGAACAGGAAACACAGACTCACCAGAACTGGACCACAGAAGACCGGAAGTCTGGACTTCAGCTGCAACGTTCAGATGGTCAGAATTAGATGGAAACAACATGACAGCATGGATCCATCCAGCCTGGTATCAACGGTTCAGGCTGCTGCTGCTGCAACCATGTGGAGATGTTCCTGTCACCTAACTGTTAAACTGCCCAGTGAAACACATGTACCGTATTTTCCAGACTATAAGTCGCAGTTTTTTTCGTAGGTTGTCTGTTCCTGCGACCAATACTCCAGAGCAACTTTTGCATGAAAAAAATAATAATTTCAGTCACAAGAGGGCACTCTAGACTTACTCACCAATATCTTCTACTCCTTAACAATTAAAAATTTAAACAGTAAACGTTAGCTTACAAAGACAATTGAAAACAACTGAACACAAATGACCCCCAAAAGAAAATCATATTCTGCAGACTACAAGCTGCAAGTCGTGAAATTTGCAGCTGAAAACAGTAATCGAGCAGCAGAGAGAAAGTTTGGAGTAAGTGGAAAAACTTGTTAGGGACGTGAAGCAGAGGCTAGTCTTAGAGCGATGAAAAAAACCAAAAAAAGCTAATCGCAAGCTCAAAGCTAGGTGGCCACAGCTACTGGAGTTCGCAGCAACCGGGAGGATGCGCCACGCAACTTTTCTCCAGGTTGTGGAACGGACCAACCAAGCATGGTCTTCAGTAACGACTGAGACCATCCTGTCTGGATTCAGAAAGGCTGGAATAACTGGAACTGGAAGTGATTCTGAGTCTGAAGACAGCCACGCAGAAGAGGAAGCTCCGCTTCGTCTTCCTCCGGACTTATTCAGAAGTGACACCGAGGACGAAGAATTCAACGGATTTAGTGATGTGGAGTGAGATTGCTTGTTATTAATTACAGTAAAGCCACATTTGTTTTGTTCTTTAGACTATAGTTATGTAAAACTCTTTATGTTACATAAACACTGGACACCTTTTCTGTTCATGTTTATTTTTTGTGTAGCTGATTAGCCTTCATTGTGTTAGCATATCTTACACCTTTTCAGCCTGTTTCTTTATTCTTTGATTAATGTTTAAACTTGCCTTCCAAGATGACGTAATGTTTGTTTTTGGTCAAGTAATTCGTAAAATAAATTACCGCAAAAATGCGACTTACACTCCAGGGCGAGAAAATACGGTACATAAAAGTGTATGATGCTGAGGGTTACTGGAGCAGATGGGTATCAGACTCCTGGAATTTCTTTGTGATACACAAACATCACGTTTCTCACATTAATGCAGACTTTATGAGTTTGAATATCAAAGTTCTACATTATCATTTAACTCCATACTTCAAGCTGACACTTGCTTACATTTCTTTTGATCGTATTCTCTGCTGAGACATCTCTGAATCTTGTTCAGGAGGGGAAAAAAAAAAGAGAAAGCACATAATAAAAGACAAAAATGCCACGTTAAAGCTCGGCTCATTTGTGAATGGCAGAGGAGGAACGACGAGACTTTCCCACAATTCATCTGAGGAAGACGTAAACTCTGGTACCGCTTCAGCGGCCGTGGCACCACCACCCTGCTGCTGCATTCCTCCCGTTCCTGATCGTCGCCGCTGACCGTCAGAGGACACAGGAAGCGCTCACAGCAGCGCCCTTTTTATGGCAGCGCTCACGCGCCCGGTCTTATTATAGCGCACCTTTATCTCCGGGCGCCGCCGCCGTGTCCTGTGGGATGATTGTTCCACTGGAGCCGCTGGCACGCACGCCAGAGTCAGGGGCAGGATGTCATCTGCATGCCAGCAATGCCGCAGTGGTGTATTGTTTATTGACTCAGACCGGCGGGGACGCCAGAAGGACACCTGTGATGTCACGCAGTCCCAAGGGCATGCAAGTTAATGGGCCTCGCATGAGTGCTTGTTGCGTTTCTGACGCTCATCCAGCGACGCTAAAGTTATAAACGTGACCCATTCTGCCTTTTTTAACAGACCGACAGAACTTCCTTAAGATCTCACTAAAATGTCACATTTTGGCTCAAATACTCCACGTTTGAGGTACTGTATGAGGTGCTGTTTTACATCCTGGTTTTACCTATTTATTCTCTACGCTGCACTCATTACAACCTTTAGGTTTTTTAGGTCTGTAGCACTACAGTATTGTATTGTAATTTTTTTAAGCTGTAATACGGAAAGCCAAGCAACGACATTTCGTTGACGAAAAACCTCACTGCCGTGTGTTTTTTTGTGCAATGACAATAAAGAAAGTCTAAGTCTAAGTCTAAAAGCGTCCCCTCCAACCGCGTCTTTACAGCTCTGTTCACAGCAGCTCCGTCGGACTTGACTCCGCCCCTCTCCGCCAAAGACTGCGCCTCTTTAGAGGTCGGTCCCGTGGCTTTGTGCCACCCACGTCTGAGGTGCGGCGAAGTCAGCGCGACGGGAAGCGATCCGGGTCTGTGATGTCACAGGACCCTAAAACTGAACTGCTGAACTGGTTTCCAACGTCAGAGCTTTTGATTTGATAGGTATTGGTGTTTTTTTTTTAATATATCTCCTTTTCTAAAGAAATTCTAAGAGTTGTCTGTCCTTGTCGTCTCTCCTCAGTATGTTAGACGTCATCATCATCATCATCATCAGTCTGTGCTGGAATATGTACAAACTCTCAGCCAGACTCATAAAAATAGCTTCAGTGTTTTTTGTTTTTTTTTTTTTAAAGAAAAAAATCTGCTCCGTTTTTGGTGTTTTCACATCAGGTACTTGAGCACCGGACAGTAAGTTGAAGTTAGCGGTGGCGCTTCTGCTCGGTGAGCCTAGTTTCCGTTAATCAGGTGACTCTGACTGGGCGGAGCTGAAAGCGTCCTGTAACGTCAGCGTCCTCATCTGGCTTGGATCCTAACGTCTGTCCGTTTTATTGCATTTTTCAACACAAAGAGGCCGTGAAGCGTCTGCCGTCATCTGGCTGCTGTGAGTGATTTGTTAAATGAGTAGAGCAACAATCACAATATCATCGACAGCAGCAAAATTAGCAACGTGTGCGACGCGTGGATGAACACAACACTGAGACTCGTAGCCGTTAAAACAACGGCTGTAATTCACCTGAAAAGGTTCAGTGACATAAAGTGACTGCAACCATCTGGTCTTACTTTCATATTCATGTTGTTTTATCCGTCAACGTTTAAAATGATCACTGCTGCATAAAATTGCAGAAGAAAGCCGGGCTCTTGTACCAAAGAGCATATATGAGGTGTTTTCCATTGATGCTGCTTACAAAAGTATACAAAATGTCAACATATACTGCAAAAGAACTGAAAGTGTCTCATTATTTGTAATTAAATCAGTCTAAATGTCTAAGCATGTTTTCCCACCTAAAGGGTTAATTCTAACATCGGCTCGCACGCCTGATCGTCTTCGCTTTGATCTTTAAAGTTCTGGTTCGTGGCGTCCGGTTTGGTGCCGTCCTGCTTTCTTGTCGAGTGTTGAGCTTTTACGTTGAAAACGTCCCACCTCTCAGGTACCAGGCCCCTGCTGAAGAGCAGAGCGGCGGCGTAGGAGAACAGCAGGATGGAGACCACGGCGGAGAGCATGCAGATGGTCCTGATGGGAGCGCGCTGGACGTAGGCGCCGTTTACCAGCGTGCATCCCGGGAACTTGATGACGGGCGGTATCCCGAGCAGCGGCTCCCCGCACAGCACCCTGAGCAGGACGCCGACCACGCAGCCCAGCACGGCGCCGTAGCCATTGGAGATCCTGAAGAAGAGGACGCAGACGAGCTGAGGCAGCATGAGGGTGTAGGTGAGGATCGGAGCGAAGCATCCAGATCATCAGGACGCTGTTGTCCAGGAAGGTGAGCGACGTGCCAGCCAGGCCCACCACCACCACAGAGAACCGGATCACCCACTGGATCTCCTTCTCGGACGCCTGAAAGAAGACAGAGCAACATCAGGATCGGAGAGCGAGGAGACGTTCCTGTCAGGCGGTCTCCTCCTCACCTGTGTCCTGAGGATGCTCTTGTAGATGTTGGAGGTGAAGATGGAGGCGGCGGACAGCAGAGCTGAGTCGGTCGATGACATCACAGCGGCCGCCACCGCCCCGATGCCGATGATGGAGATGTAAGTCGGGGTGAGGTGCTGCAGGACGATTGGCAGGACGAGACCCGTTTCCCCGCGGTCGAAAGGAGACGGAGAACCGTAGGAGGTCAGGTTCCAGTCTGAGGAGTACCAACGAAGAAGAGTATCAGTAAAGGCTCCTTTAGAGCTTCATGCAAGTTATTGTTTGCTATCCGGACAAATCAGAAAACAGTTGGGATGTCGTTGATCCCAGGTGAACTGTGGCTCCCGCTGTGTTGCGACTGGTCCGGTACGTTCTGTACCGGTGGAAAAGACAGCGAGTAGGAGGGGCTTCGGAGGCCAGTCGGGGATGGACGGATGGATTTCTGTGCAGTAAATGACCATTTTGGTTTTTAGCGTTGTCATTAGGACTGTAGCGGTACACTAATCTCACGATACAATACATGATATTTGGCTCACGATACGATATATATCAATATTCATCTTACAATACATTTACATCATTTTCTGAAAGATTTTAAAGGGATAAAGTGATTTTGGTGACATCTTGTGAGTGTTCCAATGACTTTGTTTGAATTAATTGAACTGAAAGCATCAATTACACATTATATGGCTGACAGGCAGCTTGTAAATGCTGGACAAAATGAATGAAAGATTTGTTGAGAAAAACAGTTTCATTTATTTAAACTGTGCAAATTGTTGCTTGCAAGCTTTTTAAAGGTGGTACACGGGGTTTTAGAAAGAAGCTTAGAATATCGATCCCCGCAGCTGAAAAATCGATACTCTCTGGGAAATAAAATATTGATATATATCGCAGAATCGATAAAATGGCTCAGCTTTAGTTGTCATGTTGAAAAGTGAAAAGAGATCAGAGGTCACAGGTGTCCAGCCTGGAGACCTGCGTCCCCGCTCTTCCTGACTTGAATCAAGGACACCTGGAAGACAGATGTTTCTCCTTCAATCCAGGAGGATTTGCCAGATCCAGATTGCTGAAGCCATCTGTGAATCAGCGATCCTTCCGTCACTCCTGTGGGCCGTCGCCACTGGGAGTCGTCTAACTGGTTCGGGTCACATGACTCAGGGGGCGAATGGCTGCGTCTACAGTCGATACGCTGATATGCAGTTCCTTGAATGATTTAGTGATATTATTGACTGTAGAAGAAGAAAGATCTTCTAACGCAGTGATTCCCAAAGTGTGGGCCGTGGCCCCCTGGTGGGCCGTCGCGATACTGCAGGTGGGCCATGAGAGGTCATTAAAATGCTCAAACTTTAAAAATATGTTTTTAATTACTGTAAAATATTAACGACATGATTTAAAGACATTAATAAATAATAAAACAAACCAGTTAAGTGTTATACTACCGTCATCTTAACTTAATATGACAAGTGTCACCTTATTTGTTGACCCCTTCATAGCTTCTAGTCCTGTATGTTGATCACAGTTGTGATTAAAGGTTTCGGTGGACCGTGGAGATTTTTCACCTTTCAAATTGGGCCTTGGTATTCTGAAGTTTGGGAATGGAGGTTCTAACGCGTTACCTGCTGCTTTTCTTTTTTGCATGTTCTGCATCATCCCAACATTTTTTCTTATTTGTGGTTTTAAACGCCCCCACATCCCCCCAGCCCAACCCCCAAAGTGCCCCTTCACAAATATGGAAGAAAATCAGAAATCATTTCTTTGTCCTCTCTCTTCCCGCATCCTACTTGTCGACGCGGCTGCTGCTCCGAGGAGGATGGGAGGAATCCCCAGCGTGGGAACGATGAGCGCAGCAGCAAAGCAGGTGATCTTGGCTGTCGCCGAGGACGACGCAGACAGCGTCCTCTGGTGAAAGTTCTGCAGACCCAAGTTCCCCAAACCCTTGGAGGAAAAAAAAAAAAAAGACATTTCAGAAGGCGGGTTGGTGTACTGACTCACAGCAGGATGTGACTTTTGGCAAAGCGGTGCTGTACACAAACTGGAACTGGAGCACCTCAGATGTCCTGATAACTCCGGAGGAGCTCTCAGACCTGCTGAGAAATGTGCTCCACCGAAGCTTATGATGTCTCATGTATCCGCCTTCACAGCGAGCGCTCATATCACCAGGTTACGTAAAACCTATCCAGTTGTACGAGCCCCCCCCCGCCCGCACTAAATCTAGTTCAAGTAAGGTCCTTTAGTCAGAGGACGGGGGAGGCTTTTACACAAATCTCACCAAAAATAATATTCAGATGTGACTTACCAGAAGCAGAAAGTTATCAATCCACCTCCAGGCTCGGTCTGCCTCCATAGAACCAACCCAGGGAGACTGGAAGGTGTTGTTGTAGGCCGTCACAGAGATGTCTAAGACGGCCGGGCTCGTCAGGGCAAAGGGAACGCACAACCACTGCAAAAAAAAACAAAAAAAAGAAAGCTCCGTAGCAGCTCATGAAAGAGTCATCCTGAGGTCAGTCATCTTCAGATTTAAAAAAAAAAAAGGGAACAAGAGCATGAACGAGCTATTTTTTGTTTTGGAGGTTTTCCTTTTCTCTCTTCTTCATATGTTTCAGACAGACGGGGACAAATGTCACAGAAATGTACAGGACGGGAAAAATAATGTGAACAGATGTTTAGAGCCATTTCTTACATAGTGCAGAGTATTAGGGGTAACTAGGGGTGCACAATAACTATCGGGCCGATAATTATCGGGCCGAAAACAGGAAATTATGACATCATCCCGATAACTCCGATATCATGACGAATAGCCCCGATAACATATATATTTTTGTCAACACGGCAGTGCCTCACTACCTCTGAGCCTTGAATGACCGTCAGTGAATGTTATGTTCAAGTGACGTCGGCATAATCAGAAAAACGATTACTCAATAAGGAAAATCAAGAATACCCCCTCATGCCAGAAAACAACTCGTTAACTCGGTCATAATTTTAGTAGTTGCTGACTTTAATTGATATTTGCGGTATTCTCCCACATGTTACACATAAAAACAGAAAAGGCTGAAAGAACGACTAGCAAACGAGGGAATGTGGGAATTTACGTTACACCATGAATGCAGCCTGCAGCACAGCGCTGATCACAACAAACATGGCGGCGTGGAACTTCATTAAAGTTTCAGAAGAAGATAGTTTGGTGGTTATTTGTGATGAATCCTCCAAGTGAATTCTACGAGGAGGGAAGCACAAGCTTTAATACGTAAAACCTGATCAGCCACCTACAACATAACAATCGCTTCCATGGAGTTTTGAAATCGCACTAACGTGAGCTAAAAGAAGTTAATGCTAATGTGCGCAAGCCAGCGGCAGTCTCCCCTCTCCCTCATTCCTCTCATCTAAAGCGTCCATGAGATTAAAAAACAAAAACTACTGAACCTCATTTACTTAAATTAAAGGTATTAATTTAAATGGGACCACAAGCCAAAATCCTTTAAATGTTAATCTTTTTCAGTTTGTAATTCTGATGCATGTATTTCCATCAGTTCAAGGAGCCTTTATTTTTTTTTATATCAGTCAGTAATGAACCTTATTTAAGTTAGTGTCAAATAGGTTTGTTTGATATCTTTACGAAAATGTTTGAGAGGCTTGACAATAGTTTTTCATTGGAAAAAATAAATATCTGTTCATTTAAAAAGTCAAAACTATTTTTGATTTTGTTCATAATATTGATGTAATGATCTTAAATGTGTGTGTTATCGGTTATCGGTATCGGTTTAAAAAAACAGTTATCGTGCATCCCTAAAAATAACGACTTCCATTTGATCCTAGTGAGGAAGTTTTACGAACAGAGAATGATGAGCTAAAACGGGAATGTCTGGTTGGTTGAAGAGCTGTGAACTCTGGACCCCTGGTTAGCTCTGAGGTGAACCAGGCCACGTTTCCTAACGTCACACCGAACGCTGACACTCGTCACACAGTTTGTGTGGTTGGAAACTTTGAGTCTAGGAAGCAGCTCTGTTTCAGCTGCCGTGGCTGTATTTTTTTTTTTTTTTGTTCCACAAGTTTCATTCTGTTCGCTCTGCACGCTGGCGTCTTATCGCTGTTTCTCAAAGCCGCTGGTCGGCAGACGGAGAGGAGGCGGTCCCCCGTGTGCCCTGCCCACCAGCTGAGCTCGGCGCTGTCTGACCTAAACATCCCAGCCAGCCGGGCATCGAGGCCACGGAGCCACGAAGACACAGAACGTTCCCCCGGCTGCAGGGACGTGACTGATAAAAGACTCCTTATCTCGTCGGGGACGAGCGGAGCTACAAGTTGTGTCTCACTTGAGCGTCCACTGATAGCGGAGTGTTTGGCGAGGAAGACATCTGCTCTCTGAAAGCACAGTGACTGCTCCTGTCTCAGCCAGAATTCAAAAGTTAATTCCTTTTTACGTCTTCACTTCCCTTTAAATTCATTCCTCCTCCCATGAGTCCTTCGGCCTACCGTGACCGGATGTGACTCGGACAGTCTCACTGAAATCTTTCCCGTGAGCGGCCCCTTCACGACAGAGCAGAATGGTTTTTGGTGTTTGCATCTCCATCCCACGATGAAAAAAGCGAGTCCCGGCCAGCTGGAGGGGAAAAGTGACGTTGGGCTGTCGGCGACTTCCTTTGTGAAACACAGTCTCACAGAGGTCTCGCGAAGGCAGGAAACGTCGCCGCAAGGTTGCGTCACGCAGTTTGGGGAAGTCACACGCCAGGTGCATCACGCCGCCGCAGTCAGACTGAAAGGGCCTCTGGGTTTTGGGGGTTTCCCTTTACGTTTACGAGGACTGCTGCAGTCACGGGCCTCCAGGTGTGTCCCACCCGGCTGCAGAAGATCATGCTAACGTCGGAATAACTGAATTTAATGTTAACGGAGGAAGTAAGTCAGGAAACGGGGAGCGCAAGAACCCACCAGGCTGATGAAGATGAGGATGAGCTGTATGATGTCTGTGTAGGCCACAGAGTAGAGCCCCCCCAGCAGCGTGTAGGTGATGGCCACCGCCGCAGAGATCCAGATGCTCACCGTGTAGGACAGGTCCAGAATCACGCTCATGGTCACACCTGTCAAACACACACACGCTCCCGTCTTAGAGTTGCCATTTCACGTTAAAACATCCCACTTGTTTCTTGTTCAGGGGTCACATTATAATCCGACAGCTACCCGGTCTTCTCTCTCTCTCTCTGCCCCGATTTCCTGTCTCTCCAAACAAGAGCCATAAAATCTTAAAAAAAAAAAAAAAAAACAGCTGATCTGTGTATTTAACATGGAAAAAACAAAATATTTTAAACTGTAATTATTACATATGGCAGCTTTAAATATCATCATTCATATTTGTATGTATTAGTTCATTGTGTCATAATTAAAGGCCATATTTGGGCTTCATTAGTATTTCATCATTACTCTAATAATAAAAAATGCATCAAAGTGAAAAGCCAGGAGGAGCCAGGTGATCCTCCGCTAACAGGGTTCAGGTTACACTTATTAACCCCCGCTGACTTACTTTTGTAATCTAATAATAAATACGGTCGATGAGCTTCTCAAAGCATTAAAGCACAGCCACAGCATCTGTCCTCATGTAAACGTAGGTTTTCTGTGCATCAAATGATAATAACGCAGGTTTTTGTTTGCCCACACACACACACCGACCACAGCTGCAGTCACCGGCGTGGTTCAGATTTTTCTGCTTCAGACCAGCTGTACGCCGCAGAAAGCGGCTCAGCAGAGAGCTGCTGACCAGCAGCTGCCAGGATCAGCGAGCGAGGCTCGAAGGCACCGCACACACACACACACACACTGGAGGTGTTACATACAGAAACATTCTTACCTAATCCGATGAGCGTTCCCGTCACCCACATAATCTCTGATACCAGCGAGGCCAATGACAGAGCCGCTGTCGGGACTTTTCCATATTTGATCTGGAAGGGATCCATCATGGTCACGTATTTGTTGTTCCTCATCGGCTCAGCGAAGAAGAGGCCACCTCGAGGACAAGAGAGGACGGTTCAGAAACAGCTACTGTCCTCTTACCTGCCTTGGAGACTCAACGAGGAGCCGCACAGCCGATCCACAAACCCCTCAGCTACAGACTCAGTCCTCATCTGGAGTCAGTTTCTGGGCCTTTCTCTCCGCTGCTCCACCCCAATGATCCCTTATTTTTCGCCCCCCCCCACGAAAATCAAAATCCACGAACTGGAGTCTGAGCCCCCGAGCCTCAATAATGTGTTTAAAATATGTTTAAAATCCCCCAAAAAGTATCGAGACACTGCAGGTAAACAAGACAAAGGCTCAACTGTGGTCTTTCTGTTACCTTCACAGCCTCTGGTCTCTGAACCGTAGTGAACAAACCGCTGGTATTGTGCTATTTTTGGCTCGTAATTAGCGGCTTACATGCTAACAACAACAAAAGAAAAAGTCTGGTTTTCTCTGCATGGAACGAGCACTTTATTCTGGTACTGCAGGAACTTGTAACATCACACAGGTTGTATTGTTGGGCTCCTGTCGGTTAACAGAGAATGTAAATCTATACAGGCTGGGCTGCTGTTGATGCTCACTACACTTTTCATCTAACCCCGTTTTCATTCTGCCATCCCACGACACACACACTACATTACCCATAAGGCCACTCTATTACCCATAAGGCCACTCTATTACCCATAAGGCCACTCTATTACCCATAAGGCCACTCCATTACCCATAAGGCCACTCCATTACCCATAAGGCCACTCTGTTACCCATAAGGCCACACCATTACCCATAAGGTCACACCATTACCAATAAGGCCACTCTATTACCCATAAGGCCACTCTATTACCCATAAGGCCACTCCATTACCCATAAGGCCACTCTATTACCCATAAGGCCACTCCATTACCCATAAGGCCACTCCATTACCCATAAGGCCACACCATTACCAATAAGGCCACTCTATTACCCATAAGGCCACACCATTACCAATAAGGCCACTCTATTACCCATAAGGCCACTCCATTACCCATAAGGCCACTCTATTACCCATAAGGCCACTCCATTACCCATAAGGCCACTCCATTACCCATAAGGCCACACCATTACCAATAAGGCCACTCTATTACCCATAAGGCCACACCATTACCAATAAGGCCACTCTATTACCCATAAGGCCACTCTATTACCCATAAGGCCACACCATTACCAATAAGGCCACTCTATTACCCATAAGGCCACTCCATGACCCTACCAGTCATGGACACTCATGACTGGTGTATCAGGAACGTGGCAGATGCCTTGCGCTTTGGGCTGCTTTGATTACCCTAACGAGGAGCTGATGCATTCGTTTAACCGACGAAGAAGCTCACAGACCCCCACCCCCCCCCACCCCCCCCACCCCCCCGCTGGCCCCCCTGCAGCACTTTTACCAGCAAAACTAAGGAGATGATTGTTGACTTCAGGAAGGAGCAAGAATCAACACAGCAGTGTTTCCATCCTGGGAAAGGAGGTGGAGGTGGTGGAGGAATATAAGTATCTTGGAGTTCAGCTTGACAACAGACTGGAGTGGAAATGCAACACAGAACACATCTACAAGAAAGGTCAGAGCAGACTCTACTTTTTAAGAAAGTTGAGATCTTTTAATGTCAGCACCAAGATGTTGCACATCTTCTATAGGTCTGTTGTTGAAAGTGCAATCAGCTTTGCAGCCATCTGCTGGGGCAGCAGCAGCAGCACCAGAACCAGAGACCTGAAGAGAATCAACAAACTGATCAGGAAAGCTGGATCTGTGCTGGGTGGAACTCTGGAGCCGCTGGAGCTGATTGTACAAAAAAGAACAAGCTGATGAAGATGATGGAGGAGTCTTCACTCCCTCTCCATGAAGATGATGGAGGACTCTTCACTCCCTCTCCATGAAGATGATGGAGGACTCTTCACACCCTCTCCATGAAGATGATGGAGGACTCTTCACACCCTCTCCATGAAGATGATGGAGGACTCTTCACACCCTCTCCATGAAGATGATGGAGGACTCTTCACACCCTCTCCATGAAGATGATGGAGGACTCTTCACACCCTCTCCATGAAGATGATGGAGGACTCTTCACACCCTCTCCATGAAGATGATGGAGGACTCTTCACACCCTCTCCATGAAGATGATGGAGGACTCTTCACACCCTCTCCATGAAGATGATGGAGGACTCTTCACACCCTCTCCATGAGATGATGGAGGACTCTTCACACCCTCTCCATGAAGATGATGGAGGACTCTTCACTCTTCACACCCTCTCCATGAAGATGATGGAGGACTCTTCACACCCTCTCCATGAAGATGATGGAGGACTCTTCACACCCTCTCCATGAAGATGATGGAGGACTCTTCACACCCTCTCCATGAAGATGATGGAGGACTCTTCACACCCTCTCATGAAGATGATGGAGGACTCTTCACACCCTCTCCATGAAGATGATGGAGGACTCTTCACACCCTCTCCATGAAGATGATGGAGGACTCTTCACTCCCTCTCATGAAGATGATGGAGGACTCTTCACACCCTCTCCATGAAGATGATGGAGGACTCTTCACACCCTCTCCATGAAGATGATGGAGGACTCTTCACACCCTCTCCATGAAGATGATGGAGGACTCTTTACACCCTCTCCATGAAGATGATGGAGGACTCTTCACACCCTCTCCATGAAGATGATGGAGGACTCTTCACACCCTCTCCATGAAGATGATGGAGGACTCTTCACACCCTCTCCATGAAGATGATGGAGGACTCTTCACAGGACTCTTCACACCCCTCCATGAAGATGATGGAGGACCCTTCACACCCTCTCCACGACACAGTGATAAAACAACAGAGTGTGTTCAGTGAGAGGCTTCTTCAGGTCCATTGCAACACGGAAAGATCCAGAAGATCATTCCTGCCAGCAGCCATCAGACATCCTACTATTATTAATTCAATATTATTATTGCTGTCATTTATTTATTGTTGAAAAAAAAAACCTTCTACAATGTTGAATTTCCCTTCTGGGATTGATAAAGTATTTTCCATTTCATTTTCATTTGAAGGGAGTCTCACCGATGATGAAGCACATGGTTGCAGCGACCGGCATCACGGCCCAGATCAGTCCCATGGAGGGGTTGTAGACCGCCTCGGCCGTGCCCACGATGAACCCTCCTCCGACCCAGGTGGCTGCACGACACAAACACACGCACAGAGTCAGACGCGGGCGGACCGTGAGCGTGAACGCCGGGCCGCCGCTCTTCCACCCGCCGCAACCTGATAGCGGGGAGGCGGCCCGGCCGCTGTAAAATTAATGAGAAATTAGACTTTAATGGGAAGAACGGTGACTCTGATGGCCTGTTGCTCCGGACTGGAACCAGCAGCCAGGAGGTTTTATCAGGAGAGTCACTGTCATGGGACATCAAACAAACAAAACCCTCTCCCGCTGTTTATTAAAGTTTTAGTACTTCCCTTTTCTCCCCTTTAAACAGCTTCCTCTTGTCTTTTCATCCTCCAGCTGTTACTATTGTTCATTTAAACCGACTCTATTCAGTTACCACGGCCAACACAATAACAGCCAACGCACGTGCACAGCTTTGCTTGGTTTTTTTATGTCGTGGTATTTAATTTTAAATGTGAGACTGAACCGTTATGCTCTTAGATCAGGGGTGTCAGACTCATTTTCACTGAGGGCCACATCAGCATCATGGTGGCCCTCAAAGGGCCAGATTACATTTTGTTACATTCATGCTGTCAATGTAAATCAAAATAAATTAAACTACACATTATTATATTGTTAAATGGTTTCTGTATATATTATGTATTCAAGTTTCAAATATTTAACTCATTATTATATTAAACTCAGGGTTTGTGGTTGTAAACCTGCTCACACAGGTGATGTTAAAGGGTCCGTTGCCATGGTAACAGACAGTATCCATTACCTTGGTTTCGTTAGCAGAAGAGATTCTTTGTTTTTCTCATGGGCTAAATTTAGCATACTTAGCTTTGTGTTTGCTGTCAAAATGCAGACGTAGATTAAACTCTTTCACGTCTGACACCAACTCATAACACAAAAGACACACTGTTATTTCACCTTGAGGTACAAACTTGTAATTGTTTTCCCATCATTCATGAAACTGTCTTCCTTGTGCATAAATTTTTCTTTTCTTGGACATATTAGGCTTAGTTTGTTGAGGTTTTTCTTCAGTCCATCAGTTCTGAAAATCGTATTGTCTCATTAATGGTAAGATACCATTATCGTTGTGGGTAACGACGAAATGCTTGTGGGAGATGTAGTTTATCGTCGATATGTGCTTTAAAGTAGCATAAACTTAAATTAAGTCTTATAATATCAGTTTAATATGTAAGCCAATAATGCACAAGCTCTCGAGGGCCACATAAAATGATGTGGCGGGCCACATTTGGCCCACAGGCCTTATGTTTGACACGTGTCTTAGGGTTTTGGTTTTATTTGACCATTGGAGCGCTCTAGGTTTTTTTTTTCAGTTTCATTCTCAGTTATCCTCTGCTCTTTTCCTCTTCTGTTTTGTATGTTAATTTCCTGTTTTATTCTGAAAGGGAGCCGCACCACGTGGGCTGTTTTTTTTTTTTTTGGTCTCAACAGCCTTTCATGAGCACCTGCATCTCGTTCACCTTTGAGCGTTCGTCTCGGTGTTGTTGGATAAACAGCCTATTGTCTCCTCTCCTTCCCGCTCGTCCCGTTTCTCAACCCGTCTGACAGCCATTTGTTTGTTTCTCTGCGTGTTACCTGCTGGTTTTGGTGTTTCGGATCTGTGGACTCTGCTGGTGGTTCAAACCTGCCCTCAAGCCCAGCTCACACCTCTACGAATCCCTCAAAGCCAGAAAGTTGAAAACACTTCAAAGTGAAGTTAGCTTGACATTTCCTGCCTAATTTTTATAAACTGAAGGTCGTGATGAAGTATCTGGAACCTTCTACATTGTAACAACATCTGGGTTCAAAGCAGCTGGTTTAAGAGCAGCCGATCACCAGAGAGAAATGTCACAATGTGGCATTAGTGCTCTTATTTGCGTGTGAATTCAGGTTTCCCTATAGGTGAAGGAGCGAGCAGCCCGACAGGCTGTGGACCCATCAGCGGGACCGTGTCCGGGTCAGCCCTCACAGACCTGCTGACCCGTCAGCAGCTCCTGATACTGTGAAGACAGAGTTATTCAGCAGAGCCTCAGGTCAGGTAATATCAGTCTGGATGTGTCCAAAACGTGCAGATAAGAAGTCGCCGTGAACCAGTCCTCATTTCACCGAGGGCGCCAAAATAGTCAGGGGGCGGAGTCACTCCACTGACCCCGCCTCCATCTCCCATCTCCCCCACTGTGGGAAGTGTGCCTCTTTGAAAATAGCTGTTAAAACCTTCCAGTACAAGCTTCTAAAGCACTAAATCAGGGGTGTCAGACTCATTTTCACTGAGGGCCACATCAGCATCATGGTTGCCCTCGAAGGGCCAGATTGACAGCATGAATGTAACAAAATGTAATGTAAATCAAAATTAATTAAACTACACCTTATTATAATGTTAAATAACGGTTTCTGTATTTATTATGCATTCAAGTTTCTAATATTTAACTCATTATTATATCAAACTCAGGGTTTGTGGTTGTAAGAGTATCTATTACTTTGGTTTCAGAAGTGGTTCTTTGTTTTTCTTGTAGGCTAAATTTAGCATACTTAGCTCCGTGTTTGCTGTCAAAATGCCGACTGACACCGCCTCATAACACAATAGACACACTGTTATTTCACCCTGAGATACAAACTTGTAATTGTTTTCCCATCGTTCATGAAGCTGCCTTCATTGTGCATCATTTTTCTTTTCTTGGACATGTTGGGGTTAGTTTGTAAAGGTTTTTCTTAAGTCCATCAGTTCTGAAAAATCGTCTTGCTCATAGCTGCCGTTATCGTTGTGGATGACGACGAAGTGCATGATGAGAGATGTAGTTTTCTGTCAATATGCTCTCTAAAGCGGTTTAAGCTTATTTTAAGTCTTAAAATATTGGTTTAAAATTTAAGACAATAATGCCCAAGCTCCCCCTGCCTTTTGCCCGTAGACGGCTGGGATAGGCTCCAGCAGATCCCCGTGACCCTTCAAGGATAAAACGGGTATAGAAGATGGATGGATGGATGCCCAAGCTCTCGAAGGCCACATAAAATGACTTGACGGGCCACATTTGGCCCGCGGGCCGTGTGTTTGACACGTGTGCACTTAAGCTTCTCAGGTGGAGGTGAGCGTGGTAAAGCGTAGCGTTTCTGCTCCGACGGGGGTCTGTGACGTCACAGTACCCTGCAAATCCAAACGGCTCATCTTTCCAGACGGAGGTGACCCCAGTCAAAGTAGCAGGAAGACGTGACGTCAGAGCTTTGGTTTTAAAATATCATCGCAGACAAATCAGCGTTTTGCACTCGAGCAAATCTTTTTTTTTTCCCTTCATAATATGCGCTCTGTACCAGTGAGCTCCTGAGCAAATCTGATTACATAACCAACATCTAATAATTAGCTGGCGGACATTGTCTCTCATTTCTAATGGACAATAACTAGAATTGAAGTAATTTTATGCAGCTTTCCGACTTCCCCGCGGTTAACGGAGATGTTCTCATTGAGGAAAAGGTCATCGGTTTAAAGATGATTAAGGAACCGTGTATGTTCGGCCGCTGAACACGTTTAGGGAAGTATTTTTTTTTGTGAATCAGCTCTTGCGACATCGACGCTCCTGAAACCCGCTCCTTTCATTCTCAGCCGACCGTAAACGAACCGTTACCGGTGAAGGTCTTCAAAAGAAGCGGCGCGAGGCGGCTGCGCCTGTGACCGCTCCTGAAATAGCTCGCGTCCTTCGCGCTCTCCTTCACTGCTACTCGCCTGTCATGGTGAAGATGCCGACCACCAGGCTGATGCGCCGGTTCCCCAGCAGGGCCATCTCCGTCTTGTCCCCCTGGCTCCTCTTCGCCTCCCTCTTGGACTTAACCGAAGCCCAGATGCCGATCCCGAGGACCAGCAGGTAGAAGAACATCATCACGGCCACTCCGGCGACGTTGAGAGCCATGGCGAGGCTGCGGGACTCCGACCGAGAGGCTGCGCGTCTGTCTCGCCGCGTGAGCGCAGCGGCGCATCCCTCAGCTGCTGCCGCCGCCTCGTGCTCCCGACGAGGGAGCCAATGCGCTGCGGCGCAGCGGAGGCGCGCGGTACTGCAGGAGCCCCGACGTCATCATCACCGGAGATGCGCCGGCTCCCGGTTATCATCCAGGATGCGGTTGCGGTCATGTGCAACGTGTCCCCGTTAACCTCTGCTTTTGCGTAAATGCACAAAATAAAAATAAGCAGATCTGTAGCGGCCTCTGATGAATAAGGACAAATAACCAGGATTTATAGTTTCTGAATCTTCTGCTTTTGAGTCATCTTTCTTTTTTTGCCCTCATTTCTGTTTAGTCATGACATGGTGAAAAAAAAAAGTTCTTCTTAGTCCAAAGTTTTATGTGTTAGGGTTAGGGTGACCTGTCCAGGGTCACCAGTCCATGACAATATCCACAGATGGGTATATTTTAGGGCTTATTTGAGGTTTTCATGACAGTGTTGCTGCTCCTCCCTGGTGGCCCGGTGCTGCTGTCGCCCAGGTCCAGGTTTGAGTCCTGGCTGTGTCAGGGAGGGCGTCCGGTGTCCCATCAAACATGTGGATCCCTCTGCTGAGGTGACCCTGAACAGAGGGCAGCTGGGATGGAAGTGTTACACGGTTGAGGTTGGAAATTACAGTTTGACCAATATAATAATGATTTTTTTGTTTGTTTTTTGTTTTCCGGCCCTTTAAATGCATTCTTGTGGTCCTCAGGCCACATTTATATTGGGTAATTGAAAACTGGCAACCAGCTGTGGTCAAAATTAAAGTTTCAGGACATTTCCCTTGGTGATGATCTCTGATGAGATGCTGCAGGAAGAAGCTGGAAGAGTAAGAACAGACCTAAAGTAAGAACAGTGGCTGTTTTCCTCTCAATATTTAGAGAGTAAGAAGAAATGTGAACGTGCAAAACAGGAAAAAATATCAACACCAGCAACCCTCATTTCAACAGCCACATCTGAAGGAAAACTGCCAGAGCAGTAACTAGAGTTACCAGAGCTGAATCCGGAGCTATCAGAGCTGAAACCAGAGCTACCAGATCCAAAACCAGAGCTACCAGCTCTGGAACTAGAGCTACCAGAGGTGCCAGATCTGAAACCAGCACTACCAGAGCTAACAGAGCTAAAACCCGAGCTACCAGATCTGAAACCAGAACTACCAGAGCTAACAGAGCTAAAACCCGAGCTACCAGATCTGAAACCAGAACTACCAGAGCTAACAGAGCTAAAACCAGAGCTACCAGATCTGAAACCAGAACTACCAGAGCTAACAGAGCTAAAACCAGAGCTACCAGAGCTGAAACCAGAACTACCAGAGCTAACAGAGCTAAAACCCGAGCTACCAGATCTGAAACCAGAACTACCAGAGCTAACAGAGCTAAAAACCAGAGCTACCACATCTGAAACCAGAACTACCAGAGCTAACAGAGCTAAAACCAGAGCTACCAGAGCTGAAACCAGAGCTAACACTAGAGCTACCAGAGCTGAAACCAGAACTACCAGAGCTAACAGAGCTAAAACCAGAGCTACCAGAGCTGAAACCAGAACTACCAGAGCTAACAGAGCTAACACTAGAGCTACCAGAGCTACCAGTGCTACAGCCATTTCTGCTGTACATCTGAAGACGTTAACGTAGGGGATCAGTGGAGATTCCCTCATGGTTGGAGCCAGAGGTCAGTGGAGGTACTTCATGTGTTGTCAGTTCCATATTGTTTTAGGAAACCAGATCCAGCTCCATGCTATAAACCACTTGTGTCATCACTAAACTTCAAACTTCCCTTGTCTTTGTTGTTTTGCATCCTGTAGAAGGAGGTATTTGTCTCAGTCTGGTGTTGTGGTCATCCTCTCACAGGAAACTATTCTGCTATTAGTGCTGCAAACAAACAAAAAAAAAAACGACACATCTAAATGGTGATTTCTGCAAAGTGAGTCGCTGAAAACTGCAGCCTTTTAAGAAAGCAGCAGGCTTTTCCTGGAAAGAAGGAGATCAGCTGATGCAACTGTTAAACAAACCCAGCGTCTGCAGGATTTATTTTCTCAGCGGGTCGTTCACCACACCAGGGTCCAGGTTCCCAGGGTCCTGCGGATTTTTCTCAGGATGCAGAGCCGCAGGTTCTGGACTTCTTACAGAAACAATAGCTGCGTTCACAGTATCTGTGGAGCTCCTGCTGCTCACGGGTCCTCTCCGCCGGGTCTTGAACTCTGAAGATGTGCTGAAAAAGCAGAGGTTTGTTTTGTCTTTGTCCACACCAGAGGATGAGAACATTTTAGGTCCTTGCAATAACTGTCACAGTTTTGGATTCTTCTCAGGTGGTGCCAGCAAAGAAAGAAGCTAACTATGTGGTTCAGGTAGCGTGCTGGAGACACGGGCCCAGGCGTTCTGGCTCTCCAGAACCTACCAGACTACTTCAATAGGATAAATGGGGATGGGGTCGTCGTTAAAGACAATGTACCCTGATGTGTGGCTCCCATGTGTGGACCCAACTCAACATGTAAAGTTATGTGGATAGAGACGAGTACACGCGTCTGAGGTCGGTTTTTGTAACCGGAGGCCTCTGAAAGACTCCAGGACTGCGCTCAGTTGGGTCCAGAAACAGGAAATTCTCTTCCAGATCACACTTTATGATAATAGTGTGTAAATCATCCTCATGAAGTCGCTGTGATGTCACTTGGACTATTGTCTCCAACCTGACAAAGCTCCTCCGTGGATTATTTCAGAGTAATCGACGCTTTTTTAAGACAAAGCCATTTGATCTTGTGCCAAATTCTTTTACAGTCACTTTAAAACGAAGGTAACCGAAGGCAGAGATGCGCAAGCAGGAAGCAAGTTAAGATAACAGTTTGACATCAGCCTTTCATGCAAATATGCGTGACGGACATAAACACTCAGGTGATCCATGTAAAGCAGCCATCACATCCAGACCTCAGTCAACGCAGCAGTTGAACCCTGCAGATAAGAGACCGATGCAACAGTAACGATCTTTCCAGTAACGATACGAGCTTTCAGTCGTACATAAACTTGAAAAAACACTCTTTTTTTTTTTTACAGACAGACTTTTCTGGAACTCTGCGGGGATTTATATTAATTTTGGCCGATTTGAAGTTTCATTTTTATTTTTTTTATTCGCCAGGAGCAGGTTCTTCTGGTTGGTGGAAGGTGACCCAGCTTTCATCACAGGTGAGAGACCAGGTAAGACACCACAGAGCTATTATTGCAAATCTTTAGATTTCTGTTTTTTAAATTAAAACTAACAAAGATGGAGCATCCAGTTTCAAATTATGTGTGAAATATAAATTTTGCTGTGCAGCATCAGTAATGCTGAGCCTTTGCATCCTTTCCTACAGTGTTTTTTTTTTTTTTAAAGCATAATTCAGTCTCAACAGGTTGGTAGGTCTCATGAACGCTCTCTGTAACTCCTCCCACTGAAGGAAACCATATCACACAGGATTAGGTTGAAGGGGACCAATGAACTGAATAATCCCCTTTTAATCCTATCAGAGAAGTGCCAGCCTGGCCGGTCTTACCCTCGTGAAAGGGGTCCGGTGTCACTTCCATTTACAGGCGTTTCCACCGGTCCAGAATGTACCGAACCAAACACAGAAGGGCGGGGGATGGGCTCTATGAGACGATCCACTCATCAGCTACAGAATAGCCAACAGTACATTGGATTAGAGCTGAGCAATTTTATCGATTCTGCGATATATATAGCGATATTTTACTTCCCCAGAGAGTATCAATTTTTCAGCCGCGGGTATCGATATTCTAAGCTCCTTTCAAAGCCCCGGTGTCCTGCAGCGGTGCTCTTCCTGCACTTTGCAGTCCGCCAGCTACTCTGCTGAGATGAGTGATGGTTTTAAGGTGGCTTAAATGTTGCTTCAGTGGACTTGAATTATTGGCTGCCATGGTTTCGTTTTTACTGAACCGGTGGCTAGCATGGCTAGTAGCTACCTCATATGTTCAGTATCAAGCCAAAAAAGCTGCCAAAGAAGGTCACTTGCTGTACTTTAACTCTCTATTGTGCCCTTATCTTTAAAAGCTTGTAACCAACAATTTGGACTGTTTAAATAAATGAAACAATTTTTCTCATCAAATCTTTTATTCATTTTGTCCAGCATTTACAAGCCGCCTGTCAGCCATATAATGTGTAATTGATGCTTTCAGTTCAATTAATTCAAACAAAGGAACACTCACAAGATGTCACCAAAATCACTTTGTCCCTTTAAAATCCTTCAGAAAGTGATGTAAATGTATCATAAGACAAATATTGATATATATCGTACACTGTTAAAAAAAAAAAAAAGCATTAAAAAAACGGTAATTTTGCAGCTCACTGATGCTCCATAAGCAGAGGCAGCAGCCCTAAGTTCAAGTCCAACTCTTTATTATTCACCCTCTCAAGCTTTCCCCTTTCCCTATGTCTCTTTAGATGTCATTTCAAAATAAATATAATTAATAATAATTTATTAATATAATGTTAATAAATTTTACCATCTAGAAATGAGAGTAATTGTAGTTATTTTTAATGAAAATATTAGTCAAATAACAAAGAAATTATAGTGAAATTACAAATGTTTACTATTAATTCCTCAGTAATTTTTTGGTAAAAGAACAGAAATATTGTGTGTTTTCACAGTTACAGTGATATAATGTTAATTTACATTTGACATGTGAAATCACAGTCTATTTTTGTAAATTAAATGGTATTTTAAAAATACAAATCTGTAAAATAGAAAGTAAAATTATGTTATATTACAATTTTTTTTTTTACAGTGTATCGTGAGCTGAATATCGTGTATTGTATCGCATCAGAAGATTAGTGGTGGTCAGATTCCAATGTAGGGTTATCAACACGTTGTTGCTGCAAAACTGACAGCAGTCATTCACCAGTGGTCCCCCCCCCGCACACCATTCCTCGGTCTTTTGTTGATACTGGTCTGGCTTTGGCTCTGCCTCCATCCCATCCTTTGATTCTCCGATCGGCCGTATGGCTATTAAATAGATTCCAGAGACAGTTTCCTCTGCATCCGCTTCATGGCCTCCTGGGAAATCAAAGTCAGCTCCGGAAGAACCAGATTAATTTTTCATATCAAAGAGAAAAATGTATTAGGATGCCTGGCTGTACGGGGGACGCAGCCTAAATTACTTTAGAGGAATACATATGTCTAAAATTTAAAAGAGGGAGCACCGTGGATGAAATTTCCAGAGATCATCATGGTTCCAGTGGCGTGTTGTTCGTAGCCTGGCAACAGCTGTGGTGACGACAGTGGTGCCAGATAACATGAGTGGACTCTCGCAGTAGATGACACGGATGGAGACTCGTGGCTCAGCGTTCAGATGTTTTTTTTTTCTTTTCATGGAGCACTTATTCAAATCCGGAGGCAGCTCAAAGTGCTTTTCAGTGTGTGTAGATACAACAGTTGAGATTAAATAGATTAAAAGTGACATACAGGAGAAATCGACTGGTCCCAGACCTTTGTATTGCTACTAACTGATTTTTCAAACTCTTGAATGTGGTAGATATAATTATAATTTGGCTCCAAAGATCTTCTTCTCTGTGATTGAGTGTGCTAGTCAGGCCGTTACAGATTTTATTCTAAACCTCTGTTTAAAATCACAAGATTGCACGGTTTTGTTGCTCCAGGTCTGCAGTCCCTCCTCCTTTAGTTTTACCACTCGGTCTGCAGTCTCTATCAGCCTGGATCATCTGAAATTTACATAAAGAAACTCAAACCCTTCCTCCAGGTTATCTGCCACTGATCTTAGCTGCCCTCTAATGAGGAAGGAAGTGATTTAAACCTCCTCCTTCTTGAGCTCTGTTTGGCTCCTGTCGTACATCCTCAGTGTCTCGAAGTCTTCGGCAGTCTGGGTTTAGGGTCTCATTCAGTTCACTACTTGGGTTTCAGAAGTGTCAGTCACATTATAACAGACATTAATCAGCGCCAGAGGTACTGGTGGGAATCCCTTTAGCAGCACAAGATCAAAAAATGTTTCAGAGATCAATGTTTTAAGAGAAAAAAAGATGATCATAGGTCAGTAATATACTATAGAACATCCAGATGAATGAAAGCAGACTATTAGAGTGACTAAATGACCTGTTTAGAACATAATTACCACATGACGTTAACGCTGGCGGACTGGTGCTTCATACACAGTAAAGACACATCTGTCTGCGTCAGAACAGTATTCACAGATCTTTGTACAGATGTTGCTGTTTTCCTTGTTCTACAGGGTGGACATAACAACCTCCCGTCCTCAACCCATAGGCCGAGACCCGTCCTCTGAGGACCTCACTGCTAATCTAAACAGCTGAAGATATAAATAACCGCCGGGCGGCCTCTTATGGCTAGCAGCGATGGCTTCACGATAACGTTCTCTGACCTCTTCAACATCTCTGGTAACTCCACTGCACCTGTTGCCGTCCAGGTAGCCCAGGTGATCAAATGGTTGACGTTTTTCATCGGGCTGCCGGCCATCGGACTGGCTATTTACACACTCAAGAACCTGTCAAAAGGTTTGGCTCAATCTTTTTATCCAACAGGAGTCTGAATTTACCAAATAACTGACCTGACGTTTTATCAAAGGCTACTTCACAACTAAGGGATACGTAGTTTCCTTTGGTTTATATGACTAAAGTTTATGTTGATGTCACATACTGTAACTTTGGATTTTTGTGTGTTTCACATGTCCAGCATCATTGATGGTACCAGCATTGACTATAAATGAGAGTCTGTAGCAGCTGTACCTATGGAGCCCTGTTTGGGTCATAATTCAATGAATAAATGAGTCTATTATTATGACATACAGGGGTTTATTATTATGAAATATTTCCCATTATGATAATGGTTTCGTTTTTCATAAGAATGAGCTTTTACATAATAATGGCTTTGTTTTTCATAAGAATGATTTGTGTGTCAATCACAGCAGAGAGGGCGGAGCCATTTATGTGATTGGCTGCTCTTTCATTCAGGCATAAGCAACAGAACAGTGAATATCGATAGTGGGCGAGAGGTGCAACGTATATACTCCAGGGCAGTAGGTGGCAGAATGCACCTCAGTTTACGGTTAAAAGTTGACAGCGACTAAGAAACGTCAAGGTTTCCCGTAGCTCAGTCCAAGCTGCCATAGCTACAATCGGACTAGGAGCGCTGCTAATGGGACCTCACGGCCAAAACTAGTCGAAGGATCAGCCAATGAGCGTGCAGGTCAACCACTGGTCCCGCCCACTGGCAAAATGTCATTATTATGTAAAAGATTATTCTTATGAAAAAGGAAGCCATTATGTAAAAACTCATTCTTAGATAAAAAAAAATCCATTCTGAAATAAACTATTATGCATTAAACTAAGATTTAATAATAATAAATATATATATTTCATAATAATTACATTTTTTAATAATAATGAGAAATATTTCATAACAATAAACATGTATATCATAATAATAAACCCTGTATTTCATAATAATAGACTCATTTATTCATTGAATTATGACCCAAACGGGGCTCCATATGTACCTTCTCTATAACAGCCAGTTGGTCTTATTTCAGACTGCGGGATTAAAGGACTAGTTAATGGTAGTCATCTCCACTCATGTGCTCTCTACCCAGGTGAAACTAAACTTCCCATGCTCGTCATGTTCCTCCTGGTGTCTGACGTCATCAGCTTCTTCGGACGCCCCAGCGTGGATGAGAACATGGAGAATGAGCCCATCTTCTCCTCCAACGTCACTGACATTCTCTTCTATTTTGGCGTCGTCTCCAACGTCACCCTTATGCTGTTCATATCCCAGGAGCGCCATCTGCTGGTGGCCTACCCGCAGTGTCTCGGCTGCTGCAGCAGCATCAGACAGTCCTCCCTGGTGACCTTTCTGGCGTGGGCCGCCCCGTTTGGCATCCTCGCCCTCGCCGTGCTGCGGTACCAGTTCTGGTTTGCCGTGTCTCTGCTCGCCCCGTTCCCCTTCCTCCTCTTCTTCGCCGTGGACGCTTGGAGGGCTCTGCACTGTTCCCGGTCCAACCTGCCAAGTGTGGAGAGGAGGAGGACCGTGTGGGGGATTGGTGCGATCTGGGCCAACTACACCTTCCTGTACTCCCCCTTCATACTCAGCATCCTCCTGGAGGCTCTGAACTTTAAGGAGCAGGTGCGCTACCTGGGCCTGGCGTCCCACCTCTTGCTCTACATCAGCCCTCTGGTGGACCCCTTCCTCTATATATTCATGACCAAAGGACTGAAAGAGGTGCTGCATGCACTGCCCTGTTGTCACAACTCAAGACAGAAAGACAACACAAGACCAACTGTGGACACCGTGGCGGAAACCGTAGAGACGAGACTTTGAAAACACAAGGTTCCGTGGAAATCACCCTGAACATCTATCCATCTGATTGTAGCAGCAGCATGTAGCCCTCAAACCTGAGGCTTGTTACAGCGGCGTAAAGGTTTCTGGCACATCTTTACCCACTTCTAAGGTGCGTGCAGAAGAGGAAGAAGAGGAGAGTCAAGGATTAGAGCTGGGCGATACTGGGAATTTTGGTATTAATCCAATACCAAGTAAACACAGGGCCAGTATCGCCGATACCGATACCGATACCGATACTTTATCATATTAAGCTTAATCTATCATGAACTTTTGCGATTTTTGTCTTTGGATTATTTTGTTAAAGCCAATAATAGAATTTTGTTAAACTTTATGTCTTCAACATTTTTGTGTAAATATTCCTTTGAGTTGACTCTTACTTTTATACTTTTATATACTGATTAAATACTTTAAATTTTATTGCACTGTCTGCACTTTCCTGTTCCTTTAACTCTAAAGAAGTTTATTTATTTTATTGTGGGATAAATAAAGGATTATTTAATGTTATTTTATCTTAGATGTCACCTTTCAATGGGATACATGACATGTACTGGGTTATTTCAAGGTCTTAACTATATTTTTTGAGTTGGCTCCAGTAACATATGACTTTAGTAACATGTAGTTTGAAAGCTAATATGAGTTGATGCTGAAGATGACCACTCTGATCTACTGGATACTCTCTGTTGGAAAGAAAAAAAAGAAAAGAAAAAAGGCTTGAGTATCGATCTTTTACACAAGTATCGTCCGATATCAATACCAACGTTGGTATCGATATCATCGATATTTGGATCAATCCGCCCACCTCTATCAAGCTTTACTCAATCTCCCTCCAGCTCCGTCACATGACAAATGGAACAGAAACTGGAGTTTTTTGTTGTTCTTGTTGTTTTTATTTTGTTTAAAGCTGTTGGAAAAAGATGTTTATTATCATTTAGACCCTTTTTCATTCTCCTAGACGCTTTGATATTTTTGTCTTCATGCTGTTTTGTTTCATCCGGCGTTTTGAGATCAGTTCAGCTCAGTTCAGTTCATCATTACGGCGCTAATTCACAACAAAGATCATCTCAAGGCTTGAAGCGGTCCAGTTACAAACAGAACAATCACGTTCCATGTAAATCCAATTTGTTACGGTCCATTTACAACCCGAAGGAACTCAGCAGACTGCTTTCATCTTCATTTCAGTGGACTCCATCATCCGCCCCATGAGGGGCGACCATCTGCCTCGACAGGTTGGGGTCTGAACAGCAAACACAGATATAGTACTGCAGGGATACCTGCTGTGGGAGAAAAAACAGGAACACAGAGGTGATAGCAATAAAACTGGCACATATATAGACATGGAAAGTAAAGAACGAATGAGGATTGTGCCCAGTGCCTCACCTAAACTCACCTGAGATGTGTCCTGCAGGCGCTGACATGCTGGCTGATGATGGTTTATAGAAATACAGCAGACAACGACAAACAGATTCACTTCATTTCATTCACAGTAGTTAATATTTATTCACGTAATTTAATTACATCACAGTCACTGATGACTGAAAAAAGCGCAGAAATAATTTCTGAAACTGAACAAAACTGCAACTGAACCAGTCCCTGGTGCAGTAAAGAGGAAATGTGTTTTATAGGGTTTAAGTGCTTACAACTGACACAAAGAAGCGCAGACATTCACCTAATGTACTCATCTAACTACACTTCTATTCATTTTCCACCCTTCTGAAAGCTGGTGAGGAGAAAAACGTGAAATAAAATGAACAAATCCACGTTTTCCCTCCTGATGTCTCCATTAAGAGCTTATTGTGTTCTTCAATTTCTGGAGACCATGTGGCGACTCGGGGGGACGAGGAGAGGCGCCACCTCCTCTGAAATGAAATAAATAAATTAATAAATGAATGTATGGCATGACTTGAATATTTTCATGAATGCACTTGGAGCTACAGTTCAGTGTGTGGCTTTTAAAGATCAGTTAACCAACTTTACATGAATAATAATACATGAATAAACATCAACTAGTATTTATGTTCATGCACATTTCATTTAATCATAATCAATAATAACAATAATTATAATAATGATAATAACAATAATAATAATAATAATAATAAACAATAATAGTAATAATGATAATAATAATAATAATAATAATAATAAGGTAAACAGTGCTCCATAAATTAGAAGGCAGCGTGTAACAAACTCCGGCGTCATTCTCACAGCTGCCACCAGATGTCGCCAAAGCGTCTCTAAACCTGCACGTCACGTCCTGTGGCGGGTTCACCGACCTGATCCTCTCAACGTCGTCAATGGTCTCCGGCAGTCTCGCGTTCAGTGTTTCCGGAAGCAGCAGAGCGACCAGGCCGGAAATAACGGCCACGGAGCAGATGATGACCTGAGGGAGGACGGTCCAGAAGTCCTCCAGCATCAGGACGAGAGGAGCCAGGGACACGCCCACACGGCTCATGAAGCTGGTGTAGCCCAAAGCGTTCTGCCTGGACAGACAGTTGTCATATGTTCAGTGTTGGGCAAGTTCACTTTCTACACGAACTAGTTAAGTTCATAGTTCACAGAAATAAAATTAACTAGTTCAGTTCACCATTTCAAAAAATTAAATAAATTGCTCATTTTTAGTTCTTTTTTTTTTAATTCTTTTCTGCAAGCAATTATTTGTCAAAATGATTACCACTGCCCATATACTACACCACCACAAACAGCAATTATTTTATGCATTTTATCTGTTGAAAACTATTGGTCCAATCATAGTGCGAATTACGGGGGGGTTTGGGGGGGTTTGACCCCCCCAATTACAACTTCGACCCCCCTAAAAAAGGGGCAAATTGTCATTTTTGTCATCCTCGACCCCCCTAAAGAAGGGACAAATTGTCATTTTTGTCATCTCTAGAAAATGTTGACCCCCCCCAATTGTCATTGTATAATTCACACTCTGGGTCCAATTCTGAATCGTTAACCTACCAGGGTTCACATTAGCATTGAAGGGACACACCAGTAAAACTGTTATTTCCCTTTCAGCTTCTCTCTACAGCAGCCATTCCCAAACTTCAGAATATCAAGGCCCAATTTGAAATGTGAAAAATCTCCGCAGCCCAAAAAAACCTTTAATCACAACTATGATCACCAGACAGGACAAGGAACCATGATCTGATATTAATGTGAGGGGTCAACAAATAAGGTGACGCTTGTCATATTAAGTTAAGATGACAGTAGAATAACACTTAATTTGTTTGTTTTGTTACTTGTTAATGTTTTTTAATTTTGTCATGAATATTTTACAGTAATTAAAAACATATTTTGAAAAGCTCGAGGATTTAAAACACATTTGTTTAATTTTAATGACCTCTCACGGCCCACACTTTGGGAATCACTGCTCTACAGTATAATAAAAATATGAGGAAAAACTTGCTGCCAAATGGTCTTTATTATCAGACAAAAACAGGTCCTTAAGGTGCAAATGTTTTTTCCCCCATTTCAATATTTCAGTCCCCCCCCCCGGCAGTCGGGGGTCTCCTCCAGCTCTGGGTAACTGCAGCTTTCATCTTCCTTCATGCTTGTTTTAAACGTTTGATGACGCAATTGTTAGCGTGACAGCAGCGACAGCCGTGTTGCCATGTTTGATTGATTTCCTCAGATACATATCAGGCTCGTTTGTGGTGGATTTTAAATGAGGTTCGCTGGAAACCTGGAAAGGTTTTGACCGTGCGTGAACTTTGAAAGAGCATCGTTCACAACTGCCCAAATGAACTTGTTCACGCTCCACGTTCGTGAAGGAGAAAGAGGGCGTACTCAGTTCACGTTCGCGAAAAATATGAACTACTTTGTGAACTTTCGTTCAATGAACGCATTCAGGTACAACACTGGGAATGTTATACCCTATCAGGGCTTATCACTGACACCGGCCAACCGGCCAAATGCTGGTAAAATTTGGCTGTGGCTAGTAACAATTTCTGTCTCACAAGCAACTTTGGCTGGTAACTTATTCTTTGATATGACACATCACAATAGTTGTACCAATTGTTTGTATTTAAAATGTAAATGCAAGAATATTGTGAAGAAGAAAAAAACTGACAGCAAAACTGCGGCTAGCATAAATGGCTAATGACTGAGGAAAAACACTAGCCACAGTGGCTGGTGAGCCAAAAAGTTAGCATCAAGCCCTGTACACTATGAATTCATAGATTATAAACACTGAAGCATCCCATCGATCATTTCAGCACCAAGCTCTGATGTAGAGTTTTATTTATGGTTTTAGATCACATCTTAAAGACACAATTACAAACCTGTGTTCTTGAGAGCTTATGTAAGTTTCTGAGGTCAGAAATTCAGAGTGTCACAAGCCTTTTGATTTATTTGGGTCTGCTGAGGTTTAAGAAAAAAATGAATATATAATACACTGAGTTGTTCAGATTTCCAAGCTTCATAGAGCCAGCCTCCTTCAACTTGAAATCTGGATACGTTCACTTTTTGTACAGAAGAGACATAGGGCCCTATCTTGCACCTCCCAATACCCAATACCCAATACCCATTACCTGCAAATCTCAAATTTAGGAGCCTCTGCCAACCGCAAACGCAATCTTCCACCTCCCAAAACCTGCTACCCATTATGCCGACTCCCTTAAGCACATTGTGGGCGCGGCAATGGGCGTGTCTCCTGCGCTTTCCACAAATTCGGTATCTTGTGGTACCTGTATCTCGTAGATTTTGGGTATTGGGTAATGGGTAGTCTGACCACCCATTACCCAATACCCAAAATCTGCGAGATACCAGTACCGCAAGATACAGAGTTTGTGGAAAGCGCAACTGGCATGTCGGCACGTAAAAGAGCGCGTCCAAATCCTGTCATTGCGCGTCCACCCAGTCACATGTGGACTGCACAACCGGCTCTACCTCTTGATTATGCATCACTGTATTACTTTCATACATTATTCTCTTAAGGGCAGGTGATTTCTGTACAGTTGTGACATGATCTCATTCAGATGTTTGCTGTGGAGGAAACGAGGAGATCACAGAACTCTGTTGTGGAGTTTCTTGTACTGTGCTCGTATCCCTCTGACCCCCTCCTTGCGCTCGGAACACCTGAGATGCGCTCACTGGTAGAAGGTAGATGTCATCATACGTGTTCCTCTGGCTCAATGCTCATCCAATGATCCGTTCTGCAGTATTTTAAAAAGCACCGCTCCCAGCGGCTATGCGTCTTGGCGCAGCTGTGCGTCTTTGCGCAGGGGATATGTTCAAGATAACTCAAAAAGTTATGGATGGATTTTGATGACATTTTCAGGAGTTGTCAGAAAAGTGAAAAGGAAGAACTGATTTTATTTTGGGTGTGATCCGGAAGAAATCCTGGATTCTGGATCACTTTCAAATTTTCGATAACATTGAGCTGTTTAGTTGTTTCTTGAACCCTAAAGCAACCACAATGGAGACAGGAAGGGAGTTCTGGAATTTTAAGAGTTTAATTCTCTCAGATGTAAAAAAGGAGGATTCGAGGGTTGTCAGCCAAACCAACAATCCAGGGGACGACGAAGGCAAGGAGGTGATACTGCGAATGGCTGGATCAGGCGTTTCTATGGGAAGATCTGGAGACGAGTCTGGTTGAATGATGACTGAATAGGTGCCACACCTGGGCTGCTCGTCAGATGGGAAGGTGAAACATAGGTGGATCTGAGTGTCTATGTAGAGGATTGAAGGTGGCCCAGTGGGTTGTGCGCAGGAGCCCCAGAGGTGGAAGGTTGCAGGTTCACAACCCGGCTTGACACCATAACATGCGCTCAATGGGGCCGGAAATTTTGTTTCTCAACATCTCCGTTAATTATTGCCCACAACTCATTAAATTTCACTCAGGTATTGACACTGAAAACCTCTATAAAATTTCAGGGGCTGATCCGGATCTGATCCAGAAGGCGGATTTTATTGCAATCTGTAAATCGCTGTATGGGAGAACTGTTGTGCTTGGCGGAGGTCTGCGCTCTCTGAGTGATTTTCTAGTTAAGAAATGTTTTCCTGGAAGTTCACTGGCTCTATTTTTTTCTGAGCAGTTTGTTGGAACTTCTTGGAGTACAAAAGAAATGATTAAATCATTTGCTCGACACTAGTTAGAGCTAGTTATGTATATATCAGTGCAGAGGAGGAGGAGGAAAAAAGAGGAGGAAGCTCTACAGCAGAGTCCCAGACCAGCTGCCCATGAGAGCTGCTCCGATCTGGGTGAAAAGACGCTCCATAGCAGTTTGCAGGTACCGCAACCTGCTCTTAAAGGCAATGGCTACTGACGCACTGATTGGTTAAACAGGTGGAACGCCCTAACCACTCCTATGCATAATGTGTGCATAATATAGTGGTTTATGCAGGTAAGATCGTGGGTTTTGGGAGGTGGAAGATTGCGTTCTTTGTGGGGGAACGCCCCTCCTGCTACCTGCTATCCCTTAATAGCAGGTTTTGGAGGTTTGGCGCAAGATAGGGCCCAAAGTCTAAACTCGTTTACTCCTTGCTTTCTGCTTTTCTAAGAGCTCATCCTCATCAGTCGTTACAAAGCTTGAAAAAAACATAAGCAAGACATTAGTTAATATAAGATGATCATTTCCTCGTTTGTCACTGAAAGCACCAGAAGTCAACAGAGAAATGGAGTGGCAGTAAAGCGCTCAAAAGAGCATATTCATCAGATCAAAATGAGAGCACACGCTCCAACAAAACCATGGTTTTACTTCTCAGTTTTCTCATCCAAACGTCCTCTAAAAATGGCTCCAAGTTTCACAAAATTCAGGTTGGTAATTTGGGAAACCACACGAAAAACCACCAACAGCAACAAGGATTCCACCTCGCTCCTCGCCTCTGCACCAGTAGCAATAGTAGTCGTGGTAGTGGCACACAGCACAGAGGAACGTCGCCATCGGGGATGTTGTCTGGTTAAGTGGCCAAAATGCACTCAGAAGGCAATTCAGGCTTGGCAGAGTTATCAGCACAAATCCAGATAAAAGCTGCATTGTTAATGTTAATGTCAGAATCTTTCCAAGCTACTGCGTCCCCCTGACAGGAGTTCTGAAAAGGACAACAACCCATCCACAGAGAAGGGAGAAAATGCAAGCCGCCGTCCTTGACAGGGACGTCAGGCGGCTTGTTGTCCTGCTGCCTTCAGAAGAGCAGTCAGGTGTTATTAGTCAATCTTGCTGACCTCCAAGTTTTGCCTCTAAAGCCGGCGATCTCCCCAGTGTCTCCATGGGAAGCTCGAGTGAGAGGTGTCAAGTCAAACTGGAGGTTTGTGGATAGGAACAAACTGGAGGGAGGAACCTTTGCACCATCGTCTGTTTCCACCTGACCGTTTGGAGTGGGACACAGCTTCACAGGTGAGGCAATTAGGGAGAAAAAGATAAGACATCCGGGCCACTGAACACATCCGGGCATGCGCGGGCCATAGCAACCAGGCCAAGGAAGAAAACAAACGCTCACTGTTGCTAGCGAAGCCGATGCATTTTGCATTTTGTGCCTGTTCTGTCTGATTTCGTGCAGTTTACGATAGGGGAAAAGAGGGTGAAGAACTGTTGTGTGTTCAACTGCACCAACAATGTTGCTCGCCAGCCACATTTGTCATTTTATATGATTCCTAGCAAGGCTACTGAGCCTGAAAGAAGAAGAAGAAGAAAATGGCTGCTCGCTATTAACAGAACAGACGAAAATACTCCAGGGAAATTATGGGTGCCCAAATCAGACTACACATATGTTTGTTCAGCACACTTTGTAACAGGTAAGAAATCAGATTTTTTCAAAACATTTTAGTTTTTAATTTCTATGTTTAGATCTAATATTTTGACGTGTTTGGGGAGGCCCCATTATAGATCCTTCAGGTCTGGTAAAAAAATGCTAGGTCTGTCTGCTGGGGCTGCTGACCCAAGTAACTGTCAAGAGACTCCATAATATATCTAGCCTATAATTATATACTTACGAGGAGACTTTATGAGATAATGGTACACATCTGGGTACCCCGAATGAGGCCATTGTTTGGGCTTATTCATCAGAGAATCGGCTGTGTGCTTGTATGGACACAAATCTAGGCCGACTATGTCCAGTTTTGCTTCATACCTCACTAAAGCCTCTGGCTTCAACTCATCCTGATATTGGTGAGCCATGCTCGCCACCACAGGCACCAGTGACGATCACCAAACTAAGTTAAAATACAATAAAGATGCTAAAATGGAAATAACTGAAGGAACTGTGAGTGGAAAAACACCTGAATGCAAGTTTGTTTTCCCCTCATGCTAAAACCGGAAGTGTAACCATGGCCGATCACATGGTGACGTCACGCTGATATCGAGAATAAACATAAAAGTATGGTACCTGATTTGTATTGTTTGCATTTAGCTTGCTTTGTTACTTAGTTTCTATTTTAGTAATCTGTGATAGTATTTGATTTGTGATTTATGTACACTATTTGAATATTATTTCTTTTTTGTGTTTGGAAGGTTTTTCACCTACTACTGGCAATTGCACCTTTGAAAGCACCTGGAAAAATAAATAAAAGTTGCAAAAGAAGGAAGAGATTTGCCTGTTGAGTTAAAACTCTGAGTGGATGTCTCACCCCTTTCAAGCGGGGGTTGCATGGGTGACTGTTAAAACTCGACAGTAATACTGACCTGATGACTGTGGGGTAAAGTTCAGTTGTGTAGAGGAAAATGGTTGTGAAGGAAGCTTCTGACAGGCCTTTTCCCAGAATGGCAACAACGGCACGCACATGCCACAGATCTGGAGAAGGAAAGACTGCGTACTTTTACATTTGTCTAAAATGTTTGGTTAACAATAAGGAAAACACTGCTGAATAAAAGAGGTGTTTAGGGAACCTCTCTAAAAGGATGAAAGTACTCTGGGTGACCTTGTGGAACGAAGATGTTTACGGCGATGCAGACTCCAGTGAGTATCAGCGTTCCCGCTTGGCACTTCCGTCGTCCAAACACGTTGAGAAAACAATAAATCATCAGCTTGGCGGGAACTTCTACAGCCGCATAGATGAAGTGCGTGAGATATATGTTCAAACCAAATCCAGTGATGCTCAGGCTGATGCCGTAATACGTTGAGGCGACTCCGTACCTGCAAATCAGATCAAATCAAACTTTATTCGGGCGCCGCTTTTCATACAACTTGTGCAACACAAAGAGCTTCACAGAATTCAAACAGAAGCAACAAAAACAATAAAAAAAAAGATAAAAATCCCCCCTGACTTTGACCACCCAAAACACATTAACAAACAATATAAGTGTATATATGTATGACTCAAATACTAATAAAACTCTGAAACATAATTAATCTGAAGTTGGTAAATGGGAGCAACTCACACAGATAAGGAGAGAAACCATTAATAGTCCTATAAACTAATAAAAGGATCTTCAGTCAGTCCTGAGGGAAACAGGCAGCCACTCAGAGACTTCTAGATCGGCGTAACCTGAGCTCTCTTTCTGGTTTCAGTCGGCGTACGAGTTGTCGAGTTTACTGTAACTGGTGGCTCTCTGAACTATCAGTCTCTCTGGTGGCCCAGAGAGAAACGCTCTGACCCTGGAGATGTTCCTCAGGTGATGAAGTACATCCCTGGTGCCAGTTTTTGATGTGAGAATCAAAACTCAGGTCTGAGTCCAGGACGACAGCGAGGTCTTCTACTTGATTTCTTGGACCCAGAGCTCAGGCCTGTAAGTTTGTTTTTAAGGCTCCTGACTGGACTTATGTCATCAGGAGACAGAAATATAAAGCTGCATGTCATCAGCGTAACTATGGAAACTCCTGGTGGTGTCTCCAAGAGGATGCATGTAAATATTAAAGAGTGCTAAGCCTAAAACTGAACCCAGAGGAACGCCACAGTTCAGTTTCTGCTGAGTAGATGAATATCGAATCCACTGTCGGTAAAATATGATTCAAACCAGTTAAAACTGTTCCAGAGCAGCTGAGCAGAAGGATGGAGGTCTACTGTGTCAAAAAAGTACAATATTTCCATATAAGTAGCAGCTTGAGATACTTTAAATACTGTAACCAGATGGGTTAGTTAGTGGAATAATCGAGTATTTTTGGAGGGGACACTCACCACACGATCCCACTGAGTAACGTTAGCCGTCTCATCTCTGGGGTTTTGATGAGGTGAAGGTAACTGTAGCTGACGTCCTGCTTTTCCGTATTAGTGGACAGAGCCTGTAGCAAAGGAATAACGTCACGCACAGACAGATCTGGCATTTATTTACTGACTTTAGTATTTATGTGTATTTATGTTAAAAGTTAGAAAGAAAACTAAACTGCTTTAAGGATGTGAACATTTCAGGTTCTACCGCCCTCTAGTGGCAAACAAAGGTACAAGACGGCATCCAATAAAGTCAAAATCGCAGATTTTCACATGAAAATGTTTCGTGTTTTCTCAAAACATGCTAAAAAGCCAGAAGATGGTGTTGGATGGAGTTTTGGAGTCATTTAGAGTAAAACAGTTTCTAACTTTTCTGTTTGGTATTTTATAGGACCGGTCTTAGATCAAGCCATCATGATGTAAGCAGCGTGATTAATTCGGGATCCGCGATAACTATCGGGCCGATAACAGGAAATTATGACGTCATCCCAATAAGTCCGATATCATGACGAATAGCCCCGATAACAGATATATTTTTGTCAACATGGCAGTGCCTCGCTCCCTCTGAGCCTTGAATGACTGGTAGTGAATGTTATGTTCAAGTGACGTTGGCATAATCAGAAAAACAATATCTCAGTAAGGAAAATCAAGAATACCCCCTCATGCCAGAAAACAACTTAAATCGGTCATAATTTTGGTAGTTGCTGACTTTAATTGATATTCACTGTATTTTCCCACATGTTACACATAAAAAATAGAAAAGGCCGAAAGAACGACGAGGAAACGGAGGAATTTACATTACACCTTGAATGCAGCCTGCAGTTCAGTGCGCTGATAAAAACAAACAAACATGGCGGCGATGGTAGAACTCCATTAAAGTTTCAGAGGAAGATAGTTCGCTGGTTATTTGTGACAAATGCTCCAAGCGAAGGAGGGAAAAATAGCACAAGCTTTAATACATCAAACCTGATCAGCCACCTGAAACAATAACCATCGCTTCCATGGAGTTTTGAAATCGCGCTAACGTGAGCAAGCCAGCAGCAAGTCAACCCCTCCCCTCTTCTCTCCGCTCATCACTCATCTCTCTCATCTAAAGCTTTCATGAGATTTAAAAAAAAAAAAACTACTAAACCTCATTTACTTTAATTAAAGACATTCATTTGAATGGAACCACAAGCCAAAATCCTTTAAACGTAATTTTTTGTTACTATTGAGTGCACTTTTTCAGTTTATTTACACAGACAAGTCTAACTTGTATCAGTACATTATGCACTGTGCATTATTTTTTTAATTGTCATTTAGGAATGCATTTTTTCAGTTTTTAATTTTGATGCATGTTCCATCAGTTCAAGGAACCTTTTTTTTTTTATATCAATAATTATTGCACCTTATTTAAGTTGATGTGAGATATCAAATAGGTTTGTTTGATAGCTTTAAGAAAATGTTTGAGAGGCTTGCCAGTAGTTTTTCATTGGGAAAAAAAATATCTGTTCATATAAAAAGTCAAAACTATTTTTTGATTTTGTTCATAAGATTTAATGATCTTAGGTATATGTGTGTTATCGGTTAAAAAAAAAAAAAAAAACAACAGTTATCGTGCATCCCTATGATTAATGCAGGCAGTAAGATGACCAGCCTCCAACAATCCCAGGTTATTAACAGGCTCATGACAGAGCACTAAGCTGTGGAAGAGACCACCAGACCTTCTACCTGTGACTCTGATGACCAGCTCTCTGCTTTGCTGTCTTCACAGAAATGTTATCTTTGCAGAAAAACTAGATTTGCAGAACTTTTGCTGCCTGCTTGAAAAGCAGAGGAACAGGATCAATTTTGTGAAGAGCCGAGTTGAAACGTGGCGCCAGAGACGTTTGAGGGTGATGCTACAGCTCAAAGAATCAGATTCACGCTCAACAAATCAACAGTCTCCTACTGAGGACATGCCATCGAACTGGAAGTTGCACAATTTAACAGTGTTGCTAAGAGAAATATTTAATGTCTGTCTCCAAGAAAACACTTTTAGCAATTTGTCATTTATGATTGACGGGTGGATTTGAATAAGTTCAGCATCACCTCAGACTTACCTCCAGTTTTAAACTGCAGAGTTTTTGTTTTTTGTTTAACTTTGAGCATTTTTCAAGGTAATACTTGGCCTCTTCCACTTTACCACTGGCTAAAAGCCATCGAGCAGACTCAGGAATCCACCTGCAATCAGAATCAGTACAACGATTGATAGCAAACAGAATAACCCATATTTGCTCATTTCAGCGCTGATTATTTTTATTTTATTCAGCCAGAGTGATTAAAGTGAATTCATGGACATAACACACATTATTTTTCATTGTTTCTTGAATACTGTTCACATTATTCTTGTTGCACATCCAATCAGCTCACACCCAGAGGAGACTGGATCAGTTTACAGTGGTCCCTTATTCTTAACTAAAACCGTGGAACTTTAACTGTGAATTGACAAGGGATCACTGTACATTATTGTTAGGTTTAAAAAAAAAAAAAAAAAAAAAAAAACACGGAAAACGGAAAAAAGGGTGAGAATCTGCTTAATTTTTAAGTTGAGCTGTGTGAACTCTGCTGGGTGAAATGTACATTTCCGTTACTCATTTGTGTGGAAAGAAAACAGCGTGATTTGCATCACTGACCGCCAAGTCAAAAGTGCAGCTCCTAGTGGGGCCGTGACGATGACAATCAGTAACCGCCAGTCAGCCGCCAGGAAAGCCAAGCCCGCCAGCAGCATGTTGCCCGCAGACCAGGACAGGCTGCCGAACACTCCGATGAGTGCCCTGTGATCCGTGTCGACCCACTCGATGCCTGCAGGGGGAGTGAAGTTACGTCACACGACATCGGCGTCTGCAATAAAACCCTGAATGTTGACGCAGCTTACTGAGAACTATTGAGTTGATGCCGATTCCTATCAGACCGAATCCCGTGAAAAATCTCAGCACAACAAACAGGACGTAGGAGTTTGCGAAAGCGCTGGAAACGCTGAACAGCATTGTCATGACGTACGAGGCCAGGAGAGTCTTCCTCCTTCCATACCTGGGGAAAGAATGGGAAGTGCATGTGCAAAGATGTGATTAGTACCGAGTTTTAGTCTAAAATGAAGCTTTCTGAAGAGGCATAGATGTGCAAGTTTCGTTCTTTTCAAGGACAGCTTTCAAAAGAGGGATCAGAGGGCGTTCCAACTGCAACCTCTCAGCCTTACTGGGAAAGTCTACACCAGGGTGCTCGAGAGGCAACTGTTAGTCGAAGGTCAAATTCAGGAGGAACAGCGCGAGCTTTGTCCTGGTGATGTAACGCTGGAGCAGCTCTTTGCTCCCGCAGAGACACAGGAGAGCGTGTTGGAGTTTGCCCCAGAAGTTGATATGTTCCATGTACTTGGAGAAAGCGTAGGACAGGACGGTGTTTCTCGAGGTGTCTTCTGGCCGGTACTTCAGGAGTAAGGGCTTTTCAGTGCCTGCACATCTGGAGTGACTTTTGGTTTACACCGCTGGCAGCATGTCAAACCCATTTTACTGCCGGTGCTGGAGTCCTCCAAGGCTTCCCTTTGTCACCAATTTATGACCTTTATGGATAGAATTTATAGGCAAAGGCAGAGGCTGGAGGGTTTCTGGCTAGGTCGGGTTCAGATTGAATCTTTACTCTTGTAGATGATGTGGTCCGAGTGGTTTTTTTCTTGCAGAGACCTCCAGCAGATCCTGGAACAGTTTGCAGCTTAGAGTGAACAAAGGGAGTCTAAATCCATGGTCTTCAGTCGGAAAAGGGTAGATTCTCCGCTTCAGGTTGTGAATGACTTCCTGGAAATGGCCTGTTTTGGGGTCTTCTTCATGAGTGGGGGTGAATGACAGGTGTATTGAAGCTGAAAGCAAAGGAAAAGTTCTCCATCTGTCAGTCAGTCAATGATCCCCGTCTCGGCGATCGTCTCGAAACTGTGGGTGTTGACTAGGGTTGGGAACCGAGAACCGGTTCCTGTAGAGAACTGGTTCCTGTAGAGAACCGGTTCCGTGTGTTTCAATTACATGGAATTGTTTGGCAGTTTATCCAGCAATTCTCTTATCGATTCCAACCAGCACGAGTTTCATGTAATTTACACAAGTTACGCACAGTCAATTCCAGAAAGCACTTACGTTATTAAGTTACGTCGGTTTAGCACGCGTATTGCAGTTGTAAACAACAATGGCGCCCACCAGGTTCAAACGCTCCAAAGTTTGGCTTCACTTCACCAAAGAAAGATGGCAACAAGGCAACTAGCAGTCATTGTAAAGTGGAGATAACAGCGTCGGGAGGGAACACGGCTAACATGCAGAAACATTTGAACACACAACGTGTGATAACGAGTGTCGTGTTGTTGACGCTTCGGACTGATGGATCTCAACCCAACAGCAGTAGCCAAGCTAAGATCACCTCTGGTAACTCTGGTTAGTAGCTATCCCACTGCCTATGTGCTTCTTTGTAAAACACGCTATAACATTAACGCTGTGCTATTAAACGAATGCCTTCTGCATTACATTTAGAAGATGATCGTGATGAGAGAGAGAGTCTGGCTGGTTCAGAGGCTGGCAGCCAGGCCCGGAGTGGCCATCGGGAGAACCGGGAGGTTTCCCAAAGCGCCGGCCTGTGATTGGCCTGCTGGCCTGCGTCTCTCTCTCTCTCTTTTTTAAAGTCTGCCGGTCAGCCGGCGCCGCGGCTATCTGACTTTTTTTTTTTTCTAAGTCAGAGATGCAGGCCTGGCCAATCAGAGGCCACTCAGGCCAGTAGCATGTGAGGAGGACAAGGCGATTGGTTTGTTTTGATTAACACCCGCCCCAACAGTCCGTGTCAACCACACAGACAGCTGCGGAGGAAGGGGGGGGTGACACTGATGCTGCAGTCGCGCTGTGTGTGTAGCAGAGAGGAAGAGTCGAGGTTTCGACTAAACCATGGATCCCAACCCGGGTAAAAAAAAAAAGAAAAGGCGGTGCCGAGAGGAGGGAGAGACAGAAAAAAAGAAAGCCGCTGGAGGAGGATGCGGCCAAATGCTGTAAATTGACAAGTTTATTCAGCCCCCCCCCCCCCCCCCAGCCAAGATACCTCTGCAAGTAAGTTATGTAAAAAAACAACAACAAAAACACTGGTTCTTGAGGTCCAGGGACCTGGGTCCTTGAGGCTGTACACTTTTACACAGTAGGCTATAGGCCCTGGCCATGAAATTAAACAAGCCACTTTTTATTTACTGTTATCATTCCATTGTTATGTATATGAATACAAGGGTACAATAAGTGAGACATAGGCTACACTATCTTACTATATGAACTATAGTGTATGGAAAAACACTATAAGCATATGTTTGCTATTCAAAGGTGGTGATGGTGATGACATAAGTCCTGCTGGTACTTCAGGAGAAGCCAGTGCAGAGCAGTTGGCAGAAGGTACAGAATCATTTCTAGAGCAACAGCATGCAAGTTGCAGACATAACACCAACAGGCACTGCTATTTGACATAAATGGCTCTCATTTCTATTAAGTACTAGTGGCTGTTGAATTTTGCTGTCTGTTGCTGACTTGCTGTTATGTATCCCAGCCCTATATTAGAATATGAGTCAATATTATGTGATTGCTTATTAGGAACTATACTCTCGGACTGTATTATACATTGCATATACATATATATATACATTATACATTATACATATACATTTGCGTGTGTGGGCAAGGCCAGGGTGGCCTGGTTACATGACTGACTCCTGGCCTGAAAAAGTCTCCCAGTCCGGCCCTGGCTGGCAGCACTCGCTACTGCTCACTACCTACCTCCAGAAAGATCACGTATCCTTCCTGAAAAAGCAGACATGCTTATTTTTCTGCAAAATAATTAATTCTTTTTAGTATTTTACAGATTTGTACTATGCACTGTTCCGTTGTATTAGATAGTATTTATCTTTCTTTATTATTATTTTTGAGTGCTTAGTGAGCTCATATATCCTATTAAAAGGGAGATTTTTTTATTTCTATTAGGAAAAATCTGTTAGTAAAATGTTACACATTCTTGTGTATTTGCACAGTTACATATTACAACAGTTAACACGTTATCCAGGCTTTGGGCCTCTTTTGACCTCGCTGTTGAGTTTGTAAGGTCGTGACTTCTAAGTAAAAAAAAAAAAATGATGCGAATAAAACTGTTCTCCTTTTTCTCCAAATTAGAATCGATAAGAGAATCGATAAAGAATCAAATCGTAATCAAATCAAATCTTATCAATTCCCATCCCTAGTGTTCACCAAAAGAATTGTGTGATGAATTCAAACTGTCCGAATGAACGTTCCTCACGGAAAAGATGGCCTCACTCTGAGGGAGGAGCTCAGGAGAACCACAGCTCCTCCACATCCAGGAGCAACTAAGGTGGTTTGATCATCTAGTTAGGAGGTCCTACAGACTAGAGGTCTTCATGGGTCCACTTTCATGGACCCGAACCCAAATGGACCCGTAAAAATTTGACTCAAAACTGACCCGACCCAAGCTATTATCATAAGTCCGGGAGTCCAAACCCGAATGGACCCGAAATATTTGGACCCGGAACCGGCCCGACCCGAGTCTTTAGTTTTTCGATCACGACAGTTACCAGAATAGAACCGAGACAATCCAGCCCATAGTTGCTCATGTTAAAGTTGTCTAGCGTTGAATAAAACTTGATTTTCTTACCTAAAGTTGTCTTCTTCTACCCGGTTCAGTTGCTACATAGGCTACGTGATGTAAACAACAATAAACCCATGTCATTATTTTCTTTGTAGATACAGATGCTATTGGTAGCAACTGCTAACGCTAATAGCCTACACCGGTCAGGACGTGTCGTGAATATGTTCTCTCATCCAGCGTTGTCATGTTGATGATCCGTTGTGCTTTACAGCTGCCAGGCAAACCGCTAATAACACGCTACGGTAACACGATTGTTTCATGACAAACACGCCACGTTAATGAATAATTAATTAAACTGCCCCGAGTCCTGACATTGGCTGCCACCACCAGTATCTTTACCTCTCTGGAGTAAACGTGGACCCAGCCTGTCAGAGAGCACCGACCGGACCCGAGACTAACTACCGATTCAGACCCAAACCCGGAGTCACGTCTTTTGAATGGACCCGAGACTCGATTTGAGTCGGGTCGGAACCTCGGGTTTTCGGGTTGTCGAGTAGAGCCGAAGACCTCTACTACAGACGCCTGCAAGGGACGTGTTTTGGACAGGATCCATCAGACGGAGGCCTCACTGGAGAGATTATATCGAAACACATCTGTCTTTTGCTTCTATAGCAGGTGGAGATGGATGGATATATTGAAGAAATCTTCTTTAAAGCACAGTGGGTACGAGGAGGAAACAAATGAATCTAAAATAAACATATATGAACTTTCTCATACTTATCACAGAGGTGTCCAAAAGCTACGGCCCCCAACATCACGCCAAAAAAGAATACTGTTCCTGTTGCTTTCGCCAGAGCCTTTCTGTCGCAGACGAGGTCCCACTGAAGGAGGAAACCAGAGAGACAGGATGAGCGATTCAGACTGCTTTTATCTAAGCAACTACATTAAAGCAAAGCTACTATAAATGACAGCCATAACATACTGGTTTAAAGGCCATAAAGACATCGGTGGACTGTGCAACTGCTTAGCTGGACACATTTCATGCACGAGACGGTGATTATACCTCTGTTACTATGGTGGAAGTGAAGGTGGAGTTGTCATAAACCCATCCGCTCTGGCACGGATCCGTGGACGGGTCGGCGCTGCTGGACCCGTTGGACAGCAGCTGAAACTGGGGCTCTGCAAACATCCGGCAGGATTCTGGCTGTCCGTCCTCTCCCGCAGGAACACCGACACGCAGCTTCTGCTCCTCCGTTAGATTCCCAAAGAGCCCGTCATCACCTAAGGTGCTGATGTCACAGCGGTGAGGAGGCATGGCAGCAATGAAGTTATTGAGCAGGAAGTGGAAGGGAATCACTATTCGGGGGGCGCACAGCAGGACGATGATGATCATTTGGAAAGGCCCGAAGCCGTCGATTTCCTCCAAGATGGTCTCGAATTTCATCTTGGCTTTTTTCTGATGGGCTCTGAAAGAACAGGGCTCCATTAGATAATTAAACAGCTGAATTTGCCGGTGTTTTTGAACAGAAACACTCACCTGCAGGTAACGGAGCTCTGCTGGTTTCGTCGGGCCGCTGGGCGCTCTGATCACCATCTGCTCTGCAGCTGGATTTTGGCTCTGCAGCCTTTTCCATCAACGCGACCTGATCGTTAACTTCTCCATCACCTTTGGACACCTGTGAGCTGTTGCAGAGCGCGCACCGTTAAATAGATTACACATTAGAGATGAAAACATAGGGCATGTCCAGCATGCACAGACATCTTTATCATGATTTGTCCCCACTGAGCACACTTTTGAAAGTGCATTTCATTACAAAAAAACCTGCAACTCTCCAAAGGGCCGTAAAGATATTTATTTTTTTTATGCGTGTTTATCAGTATGTTAGGATTAAAATATCTGAGGACTGTTAAAACTAAAACTTTATGACGTGAAGGAATGCTGTCTCCTTTTACGACAGTGAGTCTCTCAGCTTAAGTTTATGACTTAAATTACTGTAACATCCTCCCCGACCCCCACCAACTGTTTGCGACCCCTAGATAAACAGTTCGTTTATTAACCTGGACTGTAAAACTGGAGAGCTGGTGACCATCTGGATTTTCAAAGACAAAGAGCCATAAAACTCAGAAGAACAAGGATCCGCCTCCTCTGGATCCTTAAATGATGGACAAAATCTGACTTCAAGTGTGCATTTCCCTGGCATCCCTTGTGATGTTAGGTAGATGTACCATCGGCCGATTGAAATATTCTGCATGGCATATTAATTCTTTGTATTCATGATTATATTAAACTCTTTGATTGACCTTTGTTTCTAGTCTCGTCAATAGGCACCAGATAAAAGAACACGGGGAAATACATTCAAATATCAGGATAAAAGATATTAAAGGAGACGCGACCTCTCCGTCAGGCAGACTCACAGAACAACAGCTCCCTTTTCAACCATGCCGGCTCAATAAATATCTTTATCAAACCGCAATAAAAAAATAAAAATAAAGATCTTAGGAATTGCATTGCAGTGCGTTAGAGAAATCAGACGGTTAGGTTCCCCGTTGCCCTTCAAAGCGACTTCCTGTGTCCATCAAGGTCAAACGCTTCCACAGCTTTGTTGAACACTGGTGGTCTTCATGGATGTTGAACTTTTGACTTGATGGTGTCTTTGCCAGCTGAACCCTAATAAAGAAAGAAGAAGTCTGGATGTCATTATCCAGAAACAGGAGGGGATATTGAGAGAAGGCTGGTCAGAGACCACTTAACAACTCATGGTTTTCCTGCTTCTAAGAAGCTGACACATTCAGTTACATTCCTAAACAACCCAGGTGGGACTTGAACCCACAATCCCCAGCTCCGGAGGCTGATACCTTATCCATTAGGCCACTGGGTCAGGGACAGCTACTAGATGATTTGAAGCTCCACCTGCAGCTGCATTAGAGAGAGCTGATTGGGATGTCGGATTGGATTAAATAATTTAGTGCATAATTAGCTGTTTAGTCTCAGGACAGACCTTTTATTGGCTTTACGGATGCTGACTGTCTTAAGACTTTACCACTGAGCCCCCGTCCTGTTATCTTAAAATTTTTGCTGTCTTAGATTTTTTTTTACATACCCCCCCAACCCCCTTTGGCCCTGTTACAGCTTTCTGTGTTTAAAACAAGCGCACCCTTACTACGGTCGCAGCGGTTCTCAGTGGGTCTGATTGCCACTGGGGGCGTGGCTACGCTTACAAATGTTTGTCACTCATTTTTGTCAGTGTGTGAACGCAAGTAAAACGAAAAAGTAATTGAACTATCCGTTTGTTGTCTTCATTGAAAGTAAGTTAAAAATAGAGTCTTGCAACAGGGCCCACTCTAAATAGACTCTAAGACATCCATCTTGGCACCAATGAACCAGGTGAGGAAAACGATATCTTTGGGATCAGTTCATATCGAGAGCAGCCCCGCCCACAATCACAGAGGTCACCACCACAGGAACCACCAGGACCCACCAGGACCCACACTACAGACATCAGACACAGTCTAGGGCCCCGCCCACCCAGAACACAGACAATTCCCATGGCAACGACCCCGTGAACCAGGCAGGTGTAGCTCCTGACGTGGAGGACCCGCATGAGGAGAACAACTGAGAGAACCAATCAGATGTCACTGCAGGGTTTATTCCTCTTTTTCTTTCAGTAGCTTTAGGAACTAATAATAAGCCCTCAAAGGCAGAGTGACGCCCGATTTGTTTCTTTCTGATGGTAATTTATTGACGGTCCCTAAATTACAGCGGACTGGATCCGAGGTCAATGTCTGACAAACGTCCAACCTAAAATGCATTTCACGTCTGTTGATCAGCCTCATTCTCATCTTTCTATTTACTCTATTAAAACACATTTCATTAACCTCTACGTTTATGAGAACAAAATCTAAATTTGTGATGAAAATCCAGCGGGTAAATGTAGTGGAGGTGGATTTATATCAGTGAAGAGAACATTTGCTCATTTTAAGAACTATTTTAAAAAAATTGCACGACACTGTTTCAATGCCAATGTGCCTCACTCCACCTACCCGATAACTTAAATCACAAGACACTAAAAGATCTTGAGACTAACCGTAATAAGTGATTATGTAGTTACATAATGAACCAGATTCTGAAGTATGGTAAGATCAATATTTAAAAATAACCAGGTAACTCAAACTTCATATATAAGTTTGAACAGACTCAGCTGGTGCATTTAAATGTGGCTTTATTGCATTTAATCAACCTGGATATTTTTATTTATAAAAAAAAAATAGCTGCAGGAGCTGGAACTTTACTCACATCTCCATCAGTCTTTTATAATTATGAACATGATTATTCTTTGTTAACAGAAGAAAAAGCGGAAGGTTTGAAGCTGAAAACGACTGTTTTGTTCCTGCAGGTCATCAGACTGAGCTGCAGTTCACGGATGTGCCCTCTAGATGGAGCTCCAGCATCACCCCCGGAGGAAGATGAGGCTCAGCAGGTAGGAGCAGCTGTCTCCTGCTGCTGGGTAGAGAGCCAGCTGAGGGGATGAAGGGATGGGGGGTGGGGTGGGGGGTTTATTATAATCACTGTCTCTCTGTGCAGCTGCTGAATGCAGGACTTTAAAACTGGTTTGTGTCTGTGGCATGATGGGTAGACTCATGGGGATACGTTGGCTGAAAGTGGGAAGAGAAAAAGGGGAAAAAGAGCCAAAAGAGTGGGAAAGAAGTTAAAGTCAAAAATAATAAATTTACTGGCTCAAGACTGAACAGTTTAATGTGCAAACAAAAAGTGTTTGTTAAACTGACCTGCTGGGGCTAATCTAGTCTGGTGTTGTCGTCATACTGCCGTATCAGCTGCTGTTAAGGAGCTTTGACTAAATCCACGCTCACCTAATTATTATTAATCTTTCCCTCTCATTTCTAACGGCGTCTATTACCGGTCTAAAGTTTGCACACACACACACACACACACACACACACCCACCCACACACACACACACACACACACACACACACACTCCTCTAAGTCCTACTTTGTTTTCTCATTGCCATTTTTCCACGCTGGACATAACTGGAAATGTCAAAACTGAAATCTGAGGGAAAATGCTGTTTCGGTTCAAACGGCACGAATGTTGAGCTGCGAGGAAGCAAAGGCTGTCGAGGAAGTCAACAACTTCGCCAGTCCTGGTTTCCAGTTTAGGGCTGAGCAGTGTCAAAGGTTGATTGATCATCAGTTGTTTGTTTGAATCAGGCTTGAAAAGGATGGAATTTGTCTCCTTTTTTTCTCTTCCTTCTTAAGGTTGATTAGTATGGTTACAAACTCAATGGGGAATGGAAAAACTGTGTTTGTTGGGGGGGTGGGGGGTATGCTACCACCTCCAGGGCTCCTGTGTCTGTTTGAACCCTGACGACGACGACGACGACGACGACGACGACGACGACGACGACTGTAAGGGACGTCGGCTGTAGGTCTGAGGTGGTCGTCCTGCAGCTGAATCCATCCAGACGCCTCCCTGATGCTGCTGGAGGATCACAACCACAGTCTCAGTATTCAGGAAACTGTTGTTTCAGGCCCAGATGTGATTCCTCTCACATCTTCAGACATAAAACTTATTAATTTGACTATTAAGAGCAACCAAATACTGGCAGTCTGTTATATGTCTGTTGAAGAACCTGCAGCACAATTTTCAGATTTCTACGCGTCTGAGAAAACGTCTGGTTACCTGCTGCCATCATGGAGGAGCCGTGAAGGTCGTTTTGACGTCGGTGCTCTCTCCTGAGCGGCCCTGGACTCCCCCCCCCCAAGTAGGCCCACCACTATTCTCATATGTGTAATATATGTTATTACACATATGAACTATTTATGATTGTTTATTCAAGAACTCAAGAACACTCATATTAAATAACGACTAAACATCACTTGCATCTCCTGAATAAAAATGAACACAAACATTGTTTTTTATACTGCCATTTTACAGTTACTGATATGCTTGAATGTTAAACAGAAAAAAAATCTATATATCTATATCACATATGCTTGATTAACATTTGTTTATTAGCATTACAATGGAATGACAACCTTTAAACTTGTACTGATGCCTCCAAAATTCTAACGCTTTGGATAAACATTTGATACCTAGACTACACACAAGAAGAATAAAACAGATTTGGTTTTCCTGAATCTCATTACATTTTTAGCCTTTTAGGTCTATTCTGTGTCAGAATTAACCTGCTCGACACATTTTATAGTTTTAATATTATGCTAGGCTGACCCAAAAACCCAAACAGAGAACACCATACCGGCCTCTTGTTGATACTGCAAAAATACTCAAAGATAGTCAAAGATGACAAAGTAGCTTTATAAACCATACATTTATTTAAAACATCACTTTTCTGTTTGAAATGGAAATGTTCTGATCTGTAAACATAAATAATGCCTCATAACCAGTGACATGTGCTGAGATTCATGGCTGCTGAGACACTGACTCCATCAGAATCATCTTATCATCTTAGCGCCCCCTGCTGGTAGTTGATAGACAGAAATGTTTGGTTACTGAACAGGGCCGACAGCTGTAGAAAGGACAGGCGTTCTGGACTTTTCCAGAATCCACAGATTACCAGTCTGCCCCTGCCTGAACATGTGATTTTGTGTTTTCAGTTTTATCTGAACGGAGCACAAAAGTAACTTTGTGTTTGGCAGATTATTTCTCTGTCGTAAAAGTGCTTCTTAGTGATTGATCTCGCATCGCTGGAAAGCCCGTTTGTTTCTCCTTTTAAATGCAGCCACAGCTGTCAGGAGCGTGCAGCAGAGCTGAGGATGAGAGAACCTTAGATCTCCCGGTGAGTGAGGGGAGGTGAACGGCCTCATCGGTTTTCTTCCCGCTCCTCATCTTTGACCCGTCCCCTCCGTCTCCTCTGAGTCTGAGGCCTTTCCTGATCCTACCTGCTCTCCTGGAAAGCTCCAGGTGTTACGGTTGCTCTCATGACAGCTGTCCTGGTTCTAATGATGACCTTCTGCTCAAGTATCTCACGTGGATGCTTCCCACTGAAGGGAGGAGAGACTTTCCCTGCTGTCTTTTCATTTTCTTAGAGAAGCGATGAGAGGGGGCGGAGCTTCAACATGTGGGGATCTCTTATCCTGAACCCCGTCCTGCCTCGGAGCAGGTCGGGCCAACGCTGAACAGCTGGAGCTGAAAACGAGGTCCCCTCATCGAGGATGCCCGTCCTCACAGATTCTTAGAAGTCTTCTACACGGAAAGAGACCTTTTTCACAGAACTCGCAATTCTGTGGAGATGCAGAAGATCTGAGAGGAGGGGGACGTTCTCATGAGAAAGCTGATGTTTACCCTGCAGAAGCTGTACCATGGAGGACATCGGAGGACAGAGAGTCGACTCTGCCACATGTTTGTGGGCTTCCTCTACACACAGGAAGTGGCCTGGAGGTCGGGGGAGGCAGACAGACGTGGGTCAAGAGGGTGTTGCAAACGCTGCCCCTCGTTTCAGGAAGCTTCTTAATGTTCTCCCGTTACTCAGATGATGAAGAAGGGGGGTGGGGGTGGGGGTGGGGTGGGTGGGTGGGGGGTATATGATCAGCAGTAACTGATGAGTTTATTCCACAGGTTTGCTGTGTGGTGAGTTTCAGCTGAGTGGTGACCTTTGCCATGAAGTCGCAGTCTCACACGTTTTTGTGGCGTCACCTCACCGTCCTCAGATTGAAACTACACACGTGTACGGTAAATGCGCTTTGACTGCAGGAACGAGGGGCTTTTGGAGGATTTTTTTTCTTCTTCTTTTTGCTCTAACATACAGCAGCATGCAGGAAATCGCTTAGTCTGTGGCAGGTTGAGAAGGCCCACGTGCTGCGCTGCTTTATAGCGTGAACCTCAGGAGCGGACCACCGCGGTCAAGGCGGTCTTCGACCTGGCACGCTGCCTGCCATCGACCACCGCGGTCAAAGCTGGTCACGGCGGTCTTCGACCTGGCACGCTGCCTGCCATCGACCACCGCGGTTAAAGCTGGTCACGGCGGTCTTCGACCTGCCGCGCTGCCTGCCATCAGCCACTGCGGTCAAAGCTGGTCATGGCGGTCTTCGACCTGGCGCGCTGCCTGCCATCGACCACCGCGGTTAAAGCTGGTCACGGCGGTCTTCGACCTGGCACGCTGCCTGCCATCGACCACCGCGGTTAAAGCTGGTCACGGCGGTCTTCGACCTGGCACGCTGCCTGCCATCGACCACCGCGGTCAAAGCTGGTCAAGGCGGTCTTCGACCTGGCACGCTGCCTGCCATCGACCACCGTGGTTAAAGCTGGTCACGGCGGTCTTCGACCTGGCACGCTGCCTGCCATCAACCACCGCGGTCAAAGCTGGTCAAGGCGGTCTTCCACCTGGCGCGCTGCCTGCCATCAGCCACTGCGGTCAAAGCTGGTCACGGCGGTCTTCGACCTGGCGCGCTGCCTGCCATCGACCACCGCGGTCAAAGCTGGTCACGGCGGTCTTCGACCTGGCACGCTGCCTGCCATCGACCACCGCGGTCAAAGCTGGTCAAGGCGGTCTTCGACCTGGCGCGCTGCCTGCCATCAGCCACTGCGGCAAAGCTGGTCACGGCGGTCTTCGACCTGGCACGCTGCCTGCCATCGACCACCGCAGTCAAAGCTGGTCACGGCGGTCTTCGACTTGGCGCGCTGCCTGCCATCGATCACTGCGGTCAAAGCTGGTCACGGCGGTCTTCGACCTGGCGCGCTGCCTGCCATCGACCACCGCGGTCAAAGCTGGTCATGGCGGTCTTCGACCTGGCGCGCTGCCTGCCATCGACCACCGCAGTCAAAGCTGGTCACGGCGGTCTTCGACTTGGCGCGCTGCCTGCCATCGACCACTGCGGTCAAAGCTGGTCACGGCGGTCTTCGACTTGGCGCGCTGCCTGCCATCGACCACCGCGGTCAAAGCTGGTCACGGCGGTCTTCGACCTGGCGCGCTGCCTGCCATCGACCACCGCGGTCAAAGCTGGTCACGGCGGTCTTCGACCTGGCGCGCTGCCTGCCATCAGCCACCGCAGTCAAAGCTGGTCACGGCGGTCTTCGACCTGGCGCGCTGCCTGCCATCGACCACCGCAGTCAAAGCTAATCACGGCGGTCTTCGACTTGGCGCGCTGCCTGCCATCGCGGATGTACGATCTGCATGAGCGAAAAATGGACCAGCTTCCAGAAGAGATGTTTCGTCCTCAGAAACGACCCTGGTGGGGTTGGAGTACCTCTGAGGACGTCGGGAGTCTCTCGGACGTTTGGGTGGTTGGTTGAGTGTTTCCAGTGTTTCTTTGTCAACTCGTGTGTCATCTCCACCAAATCTGTCGGCTGGACATTCTGTCACAGGAGGAGTTTCTGGTTAATATTTAAACTCCCTGGTGGTTGGGTTTCAAAATGATACAACGGCTCAAGCTGCAGCAGCTGAGGGATCTTCAGAGCGAATGAACGACAGGGAGAGTGTGATGGGAAAGGAGTGAATCTGAGCAGCAGTAATCGTTGACCTCTATAAAATGACGTGATGAACTTCCTGTCTGGACCAGCCGTGGGTGCGCTGGAGGGTTGCGAGAGTAAAGCAGTGAACCGCAGCGATGAAACCATCACCGCTCAACTGTTTCTCCGTGGTTACGTTCTGAGGTCCGAATAAAGACAAGGGTCTCCCCTCATGAGGAAACCCCTCATTTAAAAACGCTGCAGAACAACAGATATTTTACTGTAACGTCCACCGAGGTCGTGACTGGACGTTCGAGGCGCCGCAACTGAAGGACCACATGAAGAAATGATGCATGGATGCAAAACCCACACATGCTGGTGGAGCAGATTTACGCCCATCTGCTTCAGCTGCACACGTACCGTTTATTCATTCATTCATCTGACTTCTTTGCATCCCAGCCTTTGACAGATGGTCTCTATTTGATGAATAAAAGGATATTTACATGTAAACAGCCCATCAAGCTTCTGTTAAACTGTAGCAGCAGCCCAGATGTTGATCCCGTACAGTCAACTTCGAAATAGTCAAAGAACTTATTTAAATACTAGACTGTCCTTTCTGTTCTTTCCTTTATTACAAAATTATCATAAACAACTTAAACTTAACTTAAAACAAATAAAAAATGACAAGGAAAAGATTTAAATAATAAATAATCTAACAGGATAATAATCTATTGTCGCGTAGCTGCGGAGCTCTTGGATAACCAAGGAACAGAAAATATAAACTTTGTCTCCATCTCTGTGTATTCTGGCGAGTAAAGTCATTATTTGGACAGAATCTGTATATTTTGCATCTATGAAAGAGGTAATATCCTCTCTGGATGCAGAGCTTCTCTGTTTGTCTCAGTCTCTGACCCCTTCGCCACTTCGTCCCGTCAGAAGGCTTATTTTTGGTTCTTTTCCTGATGGAGCCAAACGGGGATCTAAAAGGGGTCAAACGGTGGAATGATTGAGTAACCGTTGCATAATCTCTTTGTCTTCCCACGTCTAAACAGCTGCTGATAACACGGTTCTCAACAGGGAAGGCCTGGCTTGGCCCAACGTCGGATGAATGCTGACTAAATGTATTCCCACAGAGGCCAAAGAATGGGAGCAGACTTGGGACATTCAGTTTGTCTGTTTTTAGGAGATGCCAGATATCCATTGTGTTAGTTTAATCACACAATAAAAAACCAGGAAAATATTTGGGATGCATTGCTGCTGACTGATTCTGTTTCAGAAGAAACAATCCAGTTATTCAGATGTGAGAGCTGAACTCACATCTGTTGTTAAAGACGAGCACAGCAGTCGGTGCACTTGAGCTCTGAGGGAGTCCAACGAACTGGACCTGCACCAGTGTTGGGAAAGTTCACTTTCTACACCAACTAGTTCAGTTCATAGTTCACAGAAATTAAAATGAACTAGTTCAGTTTACCATTTCAAAAAATGAACTAAATAGTTCATTTTTAGTTCATTATAATGACCTCTCACGGCCCACCTGCAGTACCTCAACGGCCCACCAGGGGGCTGCAGTCCACACTTTGGGAATCACTGCTCTACAGTTTATTAAAAATATGAGGAAAAACATACTGCCAAATGGTCTTTATTATAAGACAATAACAGTGCCTTAAGGAGCAATTGTTTTTCCCCCGTTTCAATATTTCAATCTCCCCCGGCAGTCGGGGGTCTCCTCCAGCTCTGGGTAACTGCAGCTCCCATCTTCCTTCATAATCGTTTTAAACGTTTGATGACGCAATTGTTAGCGTGAGCTGGAGCAGCTCCATGCCTTGGGACCACATCACCAGAGTAAACAGAGTGGCGGTCCCGAAGGATGGACAGTTGAGTGCAGACGGGCGGGTGGAGGAAGACGGGTGGGTCGGATCACAGCGCGGCGCAGCGAAGGAAGAGCAGGAGAACATGGCGGGTCTCACTAGCGGCCTCTAGTGCTAAAGGTCAGGCAGGTAGAATTATGAGCCCCGCCTCTCTCCCATCAGACCCTAGAGCTGAGCAATTTGATCGATTCTGCGATATATATTGATATTTTATTTCCCCAGAGAGCATTGATTTTTTTCAACCGTGGGTATCGATATTCTAAGCTTCTTCCAAAACCCCCGTGTCCCACCTTTAAAAGCTTGCAAGCAACAATTGGCACTGTTTAAATAAATGAAACTATTTTTCTCAACAAATCTTTTATTCATTGTGTCCAGCATTTGCAAGCTGCCTGTCAGCTATATAATGTGTAATTGATGCTTTCAGTTCAATTAATTCAAACAAAGTCATAGGAACACTCACAAGATGTCACCAAAATCACTTTGTCCCTTTAAAATCTTTCAGATAATGATGTAAATGTATTGTAAGATGAATATCGATATATGTTGTGCCGTGTATCGTATCGCGAGATTAGCGTATCGCTACAGCCCTATCAGACACCACTATGATCCATTACACTCCTCCAGCTCTCATCACGCTGCTCTTCATGGACCTGGGAGCCACCGGTCCTCAGCAACGACCCTCAGACTCTTATTTATGACACAATAAAAGTCCTCAACCACGTGCTTCCTGAATGGGAAGCATCGTTTTTATTCAGGCGTCCCACGTAGATCTGCAGACCACGTGATCATCTCTGGCATGTTTGCACATAAAAGCTGCTTCAAAATCAAAACTCCTGTTTTCCTTTTAGAACAGTTCAACCTTTAATACGAGCAAAGTCTTCATCTTATTTTCAGCAGCTGTCTTCGAGGCAGATGGTTGATGTGGATTTCACAGATGAAACGCTGCACATAAATGTATAAAAGCGGTTGAGCTGATTTTAAAAAGGGAACTAGCAGCTATTATTGGGAGTTTGTGAGATTTTGGAAAGTTTTGGCGCTGTGTTAATTGTTCCTGGATAAAACGCTGCCTCGGAAATCTGTAACAGGAGGAAGCCAGTCAGCCAGAGTTGCCGGTTCCTCCCATTTTACCTCCATCATGTTTTTCTTTTCTTTTTGACTCCAAGCTTGAAGGAAACAAAAGGCTTGGAAAATGCTGGGACAAAGGGATGCAAGGCGTGTGGGTGTGCGGTGTTTACCTGCATTTTTTTCTATGAATGGTTTTTTTTTTTTTTTTTTTGTGCGTGTGCCCAAAAAGTTTGGGTTCCTGTCATTGTGCAGAAGGAGGAAGAAATGCAAAATAAACAAAAAGCTGAGTGTAATAAAGCTGATAAGCAGACAGCAGGAACCATCAGGATGTGTTGGCACGACACTTCCAACGTCTCTGCCAGGGATTCTTCAGCGTTCCCACTGCTTTTTGTTTTTTTTTTGAGTCTCAGAATAGTGAGAAATTTGTTTTAATACAACTGTAAATACAAGCGCTTCAGTAGTTCAGACAGCTGATGGCATTCGTGTTGGTGCAGCTCCTGTTTCCGTCCTGAAGGTGCACGCAGGTGTGGTTCATTTCTTACTGTAAACTTTTTAATGCGAACGCTTCAGCGTGCACAGTTCTGGGGAAGATTTCGGATGACTGAAGTGAAGCCCAACAGGAACACTTCTGGACCGTGCACGGAGGTCTGCACCGTGCACGGAGGTCTGGACCGTGCACGGAGGTCTGCACCGTGCTCTGGCGGCTTGGTGATGGGAACTGAAGGCTCCTGGTTCAAACCCCAGTCAAGGCCTTGATGTGTGGCGTTGGCATGTTCTCCTCGTGGTTCTCCTGCGTGTAGAACATCCAGCTTTTTGGTCAACTGACGAGTAGAAACCTTAGAGCTGGTGCTGGGCGGTATACTGGTTCATACCGAATACCAGTATTTATGTTTCTTATATGAATTTTTCATATACTGTAATACCGGTGAGTATGTACTGTAGCGTACACAACGTTGGGAACGTCGCGCGGCGGAACGTAAGTGCCGCAGAACTAGGGATGTCCCGATCCCCGATCAGCGATCGGCCTTCGATATAAAAAATTTAAGGTAGATCGGATCGGCCGATCAACATTATTATAACACGCCGATCTTTTTTTCATTATTTTTTTCCTCAGAAAGTGATCCTGATTAACACAAATTAATAAAGTAATCATATTACACAAACAACAATATTTTTTAAACTATATACATTTAATAATTTGCACTGAAATGAGGTTTCCCAGCAGCGCTGTCTTGTATCCACCTTAAAAGTTTTTAGACCGGCGGCGTCAGGCTAAACTTTAGCAAAAATGTCAGCAGTGTGGCAGCACTATAAAATTACAAAGACCGACGCTTCGACTGCGACTTGCAACGTGTGGAAGGCTGAGATATCATGATGGGTAAGTAAGAAGAGAGTTTACAACACCACCAATCTAATCAGACACTTAAAAAAGCACGCAGCACCGATCACCGCAGCCTTCTGTCAGGTGCCGTGGTGCCGACGGCTGCAGCTTCAGAGCTGCTGCCGTCGGCACCAGCTTCGGCAGCAAACGCTCTGTGAAACTTTTAAAAGAAAGAAACTCCCGAAACACTCGGAGAAATACAGAAAAATCACCGAGTTAATCGCGGAATGTATTACTGAGGACGACCAGCACATTTACAAGGCATTTAACCGGCTCATTAATTACCTCGAGCCTCGTTCCCGTCATTACATGAACGACAAAGGACACAAAGGTGCGCGAACATGTGCAGCGGGTCTTGAAAGAAGTTAAGTTAATATTTTATGTTATTTTTATTCTAATGTGATTTCATTGATTACAAAGACTTCTGCTAGTGTTTTCATTGCCTTAAACTGCTAGCCAAGTTCCCCTGCTGCTATTTAAATGGAAGTGCTATGTTCTTTAGTACTGAGACTGTTGAACAGTCACTGTTCTGTAACTAAATGTGTTTTATAATAATTCTCCCAAACAAAGAAGAAAGAAAGAAGAGAGTTTAAATAAGTTATTGTTTATTTTATGAGATGATAAAAGCTATTAATCTCAGCTTGGATGCAGGCCTATTTATTAATGTACACAGGAAATAAAATCAATGGGAAATTAAACTCTGTTTGCCCACTCAAAAGAAGTGAAATCGGATCGGAAAAAATCGGAAATCGGCCGATCATCAAAATTAAAAGATGGGAATCGGATCAGGACCCAAAAAACGTGATCGGGACATCCCTACGCAGAACATTGTTTGACAGGGGACTGTTTTGCAGTTGCACTGGAGGCGCAACACGCTACTAGTTTTGGTTAAACGGTGATGTTTGCTAACAGAGAAAGTCCCGAAGTGGAAGCTCCAGAACGGCAACATGAGACTGAGGAACTTCTTCCTAAAGGAGCCATGTCTGTCGGGTGGAAGTTCTTTGGTTTTAAAAAAGACGACGTCCAACAAACAAAATGCAATCTGCAAACTTGATATAAGATTATACTGATTAAATTGAAGACTTAAAATAAGAAAGTAATTATTAAAATTACTTATTAAAGAAAATAATACCTAAATGCTTTTAAATGTAAGTTTTTTTTGTTTTTGTTTTTTTTTTGGTGAGAACCAAATAATTTGTAGTGTTGGGTTCTGACTCTTCGGCCGGTCACCGTACAGATGGGTCACACTGTGAATCTGACCTGAAATGGACCCAATAAAAGCATTTCTGTGAGGTGCAGTCAGTCACAGATCGGTAGCTGCCACCGTTGTCTGGAGTGTAATTCTATTCAAATAAAACCCTCAGTGTATCATTACATAACATTTTTACTGACATGCCGCAGATATAAATTCATCCGTGGGGATTTATCAGAGGTCAGGACCCGACCTGACTACGTCAAGCTCTCGTCTCCGTCAATCAGTGGAATCAAACTGTTTTTCATCTGTGATTTTCCGACTGGCTCCAGCTTTTCCGGTTGTCTTTCCCGTCGTCCTCAGTTCGCTCCGCGTCCTGAGATCGGCCCAACCGGCGGCACCTGAGAGGCGTAAAGGTGGGAGACCGAACCTGCCGTGTGCCAGCTCTGGATCACGTCGGTCGGTCCGTCTCTCTGCTCGAGTCAAACGGAGGATGTGCGTCACAATGCAGCACAAAAACATCAAGCGCAACAACAAAGGTGGAGCTGCAGCTTTGAAGCGTGTTTTCCACACAACAGGGAAGCTTCTCAGACTTCAGAGTTTTCAAGAACTAGCTGCAGGAAATGCTCATAGCCACTGTGAGAACGTGGCCCCACATGTCAGCTGATGTTTAATTTATACTTGCTCAAAGATCTAGACTTGGAGAAATCAGTACAAAAAACTTGACTTTGCTCTCATCTGTCTGAAGGACACTGGTCCAGAGGTGTTGACGTTTGTTCAGATATAACTTTGCAAACGTAAGTTCTGTCGTGTTCTAGCACGGCGGGCTCACTCATGACTGTTCACGAATGCTTCCTGTTGCATGTGGTTCATGTTTGTCAGAAATGCAGGCAGCTGTCTCAGTTTTCTGATAGTGAGGGGCTGCTGGTTATCCTGCGGTGTAGAAGAATGGCCTAAATATGTCCACAACGACTAATGCTCAACAGATCAGCCACTATCTCAGCCACTTAAAGTTCGTGTCATGATATGAGAACAAAGTCTGGTTATATGAGATCATCTAAATATGGCATCAGCATCAGGCCATGTTCCTGCTGCTTTTAAACTTGCCATTTTACTTAAAAAAAAAAAAACCTTTTTAAAAAGAGAAATCTTGTCCCACCTGCTCTCTCCAACGATAGACCGCCATCCAAATGACCCGTTCTGTCCAAAGTCCAGGAGAAAGTTGTTTTAATTAACTACAGGCATTTTTTTACACTCTCATGAGGCTCTTGGATTCATCTGTGGTGTTTTGATACTGTGGATCACAAAAACTTTAACTTCTCCTCTTCTGCAGGTCCTCTCAGCTGTGGGGTTCCTCAAGGTTCTATCCTGAGCCACATGCTCTTTTCATCCAATATGCCGTCTATCAGAAAATACAATATTTATTTCCGTTGTTTTGCTGATGACATCTAGATTAATCTGCCTCTTAAACTGGATTGCAGCAATGATCTTGAATGAAATCAAGACTGAGGTCATTTGGTTTAGTAAATGATAATATTTCTGGTTTTGGCCCCACATAAGTCGTTTTGCTGACAGCTCTGTTGAGATGGACAAACGGATTAGTGCGGCTGTTAAATCTTGCCTTTTCCAGCTGAGATGAGGCCTCATCTTTCTTCCAAAGACCCGGAAAGACTTCTGCATAGTGTTATCACCTCCTAAACAATTAAACCTGGTTTAAACATCTGCGTGGCGAATACGTAGGCCACACGGCTTCTTTGGTGTTTATGCCTCTGTCCTGTTGGTTTGTGTTGCTCTGTAATGACGCCGCCAATCACTAGAGGGTGGAGTGGGTTCTGTATCTGGAGAGAGGTGCAGGTCAAGGTTCAACGAAGCTCACAGTGGAGAGTTTAGATCAACACTCTGATGCTCAAGTGTAACTCGGCCTTTAGTCCAAAACAAAATGGATCACTGGAAGATCACTCCAGGTCTACACATCCCTTCACTGACTCCTCATCCATTTATAAACTGATTCTTAAGAATTTTTTTTCTTCAACAACTGGAGAAAAGAGGATTTCTTTTGGCCTTACTCCCAAACAGTCTTTTCTGAGTGAGGCCTTTCTTTTTTTCTCTCTCTGAGGATTGGGATGTTTAATCTGGGAAGACTGGAAACGTAATCTGCTCTTTTTCTACTTGTGATTAATCTTTGTCACTGTGGAAAGATGGACTCAATTATTTGGAAACGGTCTTTCTTTCCCGATTGATGAGCAGCAGCAGTTTCTCCTCTAAAATCGCTGCTGATGTCTTTGTCTCTTCGTTAACAGCCCTGAATTTTCCAGACCATCAAACTTAAAAAAAAAACCAGGAACTTTGGCAGAGGTTCTTACACTCGCTGATAACAATTATCAAATGCACCTAATTTATATGGAAGCAGGAATGGTTGGACAAGTACATTCAGGCTTTTTTGTTTTTGTTCCCATAAGAATAACCTAATAAATCACAAGTTGCTGATCCACTGAGGTTGGATTAAATCAGGGGTGTCAGACTCATTTTCACTGAGGGCCACATCAGCATCATGGTTGCCCTCGAAGGGCCAGATTGACAGCATGAATGTAACAAAATCCAATGTAAATCAAAATTAATTAAACTACACCTTGTTAAATAACGGTTTCTGTATTTATTATGTATTCAAGTGTCTTTAACTCATTATTATACACTGTAATAAATTCAACTTGATGTTGCTGTGATAACTGCAATTATTCACTTAGAATAACAATACATTGTAAATTGCCCTATAAACTGTATTACATTAGTTGTGTCAACAAAATTAAATGTGTTTAGAGTCAAAAGTCAGCCTCAGTTAAAATTTTTAGTTGACAAAATGAATAAATTCATGTTTTGCATTAGTTGAGCAATAATAGTCTTCGTGCGCATGCGCATTTGGTCCTCTCTAAGGACTTCTGGGAATTTTGCCGATTTGGCATAGACGCCATTACTCTGGAGGGGAACCGATGCCGGAACCATAGACATATATAGATAGACGCCGCATCGAACGCTACTCCCTACTGGCGCTGACGAGATTTGGGCCGCCATCTTAGACCGGTCACCCGCTCCGCTCAGTGTTATTTATCTCATAGGTTTATGAGAGGAGACAGCCTAAGTGGCCAGATGAACACACTCATAAAATTCAATAATCTGTTTTGTGTTTAAGATTTTTTTTATCGATTTTTTAAAGGTTTTTAAAGATTTTTTAAAAACTGAACGAAGGAAGACTACAAAACCAAAAACCAAGGACACAAAACCCCTCAGATCATGACAATATTAAGATTAATCAGACAATATAATGCACTATAGGCTACAGAGTGACATTGAAAAACATAGCAATAGCATATAGCAATATAATTTTCTTCAATAGCAATTCTTGTGTCAGTTGTAATCTAAGTCAGTGTTATGGAATATGACTTATCAAGTCTCAGTTCATAGCCGGGTGAACAATAAACATACTGTAGCATTGTTAACTGCCATTAGCTTAGCGTCGTTTCATTAACGTTACGGTAACAAAGGATCTTTGCTCCTTCTCAACTCTGGTAATATTCAATGAACAAAATACAACCAATATTATAGTAACCCACTGAGCAATATACGTCTCGTTTAAGTTCACACACGAAATTCGCCCGTCTATAATCGGTCTATATTAACGCAAATCTATACGGTACAATTTAATCCATTAATAATTAAATACAAAATAAAACAATAGTAAATTGTATAAATGGTGGCCAAATGCTGGATTAAAACATTTTTAACAGTTATTGATCAATGTACAATGTAGTTTAGATTTAGAAACGGCTAGTCTAAAACTTTCATTTAGACCAGTGGTAGACCGATTTTAGCCCAGACGTCTAGGGACCGTTAGACGTTTATTAGACATTTATTAGACGTCTTTTAGACAGAAAAATATGTTACATCTTACTTGTGAAAAGTAATCCCCTGAGCCCTGCTTCTGATGGTCCGCCGATTGGAGCAGGAATATCCCACACAATGTTCAGGCATGTTCTGTCTATGGTTATAATCCCAGAGAATGACCGGTCCAAGATGGCGGCCGCATTTCTCGTTCCAAACAGCCAAATGCGGCGTCTATCTCTATATATGTCTATGGCCGGAACCACCAGTATTGGGCAAAACCAGCTTGACGCCAAACTTGACTTGTTAAGGTGAGTATTTTTACACCATTTCTGGTAATCTGATACATGTTTTATTTGTCTATTTATTTTGCGTGGTCATTGGCCTGGTGCAGTTATCTCTCCGGTTGTAAAACGCTAGCTGGGCCTACTGTTTTAACCGCGCAGCTGCGTCATTCTGGTAAGTTTTACCTCCAATTTATCAGGATTGGCGGTATCATTGCTAATGCTATAGACCTTTTCGGGCCAGCCCCCCGGAAGTACCCCGTCCACCATTGCTGGGTTGTGCTACAGAGCGACACTTTCACCGGCTCGCAGTGTTTTTCTCTTTCTACAAATATATATTTTTATAATGTCGAGTCGGTCGAGTGGGAATACATGTTCTGTCATAAACTGTGCCAACAATGGCGTGAAAATTCAACAATGGAAGAAGAAAGTATGTGAAATACACAAGCCTTTACTGCACGAAGACTGCCTTGTTTGCAGAACAAGAAGTTAGGAAGACGTGGGTGAAAAATATCAACAGAAAGGACTTTGTTCCAAATGAATACAGCCGGGTGAGTTTTCGTTAACATTCAATCTCGTACTACTCATAGTCTCGCTGAGAGTCCCGGACGATTCTGGCCGAAAGAACAGCAGTATGAGGCTACTGTAGCCCTCGGCACTAGCACAAGCCTATAAATCAATGAATGAATGAATGAATGACTTAGGAGAATGATAAATAAATTAAATATAACATTAACACATAGCCTAATTTACCGCTAGCGTTAATGTTACAGTAGCATAATCTTTATGGCTTGTTGACGTTAGTTATAGCCAGCGTTGCAGCGTTCCACAGTTTTTAGTGTTTGATTATGGGAATAGATCATGCTATTTCCATAACCAATCATTAAAAACAGCCATAAACTACCTTCATCTGTAACTGGAGGTCACTGCCTAACATCATCAATCCAAGACATGTCTGCGTTATCTGTAACAGATCCTCCACGCTGCTGTGTTTGGGTTAGTTGGTGGAGCACCGCACACTCCAGTTATGGCGGGGCCACTAGGGGGCGCATGTCCACAATTTCTAAGTCGAAAAGGTCTATACGTTGCTAGTGCGTTAGCTCGCTGCTTGATTTCGTATTAGGACATCGCGGCAGTAACATGGCGTATTTTGACTGTGTAATGCTTTAGTGACCATAGCGCCGTCACAGACAATGTAAGAGGTTAGTTTTCGCTAATCTAGAGTTAAATTACGCGAAGTGCAATCCAGACTTTGCTGTTGCCAGGGGTGTTTGTACCCGCGCGGAAGAGGGCTTCCCCGGCTACGTTCGTAATCTCGCCCCCGGCTCAGCTGGGCTTTTCGAGTAACAAACACTGTGAACTTTTCCTTGCTGTAAAACTTAGCTGTTACAAATAAAATAGGTTCCGGTGCATTTATTTAGTTGCTTGGCGCTGAATGTTTGGAAAACCAATATTCACTATAAAGGTTAGACTGACTAATACACAATTGTTTTTAGCCTCGTGCGTTTTATAATACTTACTCAAACAATACCAAATACATTACTTGTGTATTGTCCTGAGTACATGTTGAACTTATGACCACAGGACAATATTTGGGAAGGAAGATTGTGGGCACATATTCAACTAAAATGGAAATTATGATGGGGGGGGGGTAATAGGTGTTGTGTAATAGTTGTTACTGTGATTGACTTGGGTATTAAGCTTGTTTATTTTATAGATGTATAATGTTTTTCTTTCACTAATGTAAATAAATGCACTGGTGAATTAGCTTTGGCTTAAGCAAATTGCTTCAGTTTTACATTCATTGTGATGTTACCATAACATGTCTACCTTGATATTTTCTGCATATTGATTTAAAACAAAAATACTGGTACATGCATTTGCCCTGATAACATTGTCTTCTCTTGTCATTCTAGTTATTGAATGAAGTGTCGTTTGTGCAGTTTTGTGGGTTCAAGCCAAGAAGTTCTACTAAAGCATTATCGACTACAACACAGAAGAGGATTCCACTGGCCCTGTATTCACAGAGACTGTGTTTGTACATTCAAGACACAAGGTGCATTGAGGTCTCATCTCAGCAGATCACACAACAGGACAGTGAAAAGACAGCAAATATTATCCTATTTTTTGTGAGTTGTGTGAATTCAAGGAAATCTGCTCTCAGAGTACTTTTATTTCACACCTTCTGAGACATATAAAAAACAAAGAAACTGTGTGCTGCCCTTTTAAGCAATGTAATTATGCCACTAAGAATCCAAAAACATTTGCTGCACATATAAGCAAGAAGCACAGAAACTCAAAGGATGTAAAAAACTGTACTGGAGTTCCGTCTCAAGCAACCATTTCCAGCTCCCCCGACCGGACAGTAAATTCCTCTGAGGAGGCAGAAGCATTACCAAGTAGTTCAAGTCCAGTTCTAAATTCTGCAGAGGACAGTGACAGTGTAAATTATGAGTCTGTTGAACACAAAATAGCCAGTCTTTTCCTTTGCATGCAAACTCTGTTGCGTGTTTCAAAAAGTGCTTCACAAAAAATAGTTGAAGATGTTAATGACATTTTGAATTTCTCACAGTTCATTCTTTTCAAAGACTCAAAGAACAGCTTGCTCAAAACGGGATTAATGCAGAAGATGATGTAATTAAAAATATTAATGATGTGCTTTTCAAAACCAGTCCATTAGTTGCAGCGACTGAACCAAAAGGTGCTTTGTCCACTGATTACAAAAGGAATGTTTATTTCAAAACTCACTTCCCTATAATTGAACCTACAGAGTTTACGTACAAGACTACTGCCAAAAATACATTTGTGTATGTTTCAGTTATTAATGTTTTAGAAAAGTTATTGAAAGACAAGGACTTTTTTGAGAAGTTAGTTTTTGAGGAAGTGAGTGAACAAGGTCAGTATAAATCTTTTAGAGATGGGCAATATTTCATAAACAATCAACGGTTAAGGTTGCAAGACTCAGGCATTTACATATCTTTATATATAGATGATTTTGAGATCTGCAACCCTCTGGGGACATCTAGGAAAATTCATAAAATAACAGCAGTTTATTGGGTTGTGCTCAATTTACCACCCAGGTTTTGTTCTACTTTGCCCTTGATTCAACTTGCCCTTCTTGGAAAAAGTGTTGATGTTACAGTTTGGTTATGATGCATTTTTATACCCTCTCATCAAGGATTTAAACAATCTGGAAAGCAAAGGACTGTTCATAGAATCAGCTAACAAGTTTGTAAAAGGAACTGTATTTTGTGTCTGTGCTGATAACTTGGGTGCTCACAGCCTTGCTGGTTTCACTGAATCATTTAACGCAGGCAAGTTTTGTCGTTTTTGTTGTATTGATCGTGATCAAATTGCAATTGTTAAACCACATAATTTTCAGTTAAGGACTGTAGAACAGCATAACGACTTTATACAAGAGCTCCAGTGTGGTCATAATTCAACTGTGTGTGGGGTCAAAGGAGCCTGTGCGTTGAGTGCTCTGCCTTACTTTCACCCCATCACTGGATTTCCTCCAGACATATTGCATGATTTTTTTGAAGGTGTCATTCCCGTGGAACTGTGTTTATGCCTTAAAGAATTGATCAGAAAGCGGTACATTACATTTGATGGACTAAATAAACGACTAAAATCTTTCCCTTACAAATTTTCAGACAAGATCAATAAGCCACATCAAATTACAAAAGCCAGCATTGGAACAGGAAGACTCAGTGGCAATGGACATGAAAATTGGACACTTTTACGTTTGCTACCTTTTTTTGTTGGCACTCGTATTTCTGAACATGAACCCTCCTGGGAAATATTGATGGACCTCAAAGAAATAGTAGAGATTGTTGTTTCTGGAAGTATATCAGAGGAAAGACTGAGTTACTTGGAGACAAAAGTAGCTGACCATCGCAGACTGCTTATCGAGACTTTCCTTCACTTTAAACTGAAACCCAAACACCACTTTATTGAACATTACAGTTATCTTATGCGCTGCTTTGGACCTTTAGTTGACCTGTGGACTATTAGATTTGAATCCAAGCACAACTTCTTCAAAAAAGTTGTGCATGATGTCCAATGCTTTAAGAATATACTGTTGACACTCTCATCAAAGCATCAACAAATGATGGCATACTTCCTAGATGGGCAAAGTCTATTCAAACAAAAGCTCCATGTTGGTAACATTGACAGAGTGGACATCTACTGCTTGGACCAAAAACTCCAGACACTTCTGAAAGCCAGCGACTGCCATCAAGAGACTGTATCATTTGCCAAGTGTGTTCATTTGCATGGGACCCAGTATGCCAAGGACATGGTCATTTCTGCAGGGGAACTCAGTGGGCTGCCTGAATTCTACAGAATCCTGAACATTGTAGTTGACTGTGAGAAAGTGTTTTTTGTTGCTGGGAAGTTCTCATCTTGGTATATGGAACATTACAGATCATATCAGCTTGACAGCTGCTACACAGAGCTTGCATTACTGAGTCCTGAGGAATTACGACTACCACCCATTAACTGCTTACACCGTGGCCGGAAAGTAGTTGGTGACGCCTGTAACGTGCCTGCTGCATTGAATGTGATGGTATGTAAATTTTATGTATTCTTTGAAACACATTTAGTTTATGCAATTGAAATTGGTTAATTTATATTTTTTGTTTTCACAGGCTTTAATTTTGAGAGTAAATATCAATCTAAAACTTGTCCGAAAGATCACACTCCCGTCTTTCCCTGACTCTGTGGAACACCTTCAAAACGAACTCAAATCAAGGCTAGGACTTGAAGATGAATTCCTCATACAGTATGAGGACCCAGATTTTGACAACGCTCTTTGCAACCTAGTGGATATCAGTGAGCTTCCCACAGATCGAGTTGTCCTGCACCTTGTTTGGAATAACGATACATCAGCGCCTGACCCACAAACTTCATCAGATACTGGCTCTATTTCATCTCTTGATACTGCGAGTGTCCCTTCATCATCTTCATCTTCCTACAGCCCAACTTCAATCATTCAGAACTACATGCGTAGCATTTCACAATGGCCCCATCCATTTCCTATTCCTTCTTTTTCTTATGACATTGATTTAAAACTTCGGAAAGGTAATGAGCAGTATGAGAAAACTGGAGCATGTTTGGATGTACCAAGAGACATGAAGATTAAAATTCTGGACAAGTTGGCCCAAGAAATTTTCTCTATCAAAGCCTACCCTGAGAAGAATGAAATAACATCTGTTGCTATTGAGCTTGTTGCCAAGCACCCCTGTCTCAAAGACCCTGGAAGTGGCTCTGGCTATGGTGGCTGGGAAGACAGTATTAGGTACAAGCTTGGCAACTACCGATCCAAGCTCCGTGCAGCCGGCTGCAATGAGGTCTCAGTCAATCGTAAAAGAAAGAGGGAAGATGATGGTGAATCCAGTAAGTTCACTTTAAAGAAACCAAGACGAGGAGAAGTTAATTTTGTGCCTCAGCATCCAGAGCATTATGATGATGATGCCCTTGAAGAACAAAGATGCATCTTGGTGGATGAAATGAAAAAGAGAGGAAAGGATATGCCTCTAATCAGACAGAAGATGGACCCGACGTTCTCTCTCAGAAGACAAGAAATCGTGGAGTTGCAGCCCCTGGTCATGGAAGTACAGCTGAGATGGCCGGCGCTCTTCTTAGAAGAACAGGTATTCTCTCAGTCACTCACCTGAATAGACTGTCCAAATGCTGTGGTAACATTTTCTTTTTTGTACTCTTGTGTTTTTAGATTTGTGCAGAGTTTATGCGTATCACCACCAAAAACCTGATGGAGACCTTCATGACAGCCCTCGACATGTACTCCATTCGACTGATTCAACTGTTCCGAGCCAGAAAAGACGCTTTTGACGAAAATATGGGTCGCCTTCTGAACAGATTTGATGAGCAGGTATTCAACACTATTCTATGGTTGGACAAATGTAAATTAGATTTACATAGGATTAGCCTTAAACACTTAACATTTGAGGCTTTGCTTTTTTTTTTTTTCATTTTTCTTTTTTTTTTTTTTTCAACAAAGTCCAAAAAAACAATATGAGATAAATTCCAATTTATTGTAGCCACTGAAAGAGACAACAATGGAGAAAATAATTAAATCTAAACTTAATTATTCATTATTATGAGGTTTAATGCCTTCTTGTAGGTAAAAGGATATAAAACATTGCTGCGCGCTGGTAGACATGAAAACAATGTTTACTCTTCTTTGGACCTGACTGTGACTATCCTAGGAGAGAGACATCTCCAGCCTGTCTCATGGACAGATGGAGTTATAGATTAAAGGCAGCTAAAATTGAGATTTAGATTTTGTAGGTTGCCATCTAAATTAATGCTTTGATTTCCAAACGCAAAAACTAGAAATGCACAGATACCACGTTTTCTCAAATCGATATGAGTACTGTTATTTGAAAAAAAAACATACCGATACAAGTACATGGCATTTTCTTCAAGCCTATTTCTAGGTAATCCTGTTCACAACAAATTGGTTTGTAGTTAGCTACTTAACTCATAAGTTACTTTAAATTAAGTAATCTTTTGCATAAATGCACTATTTAACATGTTATCAGAGGTTAGGTTTAAAACTAATGCAATTTTGCGTTATTAACATATATTATTTATAGAGTAAATATGTACCTTGTGCCAACTACTGAAGCCCATGTAGTAATTTCCCAAAATGCACATAAAGCCTGTGTTGTAATTCACTGATTTAATTAGCCATTTAGCCATCAAAGTAGCCATATGGCACAAAGATATTTCTCTACATTACAACTTCACCGGCAAATATGTCCAACATCAAGTCCTCAAACACAACACAGCCATAATTCTGCTTTCACCCACTTGACTTCTACATCCTCCGATATTCCATCCATCCATCATCTTTACACCGCTTAATCCTCATTAGGGTCACGGGGGGGCTGGAGCCTATCCCAGCCGACTCGGGCGAAGGCAGGGGACACCCTGGACAGGTCGCCAGTCCATCGCAGGGCTACATATAGAAACAAACAAGCACACTCACATTCACATTCACACCTACAGACAATTTAGAATCATCAATTAACCTCAACATGTTTTTGGACTGTGGGAGGAAGCTGGAGTGCCCGGTGAAAACCCACGCATACACAGGGAGAACATGCAACTCCACACAGAAAGATCCCAGGCGTCCTAAGCGGGATGCGAACCGGCGATCTTCTAGCTGTGAGGCATCGCTGCTAACCATTGAGCCACCGTGCAGCCTCCTCCGATATTATTTAGCAAAAAAAAAAAAAAAAAACCTTAATACCACATGCTCTCATTTGAAATACAAGTTGCACCAAACAAAATGCTTGGCAGCTAAAGGGTTAAGATGGTTAGCTGTTATTTCTACATCATTCTCTGTAGCCTTACCACACTATGTTGATTTGCTGGGACTTAGCATGCTTGCGCCGCCTCTATTTAAACACTGCTCACGATAGCTTTTACGTTGCTAAATGTTGCTCAGTATGGGTATGCTAAGGGCTTCCAAGTCACGGGATGTGTTTCACAGATTCATTAAGTCCAAAAGCTCAAAAAGTTAAGATTTAGTTGTAAATTAATCTCAACAATGACCAATTAGTTAAGCATTAAATAACGCTCAGAAAATGTATGTATTTTTTAAAGTTTAGGTTCTAGAGCTGGCCTGTCTTAGAGAGAAAAGGTGAAGGAGCAATAGCCTCGTTATCTGTCAGATGACATACTTCTACCATTGCAATATTGTCTAGATTTTCACACTAGAAATTTCAGTTTGAATCTAAGTGATTTTAATGTAATTTTTGTTTTTAGGTGTCAAACATAGTCCATCATCGCCGAACCACCTCTCTTGAAGGATTACCCATATTTGCACGGGACAATGCTAGTGACCTGTTTCTGACTTGTGTGGTGAGTGACTAAAAATAAACAATACAATGTTATTCCTCAATGTTCAAGTAGTTCCTAGCTCATTGATGTCATGCAGCTTATTTTTATAACCCTCATGTCTTCACAGAATACCGATCCAGTTGAGAGTTCAATCAAAGGAGTGAAAGTGGGCATCCTCACTGTACTGGAGGATGACGTTGGACCAGCCTCTGTGCCTGTGGTGGTCAACTGTGCTGTTGTGTTGGAGGAGGACATCATTCTCGATGATCTACCAGACCTTCCCACTGCTTTTGCCTACCTGTTTGGACTGCTTTACTGCCTAAATATGGAGTTTCCTAAACAGCTGAGGTACACTTTTGAAACTGTCCAACACATTTTCATGGAGCTGACACAAACCTGCTCTAGATGGGTGAGAAGCCTCAAAACCAAGCTTTTGATCTAAGATCTACCTTGGTACAACAAGTTAATGTTCAAACATATTTGCTTTTATAAAAGTTAAAAGCTGAAATTATTTTTTAGTTTTCTGTTTGGCTTTTAAAATGTACATAACCTGGTTTGTTTAAAAAAAAAAAAGAGTTAAAAAAATGTACTTTTTCTTACATTGGAGGATCCTGTTTGTACTGATATATGCACACAAGTATTCATTATGTTACTGAATTGATTTCTGGAGCAGCCAGCTGGACAAAAAGGGTAGAAAAACTTGCAAGGACAAGTGTTTCCCTGTTCTGTTTTGTTTTTAGTTTTTGTTTTTTCTCACAGCCGTTAAAGATATTCTCCAAAATGCTGAAGATAAATGGTTTGATCATTTAGTATTGGCAAGTATGCACTTCTAAGAATATTTCCCTTTTGAGTCGAGTACACTGAAACTGTTCTTCCTTTCAATAGAGGTATTTTGAATTCAGGGTTTCTGCAAGGCCTTAAAAAGTCTAAAATGTAAGAGTCTGAATTTAAGGCCTTAAAAAGTCTTAAATCTGGTGATGGAGGTCTTAAAAAGGTTTGCCTATGTCTTATTTTTATCCAGACGTGATTTTTGTTAAAATTCCCCAATCTTTTTTACTTTAAGTTGGAGTTTTTCCATAGTTGTCTCTGTGAAGAAGAAGAAATGTCACATTTTCACCCAGAAAGATAAACGAAAATGCCAAAAAATCGGTTAAATAAAAAAAAAACTTGAGAATGCCAAACAGTCGTCTTAATACATTTATATTTTGTTAGAAGCCCTCTGATAAAACCTCAGTATTGTGACTAACTGTATAGATAGGTAGTGAGTAGGTCTTAATTTTTATTTTTGGTGGCCTTAAAAAGGTCTTAGCAGAAACCCTGGAATTCCAAACGTTTACAATGTGCCTGCATTGATTAAAGAATGTTGCAGTTGTGAATTACTGAACTGCTGTTGATAAAATAATTGACAATAAATCTTGTTTATTGAGGTCAAGGTAATGTCTTTTTATACTGGTACACTGTTACTTTTGCCAACATGTGAAATTAAGTTGATAAAGTGGAAGTAGATAAGTTGAGAAAGCAAAAGAAAACCCTTTGTGTTAATGTACATTTTATAATTAAGGCAAACAGCAAAAGTTGTTGTGTCAATTGAATAAAATGGGTTCTATATGAAGTAGTTATTGAATTGTGCTAAAATATGGATATTAGTTGAGCGAACAAAAAAACATGCATTGCAATATATATGAAATACAAATTCTATGAACAAAAAATAACAAGTTGGAGCAACTATAATCTATAACTTGGCTATTTAAGTTAATCTTTTCAACTCAAAAATGCTAGGGGAACCTGTTGCCTTGATTTTTTTTGTTGAAATAGCTATTTTTTTTATTACAGTGTATTAAACTCAGGGTTTGTGGTTGTAAACCTGCTCTCGCACAGGTGATGGTCAGAAGCGATTCTTTGTTTTTCTTGTAGGCTAAATTTAGCATACTTAGCTCTGTGTTTGCTGTCAAAACGCCAACGGAGATTATACTCTTTCACGACTGACACCCGCCTCATAACACAAAAGACAGGCCTACTGTTTTTTTTCAACTTGAGTTACAAACTTGTATTCATTTTTCTTAAGTTCGTCAGTTCTGAAAATCGTCCTGCTCATAGTTATATACTGTTATCTTGTGGGTAACGACGAAATGCATTGTGGTAGATGAAGTTTATTGTCAATATGCACTTTAAAGCAGCATAAGCTTATTTTAAGTTTTAAAATTTTGGTTTAAAATTTAAGCCAATAATGCATTAGCTCTTGAGGGCCACATAAAATGACGTGGCGGGCCACATTTGGCCCGCGGGCCTTGTGTTTGACACATGTGGATTAGAACATTCTTCATCTCTTACCTGATCTGTTGCAAGGAAATGCTTCACCTCTAAAGTGAAATTAAAGCCTAATCCTGAAACCAAAGCGAGCCCACGTAGAGAACAAAGAACCGGGGGAAATGAAACGTCCCGGATTTACAGGCCCACTCTGCTGAACTGGTCCTCGCGCACATGAACCGAAGACGCGCGCGTGCACGTTTGTGCAGAGACTGAGAACAGGCTGTAACACAATGTTCCTTAATTAAAGTGTTGGACGCAGCCAAACGGTGTTGAACTGAACATTGCGTGACCTCAGACCAACTCGCTCGGTGAAATCCAGCTGCGTTCATGAACAGACTTGCTCCTGAAAGTTCACTTCATCTGGTAAAACGCCGGAGGAGCAGCGTCTTTATCTGCAGTGCAACAGTTGAAATGAACCATAAACGGTAAACTTTTATTCTGGGAAAACCCCGTTGGGTGTGTCTCTTTGGTTTTTTATCCACAATATAACACAATCACTTACTGTAGCAGTGGGTAGTCAGTGTGTGTGTCGTGAGTCTAAAAACGTCACAGGTAATTCAGAGTTTCCTCCCTACAGATGCTGGACCTTCAGCTTGTTCATTAACATTTGTACCTTCAGTTCTGAAACCTGTTGGGTTTAAATCAACCAACCAACTTAGTCATTTAAGAGAATTAAATTCTCGTCTTCTAAAAACCTCTCCGGGCCATCGTTCATCCGTGACATCGGTTCTGTAACGTTTGGCTGGATGTGAGCGGAGCTCATAGAAGTGGGTTGGAGTCGGGGTCTCGACCTCTCAGACGTCATCTCGCCACTTCTGTTGGTCACATCGGTGAACACCGCTCTGCTCCACTGATGGCCCTACTGAGCTCTTCCTTTTCTCTTCCCGTCATGCTGATCAACTTTGTCTCACTGGTGTCACATGGGAGTATCCTGCTCGCCGTGGCGTTTGTGTTCACGAAGGCTCAATGTTTCACCTACCTCCTCCAGACGACCGGACCTTCCAGACTACAAGTTGCACTTCCTTCAGTAGTTTGGCTGGTCCTGCTTTTTATATGTCGAAGCGACTTATGTCAAAAAAAATCTTCCATGTCTCCATGACAACAGGACATTGTCTACACTCATGACTATGAACTCTGCTACTGAAAAAATGAATTTGCAGAATTTAAAGTGAAGATGATAAAAAAAATCTGCAGCTGAAAACAGTAATGGATGAGAAACTAGTCAGGGACAGAAGAAAAGCAGAGGAACCTCTGACAGCTATGAAACAATCAAAGAAGGAGAACCAGGGACTGAAAGATGGACAGGGATGGAGGAACGAGTCCACAGATGGAGGACTGAGTCCATGCTGGAGGGGCGAGCCCACAGACGGAGGACCGAGTCCATGCTGGAGGGGCGAGCCCACAGACGGCGGACCGAGTCCATGCTGGAGGGGCGAGCCCACAGACGGAGGACCGAGTCCATGCTGGAGGGGCGAGCCCACAGACGGAGGACCCGAGTCCATGCCGAAGGGGCGAGCCCACAGACGGAGGACCCGAGTCCAGGCCGGAGGGGCGAGCCCACAGACGGAGGACCCGAGTCCATGCCGGAGGGGCGAGCCCACAGACGGAGGAACGAGCCCACAGACGGAAGGAGCCCACATACGGAGCCGAGTCCATGCTGGAGGGGGCGAGGGGAGCCCACAGACGGAGGACCGAGTCCATGCCGGAGGGGCGAGCCCATGCTGGAGGGGCGCGCCCACAGACGGAGGACCGAGTCCATGCCGAGGGGGCGAGACGAGGACCGAGCCCCCAGGAGGGACAGACGGAGGACCGAGTCCATGCCGGAGGAACGAGCCCACAGACAGAGGAGCGAGTCCATGCCGGAGGAACGAGCCCACAGACAGAGGAGCGAGTCCATGCCGGAGGGGCGAGCCCACAGACAGAGGACCGAGTCCATGCCGGAGGGGCGAGCCCACAGACGGAGGACCGGAGTCCATGCCGGAGGGGCGAGCCCACAGACGGAGGACCGAGTCCATGCCGGAGGGGCGAGCCCACAGACGGAGGACCGAGTCCATGCCGGAGGGGCAGCCCACAGACGGAGGAACGAGCCCACAGACGGAGGAGCGAGTCCATGCTGGAGGGGCGCGCCCACAGACGGAGGACCCAAGTCCATGCAGGAGGGGCGCGCCCACAGATGGGGGAACGAGTCCAGAGCTGGAGGGGCGAGCCCACAGACGGAGGACCCAAGTCCATGCAGGAGGGGCGCGCCCACAGACGGAGGACCGAGTCCATGCTGGAGGGGCGAGCCCACAGATGGGGAAACGAGCCCATGCTGGAGGGGCGCGCCCACAGATGGGGGAACGAGTCCAGAGCTGGAGGGGCAAGCCCACAGACGGAGGACCGAGTCCATGCTGGAGGGGCGCGCCCACAGACGGAGGACCCAAGTCCATGCAGGAGGGGCGCGCCCACAGATGGGGGAACGAGTCCAGAGCTGGAGGGGCGAGCCCACAGACGGAGGACCCAAGTCCATGCAGGAGGGGCGCGCCCACAGACGGAGGACCGAGTCCATGCTGGAGGGGCGAGCCCACAGATGGGGAAACGAGCCCATGCTGGAGGGGCGCGCCCACAGATGGGGGAACGAGTCCAGAGCTGGAGGGGCAAGCCCACAGACGGAGGACCGAGTCCATGCTGGAGGGGCGAGCCCACAGATGGGGAAACAAGCCCATGCTGGAGGGGCACGCCCACAGATGGGGGAACGAGTCCAGAGCTGGAGGGGCGAGCCCACAGACAGGTCCTTGAACAGCTGCTGCTGGAAGGGGCTCATCAACGGTGCTATTATCACCTGCTCTTATTGACCCATGAACCTTGTGTCGTGGAAAATATTATCTGAAGAAGAATCCAGTAGAATAACAAATATAACAACTGCGTTCACAATGATTTTTATTAAGTCAAGTCAAGAATATATCATGCGCATGGAGAGAGAAAAGATTTCTCTCTGGCAAAAGGCAGAGAGACAGAGAGTTTCAAGCAGAAGCACCAGAAGCCCATATATGGTCATGTTGTATTACTGATAGTGAACAAAGAACAAAAAAAGGCTTATTTTATGTTTCGTAGTCTCATATCTTAGTTATTCGACCTTGCAGGTGTCTGTGAGAACAGGATGATATTCGGTTCACAGTAGCACACGAACTTAACTGATGTGCAGGCGAGTATAAAAGGTTATATGAGTTCAGCAGGTTACATGGGGTTAGCTGCATTTTAGGATATATGGGCCTAAATACCAAAGTTATGAGATTAGCTGCATTTATGAAGTAAGAGCCTAAATTTCATTTACAATTCCTCCCTTTTGATCCACTAGGATCAACACTAATGGAGAAATCAGCACAAATAAAACACCAAAAGGGAAAAAATAATCATCCAAAAGTACAAAAGTACCTGAATAAACAACCACACTATAAAAATGGCAGAAAGTCGAAAAACACATCACAGGAAAATTATGAAATGGGCAAAGGTAATAGCAGCCAGGAACACTTTAAAACTGGCACACCTTAGGTTTAAGGCAGTTCATCATTAATGGCTAAAGAAATACCTAACAGAGCATTTTTTGACCGAGAAGTAATGTTTTCTTTATTCACACAAAGTAACCATGAAGCGGGAATTAGACCCAGATCCAGAAACCCCAGCATGAGTCGGTGTCCTGCGTGTTCTTCCTCTGAGGTAGGATGGGGGACACATTACCTGTCAAATTAACAGTCAGCAGATTGATCGCCGTAGGACAAGCTGGATATGGGAATGGAAATTGTGCTTGTAGTGTTCAGTGGGAGACAGACCTGCACACCAAACAGGTTTTTGACGTCTAGGGCTGCTGTGGGGTTTGGGCAAAGGGGCGTTCCTTCTACGTCTGGAAAGGGACGAAGAAGGGGCAGTTGAGGGGGCGCAGTGGGGCCAGATGAGTTGGAGAAGTTGTCAGGAGGGGCAGTGGCAGGAGTGGTGACACGTGATGACGTCAGGATGATGGGGAGCACAATGACAGCGCTCAGGAGGACAAGGACGCACACGGAGCCTAAGAGAGACCAGCCATGTATCCTGAAAGGATACCAGGGCCGCCGACGATCCGTGGTGACGATGGGGAGGAGCTTGGCACGCTACTGTAGCAGTGGGACACTTATTTCATTCCACACTGATCTTGCTTGAGAGCGAAGACCTTAGGGAACAGGATCAGACTGCTGGTCAGCAGGGGGGTCAGCTGGGGCAGGGACCCCACAACAATGTGGTGCGTGGACCCACGTGGCACGTTTGGCAACCTTGACTGCAGTTTGAGTGACCAGGAGGATCTGGTAGGGGCCAAGCCAGCGCTGATGGTCCCACCTCTGCCTTTTGAAGCGTTTCAACAGCACATAGTCACTTGGGCGCAGTGAGTGCAGTTGACCCTCAGCTGGGTGGGGAAGAGCTGCAAATACCTGAGAACGGATGTCTGACGGGGTTTTAGTAAGGTTAGTACAGTGGGTGAGAATACTGCTTTCACACAGGGCTGTCTCTGGTGGAGGAGCCCTGGGGGGCGCCAGTCCAACGTTGGGAGGGGCTGCAAACAAAATTTCAAAAGGACTCAGGTTGGCCCTGCCTCTTTTCCTCACTCTCATGCGCATTAGCACAAGAGGGAGGGTTTTGTTCAGGGCAAATCTGTTTCCTTACAACACTTAGCAAGTTTGTTCTTTAAAGTACCGTTCTCTCGTTCCACAGCTCTACCATTGGCTGGGTGATAGGCACAGTGTTTTCTGACATCTATGTCAAGGTGAAGAGAGATTTGAGAGATGGCTTACATTCAGAGGGAGAAAATCCAACAAAGTCCATAATAGTATGTTCAAACGGTCTGATTGGTGGGGGATGAGAGGCCTGTTGTGCATTTTGGATTTGCCTACCTGGGTTATGGGTGGCACAAATCATACGAGATTGGCAAAATTTTTGTGCATAAGCCGCAAAAACTTTTGTAAAACAACACTCAGCTATTGCACTTAACATTCCCCCTTTTGACACGTGGTCAAGACCACGTGTCAAGTTAGCATAGTGGGCAAAAAGAGCAGAAGGCAAGCAGGGTTTACCATCTGGCCCAAACCATCCAGGAGGGAAAAAATGGGAACCTGCAGCACGCCAGGCCTTTTGTCAGTAGCTGAAGCCAGTGATTGCAGAGCTGTGAGAGGAGACGTACTTGAGGGAGAGCTGTCGGCCTGGACACAGGAAGCTGCAACAGGAAATGGTGTCAGTGCAGCTGCCTTAGCTGCAGCATCTGCACAAGAGGTCACTGTGGAGACAGAATCAGAGGCGTTAGCGTGAGCTGCACATTTGCATACAGCAACTTGGGGAAAGCAGCAAGATGGCATCCAGGAGACCTGCAATTTAAGAACAATGGAGAATGGGCTTCCTGTCAGATTTCATGAAACCAAAATCGTGTACTACACCAAATGCGTAACGAGAGTCGGTGTAAATGGTAACTGAGCGTTCCTCTGCGAGCATGCATGCACGAGTTAAGGCCACAAGTTCAGCAGCCTGCGCAGAGTAATGGGACGGCAGAGGCGCGGACTCTACTGTGCCATGGTCTGAGCAGACGGCGAAACCAACACGGAAGTGACCAGTGAGGGCATCACGAGATGCAGAGCCATGAACATACAGGATTGGGTCTGGATCGGTCAGAGGGCTGTCCAAGAGGTCAGGGTGAGGAGTGCAGGTGAGAGAGAGCTCAGCCACACAGTCATGAGGGGTGCCCTCATCAGGGGTTGGGAGAAGAGGCAGGATTCAGAACAGTGCAGCTTTTCACTGTGACAGTGGGCAGTTCTAAAAGACAGGTGTGATACCTGAGAAAACAAGGCAGAGAGAAATGAGAGGTTCTGTGTTCCAACAGGATCATGTGGACCTCGTGCGGGACCAAAAGAGTAGAGGTGCAAACCCCACTATGTCACGAGAGGATGCTAGAGCCTTCCCCGCCGCCGCTATGGCACGCAGGCAGCGTGGAAGGCCAGCAGCCACAGGATCAAGTTTACAAGAGAAATAGGCCACAGATCAGAGGACACCAGCATGATCCTGCAAGAAAACAGAAGTCATACATGAGCCTTGTTCATCAACAGTTTGTGTGAAGGGTCTGGATGGGTCAGGAAGACCTAAAGTGGGTGGAGACTGTTTCAGATCAACAAAAGATTGTTCAACTTCATCTGTCCAGATAAGCTTAGAAAACATGGGCTTCAACTCACCAAGGGGTTTGGAGAGTTCAGAGAAGTTAGGCACAAAGGCCTGCAGTAGGAGCAGAGGCCAATGAAAGACAGGAACTGTTTGACAGTTTCAGGGCGAGGGGCCTGCTGGATGGCTGTCAAATGTTTGAAGGACAGGCTTTTCCCATCTGCACTGATGTTGTGACCTAAAAAGGTAAACAGCAGGTTGACAAAATTGCATTTTGTGTCTGCTAACCTTGTGACCTTCAGCAGCAAGATGGTGAAGGAGTGCAACAGTGTCAGTGACACACTGTTCACGTGTAGGAGAACAAAGCATGAGGTCATCAACATACTGCAGGAGGGCAGAGCCAGGTGTTGGAGAAAAGGATGAGAGTGAGGCTGCCAGTGCTCTGTTATAGACAGTGGGAGACTCACAGTAGCCCCGGGGCATCCTGGTGAACGTGTAACAACGACCATCAAACTGAAATGCAAACCAAAACTGGGAGTCTGGGTGGACAGGAACAGAGAAAAATGCATTAGACAGGTCAAGGACAGAAAACCACTTAGTTCCTGCTGGAACATTGGACAAAATGGTGTAGGGGTTAGGGACTGAAGGGGCTCGAGTGTGAACAGCTGCATTGACAGGGGTTAAATCCTGAACAAAGCGCCATTCCTCTGGAGCTGGAGGGGGTCTGTATTTCCTGACAGGTAAGATAGGTGTATTTACAGGAGAGTCATTGCAGGGAACAATAACGCCAGCCTTCAGAAAAGCATCAAAAACGGGGTGATAGCTTCCTGTCTTAGGGGGTATTGAGCTCGCCTGGGGCAGAAATGAGACGTAGGGGTGACAACAAGGGGCTCACAGTTGCGTATGAGACCAACATCATACTTGTGAGTGGCCCACACAGAGTCAGGCACTCCAGCAAGCTCAGGGAAGGAGGGGGAGCTGGTAAGAAGGGGCACCTGCAGTAACGCAGGAGACTGGAGGGCATACACAGAACGGAGGGCAGAGAAATCACACTCATGATTTTTTTGAAGACAGAAAGAGATGGAGAGAATTGAACGTCAGGGTCAGACGTGGGCTGCCGGTCAGATGTAGAGTTACACTGCTTGACCCAGGGGCCCAGGTCACGCCACTGATCAGTGGGGGACTTGGCCAGAGAAATGTGAGGGTCACTATCAGAAACCCTGTAAAGGGTGAGCTGCTCAGAAGACAGAGAGGTGGAGAGGGCGCTGCGCATTGCAGACCAGTAAAGTCTGCAGGATCGGACAGTCATTTACAGGATCAAAGAACTTTTCTTGAAAGTCAAAGTCAGGTGATCTGGATACATGAGCAGTGCAATGGAGGCAGTCAGGCTTCATGAAGCAAGCCTGTGGTGACACAAGTTCAGTTGCCATGGTGATGAGGGGAACAGATTGCTGTAAATTAATCCACTACTGACAAATTTGAGTGGCTGAGGTCTCAGCACATCCTGAACTAGGGTGAAAGGACATTCATTAGAAGTGGTGACCTCCATGCCTTCAGGTGTAGAGCATAGCTCAATGCCCAAAGTTAGCATGAGGTACCTGCCCAATAAATTGAAAGGGCAACAACGAGAATAAAGAAAAGAATGTTTCACAGCGGGCAAGGTGTCGAATGAGCACGAAAGGGGGAACAGTAAAATTTTCTTTCACTTCGTCACCACTAGAGCCCACAGAATAGAGATATCTACCACTAAGTTTAACACCAGGCAGGTCTGACATGCGTATTACAAAATATGTGGTATCAGAATCAACAATGAATACAATCACTTTTCCACTTTTTCACTTGTAGAATGGGAAGCTTTAAAACGCCGTCCACAGTTGGCATGTATATGAGAGTGTGAGTGTGTGTGTGTGTGTGTGTACTCATCTGCAGCAATGGAAGATACCCGAGCCGATGTGCCAGCCGGAACTCCACCCCGTCCCGCCTCTCAGTCCGAATAATGATGATGATGAGGAGAAGTTGCCTCTGCCTTTACCACGCCCATGGCGTCGGTTCTGGAAAGTCTTAACAGGACAGGTTCGAGCCCAATGTCGCTGAGGCCACAATAGAAACAGACATCAGCTTGGGGGTGTGGTTGAGAAGGAGGGGCAGTAACGTCATGGCCAGGCATTGAAGGGAGGGGGGCAGGCGTTGGAGCAGGAGCAGAGGTCACATGCCTGAGGAGACGCAGTTGACGGTGATCAGTGTCTTTCTGTTTGATTCAGTTCTGGCTTTCTTGTCGTTTTCCTGCTCCTGCTCATGGCATGCACGTCTCAGCACATCAGCGAGGCGGACAGAAGAGTCTTTCCAACCAACACAACACTTTTTAGTGGCCTCAGACAGAGATGAGTGCATACCTTCAAGGAAAGAGTTCTTTAGGAGGGCCTCGTAGGTGGTCATAGTGTTGCCAGGATATTCGGTGGGCCGTGTTGTTCCGCTGTAGTCGTCGAAGATGGTCTGGAGATGGACAAGATAGTCCTCACAAGTCTCTCCCTCCTTCTGCACACACACACACTGACCTTTGAAAGATCGCAGGTGGTCTGGAAGTTCTCAGTGATGCCAGCGAAGAGAGTGTTGAGCTTTTCTTTGTAGGCCTTGTTAGCTGAGCCCTCTGTGTCGTCTGTTAACCAGTCAGGTGAAGAGGGCTTACGATGTGCAGAAAAATGGTCACGGATGAGAGCAAACTGAGCAGGAGACATGAGATGAAACATGACACGAGCCATTTCAGATGACGTTGGAGTAAAGTCTCTCACAAACTCACGAACAGCCTTAGCCAAGGCTACACCACCCTTGTCAGGCTGAGGGAGGTGCTGGGCAGCTTTGAGGATATCTTCAGTAGTCCAGGGTCGGTAGACATAAGCCTGACCGGAGGATCCAGGTCGTTCAGGCTGTCGTTGCTCTGCTGGAAGTGGAGGCGGTGATGGAGGGGGGCAAAGGCAGCGGCAGAGGGGAACAGTTTGAGGCAAAGCTTGCGGTTGAGGCATATAGGGCCGGGGTGTACTGTCCAGCAGCAGATCGGCTCCCCATCCAGTCTGCAGAGAAGGACACAAAGAACAAGAGGCAGTTTCTGCTTTCTTTTTGACATTTTCATCACATTCTGCTTCCCATTTCTTCAAACATTCTTCCATTCTCAATATACAAAGTGCTTCTACAGTCTTGCCTTTTTTCTGTTCAAACATTGCATCTCTCTTTTCAACCAAAGCCTTTCTCAGTTTTTCCAGCTGATTCTTACTCAGTGATCCTCCTTCAGGAAACCCAAAGTTTTCACTCCAGTAAGGCAAAAATTCACACACATCATAACAAAACTTGTTTTTCATAAATAACGTCAAGTCCGAGTCAGGTTGTTGTGGTCGTTGTCCTTTAGCTGTATTATTCCCCATTACACCTGGTGTGCACCAGGATTTTGAAATCACCTGGTCTTGTCGATTCTCACTCACAGGACTGAAAATAATCTGGCTCTTGCAATGCAATTCACAGATAACCTGGTCTTGTTTAGATTGACTCACAGGACTGGTCTGGTGCTGTTAGATAAATTCACAGGACGCAGCTATCCTGATCTTATTTAATCAACTCACAGACTTTTGTTCTGAACTCACGGGGGCTGCTTTAAATCCGGTCTCGTACAGAAATCCTCACGGGACTCAAACCCGGTCTCGGACAATTTCCTATGTTAAGAGAAAATACAGGACAACGACCACACACAAAAATGAAAGCAGTTAACCAGGGGATTAGGAAAATTAAAATCCCTTTTTCTTAACTCTTATGAATTGATTCTAAATTTTGGATGAAATGAGTCTTTAAATAAATCCAAAATTGGTTTAAAATTTATATTAAAAACTTCTCACCGGATTCTTTCTTCACTTGAAGTTCGAAGATTCAGTCGTGGTCGATCGGAACCATTGACCGTAGTCCTCCACTCTGTTCTACATGAGGTTTTGAGGATAACCCAACTGTTGGGTTAGGCGTGCACTCCACTCCAGTCTCCGGTTCCGACGGACACACTCCGAATCCCACCTTCTGACACCAAGATTGTCGTGGAAAATATTATCTGAAGAAGAATCCAGTAGAATAACAAATATAACAACTGCGTTCACAATGATTTTTATTAAGTCAAGTCAAGAATATATCATGCGCATGGAGAGAGAAAAGATTTCTCTCTGGCAAAAGGCAGAGAGACAGAGAGTTTTAAGCAGAAGCACCAGAAGCCCATATATGGTCATGTTGTATTACTGATAGTGAACAAAGAACAAAAAAGGCTTATTTTATGTTTCGTAGTCTCATATCTTAGTTATTCGACCTTGCAGGTGTCTGTGAGAACAGGATGATATTCGGTTCACAGTAGCACACGAACTTAACTGATGTGCAGGCGAGTATAAAAGGTTATATGAGTTCAGCAGGTTACATGGGGTTAGCTGCATTTTAGGATATATGGGCCTAAATACCAAAGTTATGAGATTAGCTGCATTTATGAAGTAAGAGCCTAAATTTCATTTACACTTGGATGTTCATTTTTGTTCCTCTTCATGACGTATTTTTTGACAGATCCGGCTTATAGTCTGGAAAATACGGTTTTCTCGGCTTCTGTTGACAATGTGAAGGGTTTTGCAGCCTTCCGGTACTTTCGTTTTTTATGAAGGTACCAGACTATTGATTGGGTCTCATTTCAGCTTCTCGTTGTCCTCCAGCATCACGACATTGTCCTCCAGCAGCTCTGACGTCTCCTTGGACTTCATCTTGGTAGCTCCAGTCAAACAGCTGCCAAATAACATCTCCAGACATTTTAGCCGCCTAATTCGTTTTATAGTGCCGAGGGAACGGGCATTTAACTGTCCAAATGCTATTACAGACACTGAATGTGAACATTTTCTTTTTCTATCCATCACATGCCACATATTTCTGTCGGAGCAGAAACGTCACGTGGATTTAAATGAAATCCAATAAACAGGTCGGGCCAGTGAGGTAGGGTAAAGATCAGTATGCTTTTAATAAGATATCAGTGCAGAAACACAAACTTTTTACTGGGTTAAAGTCCCCATATAGTAATAACAATGATAACAATATATAATAATAATAATAATAAGATCATATGAATTTTAACATATTAAAAAAAATGGAATTAGCTAATATAACTGTACTGTATGACATTGACAATAACAGAATACAAGTAGTTGAACATGGATCCCATCAGGAATAACACACAAAAAAACCCTGTTGTTACATGAACAGATAAAATGCTGATATTGTCTTAGAGGAAGCGCGGTGAGTGGATTTTCTCCTAAATGATTTGTCGCTGTAGCTTTTACTGGAAAACCCTTCAAGCAGCACAGTATGTTGAGCACTAATTCAGCTGAAACCGAAGCCCCGCCCCTTTAAAGTTGGCTTCTCCTCGACAGGGATCGACCGATTTTTCTTTAGCCTCCGACCTGACGCCCGTCTCACACTTTGTGCTTTAAAAAATCTTTTCTTTTCCCTGATCTGAGCCAAAGGAGCAGAAGCTTTATTTAAGATTAAAAAAAAGAGGCAAGAGTTTCTGTCTCAAAGTCTATACCTACTTCCATTTATCCAACTCTTGTCACGTACGTTAATTCAGCTCACTTCTAATCTGATTCACTTGGAAAAGAGAGAAAAAACAAGTCCATCCTCGGTGCTGTTCTTTTCCTCTGTGCTTCAGCCCGTCTTTGGTCTCCAAAATATTAACATCTGGACAATATTGCACTTTTAATTATTTTCATTGCCATTTCAAAACATGCTTACACATGCAGTAAGGTGCTTTTTCTTCAAAAATCTATAATTCTATGATTCTAAAAAAAAAAAAAAAAATCAAAAGACTATACATCATCCTAAACACAGCAAACGCTTCCTTGGCAGTTTGTTTTAAGTGTGATGAACCTTTTTATTAACTGGAACAAAGACAGTGGCGTGAGGAGGAAGAGGAGTGGCGTGTTGAGCGGCCGGGGAGTCGTGCATCAGTGGGCAGGCTGAGCAGGAAGTCTCCGGGCGCGTCGCTCAACTCCACATCACGTGGTTTTAAACGCTCCACGCCAGCGGGCGAACCCCCGCTCTGGCTTTTATTCCATTTTAGCATCATAGAGCTTTTATTTTAAACGGTGCTGTCGCCTTATTTACCTCTTCGGCACAGAAAACCCGATGGCTCTTTTGAATCCTGGATGAGTCGTGGCAGGGGGCGCGGTTCGGTATGTTCCGTACCGATGGAAATGGGTGCTAGATGGACTAGTTCCAGACCCGTTTCAATGTTTAAGTCAGCGGGTACGGCTGGCCAGGCTGCCATCTATGTTATCAAAATCTATATCGGCACCAAACTTGAATGACGTTTTCGCTGAACTTTATGACACATGTCACAGGAAGCGTGAAACTCCATCAGGGTTGGCTCCGGTGCTTTTGGGGCTGCAGGAACCATTTTAAGGTCATTTCTGAAGGAAGATCTCCTCGTGACTGGTTTCAGTTCATAGACCTGGTCTGGGAGCAGCTCTATGAACATTTCTATCCTGATGGAAACCATCTGCAACGCAGCCATGTGGTGACGGGTCGAAACTACACGACAAATCTGCAGCGTTTGATCCAGAACTGCCACTACAAAAAAAAATTTTAAAAAGAGCCTGTAAACATTGATTTTGAAAAAAAAATCTGGCCACGTGAACTAAAGTTCTTGATGGTGGCTTGTAAAAAAAAAACATCTAAAAGACAGCAGGAGTGACGGGGAAGCTGGTGGTTTATGGAGCCGATATGACCGCGGGGGAGCCTCCAGAACCGTTTGGTCCAAACATGACATCTGATGGTTTGACGAGCCAATCAGGACTTTAATAATGTGGGAATAACGTGAATAGAGCTGATGACGCTTCAAAGAGTCCGTGTTATAACCGTCTGCTTCCTACAAAGAAGAGACCAGCCTGTAAAGTGCGCGTGACTAAGTTATGGGCCACTTTTCAAATATCCGCCTCGCAGCCATCCTCCGAGTCCATGCTGGAGGGGTGAGCCCACAGACGGCGGACCGAGTCCATGCTGGAGGGGCGAGCCCACAGATGGCGGACCGAGTTCATGCTGGAGGGGCGAGCAAATATACGCCTCGCAGCGACACCGGGGCCAGAATATCCTCACGTGTACATTTTTAAGACTAACTGCAAAAATAAAAAGCTCAGCGTTTAGCGTGGAGTCAAAATCATTTCTTCCTCTTCCTGGAAAGCCAGCGAGAAGCTCCATCAGCAGACGGTCGGGTCCACCTGATGAGCTGCCAAGACCCTTTTCCTTTAAAAAACCCTCAAATCTCAACCCGCCGTCACCAGGAAGGCGTCCTAACAGGGTCCTAGGAGGAGCCGAACGAAGGAACCGTTGACGGGGAAACCTCCAGGGGTTATTATCGAAGGTCTTCCCAGAAACTACCACCTCCGAGAGCTTCCTGACCTTCTGTACTATCCAAACTGTGATGAAAGTTTTTGCTTCCATCTCTTTAAAGTGAACTTGATATCAAATTTAAAGCTGCAAACCTCCCGGAAGCTTCCTCGATAATACCCCCCCCCCCCCCCCCCCCCCAGAAGTTCAGGATGCCACCTACAGGTTGGAGTGAACAAACTGTGCACTTGAAGGGTGAAGTCGGTATGTTCAGTTTGTAAAGTCACGATAAGGCACATTGTATGGATTCAAACGGTAACGAGCACAACATAAAGCAGAGGACATTAAAATACAGTGTTAGTGGATCCAAGACATGTAATAAGTTCAAAAAATGACACATACGTGGTCTATGAAGCACCATTGCTTTTATATACGCAACTTAAACTACGCGATTATGTGGCAGCTTCACCTTCCTTACAATATTCAAAATGCTACATATCTGAAAACTTAGAAAACTAATATTTAGATTTTTTTTTCTTTTTTCGTGTTTCTTTTAAAGCAAGAACAACAGTACTGGCCAGCCAACAGATTCAGATACTTTAGGATAAAAATAGGGAAAGAAAAGAGTCACCACAACACAGAAACAGCAGTGAGGGACCTGGTCTACCAGACCTGGTCCAACAGACCTGGTCTACCAGACCTGGTCCAACAGACCTGATCCAACAGATCTGGTCTACCAGACCTGATCCAACAGACCTGGTCTACCAGACCTGGTCCAACAGACCTGGTCTACCAGACCTGGTCCAACAGACCTGATCCAACAGATCTGGTCTACCAGACCTGATCCAACAGATCTGATCCAACAGACCTGATCCAACAGACCTGGTCTACCAGACCTGGTCTACCAGACCTGGTCCAACAGACCTGATCCAACAGATCTGGTCTACCAGACCTGATCCAACAGATCTGATCCAACAGACCTGATCCAACAGACCTGGTCTACAGACCTGGTCTACCAGACCTGATCCAACAGACCTGATCCAACAGACCTGGTCTACCAGACCTGATCAACAGACCTGATCCAACAACCTGGACCTGATCCAACAGACCTGGTCTACCAGACCTGATCCAACAGACCTGATCCAACAGACCTGATCTACCAGACCTGATCCAACAGACCTGATCCAACAGACCTGGTCTACCAGACCTGATCCAACAGACCTGATCCAACAGACCTGGTCTACCAGACCTGATCCAACAGACCTGGTCTACCAGACCTGATCCAACAGACCTGATCCAACAGACCTGGTCTACCAGACCTGATCCAACAGACCTGATCTACCAGACCTGATCCAACAGACCTGATCCAACAGACCTGGTCTACCAGACCTGATGCAACAGACCTGGTCTACCAGACCTGGTCCAACAGATCTGGTCTACCAGACCTGATCCAACAGACCTGATCCAACAGACCTGGTCTACCAGACCTGATCCAACAGATCTGATCCAACAGACCTGGTCTACCAGACCTGATCCAACAGACCTGGTCCAACAGACCTGGTCTACCAGACCTGATCCAACAGACCTGGTCCAACAGACCTGGTCTACCAGACCTGATGCAACAGACGTGGTCTACCAGACCTGATCCAACAGACCTGGTCCAACAGACGTGGTCTACCAGACCTGATCCAACAGACCTGGTCTACCAGACCTGATCCAACAGACCTGGTCTACCAGACCTGATCCAACAGATCTGATCCAACAGACCTGGTCTACCAGACCTGATCCAACAGATCTGATCCAACAGACCTGGTCTACCAGACCTGATCCAACAGACCTGGTCCAACAGACCTGGTCTACCAGACCTGATCCAACAGACCTGGTCTACCAGACCTGATCCAACAGACCTGGTCCAACAGACCTGGTCTACTAGACCTGATCTACCAGACCTGATCTAACAGACCTGGTCTACTAGACCTGATCTACCAGACCTGATCCAACAGACCTGGTCTACTAGACCTGATCTACCAGACCTGATCTAACAGACCTGATCCAACAGACCTGGTCCAACAGACCTGGTCTACCAGACCTGATGCAACAGACCCGGTCTACCAGACCTGATCCAACAGACCTGGTCTACCAGACCTGATCCAACAGATCTGATCCAACAGACCTGGTCTACCAGACCTGATCCAACAGACCTGATCTACTAGACCTGATCCAACAGACCTGGTCCAACAGACCTGGTCTACCAGACCTGATCCACTAGACCTGATCTACTAGACCTGATCTACCAGACCTGATCTAACAGCATCTACAGGGGTGAGGCCAAAGTACCAGGACACATAGACACTAAAAACACCATGTTCCACATCAGTTCTCTTTAAATACACAGCGTGGATGTTTACAAAGGTCTATAGTTTATACTCAAAAGTGGTCACCACACAAAGACGTCTACCTTTTAAAATAGAGTGGAATTAAAAAAAGAAAAACACCCAGGAGGAGAAGCACGGTTGGCGTGTTTCACTGAGTCTTCTCTTGATCCACGGTCGCTCTAAAGAGGGGGCAACCGAGGTTTCGGGAGCCGCTCGAGCAGCCGCCGCCGCCGCACCAGACGGCAGGAGAGCCCCCCTGATTGGCTGACGCGCTCCTCTGAGCCCTCCAGAGACCCCGCCCCCCCGTGATTGACTTAAACCAAGCCCAAGACCAAATCCTGCATACGACCATCTGTAAAGATGCCGACTTGTGTGGCTTCATTTCGCTTTTGCAGACTGTTTGAACATCCGTAGCGTATCATCTGGTATTTCTCTTTACAGTGATTTAGCAAACTGGACAGTTGCAGCTTACGAATGATTATAAAGACGTTTCTGTGCAAAACTTCACAGACAGCAGGGAAAAATAACAAACAGCTTAATCATAATTGCCAGTAACAGTCCAGAGGATTTAATTTGCATCTTGAATACAGCTGTTTTAAACGTCTCCTGCAAACCTGATTTATGCCCGGGGCTTGAAATGAAGTTAAACGTAGAAAAACTGAAAGGTAAAACGTGCTTGTGTCTGAGCCAGCGACGCCCAACTCTTTTGGCAAATAAACGTATTTAGCGTCGGCTCAGCTGAGACTGCACGTTAAGGAAATACCCTGTCATCACCCGAGCTACTGAATCTAACCGAAGACAAACGAGAGAGAAAGAAAAAAGTTTAATATTCAGGTCACAGCATACACTTTACTGCCGGCGCAAATAAAATAATCTGAGCTGGCTGAGGAACTTTAAGGTAACGCCAGAGGAGCAAGACCAGGTGTCCCGCTGATTTGAAATGGGACGAAAAAGGTGAACGACGACCGAAGTGGAAAAATGTGAACCGGTCGAGAGAATCAGACATGAGCGTTTAAACGGCGGTTGTCACGGTGACCCAGATGGATGCAGGCTCGAATGTCTGCCTTGCAGGGCATCAGGCCACCGATCCATGACCAGAATACAGCACGAGAGTTTCTATTCACAACTATATATTATACAATCAAATATGGAAACACTGCTATACTTTTATGTGAGCTGGTTATATACTAATGTAACATCTTTCCGGTCATCAACCCCCCCCACCCAAAAAAAAAAAAGAAAAGGAAAAAAAGCTTTTTTTTTTATTATTTTGATTAACAAAGTGGTCTTTAAAAATATGTCATGGTCAAATGTTGGCCTGAATAAATTAATAGCTGGATCCCTTCTGGCCTCCAGGAACAAAACGTCCTTAAACGAGGTTCAAACAGGAACGTTTCACGATTCTCGTGCGGAGCGCTAAAAACGATTCACGCCGGCCTACGCCTCGCGTTTAGCCGCTCTCTAAAGTGCTCCAGTCCTCCATATTGCACTGCGGTGATCTTTAAAAAGTTATCTTTGGGACTCGAGAGGCAGAATCAGATGGAGAGAGCATGTTTCACTAAGAATCATTGGCTTTTTTAAAAAATATATTTCTGGTCTGTCAGCGGCTCCTCTGCAGAGCCGGTTCGTGACGCCCAGCTCTGGCTGGAGGCTTCAACTAGAGCGGGAAAACGTGGGTCCAATGAGCAAAGGGAAGGAACGCAGCGTGTCCGTTTAATGTGTGGGCAGAATAATACGTTCTCGCTGAGCGACAGGAGGCGGGGCAGGAGCCACCTGGTCGTCAGGGTGCACGCCTGCAGGTGTTTGGGCGGAGCCTTTTAAGGCACGTTGTTTCAATCCCACGGCACCAACGCCAAACCCAGCGACATCCCAGCGTCAGAGCTCTTATACGTGACACGGGTGATGGCGATGTTACATAATCTGTTAAATATCCAGCATTGACCTTTAATTCTCTCCACCCGGTGACCCCCTTTTTTTTTTTTTTTTTTTTTTTTTTTTAAGTGTGTGTATGCGGGTCATCTGATGTGCTTGGCTCAAGGCCGGGCAGCTCTTCTCCTCTGGTGGTCAACCTGCATCTGATTTAAGTCATGAGCTTCTGAGTAATAAAGAAGAAGGTGTGAATATCTTGACCCTGATATCTCTGCAGGTTTGGATAGAGGACTACAAAAAGGACGGGAAAGAGTGTTGGAGCTACGTAAGGCAGGATGTGGCGAAGCCCCGCAGCTCTCAGAGCGCTGGGAGGTGTGAAGGTACAGAAAGACTTAAGTCACGGGCTGCAGGTTGAGGCTCAGGGCCGGGATCGAGTCCAGGTCTGTGTCAGGGTTTGGATCCGGGGGGAGGGGGGGGGCTCTAGGTGGCCTGGTCCAGGGCTCGCAGGAGGTCACAGCCCTGGAGGAGGTGGAGGTTTCCCTGCAGCGGGACGTTGACCTCGCAGTCGTAACGGGTCAACTCTGGCAGACAGGAGGGCTCGAACGACGGGCCCAGCAGACAGCTGATGCCTGGGAAAGAGACCGGGAGGAGATCATGAGACGCTGCCCTGATCTTATCCAGCAGCTTATTTCAAATCACGGCGGCCAACAGGTTGAGGACCGCTGGAGACGTGAGCCCGTGGAGTAATCTGAGCTCACCCGCCGTCCGGTTGGAAGGCTGCATGTCATAGTCCGTGTAGCTGCAGGCTTTCTCATCACCGCCGCTTATCCTGTTTCCAGGATACTGAGACTTTCTGTGCTGCTGCAGGGAGCTGAAGAACGAAGACACGTTGCCGGGCATCATCCTCCCCATCCCCGCCTCTGCAGGAGGAAGAAACCCAGAGGTTAGCGGGGCACGCTCGGTGCAGGGGGGAGTGTCACGCTTAGCGAAAACGAACAAAATAACGAAAACTAGAATTGAAAAAAACATTTTTGTTAACTGAAATAAAATAAAAACAAGAATTTTTTAACAAACGATAACTAACTGAAACTGTATTATGTGTTTATAAATGAACTAAAATTAACTACAATAATATCAAGAACATCCTTTGTTTTCATATTTGTAATTTTTTTTCCTCATAAACGTTTGAAATCTATTAACTTCGCTCCGCCGTACAACAACAACCGCAAAAAAAAAAAAAAAAGTGATCAGCAGTGATGGCTGCGGCAAAAGTTGGGAGAAAGCGACACAGTTCTATTTGGGATTTCTTTGACTATGACTGTGTTAACGATAAAAATAAGTGCCTTGTTGTAGAAGCAGGTGATACAATGTGTGGAATACTTCTCAAGGGGAAAAAAACCCACAAATCTGAAAGTCCATTTGAAAAGCTCACACAAGAAGGCTAACCAAGACTAGCTGGATAAGCTAGCCTAAGCTAGCCCCCTGGAAAGAAGGCTAACCAAGACTACCTGGATAAGCTAGCCTAAGCTAGCCCTCTGGAAAGAGAAGCTACAGCTGCAGGCCAGTCAGCGTTGGGAAGGAACGGGAGGAAACAGCAACTATAATGGACTGTTTCCACGGAGACCAGATAGCTGCTGGTCAGTAAATACGCAGGAACACCACAAGAGGGAAAATGCATTGATAAATATGTTATAAAGACCAGAATGTAAACGCGACTATATGACTCAATCACCTTCAAATAGTTCCGTGCTTCACTCGAAAATTACAACCCTAATTTACAAAATAAAACTAAAACTAACACCGAAACTAATCAAAACTAAACTAAAACTGAGTATTTCAAAACGAAAACAAATAAAAACTAGCAAAACTGCTCTAAAAACGAATTAAAACTAACTGAACTTGGAAAAACTAAACTAAAAACTAAAACTAATGGAAAATCCAAAACTATTATAACCCTGGTTCACGTGCCAGAAACGTACCGATCAGTGATCCTGTGCTGAGAGACCGATCCATGCAGCCGTCTCCCCCTCATCTTCTTCCATATGATCTCCGTCGGCTTCCTTTCACCCTGAAACACAGCCACATGGGTATGTAAATCCCTGCTTGTCCATTTAAGAAAGAAAGAAACACTGGCTTTTTTTCTTCTGGTTCTGAAACGTTGAAGAGCCTTCCCTAACCCTAACCCTACCCTTCAGGAGGACAGAAACTCACCACAGCCATCTGGTTGAAGGAGCGTTTGATGCTGTTGGCCATGGCCACTCTGGCTGGACTCATGTCTTTGTAAGCTTGTACAAAGTTCTCAATGGACCTGCGTTTATGACACCAACATATTTATCAAAACGGAGGAAAAAATGTTGGCAGAATCCACCTGTTAGATTTAAGGTGTTAAAAACTTTGACCGTGGCTGCATCATCACCTCTGTTTCTGCATGAGGTGCGACATATTTTGCTGGCAGGAAGGCCGCTCTTCTCCTGACAGGTTGTCCATCAGGTAGGCCTTCCTGGGCGGCGGTCGTTGTTGCTGTTGGTAGGTTATCAGGGGATCTGGGGGCCACTGCAAAGAAGACAGAGGGGTGCTGGCCGGGGCCCGGTACGGGGGAGCCTGCACGTGGCCCATCACGTACGACCTCCCACGACCATCCACAGCGCCCTGGCTGGAGCCTCCCCTCTCCCCCGTGGCCCAGGATGCCTGTGGCTGGGGCTGGTAGCGGCTTGGGGGTGGAGGAGGGGAGGACAGCGGCTGGAAGAGGCTGGCGATGTTGCTGAAGCTCTGCTGGGTGTCCAGGCTGCCGGCGTTCCCCCTGGATCCTGCCTGAGCCCCATCCAGGGGCTCGGGGTCGGTGATGATGGGATTCAGCTGGAAGTCCTCGCCATCCATCGGGATGTAAGGAGCCAGAGTCTCCAGGTCCAAGTCACTCAGATCCTTCTGGAAAGAGGGTAAACAGGACATGATGTCAGAAATTATTATTACCTCCACCAAGGAGGTTATGTTTTTGCCTGCTTTTATCTGTCTGTCTGTTTGTCTGTGTTCAAGATAACTCAAAAAGTTATAGATGGATTTTGATGAAATTTTCAGGAGTTGTCAGAAATGTAAAAAGAAAGAACTAATTTCATTTTTGGTGTGATTCGGAAGGAATCCTGGATTCTGGATCACTTTCAAATTTTCGATAACATTGCGGTCAATGGGGCCAAAAATTTTGTTTCTCAATATCTCTGTTAATTATTGCCCACAACTCATGAAATTTGACTCAGGGATTGACAATGGGATCCTCTATCAAATTTCAAAGGCTGATCCGGATCTGATCCAGAAGGCGGATTTTATCGCAATCTGTAAATCGCGATATGGGGGAATTGTTGTGCTTGGCGGAGGTCTGCGCTCTCCGAGTGCTTTTCTAGTTATTATTTTTGACTACCATGCTTACTCTCAGAGAGAAATAAAAGCTAATCTTCCACAAAACCTGATCTCAGGATTCATTTAGAAAGGGGGGGCCGGTTACGTCATACCGGTACAAGTATTAAGATGGAACTCAACCCTGAAGCTCAACCCTGAAACGTTCGTTTCTCTCTCACACACCTCAGTGCCGGCGGAGCCGTTGCCCTCCGTGTCGAGGGCGAAGAGCTTCTCGGTGAGCTCCATCTTCAGGTCACCGTCCACTGAGCCGTAGTAATCGCCAGGACTGCTGGGCTGCAGAGGAGGAAGGAAAAAAACACGAGATGAACAGAGGGAGGCCAGAAATGTGGAGGGGAACAAAAGTGAGGAAGGAGACAAACAAAGGAGAGTTTTGACAAAGGCGTCATTCACAGCTAACGGCCTGTTCCATCCAAACATCCACCCCCGATATTCTCACACGCTTTGCCCGCTTTCGGTGACCTCACCAAGCTCAGAGAGAATCAAACTATAAAATAGGTGCAATTAACCAGTGGCTGGACAACTAATTAATCCTTTTCAACTGAACAGTCAGGCTCTCGTTCCTCACTCACCGTGGAGCAGCTGCTGAGGCTCGGGGTGGCGCTGCCCGGAGGCTGGTTCTGCTGCACGGTGAACGCGCCGGCCATGTTGCCCATGTCCCCTGGAACCGCAGCCGGAGCAGGTTTGTGGCTCTCGCTGGCCCAGGACGAAGGTCCCGGAGGTGGGATGGATGGAGCAGACACTGGGGTGAAGGCCGCCGGCTGCTGGGGCTTGTCAAACTGAGGGCAAGCTGCGAGGTGGAGGGGGGGAGGGGATAAGCAAACAAGAGAAAACCAGTGTTGAGCAGTCAAGCGCCAACGTGGGGAGAGGGAGATCTTTGGTTAATCTCAAGAGCTCAATACTGACCAAAATCGAGAGAGATGATGGCGTCTCCAGGTGTTGGGGCCAGCTGAGCGAGGTCTTCTGGCTCCTCTTTGAGCGAGGTGAAGAGAGCGTCTCCTGCCTCTCCGCTCATGGCCACGCCTCCAGCCGTGAAGAAGCCGCTCATGTGCTGCGGCTCGAACAGGGCCTCCGTTTGCTCCAGCGACAAAATCGCGGCCTTCTCCTCAACGTCACTGGGAGATCAGGGAGGACGCAGTGAGTTGGGGCTGCATGTGCGTGGAAAGCAGAGAAAGCACTTCCTGCATCCGGCCATCATGGAGGTCGGCGCTCACCTGAGGACGTAGTTGATGCACACGATGCACTGCGGCTGAGAGTTGCGGCTGTTGTAGATGACGGTTCCCTGGGTCTCCACCCAGACGTAGCCTCCGTTCTTCGCCAGCATACGATACTGGCCGCTCACGGCCTGACCTTTGGTGCACACTGCAGAGACGGAAGAACCAAAATGGACGTGAGCGCGCCGTGTTTGACTGCACGAAGCAACTTCAGAGTGAAATACTCTTCGAACTCGATAACACTGCATCACAGCAGCACGACGGCAAGGCATTAAAACACCCAGGTAGGGGTGCGCGATAATTATTGACCTGATAACTATCGGACCCGATAACAGGAAATTATGACGTCATCCTGATAAGTCCGATATCACGACGAATAGCCCGATAACATATATATATTTCTGTCAACACGGCAGTGTCTCGCTCTCTCTGAGACCCGAATGACCGGCAGTGAATGTTATGTTCAAGTAATGTCGGCATAATCAGAAAAACGATTTCTCAGTAAGGAAAATCAAGAATACCCCCTCAAGCCAGAAAACAACTCGTTAACTCGGTCATCATTTTGATAGTTGCTGACTTTAATTGATATTCACAGTATTTTCCCACATGTTACACATAAAAAAAGAAAACAATAGATAAGGCTGAAAAAACGACGAGCAAACAAGGGAACGGAGGAATTTACGTTACACCTTGAATGCAGCATTGCGGAACAGTGCGCTGATAAAAACAAACATGGTGGCGATTGTATGGAACTTCGTTAAAGTTTCAGAAGCAGATAGTTCACTGGTTATTTGTGACAAATGCTCCAAAAGAAGGAGGGAAAAATAGCACAAGCTTTAATACGTCAAACCTGATCAGCCACCTGAAATATAACCGTCGCTTCCATGGAGTTTTGAAATCGCGCTAAAGTTAGCTAACATGAGCTAACGTGAGTAAGCAAGGAGCAACCCTCTCCTCTCCTCTCCTCTCCTTACCATCATCTCTCTCATCTAAAGCTTCCATGAGATTTTTTAAAAAAAAAACTACCGAACCTCATTTCTTTAATTAAAGGCATTCATTTGAAAGGAACCACAAGCCAAAATCCTTTTAAATGTAATTTCTTTGTTACTATGGAGTGCACTTTTTCAGTTTATTTACACAGACAAGTCTAACTTGTGTCAGTACATTATGACCTGTGCAATTTTTTTTCATTGTCATTTAGGAATGCATTTTTTCAGTTAGTAATTCTGATGCATGTATTTCCATCAGTTCAAGGAGCCTTTATTTTTTATATCAGTCAGTAATGAACCTTATTTAAGTTAATGTGAGATATCAAATAGGTTTGTTTGATAGCTTTATGAAAATGTTTGAGAGACTTGCCAATAGTTTTTCCATTGGAAAAATAAATATCTGTTAATCTAAAGAGTCAAAACTGTTTTTGGTTTTGTTCATAGTATTGATGTATTGATCTTAGGTTTATGTGTGTGTTATCAGTTATCGATATCGGCTGTTAGGAGCTGAAAGTTATCGGTTTTAAAAAACTATCGTGCATCCCTACACCCGGGATATCAATGTTGGCGCGAATGATTGTGAGTCAGTGAATCGTCTTTGGTGAAAAGGGAAGAGAGAGAGGACTCAATGTCCTCAATCTGGACCTGTGCTCAGGTCCAGCAGACCAGATGTGACATCCGTGAATGAGTCTGGAGAATCTGCAGCATAATCCCAGATGGCTTCTGTCTTTCTGCAGAGACCACCGTGCCAGCACCCTACGGTACTGTGATGTTGCTGTTGGGGACCGTGGTTCCCCAGACACGGTTTCTGCAGGTTCAGACGTGCTGGACCCGGATCAGTATGTGTCTGAGCATCCGTCCTGGCCGTACAGGGGCTCAGTGATGGTCTGATCCAGATCTGAGGACCAGGAGGGTCTGGAGGCCACGCACACACCCGACTGAGACTCGTTATGACGACATTCAAGGTCTTCACTTCAGCGTTTCTTTCACTGAAACCTGAACCAGTGTTCCCTTGTTGTTATTTTACTTTTTCTGAGCAGTGTAATATCAAATGCATCCTACTTGAATTAAAGCGATTAAAATTCAGGATCTGCTCCTATTTCAGGGTTTGGATAACACACTTAAACCTCTCGAGTGGCTCGTGGGAATTATCCTCATTGAGCGGTAACACAATTACGACGAGCTCATGTTACCGGCCAGTCCTGCGTGAGGTGATGAAACCCTGCCTGAAAACCGGAGCTCCTCAGCCCGCCGGTCCCTGCCCTGCAGATCCAAACATCTGGACTTTCGCGCCTCGCTTTCTTTTGTTTTATTCGCCACTTCAGCTCCAAAGTGATTAATCTGTCGAGTATCCATGCGTTCGTTTTGCGCGAGGCACTGGATCGGCCAGTCGTTTTTTTTTTTTTTTTTAGCAGGACGCGACTGGATGCTTGACTCTGAGCTGAGGAGGAGATGTGCTGGCTGCAGTCCAGAGTTCAACCCTGGCGTGGGAAATCAGAAAACGTACATTAGGCCAGTGACACTGTGTGTGTGCGTGTGTGTATGTGTGTGTGTGTATGTGTGCGTGTGCGTGTGCGTGTGCGTGTGCGTGTGAGAGAGAGAGGAAGTTTGTGGCAGTGGTACATGCAGCAGCGAATGCTGCGAGCGTGTGCTGATCGACAGGCTGGTCACGTTGGCCGTGAGAGCAGGTCGTGTGTGTGAGATAGAGACGCCTTTATCTCAGAATATTTCAGCCAAGTAAAGACTGCAGATGAAGAAGAAATAAACGAATACAACTTTCTTCACTGTGGTGTTTTGCTCAACATTAGAGAGCAGAACTACTGCTTTATCTTTCGTTTTAGGAGAAAAAAAAGGCCAAATGTGACAGCTCGAGAAAATATTATCTCGTGCGTGAAAATGGTCTGCAGGACTGAGGATCAGGAATTCTGCACACGCCGATGGGAGGGAAAAAAAAACATTAATGTCGTCTTTATCAATCTCATGAAAGACGTCCGTATTGACCGTCTGAGAGTGCTTGTTGGCAGTCGAACAGAGAAATGTCGCATTTAACCCTTTAGGTGCCGGAGTTTTTTCAAGAAAATAAACAACTTTGACATCAAGATTTCAAAACCCTATAACTTGACAGCAGTTTGAGATAAAGGTATACTGTCAATGAGACAATTGTTCAGGATGACTCAAAGTCTGTGATGGGAGTGAAATTATTCATATAATTTGCATATTATCACGTCACAAGGTGGCAGCCATGTTAAAAAATGTTCAATTTTGATATCAAGGTTTTAAAAGGCTATAACTTTAAAGTGGTTTGAGATAAAGGCACACTGTGAATGAGAAATATCTTTAGTATGAACCAAAATTTGGAATGGAAGTAGATTTGTCATCTAATTTGATTATTGTGACATCACCTGCCCAAACCTGCCCAACAGTCCTCAATTTCAGATTTTTCCTCAAGCCCCATGTACAATGAAAGGTTTCATTTCAGGGACAATCACATCATAAAGTCATGAAATATGGAGTATGGTTTCAGTATATTTCCCTTTCAACGAACTGGTGGCCTTTTCTATTTGTTTGATTGGTGATGAAGGCTCCAGAATTCATCATTTGGAAAAGGGATGAAATCAATGGGCTCAGAATTTGTCAGATCGTCTCCACAAAAACCAACAGACTCATCAAAATTTAGGCTCCACTTTCGGTACTCTTCCTCCTCTCTCATGAACCCTCAGCCGCCACCATCATCATCATCATCATCATCATCCTCATCATCGTGATTTTTGGTGTGTCATTAGCGTTGTGTTTTTTCCCGCGGCTTCTCCCGCGTTGCCAGGACAACCGCGGTTGTTTTCATCCCTGCTACATTTTTTCATATTTGTGGTGTTATGAGCCCCCCCGACACCTCAACCTGCTTGGCGATCGCAGAATGTTTCCACCCCGGCAACACTGAGGTGAAACATCCGATATCCAATGTGCTGATTGTGGACTATGGTGCGCGGACTCGCCGTCACTAGTTTCTGCTTCACTGGACAACTGCATGTCTTCCTTCTCTGAATCAGTTAGCCAGAACCTGACAAAGTACTTCATGGATGGTAAACTGGCCTCTTGACATCGTGAGTAAATGAAAAAACACTCTTTCGCTCTGCTCTGCTCTCGCTACGCTCAGCATTTCTACCACTGCTGCGCTGCGCGTCTCTGCGCTGGAGGATGTTTTTCAAACTAATTTTACGCTAAAATTTTGAATAGCGCCACCTCCAATAATGGTTCTCAGATTACAGGCACACATGTCCGCCATCTCCTCGTAAAAAATTAGTAACAAGATTCGGCTTCACATTTATAGATACAGCCCGTTATAGTCAGCAATGCTGCTTGTTTCAATATTGCGACTTTGTCTCTTAGAGGGTTAAAAAACGCTTCCAACTCCAGCTTCAGCACACATGCAAACACAGTTTTCCTGCAGAGGCTCGGGTCTGTCAGAGGAGAGGATAGCCATGACACTCTGGAGCCTCATCATCCCACAGACGCACACCAACAGTGTCATTAGGTGGTAATAGAGGCCACCTGGTCTCCTGTCCACTGCATTCGCGTCTGCGACAACAGATGTGTGCAAACCTCATAAGGCCATCAGTGGCTTCACTTAATTTGATAAAAGACATCTTAATACCCTGCTGCTGCTCTGCGCACACACACACACACACACACACACACCGACATGCATATGAGCAGAGGTGGCTGTAAAGCTGCACATATCTGTGGAAACTAAAAATAATGGCAGAAAACTGCCGCAGCGTCTGAATTAAAGCGCAGCCGGCTGTGTGAACTTGTTCCTGCCGATGCTTCACGACGGCAGCCGCCCCTCGTGTTTGACGTCCATCTGTCTTCAAGTTGCACAACTGATCTTGTGTCAGTGATGTGGCGGGTGAATGATTCATCTGTAAGCGTTTTAAACCCTCTACTGTCCAGCCACATCTATTCAGTAAATGACTGCTGACATATTTAAAATCACGTGGAGGCTGTTTCTGATCAATTTCAAGAACAAGCTGCGTTTGGGAGTTGATTTGATTTGATCTAAAATCCTTCGTCAATGGCCTCCAGCTGATATTAACAGGAACACTAAGACTCACCCCAGGGGTACACGCTCACTTTCAAAGCAGAACAAAAGGTGTTTCTTTTCCAATAAAACGATCAGTTTCATTTTCATTTGAGGGAATATTTGATTATGTTTAGGAGGCGTCGCGTAGCTCGTGGCTACTGCGCATCGCTTTATGGCGCCATGTCAAACTTCAACAGTGAAACCAGCTCATGAAGCTGCAGGCGTGAATGAGAAAGTAACAGAGCAAAAAAAAAAAAAGATCCATGAACCAACTTAACCTCCACACCTCCAGGAGGAGCTACTGAGCTGGAGACCCAACATTCTTGTGTGAGTGCAGGAGTGTGGACAGCAGTGTTACCAGATTGGGTGATTTCCCGCCCAATTGGGCTACTTTTGATTACCACTGGCGGGAAAAAAATGCATTAGGCGGGTATACACAATTTGGGCTGCTTTTACCAACATCTGGCGTTTTTTTTTATATTGCGAAAACAAACTGTTATTTTATGGTTTAAAAACAGTACAAATACAAAATTCAGTATACTTCCCCCACTCGTATTGTGGTCATCCAATTTAAAAAATATTTAATCGCAGTGAGTTATTCAGTCAACTTAAATAGGTTAATTACTGACTGATATAAAAAAAAACATAAAGGCTCCTTGAACTGATGGAAATACATGCATCAAAATTACAAACTAAAACGGATTTACATTTAAAGGATTTTGACTTGTGGTTCCATTTAAATTAATAACTTTAAAGTAAATGAGGTTCAGTGATTTATTTGTTTGTTTGTTTTTTATGTCATGGAAGCTTTAGATGAGAGAGATGAGGGGAGGGGAGACTGCTGTTGGCTTGCGCATGTTAGCATTAGCTCGCGTTAGCGCGATTTCAAAACTCCATGGAAGCGATTGTTATGTTGTAGGTGGCTGATCAGGTTTTACGTATTAAAGCTTGTGCTTTTCTCCTCGTAGAATTCACTCGGAGGATTCGTCACAAATAACCACCAAACTATCTTCTTCTGAAACTTAAACGAAGTTCCACGCCGCCATGTTTGTTGTGATCAGTACGCTGAGCTGCAGGCTGCATTCAAGGTGTAACGTAAATTTCGACGTTTCCTCCTTTGCTAGTTGTTCTTTCAGCCTTTTCTATTTTTTTTCTTTTTTATGTACAACATGAGGGGAAATACTGCAAATATCAATTCAAGTACAACTACTAAAATGATGACCGAGTTAACGAGTTGTTTTCTGGCATGAGGGGGTATTCTTAATTTTCCTGATTGAGTATTCGTTTTTCTGATTATGCCGACGTCACTTGAACATAACATTCACTGCCGGTCATTCAAGGCTCAGAGGGAGCGAGGCACTGCCGTGTTGACAAAAATATATGTTATCGGGGCTATTCATCGTGATATCAGACTTATCGGGATGACGTCATAATTTTCCTGTTATAGACCCGATAGTTATCGTGCACCCCTAGTCACCGGTGATCTTCAGGTCTTTTACATTTAAATTAGACATTTAAAGTTAAAAAAAACAACAAAAAAAAAGTGTTTGCGTGTGCACATGAGACTTACAGTTGTGGTGGCTCTTGGTGACGCTGTCCGAGTCCAGCGCGTGGTAGAAGTCGTAGACGGAGCGACCCAGCAGGTCCTCAGGAGCGTAGCCCATCAACTCCGCCACCCTGGAACGAGCATCCAGTCAGGTTTGTCAGTGTTCACGTCCAGGTTATTATCATTAACGAAAACAAATAAAATAACGAAAATTAGAATTGAAAAAACATTTTTGTTAACTGAAATAAAATAAAAACGAGTTTTTTTAAAAAAACGATAACTAACTGAAACTGTACTATGTGTTTATAAAACGAACTAAAATTAACTATAATATCAAGAACGTCCTTCGTTTTCGTGTTTGTAATTTTTTTTTCCTCATAAATGTTTGAAATCTATTAACTTCGCGTCATACAACAACCGCAAAAAAAAAAAAAAAAAAAAAAAAAAAGATCAGCAGTGATGGCTGCTCCAAAAGTTGGGAGAAAGCGTCTCAGTCCTATTTGGGATTTCTTTGACTATGACTGTGTTAACGATAAAAATAAGTGCCTTGTTGTAGAAGCAGGGGATACAATGTGTGGAATACTTCTCAAGGAGAAAAAACCCTCGAATCTGAAAGTCCATTTGAAAAGCTCACACAAGAAGGCTAACCAAGACTAACTGGAAAAGCTAGCCTAAGCTAGCCCCCTGGAAAGAAGGCTAACCAAGACTACCTGGATAAGCTAGCCTAAGCTAGCCCCCTGGAAAGAAGGCTAACCAAGACTACCTGGATAAGCTAGCCTAAGCTAGCCCCCTGGAAAGAAGCTACAGCTGCAGGCCAGTCAGCGTTGGGAAGGAACGGGAGAAAACAGCAACTATAATGGACTGTTTCCACCGGCGACCAGATAGCTGCTGGTCAGTAAATACGCAGGAACATCACAAGAGGGAAGATGCATTGATAAATATGTTTATTGAGACCAGAATGTAAACACGATTATGTGATTCGATAGCCTTCAAATAGTTCAGTGCTTCACTTGAACCAAAATTACAACCCTAATTTACAAAATAAAACTAAACTAACACTGAAACTAATAAAAACAAACTAAGTATTTCAAAATAAAAACAAATAAAAACTAGCTAAACTGCTCTAAAAACAAAATCAAACTAACTTAATTTGGAAAAACTAAAACTAATGGAAAATCCAAAACTATTATAACCCTGGTTTACGTTGATTCCCTGTCTTGCGTGCAGCGACCCGGATGCTAGCACTTCAAAAGGCATCACAGACGATTTGGGAAATTGGAGAGGTGGACGGTCTTCCAAAAAACGAGGATTGTTCACATTCTCCGTCCCTGCCGCCTGCCAGAACCGTTAATCTCCTTCCATCAGTCTCATCACGAGTTGGGCCTGTTAATGAGGACTTTGTTGCTGCCACGTTTAAAATCCTCTCCTGCTCCCATTCCCCTGCAGCTCTCCTGAAGTTTGAGGAAATTACCGGACCGGAGTAATGCGACTGTCAAAATCAGGCCTTCAGGTGTGTTGTGTGTTGTCAGAGATGAACACAGATGTGCTTTCAGGCCACAACATACTCTGATTTATTCCCTCCTGCTGTAAATCAAACCATCAGGCCAAAGGGCACGAGAACAGGATCCAAACCCTCAACAGGAAATGACCCCCTGAGCCGAAGCTTGAAAAAAATAAAAACAGAAGTAAAGGACAAAAAGCAGACTTTAGAGAGAAGAGAAATAAAAACACTTTTAGTCTAACAAGTGCTGCATGTTGTTTTTTTTTTTTTTTGGCTGAATTAGAAATAAAATCTAAACCCAGTTGGCTCTGAATGTGAAGAGAACAAAAGAAAGCAGGCGAGGTTGAACTGGGTCGGAGTCCAGCTGTAGAACCGAGCTGTTGATGAGCAAACGGGATTATTAACGAGTCCGACTTCTGTGCAAAACCTGCACCGCTTCATTAGACGCTCAGCAAAAGTAAATGAGTCGTCTGAGGACAAAGCAGGTCCTTTTTAGACCCCCCGCACATGCACGCACATGCACGCACACGCACACACAAGCTTTAACATTTTGTTTTTTGTAAAACAGCATCAAAACGTTGTATAACGTCCCCTAAATTCATTCCTGTTTTAACTCGCTGCTCTGATTACTCCCAGTTTCTCGATCTTATTTTAGTTTGATCAGATGAATGTTAATGGCAGGAACATTAACTCCTCCTCCTCCTCCTCCTCCTCCTCCTCCTCCTCCGAGCCTCAGCTGCACAAAAATTCCCAGAATTCCTGTGGAATGTCAAAGGACAAGTGAAGATAAATTTAAGAGTCGAGCCAACGCTAAATGAAGATAAACTATGTTGGGATTGAGAATGTTTCATGTGTGCCCCCCCCCCTCCCTCCAGCCTCCATTTTTGTGTGAAAGTCTGGTGATGCAGGCCTTCATCCTCTGATTGCATAACACAGACAGCTGCAGGCCCGAGTGGAGGAGGAGGAGGAGGATGTGACATGAATGGCTGCAGCGAAGAGGAGAGGAGCATCTCAGACGTGGCAGCGCCAACACAGAGTCATGTGTCCGACAGCTCTGACCAACGACATGAACGAGGCAGAATCTCACATGGTTGCGACACGTTAACGGGTGAAGTTGGACGAGCAGAGGACGTCCCGAACAAAAGGCAACGAAGCTCCATGTCCTCTCCCAGTCCAGAGCACCACTTTGGTTGGACTGTGAATCAGCTTAAAGTTGAGCTTGAACCGCTCTGGGAAGTAGGCGCTTAAAACCATGACCCCCCCCCCCAATTACCTCGTGACCACGTCGCCCACTGCCAGTGTTGGGCAAGTTCACTTTCTACACGAACTAGTTCAGTTCATAGTTCACAGAAATTAAAATGAACTGGTTCAGTTCACCATTTCAATAGTTAAATAGTTCATTTTAGTTCGTTTAAAAAAAAAAAAATTTGAATGTTGCTGCAAGCAGTTATTTGTCAAAATGATTGCCACTGCCCAGATACTACACCTCCACAAACGGCAATTATTTTATTTTTAACTGTCAAAAACTATGTGTCCATTTCTGAATCCTTAACCAACCAGGGTTCACATTAGCATTGAAGGGACAGACCATGTAAAACTGTAATTTCTCTTTCAGCTTCTCTCTACAGCAGCCATTCCCAAACTTCAGAATACCAAGGCCCAATTTGAAATGTGAAAAATCTCCGCGGCCCACCGAAACCTTTAATCACAACTGTGATCAACATACAGGACAAGGGACCATGATCCGATATTAATGTAAGGGGTTTGATTTATTACTTCTTAATGTTTTTTTTTTAAATCATGTTATGAATATTTTACAGTAATTAAAAACATATTTAAAAAAGATCGAGGATTTAAAACACATTTGTTTAATTTTAGTGACCTCTCACGGCCCACCTGCAGTACTGCGACGGCCCACCAGGGGGCCGCGGCCCACACTTTGGGAATCACTGTCCTGAAGCATCACATTCTGAATGTAAATTAGATTTGATACAATCATGTGGAGATGGAGCTGCTTCTTTAAGACTGCATGAGGAATGTTGTCTTTCCATGAAGTAAAACTGCGTCCAAGTTTTCTCCCCAACGTCAGTTTTATTCCCATTTGACCAGACGGGCACTCAGGGCTCAGCGTAAACACTGCATCCTTCAGATTTTCCCAGAAAATGTCACCATTAAAAATAAAAAGAGAGCGAGACCTTCCTCGTTTACCTCCCCGTTTAAATCTGTTCCTACTTTGACAGTTAAAACTTCCTCAGCATAAGTAGATGCTGTTCCCGTCTTCCTGCCTGCACACGCACTGAAATTAATCATTTCTATTCCAGCAGCATCATCTGTGCTGGTAATAACGACTAAACTAAACTAGTTCAGCTGCAGGTCAGTTAAGTTAACTACATTTAAATAATTAAAATAACAGCAGCAATGTTTCTCTTTGCATGTGTCGTATCTTTGGGAGGGGTTGAGGTGCTACAGCTCCAGATCAATATAATAATATAACGGATATATTCCTCCCCATTGAGGCTGGTTTTCCTGCACCAGTGGGGAACTGGGGGGAGCTGGAGGTCTACCAGACCAGCTTCACGTAGGAGAACGTTCTCATGATGAAGGGGCATCAGCTCTGAACGGTATCGATGTTCTACCGCAGGGGTGTCACTCATTTTCACTGAGGGCCACATCAGCATCATGGTGGCCCTCAAAGGGCCAGATTGACAGCATGAATGTTACAAAATGCAATATAAATCAAAATAAATTAAACTACACCTTGTTAAATAACGGTTTATGTATTTATTATGTATTGAAGTGTCAAATATTTAACTCATTATTATATTAATTCTTTGTTTTTCTTGTAGGTTAAATTTAGCATACTTAGCTCCGTGTTTGCTGTCAAAACACTGACGTAGGTTATGCTCTTTCACGAATGACACCGCCTCATAACACAAAAGTCAGTAGGACTGACTTTTGTGTTATGAGGCGGTGTCAGCTTCTTCAGCTTGAGATACAAACTTGTAATTGTTTTCCCATCGTTCATGAAAGTGCCTTCTTTGTGCATCCAATTTTCTTTTCTTATACATGTTGGGGTTAATTTGTAGAGGTTTTTCTTAAATTTATAAGTTCTGAAAATCGTCATGGTTATATACTGTTATCGTTGTGGGTAATGACGAAATGCATCATGGGAGATGTAGTTTATTGTCAATATGCACTTTAAAGCGGCGTAAGCTTATCTTAAGTCTTAAAATGTTGGTTTAAAATTTAAACCAATAATGCACAAGCTCTCGAGTGCCACATAAAATTACGTGGCGGGCCACATTTGGCCCACGGGCCTTGTGTTTGACACATGTGTTCTACCGTCTCCAGGTGCCACTCGGTGAAAACCACAAAAAAGCCCGTTACAAACTACCCCAGGAGTTGGAGCTTGTTTTCGTTTCCTCTTCTCCAGTAGAAAGTCTCCCTCTCCCTCTCCTCCTGCCGCTGCCAGGCGCAGCTCAAAAGAAACTTTCTGTCCCTCCTCTAATGAGTCTAAGTCCCCGCCGGGCCGGGAGGCCGAAAAAACACACAAACTCATTTGCGTAATTGGAGAGGAGAGAAGATTTGGGCCGCCAGGATGAAAACGGGCCCTTGTTTGTTTGTGGCAGCACACAAGTACACGCACCTTCCCTCCATGAGAAACCTTTGTCCTGCGTGAGCAGCTTGATAAGATTACAGGTCTGCTTGCACGGGGGATTGTGCAACACCACCCCCCCCCCCCCGGCAGCATCGGGGGAAAAACATGAAAGCTGGAAAACGAGTGAGTTCTGTGGAACCGGGATGGCCCGATTGTTGCGTGTCTCCAGACGATGACTGGCAGCTGTGGCCCGTGCACGCGCCCGTGCATCTGCGTGAGCAGCGGCGTGCTCCGACCGTGTCGTGACAACGTCCTATTAAAGTATTAATGCTTCATTTTTGGCTCTCGCTCCGCACCAGTGACCTGCCAAGTCGGAGCGATCTGTCAACACACAGCAATAACTCACAGTCGAGCTGCTTTGTGAGTGTTTTTGTTGTGTTATTTTTCTTTTTGTCAGTAGTGTTTTAACTGGCAGGAGTCCAGCTGCTCCTTAACTCTGCTCAACCCTGTTCAGGTTCTGTTGCAGTAAAGTGATTTGTTTTCTTTAAGACCTCTCGCAAATGTGCGTTCAAGTTTCATACAGATAAGTGTTTTTTCTTTTTTAATTCATTCTTAATAAAGGACCCCCCTTCCCCCCCGAAGTTATTTGAAAAATGTTTGTCGATACTGTTGCAAGTGAATCAGTTAAGTCAACTAATGCTGGGCGGTATACCAGTTCATACCGAAAACCGGTGTTTATTTTTCTTATGATATGAATTTTTCATATACCGTAATACTGGTGAGTATGTACTGTAGCGTACACGACGTTGGAAACGCCGCGCGGCGGAACGTAAGTGCCGCAGAACATTGTTTGACAGGGGACTGTTTTGCAGTTGCACTGGAGGCACAACACGCTACTAGTTTCTGGTTAAACGGTGATGGATGCTAACAGAGAAAGTCCCGAAGTGGAAGCTCCAGAACGGCAACATGAGACTGAGGAACTTCTTCCTAAACCAGGAGCCGTGGATTTAAAAAAGACGACGTCCAACAAACTACAATAATCTGCAAATGTTGCCGAGCTAAAGTTGTAGCCTCCGCGGGAGGCTACACCAGGCTGGTGTTGTCAAACCTAGTTATGGAGACTAAAACTGATAATGCAATAATAACACGTTATTTTTTTAAGTCATTCATCTATTAACGACAACATTTATTTTATCGCGCATTAACGCATGTTGCTTACATGCTTTTATTTTGAAAAGTCTGTTTCTGCCTGCTACAAAACTGGAAGAGAAAATGGACATAAAAACGGCAAAGTTACAGAACTTTTACATGGATATTTTCATTTTAAAGTTATTTGTAACCACTGCCAGGTTGAAATCCCAGTTAAAAGTTTCTGCTGTTACCACTCCTGTAAAATTAGCCTAAAACGCCTATCCAAGACATACCCAAAGTAAATTGAAAGCTGTTCTTGAACTGTTTGTACCACATGGATGGTTTTGGTCTCTTTTTAAAGGTAACACTGAGATTTTTCCCCCCAACTGTCAGACGGGTTAATGTTCTGATTGTGGCTCAGGATTTTGTTGGTAGACTTTTATTTTTTATAAAAACAGGATGACTTTAATGCCCTGGCCCTGGCGTGAGCTGTGCAATAAGCTTTATTTTATTTTACATTTTTTAAGATGAGATTTACCCTAAATATGTGTTACTAACAAGAGCTGATGTTAAAAGTGTTTGAACAACAAATGTTATGGCACTTTAGTTCATATGGCAGCAGAACATTTAAATAAAAATGACCTTTACACTACTTTTGAATTTAATCATTATTTGATTTTGCGTATATATGTGATTAGTCGTGATTAAACATTTTAATTGTTGTTTAATTGTTTTTTTTTTTTTTAAACCAGGCTGTAAATATATTTACTTCTGCCCCCAGTGGTCAGTCAGGGGACTGCCCTTATTGCACTTACTATATTGGGTTTAAACTTTAAAGTTTGTCTCTTGACTTGACTCTTGTTTTCAGCTCGGGGGTCCTCGGACCCCCACAGCTGTCCTCAGCTGATCCCTCCAGTTTCAGAGCAAAGACCGGACCCCTTTTCCCGTAGCATCAGAAACCGAACGGACCGCGTGAGCTGTGCAGAGTGTCGGGTTTTTGTTTGCCTACTTGTCGTCGCAGTAGGTGAACTTCATGTCCATGCTGTGTCTGCTCAGGAAGGTCTTGCTGTCCAGTGGCGTGTCGATGTTGGACGGGTGTGGGATGGGCTCGCACATCAAGACGGCGCAGGTGAGCGGGGGCTCCTTGTAGCCACACAGCACGCGCGAGGCGCAGCCGTCGTACATCTTCAGGTGGCCGGTGCAGTGGAGCACCTGGAGGGAGTTGCAGGAGTCGGTCACATGTGGCACCCCGAGGTCTACTTTTGATACTTTAACTTTTTACTAAATTGGAGACACTTCAATATAATATTCCTCCACTTCAGCCAAATTTTTTTTTAAAAATGCACAAAACTTGCACATAAGTATCATGCAATTGGCTACAAATTGATGGTCAAGTTTTGCGTCCAACCAGCAGCGTCAGTGAGAGACAGATGTTGCAGATGTCGCAGTCACCTTCCAGCTGGCCGACTTCAGGTTGACGGTGCGTCCTCGGTTGGTCACTGTGCACTTCATCCTCATGAAGAAGTCTCGCTCCGTGCTCAGCTCTTTGCCCTTTTTACCGAAGCCGCTACCTGGAAAAAAGCAATGCAGAACCAGTTAATCAGGTGGAGCAACAACTATGAAGCGTCAGTTTAGATTAACGTGATTTTAACTGGACTGATGCAGATGGAAGATTAAAAAAAAAAAAACTAGGGATGCATGATAACTGTTTTTTAAAACCGATACCAATAACCGATAACTTTCAGCTCCTAAAGGCCGATACCGATAACACACACATATACCTAAGATCATTACATCAATACTGTGAACAAAATCAAAATTTTTTATGACTTTTTAAATTAACATATTTATTATTTCCAATGAAAAACTATTGTCAAGCCTCTCAAACATTTTCATAAAGCTATCAAACAAACCTATTTGATATCTCACATTAACTTAAATAAGGTTCAGTACTGACTGATATAAAAAATAAAGGCTCCTTGAACTGATGGAAATACATGAATCAGAATAACTAACTGAAAAAGATTAACATTTAAAGGATTTTGGCTTGGGGTTCCTTTTAAATTAATACCTTTAATTAAAGTAAATTAGGTTCAGTAGTTTTTGTTTTTTATTTTTTATTCTCATGGAAGCTTTAGATGAGAGAAATGAGAGGAGAGGAGAGGGGAGGGGAGACTGCTACTAGTTTGCACACATTAGCATTAGCTTCCGTTAGCTTCCGTTAGCTCACATTAGCGCGATTTCAAAACTCCATGGAAGTGATTGTTATGTTGTAGGTGGCTGATCAGGTTTGACGTATTAAAGCTTGTGCTTCCCTCCTCGTAGAATTCACTCTGAGGATTCGTCACAAATAACCACCAAACTATCTTCTTCTGAAACTTTAACGAAGTTCCACGCCGCCATGTTTGTTGTGATCAGCACAATGCATACTGCATTCAAGGTGTAATGTAAATTCCCACGTTTCCTCGTTTGCTAGTCGTTCTTTCAGACTTTTCTATTTTTTCTTTTTTTATGTGTAACATGTGGGAGAATACTGTGAATATCAATTAAAGTCAGCAACTACTAAAATTATGACCGAGTTAAAGAGTTGTTTTCTGGCATGAGGGGATATTCTTGATTTTCCTGATTGGGTAATAGTTTTTCTGATTATGCCGACGTCACTTGAAGACATTCACTGCCGGTCATTCAAGACTCAGAGGGAGCGAGACACTGCTGTGTTGACACAAATATATATGTTATCGGGGCTATTTGTCGTGATATCGGACTTATCGGAATGACGTCATAATTTCCTGTTATCGGCCCGATAGTTATCGTGCACCCCTAAAAAAGCATTCTGGTTATTCCACTCTTAAAATAAATTTATTATTCATCAGCTTTGTCTCCTCAAACTTTTTACTTTTATAATATGAAATCACATGAGGGGGAAAACCTTTTCAAGTCCAAACTAAAAGCGAATAAATTCACCTCCTTAAGAGGGAAAATCGAATATATTCTAGCGGTAACACGCTGCTGCTCGGAAGACACATTAAGAGAGAAATCGGTCAAAGAGGACGTGGAATTAGGTCGAGATGTTACATCACGGGGTCAGAGGTCAATCCCGGAGCCACACCCACAAGCGCAGAGTCACCTTCCGCGACGCCGCTCTGGATTTAAAGGAGCAGCACGGGAAACGAGCCTCGTCAAAGCGCTCAAACATGTGAGTGAAAGTGCGTTCGGTGTGGCGGCCCCGACCCGGTGGCTGATAAGTTATCAAGCGCCGCTTGGAGAGAACGTGGCGCGAAGCAGCCGAAAGGTGTCTGAGACTCAGACGAGTAGAAGTCCTCAACATACGAGCAGAACATTCGAGGACGAAGGCGTCCCGCTCCTCTTCCTGTCTTCGCTGCCACACTCTCACCCTCTCCGGGCCGCTATCTCCAGTATTGGACCTCTGACCCTCTGTTCTGGACACTTGGTCATCGCATGCAGACTGTTAGATAACATCTGACACGTTACGCTTGTCGGCAGCTCTGCTCTGCAGCGGAAGCATTTCCAAGGACAATAAATAAATAAATAAATCAAGTTTGAAGTTACTGAAGAGAAATTCTGATCCGTGATTTGGAAAAGTGGTCCTTCTGAATATTTGTCCTTCTGAATATTCTGAATATGTTTTTAAAAGTGTTAAATGAGTCTGAAAGTTTGTTTCAGAGAGAATCATCTGCAGTCACTGAACAGACATAAAGGATAAGGATGAGTTTGTTGCACAAGTTCTGGCTTTTATTAATAATTTACTAATCTTTTTTCAAATTTTAGATCAATCCAGCTTCTTCTTCTAGCTGTTGTCTAGCTTTTTTTTTTTTTTTAATTTTTAATCAATTCTTTCATTAATTTTTACTCAGCTTAAGATCTTGATTCTTGGGCGTTGTCATGTCAAATGTGAAACCCATTTCCTTCAGCTCATTTTTACCCTCCCGTGATTTTAGTCTCTTGTGTATCTTCTTCAGAGTTTCCTGTCCTGATACTCTGACGTCGTCTACCTGTACGTTTCCCTCCTGTTTTATTGGAACTGGCTCCGAATTTCAAACACAGCTGACTCGGATCAATAAATATCTTTTTTTGTTTCAGTTTCATAACCTTCTCTCGTGTTCTTTTAATCATTTTTTGACATTTGTAATTAAAACATAAAGTGAAGAGGCCGACCTGCTGTCTTCAGACTGAGGTTTTCTCTGATCTCCTCGTGGTCACATGGGTGGGTGAAGTCAAAGATGCTGTGACCGGTGAGCTCCACCTGACGACCAAAGACAAGACAAGATGATCAGAAAAATCAAGAGATGCATCACGCTCTGTCCTCTGTTAACGGACATTGGAGATTTTTTAATAAATAAATAAATAAATATAATTTATATATATATATATATATATATATATATATAATATATATATATATATATATATATATAATATAATATATATATATATATATATATATATCTATATATATATATATATATATATTTATCATTTATTTTCATTCATTGTGAAAATAAATGAAAATACACTGAATCATCCCTCTATGTTCTGTATTTGTTTTTTTCAGCAGTTTGTTCTGAGATAAATGGAAGAAGTTGAGGGAGGTGGGCGTTGGGCAACAACAGTGGATGGTGGGTGGTGAATGGTGGGCGAGAGTGAGGGAGGTTGGTGGTGAGGAGGAGGTGAGAGGTGGGGTGGTGGTGGTGGTGGTGGGTAGACGGGCGACGGGCGGATGGGCGAGGGGGGGATGGTGGGATGGTGGTGGGCGAGGGCGGTGGATGGTGGGCGAGAGTGAGGGAGGTTGGTGGTGAGAGGAGGAGAGTGGTGGTGGGTGAGGGCGACGGGCGAGGGTCGTGAGTGAGGGTGAGGGAGGTGGGTGGTGGTGGGTGAGGCGACGGGCGACGGCCCACCAGGACCCTGAGAGGGAAAGTGTGTCACCTTCAGCAACAGGCCAGCAGAAAAAAGCAGCAGAAAAAAGGGAAAGAAGAAGAAAAACCCTCCATAATTGACAGTAAACTTCCTCCATGATTTGCTTTTGAAGTCGGTGCCAGAGAGAAAAGAAAAATGTTGATTGTGTTTGGAGCCGGAGCTCGTCGCCCGCCGCCCGCTCACCGCCGGCCTCAGAGGCGTTTCACACAAACACAGCAGGCGGTTTCATCCTGGTCTCTGTCCTGTCTGCCTCTTAATGCCCTGCTTCCTTCCCTCAGCTTTTTTAGATTAAACAAGGAAATCAGAATATCATTTTTAGGCGACACGATAACAGTTAGTAAATGTTGTGAACTTTCATTAACAGCACCCAGAGGTGCTTCCTCATTACAAGTAACAATCTGGTTTAGTTTGTTTTTTCTCTTTTTCACACCTTGTAGCCACCATATTCATCTATTTAATCAAACAGCTGCAGACGCTTCTAATCCTCTGAAATTCTCCATTTTCTTGTGCGTTACACTCTGCAGAGTAATTACTTCTACTTCTTTGCAAATATCACTAATCTTGAGAGGAAACCAAACATCTCGTGGATGTCCTTGATGTGCAGCGCTGCAGGACCGGATCGCTTCCCCATTAACGCCGCAGCGCTGAAAATGATCATAAACCGTGTCTGCGGCGCTCTCCTGCCAGCGTACCTGCGTCAGGCCCATGAACTTGTTGATGTTTTCAGACAGGAAGATCATGTCGCCGTCTGACGTCACCACGGTGACGAAGCCCTCCAGAGACTTCAGATACAGGTTGTCCAGGTGTTCGTCTTCGTCGCCGTGGCTGCTGCAGGCTGGAGGACAGAGAGATGACAGAGATGGAGAGAGACCGCTTCTGAGCATCAACAGGGCCGAGAAATCAGATCAAACAAACCCAGGCCACTCCCGATCCTCCGCCGTGACAAATTACACCCAAACCGCACCAGCACCCGTGATAGCCGCTTACTTTTAGAGCAGGACCCTCAACGTTACGCAATTATGTTCAAATACACTCACAGTATCCAAACATTTACTCGCACAGACTCCAGTCTGTCCACGAGGTCTAGTTTCAGAGATAACAGATACAGAAAACACTCCCAGCACTGAGCTGACCCCAGATCAGGCCGCTGCGTGTGTGTGTGTGTGTATATGTGTGTGTGTGTGTGTGCACGGCGGCCTCGTGCTGAACAAAGCCCAGTAGTCGATGGGGGGGTGTGCAGTTCCTCCACCGTGCTTCCCTCAGATAAGAGTTCTCAAGGCCCCCGGCGAGGCCCCGGGATCTGGTTTGGAGCCGGGCCCGGTCAGCTGAGGCTCCCCTGGGAGCCCGGAGCTTTCTCATGGGCCCCGGCGAGCAGGGGAGCCTCCCGGCGGGACCAGCGGCACCTTTGGCCTTTATACTTAGCTGTGATTACCAGCCGTTTGTACCGAGCTGAACTTTTCCTTCTCTGTTGCTCTTCAGTTGCGTAACCGCCCCAACGCCCGGCCGCGGCGCACAGACGCGGCGCACAGACGCGGCGCAGAGGCCCGGCGCAGAGGCGCTCCGCTGCTCCGGACCGGGCCAGGGTGGGCTTTTCTGCCATCACGGCAGAAAACATGAAAGGAGGAACTCCGGGGCGTGAAGCTCCCAACACGAGCGTCAGGAAACCTCGATATTATCACCCCCCCCCCCCCTCTGATCTCTGATCTCGGCTTCAGGGACCGAGGCTCATGTTTCATGTTTTTCCACGCAAGGATTTCATAACAAAAGGAGCAAGAAGGCAGGTTTCCTTCTGCAACAGGGAGCCGCGTGACGAGTCCAGCTTCAACTCTTTTACATCGTATGATTTATTCAGCCACCGCTAAAACGCTCCGACCACAAGCTGCTGAAAAACACATTAGAAAAATGTGGAAGAAGCAGATTTGTGGTTGTGTTGTGACAACATTCAGCCTGTCTGTTGGCGGCCTGGAGGGCAGCGCGAGTCTAAGAGTCAAACCAACCTGACAACTTTTTTTTTTTTTTGAGACTGAATTTATTCTTAAAACACACACAAAAAAACTACTCAAATTATCTTTAACAAACTCCAGAATCCAAAAGGTTGTTTTTGAAACTCTATTTCTACAATTAAAAAAGGAATATCTTAATTCTTTTATATATTCATTTATATTATAAAATATATACCATTATTAAATATTATTTTTATTTTATGATGTAACATTTTTTCCCATTTGTTATCTTAGACTGCACATTCTTCCTTCATTTTTAATATAATTTAATTATGTATTATAATTTTAAGCATAAACTGGTATTTTTTAAAGTACCTGTTTCATACATACTATATACATAATACTCATGTTTAATAAATTTATTTCCCTTTTTTTCTGTCTCTCATCTGTTATATTTTTCAGCTTCTGCCACATTATTTTCTGCTAATAATGACTTAGATTTTTGTAATTTCAGACAAAAAAAAACAACATTTGAGACATACAGGACTTCCTTTAAAACACAAGGCCCGCAGGCTAAAAGTGGCCCGCTACATCATTCTATGTGGCCCTTGAGAGTTTTTGCATTATTAGCTTAAGCTTTAAACCAATATTTTAAGACTTAAAATAATCTTATACCGCTTTAAAGTGCGTATTGACTATAAACTACATCTCCCACAGTGCATTTCGTCGTTACCCCACAACGATAACAGTATATCACCATGAGCAAGACATCAAAACGATTTTCAGAACTGGTGGTTGAGAAAAACCTCTACAAACTAACCCTAACATGTCCAATAGCAGTTATTTAACAATATAATAAGGTATAGTTTAATTAATTTTGATTTACATTGCCTTTTGTTACATTTGTGCTGCCAATCTGGCCCTTTGAGGGCAACCATGATGCTGATGTGGCCCTCAGTGAAAATGAGTCTGACACCCCTGCTTTAAAATAAAATAATAATAACAATAATAATAATAATAATAATAATAATAATAATACTTTTTTTTTTTTTTTTTATTGGGTTGTAATTATTTCTGTCTCCAGGACCTCCTCAGTCTTCAGGCTGAACTGAGCTGAAGTTACATAACAGCAGTTTTCTCCCGCAGCTCCGTATCTGCTCCGCCACATACAGGGAGCGCGCTGGTGCGCGCTCACTTGGCGCCACGGCGGTCGGGTGTTATGGCTGGCGGGGATAATGCCAGCAGCAGCCCAGCGATGGGCAGAGCTCTGAGCTTCCTCTCCGATCTCTCCCTCCATCACGCAGCAATCAGACGGAGATGATAACGCTATCTGCTGCTGCATCTCTCCCATCTCCCCGTTCCCTCCTCCCCCGCTGCTCGCCAGCCCTCATTACCTTCACCCCCCCCCTCTCTGTCTCCTACTTCCTCCTGCTCTCATCCATCCATCCTCTCTCTTTCTCCTACATGCTTCATGAAACTGCATCTAACAGCTGAAGTAGGAGTGCTTTACTTTAAAGCTTTTTAAACCACGTGTAAATAGTAGGGCTAGGCAAGTTAACACGTTAACTCTTTAATTTATTAATGCCGACATTTATTTTATCGCGCGTTAACGCAAGATCACATGCTTTTGTTTTGAAAAGTCTGTTGCGGAATCTGAAGACAATTGGCAGGTAAAACAGGTAAAACATGCGGAAAAGCTAAAACGGACACGGAGAACGGTAAAAATCCGTGAACTTTACAGTTCAGGTAGCAACTCAGGTAGCAATATTAACAATTCTGTCTGAGAAAAAAAAATCTGTACTGCAACAAAACTTTCCCGTCATTCCTCCATGTTCCATCAGATCTGCTCCATGTGTTCACTGTCCTGCTGTTCTCTAGCTGGTTACTGCAGTGCGGCTCCATCTAGTGGCACAGATGTGTAATGACAACAGAAAGTCCAGTCCTCCATTATAAAACAAATTCAGTTCTGTGGCCTGTTTTTTAATTTCCTATTTTTGATCCAAGTCTAAAATTGGAATATGAAAAAAATAGACATTATTTTCATTTTTTGTGTTAGATTAAAAAACAAAAAACATAATAAAATGTCACTTTTTAATTTTTGATTGACAATTGAAAATGGAGAGAATGAATGATACACAGATTGGTAAAGTTACAGAACTTTAACATTTTCATTTTAAAGTTCTCTCAGGAGAGGATTCAACAGAAACAAGGTTATTTGTAACAACTGACAAGTTGAACTCCCCGTTAAAAGTTTCTGCTGTTACCTCAGAAATTACCTGTTTTAATGTTCTGATTGTGCTGAGACACAATAATTTTGTTGGATTTTGTTTGTAGACATTTTTTTTTAATTCTTTATAAAAACAGGATGACATTAATGCCCTGGCAGTGGAAATAAGCTTTATTTTATTTTAAATTTTTTTTAAGATGAGATTTATACTAAATATGTGTTACTGACAAGTGCTGATGTTAAAAGTGTAAAAGTAGTGACAACAAATGTTATGACACTTTAGTTCATATGGCAGCAGAACATTTAAATAAAAGTGCACTTTACACTACTTTTGAATTCATTATTTGATTTTGCGTATACAATGCGATTAATCGTGATTAATCAGGGAAATAATGCGATTAATCGCGATTAAAAATTTTAATTGTTGCCCAGCCCTAGTAAATATACTTCCACCTTGTATTTATGCTTTTTTTTTTTTTTTGTTCAGGTATTTTAACTCACTTAACTTTTTTTTTAGTTCACCTACTGTTAGAACAAAAAAATAAATGAATGAGAGATTAACTCCTGGATCGATGACAAATTAAAAGACTTAGGAAGCAGTAGCGGTGGTTATTTTAGGAAGCTCCGCTGTTGGGCATTCCCGTTTCCTCCAAACACAATGCAGAGCAGTTCATTAGAGGACCAAGGCAGGTTGAAACGGCAGCAGGCAGCGCTGAGATTTATCGACGACATTAAGCTCTTGTTTGTCGAAACACTTTCCTGCCCCGCTGACATTTTGTCGCCGTAATAATTGTTGAGCTGCCAGTTATTGTCGAGATCAGCTTCCCCAACGGGACTCGCAGGAAAGCGCCTGTGCATGTGTGACAAAATCAATCAATATTACACACATAAATACATAAAAACTAACGGCAGGCACTTGACATGATTGAATGTGCGTACAAAATAAATCTCCAGATATACAAGAGGTGCTGTAAATATTCAGATGAGTCGTCCGTTTCATAGGAGGGTCATTAGGTAGAATACGTAGGTCACTACGGTAGAATTTGTGTCCTTTGCAGGAATAACAGATACAAAACACATTTCTTGATTTTTTGTTTTTGGCACAGTTACTTGACACCAAGGGGAACATACAAAAATTAATTTAAAGGTCAACTGTTATTTTTACTACATAAACTATGGTTTTATATGTATGGATTGTGCTATTGTGCGATTGTCCCTCGGTCAGATTTTTGACCTTCAGTCCCTCTTACTATTAAATTACATTTTGATTTAAAAACTAACTTTACAGACAAATGGTACATAAATACCTATTTTAATGAAACACACCATGTGTTTTAAGATACAGTAGTATTAAATGTCTTTTTTTAAATAAAAAGAGCACCTGTCCTTTGGGGTCACTGTCATTTCCATCACACACCACAAAATGTAACTTTAAGGAGGTTTTTTTTTAAGGTTTGAACACCTGCAACCATGGTAACAGTCAGTCACAGGAGAGCACATGGCAGGAGGGCAGAGCTAGCTCCCTGGAAGAATATGAAAGCTGAAAATAATCAAAGTAAATATTTTTCAAACAAAGAATATGTTTATTGGTCATCATTTCCAAACAGCTTTAAATTTATAAATAATTATTAAAATGACATTTCATTTTGTGTATTTTGTCTATATTTAATGCTAGCTTTAAAACAGAGATTAGCATGCTAATACAACATGAGATTTTTGAAAAAATGTGACACATTGTCATTTCCACCACGTTTTTCATTGTGATGGAAATTACACTCCTGAAAATAAATAAATTTATATATTTGGGATCATTTATGTGTGAAATTTCATGAAATGTTTTAAAACATGAGTTCTGTAAATAAATTTGCTTATAAAACACATTGTGGTGTGATGGAAATGATGCTTTCCTCTGAATGTTTAACTAAAAAAAGAAAAAATATATGTATTCTATATAATTACATCACAACAGCTATCAGAATGTATTTTTACACATAATAGATAAGCAAAACATATCAAAATATTACCTAAAATATGTGTTTGATTTTCTAAAATTTTTGTGCCCAAATTTGACCATAGTTGAAGGATGACCCAGGAACAGCATTTTGTTCGTCGCTGACTTCCAGCCGAGGCAGAAGAGGCCTCGGTCAAAAACTGAGATTAAAAAAGGAAAAAGTAGAAGCTTCTTGGAACAAACAGCAGCCTGAGACGTAAATGAAGCAGGCAGGTGTCGAGGACTGATGCCTCATCTCCCGTTTTAATTTTTTTGTTGCTCAGTTTAGGAAAAAACAAACTGTTTTTCTCTCCTTTTAATTTTTTTTTTTTTTTCTTAAACGGGCTGCGACGTCGACCACTGACACTGCAGTCGTCCCGTCCCTCGTCTCTCTGATCTCACTCGGAGACACGGACGCAGAGGAACAATGGGTCCGCCGCCTCGTCAAGCTTCCTCAGCTTCTAATTTTAACCGAAACAAGCGAAGGGAAGAGAGTTCACCCACTCGCACCTTCCTAGTCCACGAGACAAAGAGCCCCGCAAGCTAGCGCCGGCAAACGTGCACCAGCGTGACATAAAACCTGTTTGCATTTTTCTTCTGACGTTGCTGGCTGCTCATTCACGTGCACCTGCCCGTCCACGTGCTCTTTTCACAGACTGTTTAAAAAGCAACCGGACAAACCCTCCGTGAGTTCTCTGTACTTGTACCGGGCCCTCAACACGGTTTAACAAACTCTCTGAGCTGGCGCCAGCCCCCCAGTGGCCGGCGGAGGAACTGCAGTCTCTCTCCCCCCAATCTGCAGGGACAGAGATGGACCAGCCGGACCAGGACGCCGCCCCGCTGGTTCTTACTAGTGTTGGGAATCGAGAACTGGTTCCTGTAGAGAACCGGTTCCTGTAGAGAACTGGTTCCTGTAGAGAACCGGTTCCTGTAGAGAACTGGTTCCTGTAGAGAACCGGTTCCTGTAGAGAACCGGTTCCTGTAGAGAACTGGTTCCTGTAGAGAACCGACTCCATGTGTTTCAATTCCATGGAATCGTTTGTCAGTTTATCCAGCGATTCTCTTATCGATTCCAACCAGCACGAGTTTCACGTAATTTACACAAGTTACGCACAGTCAATTCCAGAAAGCACTTATGTGATTAAGTTACGTCGGTTTAGCACGCGCATTGGAGTTGTAAACAACAATGGCGCCCACCAGGTTCAAACGCTCCAAAGTTTGGCTTCACTTCACCAAAGAAAGATGGCAACAAGGCAACTAGCAGTCATTGTAAAGTGGAGATAACAGCGTCGGGAGGGAACACGGCTAACATGCAGAAACATTTGAACACACAACATGCGATAACGAGTGTCGTGTTTTTGACGCTTCGGACTGATGGATCTCAACCCAGCAGCAGTAGCCAAGCTAAGATCACCTCTGGTAACTCTGGTTAGTAGCTATCCCGCTGCCTATGTGCTTCTTTGTAAAACACGCTATAACATTAACGCTGTGCTATTAAACGAATGCCTTCTGCATTACATTTAGAAGATGACCGTGATGAGAGAGAGAGTCTGGCTGGTTCAGAGGCTGGAAGACATGATTATTTTTCTGCTAAAGAATTGTTAATTCTTCATAGTATTTGCAGATTTGTACTATGCACTGTTCCGTTGTATTTGATCGTATTTATCTTTCTTTATTATTATTTTTGAGTGCTTATTGAGCTCATATATCCTTTTAAAAAGGAGATTTTTTTTAATTTCTATTAGGAAAAATCTGTTAGTAAAATGTTACACATTCTTGTGTATTTGCACAGTTACATATTACAACAGTTAACACGTTATCCAGGCTTTGGGCCTCTTTTGACCTCGCTGTTGAGTTTGTAAGGTCGTGACTTCTAAGTAAAAAAAATGATGCTAATAAAACTGTTTGTTTTCCTTTTTCCTCAAATTAGAATCGATAAGAGAATCGATAAAGAATCGAATTGTTAAACAGTATCGATGATGGAACCAGAAAAATCTTAGGAATTCCCATCCCTAGTTCTTACTGGTGGAAAGCAGCTTGCGTGTGCGCAGGAAGCTGATGGCGAGCCTCATGATGGAGGCCTTGTCCAGGTGGGCGCTGACGCCGTGGGGTAACGGCAGCTGGTGGGCGAGCTCGTAGAACACCTCTGTCTCCTTGCTGCGCCGGCACCGTGCCGCGTCCCGGGACTTCTCCTTGCGGCGCTCCGAGCTGCTCCTGCACAAAACAGACACACAGAGAAACGGTTACGTCAGGGGTGTCAGACTCAATTCTCACTGAGGGCCACATCAGCATCATGGTGGCCCTCGAAGGGCCAGATTGACAGCAGTGTAACAAAATGCAATGAAAATCAAAATTAATTAAACTACACCTTATTATATTGTTAAATAACGGATTCTGTATTTATTTCCATGTTTTCTGTCAAAATGCTGACGTAGATTAAACTCTTTCATGATTGACACCGCCTCATAACACAAAAGACAAACTGTTTTTTCATCTTCAGGTACAAACTTGTATTTGTTTTCCCATCGTTCATGAAACTGTCTTCCTTGTGCATCAATTTTTCTTTTCTTTGACATGTTGGGGTTAGTTTGTAGAGGTTTTTCTCAAGTCCATCAGTTCTGAAAATTGTCTTGAGTTCTTGCTCATGGTGATATATTGTTATCGTTGTGGGTAATGCATTATGGGAGATGTAGTTCATTGTCAATATGCGCTTTAAAGCAGCTTAAGCTTATTTTAAGTCTTAAAATATCGGTTTAAAATTTAAGTCAATAGTGCACAAGCACTCAAGGGCCACATAAAATGACGTCTTGTGTTTGACACATGTGGGTTACACCTTTGACCAGAACCAGAACCAGCCGGGCTGTTTAGCTGAAACGCAACCGCGTTGACCCGGCTTCAGGCGTTTGATGCCGTGGTTCGGGGTCGACGCAGGTGTGCAGTTCCGTGACGTCACAGGTCCCATTCAGCTGTTTCTGGTGGAGGTTTATTCCCCCTTTTACCACTTCTTTCAAAGACTCAAACTACAGACGTACAGGCGGCTGAATGGACGCGAAGGGTGCGGAAAACTCGGGCGTCGGGACCTGTTCTGAGCATTTCCGGGTGTGTGGGACATGGGCGCGGATCGTAGGTGGGGCGGTTTGGCAGGTGGAAGCCACGTGAAACCGCTCCAGTGTGATGGAATAATTTGCACACGGATGAAAGATAAAACACAAGAGCCTGAAGCCCCACCCCCCCTCACCGAGGAGAGTGTCATCACAAGTATGAAGTCACAGCAATGCCAAGTCACTCTCGGAAACCCCGCAAACACGTCGGTACGTGTGTCGCTGGTCCTCCGTGCAGCAGTCCAGTCCTCAATGCTGGACTGGACTTTGACCAGAGCTTGACATGATTTAAAGAAGAACAACTAATTAAAGTATGTGGATTTTCTGCGCTGATAACAAGTTGCCCCACTTTCCTTTTTTTTTTCTCCCCCTTTGTCAAACTCATCAATTTCTAAACACAACAATCCTCAAAGCACACAACAGATAATGGTGAGGAAAACAACCGTCACTGCTGGATTCGTTCTGCATCTCTGTTTGTTTGTTTATCCAGTTTGATCTGGATTGAGAAACGACTGCTGAGCAAAATGTGAACTTTGGAAACAGGAGGGACACTACGTGAGTCAGCTGTAATAGGTGGCAATTTGTCTTTAAAAAGAAGCTGGACGGCTGCAGGAAGATGTGGGCCAGGTGATTATTTCAATTTCCTCGGTTTAATGTGGTTGTTATTTGTGTACAACAGCAACGTCACAGCGCTAATTTAAACCATGAAGAACCATGACAAACAGTCCAGAAGATGAGCGTCTGATCCAAGACAGCAGAATGACCGTTCACACATGAGCTCCTTGATACATCATTCATCTGGTGAAGCTGTGGGCAGCAATCAGAGGAAGATCCAGAAAGATGATGCAGAAGCCAGACTTGAGCACCACTGGGTGAAGAAGCAGGTTGATAACCAACAGCAGTACGATAAAACATAGTTTCCAACGAGCACAAACGCACAGAAGCAGCAGAGGTCTGAGCAGCCTGCAGCTCAACGGCTCATTAAACAGCACGACCAGTGAGAGGGTCCTCCGCTCTCCTACTGGTCTCCTACTGGTCTCCTACTGGTCTCCTACTGGCCTCCTACTGGCCTCCTACTGGCCTCCTACTGGCCTCCTACCGGTCTCCTACCGGCCTCCTACCGGCCTCCTACCAGCCTCCTACCGTCCTCCTACCGTCCTCCTACCGGTATCTCCTACTGGTCTCCTACCGGCCTCCTACCGGTCTCTCCTACCGGTCTCTCCTACTGGATTCACGGACTGGAGAATCATTTTAGTCGTTTTGTCTACACTGTTAAACATAATGAAGGCAAAAGGTAATATAGACTCACTAGTTATTGTCAAACTGTGCAGAGCGGAGGAGTTTATTACAGTCATCCCTTATTTTTCGCAGTTAATGGGGACCGGCGCCCCCCCGCAAGAATCAAAATCCGCAAACTGGAGCCGGAGCCCCCCGAGCCTCAATAATATGTTTAAAATATGTTTAAAAACTGCAAAAAAGTAGCGAGGCACTGCAGCGAAACAAGACAAAAGCTCAACTGTGGTCTTTCTGTTATCTTCACAGCCTCTGGTCTCTGAACCGTAGTGAACAAACCGCTGGTATTGTGATATTTTTGGCTCGTAAGCGGCTAAAACGCTAACAACAAAAAAACTGTTTGTTGAACAGCTGAAGGCGAGAACGACACTTAAACACCCACAGAAGGTTCTAGCTGACAGCAGCCCTCTTCGACGTTTCACATCCCCGAACAGATCGGTTGCACTTGGACACATACTGAAAACGGCTCAAGGTGACAAGCATCATCTCCCCGAACAAAGAGCTTTTCAACCTCTGATCTGTCTGCAGGTTCTCGGCCCGAGATAACGTTGAAAACCACAGCAGACAAGGCGCAGCTACCGCCGAGCTGCAGATACGCACCCTCAGCGGTGACGCGGCGCACTTTATCACACCTGCCCACATGCAGGGGCTTCAAAATAAAAGCATGGAAGCGTGCAGAGAAGCAAACACTTTGACAGCTAAACATCAAAACAGAAAAACACTCCATGCAGTTGGTGTGCAATCACACACACGTAGCGACGGGTCCATGTTGTGGTTGATACTTCAAACCCACAGAGATGAGAGCTGTGCCAAATAACATAACTGATGATGAAACACTAACCCCGGAGAGCTCACAACCAGAATGACTCAGCCTTCACCAACATGTCGTCACAAATACAGAGAAGATGAATCTCTCTGCACGCAGGCAGCCGGCTGTCTACGACCAGTCCTGCGACACGTTACGAGTCGTTAACGCTCTCGTTTATGTCCCTGGTTACGTTCCTCATCGTCGTCTCATCGCAGAGACGCAATGTTCCAGGCAGTCAGAGGTAGGGTTGGGCATCGTTTGGATTTTAACGATTCTGATTCCGATTCTCTGTTTCGATTCCTGTTCAAAACGATTCTCGTTTCCGATTCTTTGATGTGTAGGTCAACAGATCGCGACTTATCTAATAGTAGAATTTTTTCATTAAAAAAAACTGAGAAGGGAAGGAGCCTTTTCACCTCATAGGCTGTTACTTTTCTGTGGCACTCGTGTGTTTGCTCCACTGTCATTTTACCCCTCGCAGCCAACGTGAATGGGGCGTCACGTTGTTTGTTTTGTCTTGGGAAAGAGAATAAAAATGTCCCTCCAAACATTCTGGACACCTCGAGTCACTGTTGCAGGTCCCCAGCAGCAATATTTCACCATGGTGTTATTATAGTATAATATTAACACTGATGATACACATCGGAAATATAGTGAATTAACACAGTCCTTAACGGAAGAGCAGAAAGTTTGTCTGACCTAGCAACAGTAACTAGGAAGGGGGCGGTGCGTGGCATGGCATCACAAAAATACGTTTATTTTTGTGATGCCATGCAGGCAAAGGTGTTTTGGCATATTAGTCGTGCACCCTACTTTGGCAGTAACACGCTTCCCGCAGATGTTGCACTGCGCCAGGTAGCCGTCATTACCCGGACTGAAATGCAGCCAAACTCGAGAGCGCCGTCTCTTGGGATTCATGTTGTGGCGAGTGAAGTCCTGTCGGTGACGGACCTGACGTCGACACTAGCGCGAAGTTGAGTACGCCAGGCGGAGTAACATCAACAAACTAGTTCAGTAAATCAAAACAAAACAAAACAAAAAAATAGCGCGGACATTTAGGAACGATTCCTGAACCGGACATTAGGAACCGATTCCTACTTGGAATCGTTTTTCAGTGCTCGACCCTAGTCAGAGGTCAACCTGAGCTCAGATGTGATGACCAGTGATCCAGGTCGGTTCTAGGGTCGGTTTTCTTTCTGGTACTGTATGTGTGCAGTTTTTGCTGATCTGTTGGTAACGCGTTAATCTTTCACACTTGGAGAGGAAAAAACGGGTCGATTCGTGGCTCAGAAATACAAATACTGCTGAAAAAGCAAACACATAGTGAAGTGACAAATGCACGTCGACAGCATCAGACGGTGAACAGCACTTGTATGAAGAATTGGCCACTAGGCAGCATGACGGAACAACATTTCATGGTGAGGAAGCCGGTGCGGGTTCTCGATCGGCTCGTACCCGGTGCCGGAGCCAGCTAAGCCAGGGTGGCAGCTCATTGAATTTGCTCTACACCTCCGTTAGTGACCATAGAGGAAGAGGATGATCTCACGGATGATCTCACCCTACCCTAACCCTGATGCATCCCCGTCTACCCCAGCAGGGTTTCGGGCCCAGCGAGCCTGGCTCTGGACCGCGGTTTGGGCACAGCTGGCCGCCGTGAAGCCCGGGACGAGTTTCTACGACCTTGAGGCCGACCTGCACATTCCCTCAAAGACTTCCAGATGTGAAATAAATGGTGACGAACTGACGCCAAGGTGACGAAATCGTGCAAAGTTCCACTGAAACGACGATTTCCAATGAGTGGGGAAGCAGAAACGCCGACGCGACACAATCCAGGGAGCGAGCACACATTAAGGAGATACGACAGGAAAGGCAGAGCACAGAAGCTCCGTTTATCTCATCTCATCGAGTTTGTCTCCCTGCTCGTCTGTCTGAGGCTTAAACTCATTAACCCCGACTGACAATCACCCAAAACCCTGGTTCCTGATGAGCCAGCAGACTGTGACCCGCGGCTCTGTATGCTTGATCAAGTCAACTGGAAGAGCTAATTTCAACTGTCTACTGGACATGAGAGAGTGTGTGTGTGTCGAGGGGGGGGGTTGTTCCACTTTTTGATTGTCTGGGACCATTGTTGCTGTAGGTCCCAGCAGACCTTTTCAGGATATGAAACAATGGGAGTCGCAGCGCTTCACCAGGGCACCAAGCCTACTGGTGGACCTGGTGACCTCCCAGTGTCTCTCACACGGACACAGCAGGGGTCAGCGGCGGCAGCGAAGCCCTCCCAGGCGGGCGAAATCCAAAAATTTCCATGTCCTTTCTTACTCGTGCCTCCTCTTCCCTCCCTTCCTCCAGCTGTTGCCTCCTTTCCTTTACCCTAGTTAACCTTTTATCCTTTGATCACATACTCCAAATTCCTGAATCCGTCACATGGCCGAGTGTCCGATGCGCCGCTGGCTGGAGGAGGCGGCAAATAGCAACAAGAACGCAACTGAGAAGGAGCGGACTCCTCTGCCTACATCGTCATTTTCTTCAGTGACTATTGGCTTTAAATGTAGGGATGCAGGATAACTGTTTTTTAAAACCGATACTGATAACCGATAACTTTGAACTCCTAAAGATCATTACATCAATACTATGAACAAAATCAAAAATAGTTTTGACTCTTTAAATGAACAGATATTTATTTTTTCCAATAAAAAACTATTGACAAGCCTCTCAAACATTTTGGAAAAGCTATCAAACAAACCTATTTGATATCTCACATTAACTTAAATAAGGTTCATTACTGACTGATATAAAAAAAAAATAAAGGCTCCTTGAACTGATGGAAATACATGCATCAAAATTACAAACTGAAAAGGATTTACATTTAAAGGATTTTTGACTTGTGGTTCCATTTAAATTAATACCTTTAATTAAAGTAAATGAGGTTCAGTAGTTTTTTTTTAATCTGAAAGTTTTTTTTTAATCTCATGGAAGCTTTAGAGAGATGATGGAGAGGGGAGGGGAGACTGCTGCTGGCTTGCTCACGTTAGCATTTGCTCCCATTAGCGCGATTTCAAAACTCCATGGAAGCGATTGTTATGTTGTAGGTGGCTGATCAGGTTTTACGTATTAAAGCTTGTGCTTCCCCCTCGTAGAATTCGCTCGGAGGATTCGTCACAAATAACCACCAAACTATCTTCTTCTGAAACTGAAAGTTCCACGCCACCATGTTTGTTGTGATCAACACAATGCATACTGCATTCAAGGTGTAACGTAAATTCCTCTGTTCCCTCGTTTGCTCGTCATTCTTTTAGCCTTTTCTATTTTTTCTATTTTGTATGTGTAACATGAGGGAAAATACTGCGAATATCAATTAAAGTCAGCAACTACATAAATTATGACCGAGTTAACAAGTTGTTTTCTGGCATGAGGGGGTATTCTTGATTTTCCTAACTGAGAAATCGTTTTTCTGATTATGCTGATGTCACTTGAACATAACATTCACTGCCAGTCATTCAAGGCTCAGAGGGAGCGAGGCACTGCTGTGTTGACAGAAATATATATGTTATCGGGGCTATTCGTTATGATATCGGACCTATCGGGATGACGTCATAATTTCCTTTTATCGGCCCGATAGTTATCGTGCATCCCTGCATTTAATTAAAGTATATGAGGTTCAGTGATTTTTTTTGGTTTTTTTTTTTTATCTCATGGAAGCTTTAGGAAGTGATTGTTATGTTGTAGGTGGCTGATAAGGTTTGACGTATTAAAGCTTCTGCTTCCCTCCTCGTAGAATTCGCTTGGAGGATTCATCACAAATAACCACCAAACTATCTTCTTCTGAAACTTTAACAAAGTTCCTCGCCGCCATGTTTGTTGTGATCAGCGCTGTGCTGCAGGCTGCATTCAAGGTGTAACGTAAATTCCTCCGTTCCCTCGTTTGCTAGTCGTTCTTTCAGCCTTTTCTATTTTTTTTTCTTTTTTTATGTGTAACATGAGGGGAAATACTACGAATATCAATTCAAGTTAGCAACGACTAAAATTATGACCGAGTTAACAAGTTGTTTTCTGGCATGAGGGGGTATTCTTGATTTTCCTGATTGAGAAATCGTTTTTCTGATTATGCCGACGTTACTTGAACATAACATTCACTGCCGGTCATTCAAGGATCAGAGGGAGCGAGGCACTGCTGTGTTGACAAAAATATATATGTTATCGGGGCTATTTGTCGTGATATTGGACTTAACGGAATGACATTATAATTTCCTGTTATCGGTCCGATAGTTATTGGCTAGTTATTGGATAGTTATCGTGCATCCCTTTTTAAATGTCTTTTAAAAAGCTCAGAGATGACTTCTGAAGGTCACCGCGAAGGAGCAGAAATGGACAAGATTCCACTTAAACAAAGAATGTGTGACATCAGTGACAGAAAACCCGCTTTGGAAACGGAAATATCAGGAGTTGTGGCCTGAAACGGGCATCTTCACACCGAGGGAGGACGTCTCCCTGCAGGTTCACCCACCAGTCGGTAAAAGACTGTTCTGGGTCATCCAGCGCCGACTTACTGTGATTTCTAATTTAATGCTCTGAGAAGAAAATAAATGGAGCCTTTGAAGGAGTCGTACTTCTTTTTTTGGGCCTCAGTTTCTCTGCATTTGATTCAGGTGCGTGTTCGTCGTCAGTGAGGTGTCCTGATCAGCGCTCATCCTGGGTCAAACCAACTTTATCAAAAAAAAAAAAAAAAGCCACAGCAAAAACAAACAAAAAAAAAAGCAGAATCCCTCCTTCAAGAGAACCTGTTCCAACTCGCCTCTGTGTCGCTACTTTGTCCGATTTTTTCTCGTGTTGTGATGCAGCTTGTGATGTCTGACAGAAAGGTGCTGCGCAAACATATTTAACACACATTTGACAAGACACAACAGTCTGGCTGCAGAGGGCACCGGGTTCACGTGCTCTACCCATGTGGAAAATACCCCGCTCAACAATCTGAGACCGTCCGGTTACACAGTCGCACTCTGGACTCGCCACAAAAAAACTAAAAAGCCTTGTGAGGATTAAAGTCTCATTTCTAGATTTTCATTCCAAGAAACGGTAGAGAAACGTTGACAAGTGTTGAAAGATGTAACACGAAGAGATAAGAAGTCATTGTTATTACTAGCATCGCATGTTTCCACTGAGCATAGCTGCTCTGTTCTGTACCGTCACACCGCCTGACTTCTCTTTGATGGTCAGATTGATTGATAAGGAAACATGCCTCCTGTCATGGCTCTGCAGGAGAGAATAATCCCTTCTTTTCTCTCTTCTTGTATCGAACTGTGGATGCGAGACACTCGCAGATGTAAAGTGTTCCTGAAAACACATCGGCTGTCGCGAGCGAGTAAACGTGCTTCGTTTAAACTGCCGAGCCGTTCGGATCTGCAGGGCGCTGTGACCTCACAGAGCCAGCTCGGACAGGGACCGCCCATTTTCAGCTCCGCCCAACGTCTTCATCGCGCCGTATATTCAGCACCTTGATGTGGACGGCCCAGAGCACCGCGCTGACTGCAAAGAGCCACGCACACACATGTTTGGGAGAGGTGGGTGTGGTCAACTGTCTGACTCCACCTCCTTAAAAAAACAGCTGATGTGAACTGGACTATAAACATTCAACTGCTGCACCGTCACTCGACGGCACGTCCGACGTGTTTTGTTAAGACCTCAGTAAAACTGTCAACTTGTTGGGGTGGGGAGTTAAAATATATGTTTTATTTAATATGAACAAAAATCGCAGGTTCCTTTCTGGAGAACTGTAACCCGCCGTGCCGCGGCTTCCGTCTAGGCTGCGTCCTTTATGCACCTCAGATAAGGGCTGTAAAGATACGCTAATCTCGCGATACGATACATGATATTCGGCTCACGGTACGATATATATTGATATTCATTCATTACAATACATTTACATCATTTTCCAAAAGATTTTAAAGGGACAAAGTAATTTTGGTGACATCTTGTGAGTGTTCCAATGACTTTGTTTGAATTTATTGAACTGAAAGCATCAATTACCCATTATATGGCTGACAGGCAGCTTGCAAATGCTGGACAAAATTAATAAAAGATTTGTTGAGAAAAATAGTTTCATTTATTTAAACAGTGCAAATTGTTGCTTGCAAGCTTTTAAAGGTGGGACACGGAGGCAGGGGCTTTTACTGCCATTAAAGGCGTCCCTCTGGCCTGAAAATGACAAGGAAGATGTTTCAGGCAGAGGAAATCGCATTTTTTACAGGGAGGTGCAGGAGGTCACGGTGCACCGTCCCCATCGATGGTGGACGTGTGCATGAACCATTCATTACTGCGCATGAGTGAATGCAACCAATACAGTTCTACATTTTGTGAAATTGGATGAAAATTTGAAGTGATTTGAACCTCTGCTGTCCGGCTGCCCAGTAAAGGTGGCAACCACGTCATTCATAAATAAAACTGACTTACGCCTCTCATTCAAACATGTAGTGACTAGTGCTGGGCGGTATACCGGTTCATACCGAATACTGGTTTATTTTTCTTATGATATGAATTTTTCATATACCGTAATACCGGTGAGTATGTACTGTAGCGTACACAACGTTGGGAACGCCGCATGGCGGAACGTAAGTGCCGCAGAACATTGTTTGACAGGGTACTGTTTTGCAGTTGCACTGGAGGCACAACACGCTACTAGTTTCTGGTTAAACGGTGATGGCTGCAAACAGAGAAAGTCCTGAAGTGGAAGCTCCAGAACGGCAACATGAGACTGAGGAACTTCTTCCTAAACCAGGAGCCGTGTCTGTCGTGTGGAAGTTCTTTGGATTTAAAAAAGACGACGTCCAACAAACTACAATGATCTGTAAATGTTGGCGAGCTAAAGTTGTAACAACACCAGCAATCTGCTGCACCACCTGAGCCGCAAACATTTTTTAGAATACAAGGAATGTATGAAGCTGAGGTCTGCGTCCTCTGCGGGTAACGCTAGTAACGTTACTGCTGTAGAACAGTCAAGTCAGATGACAATTAAAGACGGGTTTGCTAGGGACGCTGCCTATGATAAAAAGTCAACGGTGGATCGAAATAACCAACGTGATTACTGTACACTTAGCGAAAGACATGGTACCGCTAAGTACTGACGGCTTCAGGCCTTATCCATTATTTATTATATATATTTAGTTTGTCCATAAAGTTGTAATGTGTGAATGTTGTTTATATGCTACTACAGGATAATCCTTTTTTTTCAAAACTTGAATATTGCAAGTTGCATACTTTGTTTACTATTTATTTGTTGAAATATCTCAAGAACGTTGTTTACATTGTGTAGTTAATGTTGATTTTTTACAAAATGTTTTTTCAAGTTGTTTGCAAAATTTGAAAAATAAAAGGGTTTGTATTTTAACTGCAACTATCATCATTCTGATTCCTTCACTTAATTAGAATCACGAGTGCCACCTCTTTGTAAATAGTATCATTTTGTGAGGCCATGCAAACCTGTATTAATACTAGTGTAGATATAAATGTTTTTCTACAATATTCACTCCTCATAACAGTAAAATAGTTCATTATAAGACAATTTACTGCAGCAATTCCTCTCTAAATGATTAGAAAATGTGGTTAACACCCAGTTCTGCCTTCAAAAAAAATACCATGATATACCGTGTAACCGATATAATTTTGAAAGATACTGTGATATAAATTTTAGTCATACCGCCCAGCAGTAGTAGTGACACAGCTTTTCTACTGCAGTAAACAGCAGCCCTGTCACACCAGTCTTATGATGAGTATTTACAGTCCGCTGTCCCTCGTGTCCTCTTAGCTGCTGCTGGTGTGGACTCGTCTCCTGCCCTCCGGTTACAGACAGGAGACAGGAACAAGCCACATGTCAAACATACCACAAGTTTCTGCCACTTCGGCCTGACATGAACATGTAATCGCAACAGCGAGGTCACCTCCGGAGAGCTCCGAGCGACGGGCCCTCACTCCACGGTCAGACATTTCACCGGACGCCAAAAAAAAAAATAACAAAATAACCCCAAAACAAACTCTGTGCACTCGATTTATTCAAAACAACAGCAGCCTCTGAAAGGAAAACATCACACGAATTGCAGCAGAGGCAGCGATGTAACGGGAGATAACATTCTTTGTTCCGCCCGTGATTCACTGGTAGATCTGGAGTCGTGAGAATAGCAACCTGAGCTGAGGCGATGCGGGCTGTCAGCTATTTTAATCATCCCGCACTCACGCAAACGTCAACGGGCCGTCCTGGAAAGATATCTGCACTCAACCAATCTGTGCAGTGTTTGTCGACATAACGGAGTTTTGTTTCGTCACGGCAGGTCCTTTAAAAGGGGTGTAATGGTGTCAAATTTAGGGATTAAAATAAGCAGAAGTGTAGAGTGAAAAAAGAAAAGGCACACAGACGGAGAGAGAGGGAGGCAGGTAGAAAACACATACCTGGGATTCTGAAACCTTAGTGAGAGAAGTCAGGCCGTCACTCTAAACCACACTGGGTCACATGCACATGCAACACATAAATGTACGCACACACACACACACACACACACACATAGCCCGACTCAGTCTGAAAGTGGAACAGTGGTGGCACTTTTAACCAAGTGCTGAATCATCACAGCGATCCAGAACAGAGCAGAGCAGGAAACAAGAGCAGCAGAAAGTACCGGACCTTTCAGGAATTCACTGGGATTGACTGATCTATACTGATCAATACCAATAAGTAGCCTTTAATCTGACAAATGTAATATGTGTGGATTACACAGGCTTCATTAAAACAGCTTCCATGTTTCCCATGAAAATGTACTGGATGCTTGTCTCATGGCCCATTAAGAAAAGACTGACACGTAACTTTCCTAAACATAACCGAGTAGTTCTATAATACCTGAACCTAACCAAGTAGTTTTATAATTCCTCAACCTAACCAGGTAGTTGACCTAACTGAGTAGTTTTATAATACCTAAACCTAACCGGTTAATTGACCTAACCAAGTAGTTTTATAATGCCTAAACTTAACAGTTGACCTAACCGCGTAGTTTTATAATGCTTAAACCTAACCAGGGTAGTTGACCTAACCGAGTAGTTTTATAATGCCTAAACCTAACTGGGTAGTTCTATAATACCTGATCCTAACCGAGTAGTTTTATAATTCCTCAACCTAACCAGGTAGTTGACCTAACCGAGTAGTTTTATAATGCTTAAACCTAACCAGGGTAGTTGACCTAACCGAGTAGTTTTATAATGCCTAAACTTAACAGTTGACCTAACCGAGTAGTTTTATAATGCCTAAACCTAACCGGGTAGTTCTATAATACCTGATCCTAACCGAGTAGTTTAATAATTCCTCAACCTAACCAGGTAGTTAACCTAACCGAGTAGTTTTATAATGCCTAAACCTATCCAGGTAGTTGACCTAACCAAGTAGTTTTATAATGACTCAACCTAACCAGGTAGTTCTATAATACCTAAACCGAACCAAGTAGTTGACCTAACCGAGTAGTTTTACAATTCCTCAACCTGACCGAGTAGTTTTATAATGCCTAAACCTCACCCAGTAGTTAACCAAATCAAGTAGTTTTATAATGTGTAAAATTAACCAAGTGGCTTTATAATGCATAAACCTAACTAACTAGTTTATTTTAATGCTTCATCTCAACCACGTGCAGATGTGCAGCAGTCTAACCAAGTGGTTTTGTAACACCTCAGACCAAAGAAACAGCAGCTGAAAACCAGTTTAAATAGCAAGGGGTCTTCCAGGCCACTGGTTCCCAACCTCTCCCCCCCAGTCAAGCTCCCCAAACTCGTTTCTACAGAAATGCTTCACACCCGTTGTTAATTATTGTTCTTCTACCTTCAGCTCTCTTGAATTCACTTCACCTTGTCATCGAACAATCTTGACAAGTTGGCAGTGCCCCCGTCCTCCCTGGAAAATCTAGGCCAGCATTCCAGCTCATGCTTTTGCTTCTTGGATGAGGTCGATCCACGTCGCGTTGCCTGTTCTTGCAAACTAAACGGCGTCTTTGACTACTACTTCACCTAGTTTTTCCTCCCCCCACACTGAGCAGTTACTCTTCTTCTACGTGGCATTTATGGCAGTGAAGTGCCCGTTCTCCTGGGCATACAGCTGGTCCATTCTGAAGTCATAAAATCAGAGTTTAGAAAAAAAAAGATAAGGTGCTTTCCTCACAGGTCTTTATTGATGCACACTGTAAAGATAAAAAGAACTCCCAGCTTGTATAAATGCAGAAACATTACGTCACTCTTTTTCTTAAAAAAGTAATTGCAATTGTTTCCAAAGCACTTCTTTCAACCCTTAATTTTAATGTGCCGTAAACCGGTTTAATGTTTGTAGGTTTGGACTCCTTAAAAACATTCTGGGATTTAAAGTTGAGCTTCGACCTTTTATCAGATGTTCGCAGCTGTGAGTGAAGCTGCTTTTACAACCGTCAGACTTCAGACTGGAACCATGCGGCCGAGCCAGAACTTTCCTTTACACCTGAAGATCAGCTCCTGGGTGCAGCAGAGTCCAGCCAACCGACAGGAGGTCCGCCGCGCACTTCTGTTTTCCTTTCACCACGCACCTTTCAGCTAATTCAATCACCTTTTCTCCCCATGTTTACGATTGACCCGTCAGCCCCAGGAGATGCACGTGCACACGCGATCACATGCAGCACCAGTGACGCAAACCAAACCATCTCCTAATCCAGCTAAAGCCTCAACAGAAGCAGACCAAACAACAGACGGAAGAGCTGCCGCTCTGCAGCGTTCTGCAGGGTAGCAACGAGGCAGTTAACGCAGGTTTCCCCCACGGCGCCGCGCACGACACTCCGCCTGTCCAAACCCGCACGCTGACACGGGCAGAGAAAGTGCGTGTTGTTCAGGCTGCGTCGTTTCTCACGCGTCAACGGCAGGATATCACCCTTACCTTGCTTTATTTCTATTTGAAGCTCAACCCATCGAGACCCGGAGGCCTCACGGGCTTTAAGGCGCGTCGCTTTGGAAGACGCCGCTCCTCAAAATGCATTCATCGACTTCTGCAAAAAACCCTCCGTGACCCGGTAAAAATGCAGTTTTCCTTTTCTGCAGGAATAGTTAAGGATGCAGGATAACTGTTTTTTAAAACCGATATCGATAACTTTCAGCTCCTAAAGGCCGATACCTATAACACACACATATACCTAAGATCATTACATCAATACTATGAACAAAATCAATAATAGTTTTGACTTTTTAAATGAACAGATATTTAGTTTTTCCAATGAAAAACTATTGACAAGCCTCTCAAACATTTTTGTAAAGCTATCAAACAAACCTATTTGATATCTCTCATCAACTTAAATAAGGTTCATTACTGACTGATATAAAAATAAAGGCTCCTTGAACTGATGGAAATACATGCATCAGAATTACTAACTGAAAAAGATTAACATTTAAAGGATTTTGGCTTGTGGTTCCATTTAAATTAATACCTTTAATTAAAGTAAATGAGGTTTAGTAGTTTTTGTTTTTTATTTTTTAATCTCATGGAAGCTTTAGATGAGAGGAATGAGGGAGAGGAGAGACTGCTACTGGCTTGCGCACGTTAGCATTAGCTTCCGTTAGCTCACGTTAGCGCAATTTCAAAACTTCATGGAAGCGATTGTTATGTTGTAGGTGGCTGATCAGGTTTTACGTATTAAAGCTTGTGCTTCCCTCCTCGTAGAATTCACTCGGAGGATTCGTCACAAATAACCACCAAACTATCTTCTTCTGAAACTTTAATGAAGTTCCACGCCGCCATGTTTGTTGTGATCAGCGCTGTGCTGCAGGCTGCATTCAAGGTGTAACGTAAATTCCCACGTTCCCTCGTTTGCTAGCCGTTCTTTCGGTCTTTTCTATTTTTTTCTTTTTTCATGTGTAACATGTGGGAAAATACTGCAAATATCAATTCAAGTCAGCAACTACCAAAATTATGACCGAGTTAACGAGTTGTTTTCTGGGATGAGGGAGTATTCTTGATTTTCCTGATTGAGTAGTCGTTTTTCTGATTATGCCGACGTCACTTGAACATAACATTCACTGCTGGTCATTCAAGACTCAGAGGGAGTGAGGCACTGCTGTGTTGACAGAAATATATGTTATCGGGGCTATTTGTCGTGATATCGGACTTATCGGGATGACGTCATCCCGATAGTTATCGGCCCGATAGTTATCGTGCACTTTGTTTAGTTGCGACTGATGAGCATGGAGGGAAATGAAACCAAGAGTTTCTCAAGAGGTGGAATCGGTCAGTCATCACCCCTCGCTGTTGTCTTTTGAAGTCTCAGCCATTATCCATCCATTATCCCATTTCTCTGAAGACCCGTTTGATCCAGCTCCAACTCTGACAGGTTTATATATCACCGTTATGTCAGAATAATCAGCATCATGCCAAAAGGATTCCCTCTTCACACCGTCAACATGGTGCGTGCACATCTGTAAATGCTGCACAACACTGGTAGATGTGTCAGATTTACACATCTGCACCTGAGCGAAGCCAAACGGTAACTGGACTCGTGTTTTAACTGCCTGCAGCGCTCCGTCTCACCCAGCCGTCGAAGACAAAACAGTCGACAATAATGTTTTGAGGCGCATGAAGGCGGATGACGACGACTCAAATGAAATCTGACTGGTGTCGTGTTCTTGTATGCCGCTGGGCTCCGTACATTTGACCCAGAGATGTCGCAACAGGGTAGGCATACTAGGCAATTGCCTAGGGCCCCGAGCTGGAAGGGGCCCCAGGACACCGCTGACATTGGTTCTTTTGTCAATGACAAAAATGATTGAACTGCTTTAGACACTGCAACGACAATATCTTGGAAACCCCCCACATAGGGTCCCCACTAGCTGTCACTGCCTAGTGTGTTAAGGGACCCCCGAGACACGGCTAACATCGATCCATATCAATGACACAACCTGAAACCTCCATAGACACTGCAGCGAGATATTTGGAACCCCCCCAATAGGGCCCTGACTGCCCGCGGCCGGCTTTCTTCGGTACTTCACACTAGAAATGAAGCGAGTGTATCCGTCAGCATACGCAAAAAGAAAAAAAAAAGCAAGAAGATGAAGTAAAAGGAGAACGGGAAAGTGGTAAACTCAAACGTGTATAATCTGACATTACTAAAAAAAAAGTTGTGATGCCACTTTGTCCCAGTCTAGTCTCAGGAAGCACAACTGCACATAACATGTTTACTGCGCTTTAGCCTAGCTTATTTAAACAGTAATCAACAGTAAGCTAACCAGTAACTAATTTGTATTTGGAAGAAGGCGATATCATGTCTTCTTGAATTTTCTGCATGTCATGTGATATTTTTTTTCTTGATTGTGTTTTTGTCAAACTTTGCACGTTTCACTTGTGTTTGTTATGTGATATTGTATTTTAAGTTTTCTTAAATCACTGTGCACCTCTGTTATTTAAAATAAAAGATTTCTAGATTGAATGATCTTCTTGGTGTTTTTGGGCCGATAGGGCCCCCATGCTCACTCTTGCCCAGGGCCCCCAAGGTGACTAGAAACGCCCCTGATCTGACCAACACCGTCTGAGTCCGTCAGCTTTCAGCTCCGTTTATCAGAAGCCGAGTGGGAGGATGGCCGTCCCGGCAACACTTGCAGCTTTTGTCATCCACCCGTCTGTTAAGGCTTCGAGCGAGTGGTCACACATCCTCGCAAATACACAAAGAAGAAAAAAAAAACCTGCAGACAAATGCACAGAAAACAGGTCCTGTAGATGTGATTGTTGTGATAACAGGGCAGAGGTGCCTATAGGAAACAGATCCTGTAACCAGAGCAGGTGCAGGGCCGCGTGCATGTGTGCACGTGTGTGTGCGCCTCCACAACATCTCTCCATGGATCATTTGCTCCTCTGCTCTGTAACTAAAAATGTCCTAATCAGCTTGTTGTCATTTCCATCACTCTCGCTGAGGACAGATGTACAGATTTCACTGACATCAGCTGAAACTCGAACATTTGACCACACCTTCATTCTCTCTTAAAGGAACAGCGCACTTGTTTCGAGATCATATCGTGCTCGGCAGCGGCGTGAACCTGCGAGTCTCGCTGCAAAAGAAGGAAAGAAAAACAGCAAACAGAAAAATACACCTTGAAAACCACCCGAAGACTCCATCAGGACTGTGCTGTGGCAGTTTGTAGCCGATGCTAGCAGCAGCCTTAGCCGCACAGTCGGTTGACAGTGAACACTAAAATTACACAGAAAAAAAAAAAAAGCAGAAATGTTTTTCTTGTTTTTTTTAGAAAGTAGATTTTCCAAAAATGGTGAACTGCTCCTTTAATTTGAATAAAAAGAACCTTTTTTTTTCTCCAGGTTGTTTTAACAGAGAATTAAACACGTTACTTCCCGCGATGAAGGTGGTTTAAGGTTGGGAAAGGCCAGCAGTCTGCCCACACCCATAAGACACGCACACGCACACACACACCCACGCACACACACCTTTCCTTGCTTACAGTGGGTCTTCCTGTAGTTGTGGCGCCTGGCCGAACACAAACACAGAGCAACAATACAGTGCTGCCTAATCTGTGATCCTGAGGAACATGGAGTTCTGGAAACACAGCCAAACACACACACACACACACACACACACACACGAATGAACAAACAGCTATCCCAGACAGAGGCCCCGACTTTGGCTCAATCAGGGGAAGAACGATGCAGGAGATTGCTGATGATTCTGATAGTCCATGAAAGAGGCACACACACACACACACACACACAGACACAACACACACACACAAACACTCTGGCACAAACAAACAAACCAGCCCACACCGCGCTGATGGTTGGGATAGACTGGCTGATTGAAAAGAGCCACAGAGGACATGGAGAATAGGGAGTCAGAGTGAGACCACAGGTGGTGCTGCCGGTGGGGGGGGGGGGGGGGCTCAGCTGAGCACATCGTCCTGCAGAATACCAAACGAGCTGCAGGGACGCCACCAGCACAGTCGGCGAAGCACGCCTGACCCAGGTCACCAGGCGGCAGCGGCGGGTCGTGAGGACCGTCTGGCCGTCCAAGTCCAGGCCTGAGCATCTCTGCACCTCAACCTCCCGCCTCCGCCACAGTTCCACGGCGGAGCTCTGTTCTCGTTTCTTTTCTCCCGCCACGCACCCTCAGAAACGCACATTTAAAGCGCTCAGCCAGACGTGTAACAGACAGAATTGGGCCTTTTGTGATTCATTTATTTATTTAGAGGAAATGAGTGTAGGTGGATCCAGGAGTTTCTCATTTCAATAGCAACTCATTTAAAGTGGCATTTGTGCATGAAATTTTTATTTCAGCTCAGATGTAGATATGCATTAGACTTGAACACTTCTAAACAGGTCTTTGATTTCTGGTTGTTAAAGAAAAGAAAAGAACTTCTAGAGATCCATCAAGTGGTAAAGACTTAAAGTCTGCAGACGCATTTTTGTAGCGATCTGCTCTCAAAGACGACAGAAGAGAAGTCGTCGTGTCCTAAAAGTGAAAGAAGAAGACTGACAGACGAAAGAATTTTCACTTTGTCATCAATATCACAGAAGCTTCCAACAGTCTGAAGTCCAGCTCTCCTTCACCAAAGCAGTTGGGATTTTTGAATAACTCTGAAAATAAATGAGACTTAGACACATTTATGACATAAAGATTTTAGCTTCCTGCTTCTCTCAGCAAACCTGTCAAATTAAGATAAAGAGATAAAGTGTTCGACTTCAAAACAACTTGACGTTGCAGAGAAACGGCCCGAGAAAAGGAGGCTGAAAGAGAAAACCCGTAACACGCGAGGGACAGAGTTTCTCTTTCAGCTTCCTGTCAGCGCAGAAGGACTGACAGACGGAGAAAGAAAATGGTTAAAGAAAGAAAAATACCGCAGCTGGTGAAGCTCTACAATATTACTAGAAAGTCAGCAGCGTTGCTCTCCACAACCCTGAAACATGTCACGTATGTAAAAGAAAAAAACCAAACAGGTAATTTAAACCCTTTAACATGAAATACATGCGCTGTTTTTGGTTTGATCCTGCAGGCCATGATTGCTCCCTGCTGACCTCAGAAAGTGAAGGTTTTGTTGGAAGCATCACTCCATTAAACTGATTGACAGCTGGCAGCAGTAAACCCAGGCCCTGGGGGCGGGGGGGCGGGGGGCACGATGAAAGGGCTTCTGTGCGTTTGCTCTCAGGGCCTGAAACGGTGAAGTGTGAGGACACGTGTTCAGGCTTTTTCCCTGCATGCTCCCATGAGCACGCACACGTTAGAAACACACGCGTGTAAAGCTGGAACCAAAACATGACACGCAGACCTGACAGCACTTTTAAACTCAAGAGTGTCAGTGGAGGAGAACAACGGCTGAAATAAACCGGACACCCACAGCCGAGACTGAGACCAGGGCATCTGGTATGGAGGACCACATATGCCAAGAGTTTTAAAAAATGATATTCCTTTTTATATATATTATATTATATTTATTTATTAATATAAATGTGTAATTACAAATCTAAGAAAAATAAATATGAATTCAAAAATACCTGAAGGAAGTAAAAATTATATTAAAAAATAATAAAATATATATATATTTTTTTTTTTTATTAATACAAATGTGTAATTGATAATCTAAGAAAATAAATATCAGTTAAAAAAGAAAAACCTGAGGGAAGTTCAAAAATATGAAAAAAAGTTGTTACATTTTGTAACAATTGACGACATAAAACGAAAAGGGAAAATTAAAAAGAAAAAAGCTTAAATAAATAAATCTGTTGTTTAAATATTTCCAAAAACCAAGTTATATTTCTTTTTCCAACATTAATTGAATTGATCAGTAAACTAAATGAACCATTCATATTTCCTGACGTCTCAGAGCCGCTTCATAAATGCTGATGGTGTTTTATGTGGTTTAATTCACTTCAACAAAAATATATATGTTATCGGGGCTATTCGTCATGATATCAGACTTATCGGAATGACGTCATTATTTCCTGATATCAGCCCGATAATTATCGCGGCAATAATTATCGTGCACCCCGTGTGATTTATTATGATTTAGAGGAAATGTTTTATTTGTAAGAGCACACACCCTTCTGCAAACAAGCTCTCTTTCTCCAGCTTTGACTTTGGACTTGTCATAGTCACCCTAAAGTTTTAAAAAAAAGAAAAAGAGGGGAAGTCGGAGGGGAGATGGAGCTCAGCCAGGTGACACACAGCAGATTGTGGAGCCTTTTCGGTAGCAGAGGAAGAGGAAGAAGGGGAGCTGGCGGACGGGAAAAAGGAAATGGCAAGGAGACAGAGTTCTGGAGGAGGAGAGGAGAGGCTCGGTCTGGAGGAACAAGGGAGGCAACAACAACAACAGAGAGAGGAGGGCCAACGGATGAATATGAGACATCGTGATATGAGCAACACAGAAGGAGAAAAGAGGTTAAAAAAAAAAATAAAACAAAGATGGAAAGGTTGAGCAGAGGGGGAGTTGAGGGCAGGTGAAAACGAGTGAGATAAAAATAACAAAAGGTAAGATGCAGAGAGAGGTTTCCCAGACCACCTCCTCTCCCCTCCTGCCGTTTCCCGCCGCCGTCCTCCAGGGGCCCGAGGGCCAAACAGGAAGTTGGGCTGTAAGATCTGGAGCCTCAAAGGTTCACGCAAGATCGAGATGCACGCTTTAGTTCATGCCGTTCGACTCTCTGAGGATTCTCTGTCGCACAGGAAACACTTTAAGACCAACGGGGACTTCAATTTAAGAGACGAGCAGAGGAAGAGACATCTTTAAAGAATTAAAAAAGAAAAAGGGTGCATCGCTATTTTAGAATAATGCCTCTGTGATCAAGGCCTTGGAAATAAAAAAAGGTTAAAAACCATGTTATTATTTAACAAAAACTCAGTCAAACCACAGAATCGGTGTGAAAAACCCAAGTAGCTCTGCTTCCTGTCACCAATCAGGTCCAAAATTCCTGCAGAGTGATGTCAGAGGCGACGACGTTGTACGGAAGATCAGCACCGCCGAACCTGCTTCGAGCAGCTACTGAATTATGGGACGTCATTCATCTTTTTCCACTCGCAGACTTTGTTGAATAAACACTGACATGGTTGTAATCTGCTGTAGAAGCGTATTTACCTAATTTTAAGGCCTGATAAGGATGATTTATGTCTTTTATCCTGATGAAGCTGCATCTGAGACCATGAGAGGAAATGTTTTCTTAGGGCCCTATGAAATCCGTTTTATTCTTTCTTAAAGTCCGTTTTAATTTTTTTCATTGTCTGTGTCTTTTGGTTTTTAATTTTTGAGAATTCCGTTTTAAGCATTTTATGCAAATTTAACCCCTAGACAGTATATAAAATAATGAAATATATGTTTTTATACTTTTAAACATATTGTGTCCAATAATATGTGATGGCAAAACTTGCAGAACATTGAATCGCCAGACACATAATAATCTCAGAGAAGCTGCTCTGTCCTGTACCTGGGAGTCAGCCGCTAGTTCCTTAGCTTCTTCGCCGGTTTCTCAGGTGGCCGCTTCGACATGTTTTTTTTTTTTAATTCATGAGGAAAGCAGGGCAGGAGGGGGTGGAGAAGCAAGCAGTGTCCCTGCTTTTAGTGACCCCTGTTGGAACATTTTGTCGAAAGAAAAGTTCGGGAGGAAAAAAAAAATCTTTTACGCAAATTACCGTTCAGATCTGTTATATTGCGCATTTAAAGTGAATTCCGTTTTTAATCTCCATAGGGCCCTATTTTCTCTTCGCCCAGCTCATTCAGTCCTCAACGGTTTCTCCGAGTGAATCGAGGTTTATTTTGTGTCATTAGGAAGAACAAAACAACAACCAAAGAAAAGCCTAACAACCTAAATATCCGCTGAGCAGGCGGCGTTTTGCAGCGATGTGCCAGAGGACATGTTGTTGCTGAAGATGAAAGTCAGAGAGCTTTTAAATTCAGCGAGGGCTCTTTAAACGATCCCAGCACTGATCTGTTAAATTGCTGCTGGCAGGCGTCCTCGTCCTCTGCTGTTTTCAAGCAGCGGATTAAACTCTCAGTTTGTCTTTTACTCTTTTGTCAGCGCCGACCGTTCATCCGCAGAACCAGTCGGCCGAGAAAACAACCCGCCTGGATCCCGGCCCCGCTTCAAAACCCACCTCTCCGTGCTCCTTGGCCCCTGTCTGCTGTGTTTGTCTTGTCCCGTCTGTCTGTCCTCACCTTCCTCTCGCTTGTTTACACAGAGACGAGCTCTGAATCAAGTCTTCAGGCTCCCAACAAAAGCAGCAGAGTCTCAAAATACAAGAAGGCTTTTTTAAAAACCACCCACGCTCAGACCTGAGGACCTGAAGAGGCCTCTGGCGTCGCCGCCGGTCAAGAGCTGCCGCTCGTTTAATCTGATTGTGATCGGGGGGGAAAACAAACAACAAAACAAAAAAAACAGCTAAAAATAAACCAAAATGCAGATAAATATCAGATGAATGGAAGGCTGAAACTGAGTTAATGGGTTTTAAGTGTGCTGCAGTGTAATGTTTCTTTAAGCGAGACAGTAAATTCAGGCCAGACTGGATAACTGTGGCAAAGTTCAGCTCAGGCCTGGGAGTCATTATGGGCCGCGACAGCGATTCTTGTAAGCCATCAGACCGATCCCACATGGGAAATTCCAAATCCATCACAACTTCTAAACAAAACAATTAATAACAAGGAAGAGCCGCAGCATTCCCGGAGACCCCTCTGCTGCTGTGAACTTCCTTCCATGAAAGGCTTCGGAGGAGGCCGGCTTTAAATTCAGGAAATATACAGCCAGGCTCTCTTAACAAGACAAACAGCAGCCACAGAGCTGATAAAGAAGCAGCGTCCCAGGTCGACGTTTTCACGCCGACTGATCCGGCAGCGGCTGATCTGAGGCCCGACATTTCACCAGAACTGAACAGCAACTGGCAACCCTGTTCAGGCAGAAGTGATTTAGCGGCTATACTATCCAGAGATCATTATGAATGTACCAGGTTGAGTGTTCGTAGCCTGGAAAAAAAATAGGGATGTACCGATCCCGATCCCCTGATCGGATCGGCCTTCGATCTTAAAAATTTAAGGTGGATTGGATCGGCCGATCAACATTATTATAACACGCCGATCTTTTTTTCATTATTTTTCTCCTCAGAAAGTGATCCTGATTAACACAAATTAATAAAGTAATCATATTACACAAACAAAAATATTTTTTAAATATATACATTTAATAATTTGCACTGAAATGAGGTTTCCCAGCAGCGCTGTCTTGTATCCACCTTAAAAGTTTTTAGACCGGCGGCATCAGGCTAAACTTTAGCAAAAATGTCAGCAGTGTGGCAGCGCTATAAAATTACAAAGACCGACGCTTCGACTGCGACTTGCAATGTGTGTAAGGCTGAGATATCACATGAGGGGTAAGTAAGAAGAGAGTTTACAACACCACCAATCTAATCAGACACTTGAAAGATTACCATCCTACCGAGCAGGATGCCTTCTGTCAGGCGTCCGACGGCAGCAAACGCTCTGTGAAACTTTTAAAAGAAAGGACAAACTCCCGAAAGACTCGGAGAAATACAGAAAAATCACCGAGCTAATCGCGGAATGTATTACTGAGGACGACCAGCACATTTACAAGGCATTTAACCGGCTCATTAATTACCTCGAGCCTCGTTCCCATCATTACATGAACGACAAAGGACACAAAGGTGCGCAAACATGTGCAGCGGGTCTTGAAAGAAGTTAATATTTTATGTTATTCTGATGTGATTTAATTGATTGCAAAGACTTCTGCTAGTGTTTTCATTGCCTTAAACTGCTAGCCAAGTTCACCTGCTGCTATTTAAATGGAAGTGCTTTGTTCTTTAGTACTGAGACTGTTGAACAGTCACTGTTCTGTAACTAAATGTGTTTTATAATAATTCTCCCAAACAAAAAAGAAAGAAAGAAGAGAGTTTAAATAAGTTATTGTTTATTTTATGAGATGATAAAAGCTATTAATCTCAGCTTGGATGCAGGCCTATTTATTAATGTACACAGGAAATAAAATGCACAGGAAATTAAACTCTGTTTGCCCACTCAATAAAAGTGAAATCGGATCAGGAAAAATCGGAAATCGGCCGATCATCAAAATTAATGATCGAAATCAGATCGGGACCCAAAAAACGTGATTGGGACATCCCTAAAAAAAAATATTGGTGTCAGTGAGTACGGGAGTCCAGGCACCGACCGATACCAAGTAGTTTCATTGAATGATTTATTTATGGGTTACTTCCGTTTTATACTGTTCTATTTAGTGATGCACAATTACTGTTTTTTTAAACCGATAACCGATAACTTTCAGCTCCTAAAGACCGATACCGATAACTGATAACACACACATATACCTAAGATCATTACATCAATACTATGAACAAAATCAAAAATAGCTTTGACTTTTTAAATGAACAGATATTTATTTTTTCCAAAGAAAAACTATTGACAAGCCTCTCAAACATTTTCATAAAGCTATTAAACAAACCTATTTGATATCTCACATTAACTTAAATAAGGTTCATTACTGACTGATATAAAAAATAAAGGCTCCTTGAACTGATGGAAATACATGCATCAAAATTACAAACTGAAAAAGATTAACATTTAAAGGATTTTGACTTGTGGTTCCATTTAAATTAATACCTTTAATTTAAGTAAATGAGGTTCAGTAGTTTTTTTTTATCTCATGGAAGCTTTAGATAAGAGGAATGAGTGAGAGGAGAGGGGAGACTGCTACTGGTTTGCGCACGTTAGCATTAGCTTCCGTTAGCTCACGTTAGCGCAATTTCAAAACTTCATGGAAGCGATTGTAATGTTGTAGGTGGCTGATCAGGTTTTACATATTAAAGCTTGTGCTTCCCTCCTCATAGAATTTACTCGGAGGATTCGTCACAAATAACCACCAAACTATCTTCTTCTGAAACTTTAACAAAGTTTCACGCCGCCATGTTTGTTGTGATCAGTACGCTGTGCTGCAGGCTGCATTCAAGGTGTAACGTAAATTCCCACGTTCCCTCGTTTGCTAGTCGTTCTTTCAGCCTTTTCTATTTTTTTCTTTTTTTATGTGTAACATGAGGAAAAATACTGCAAATATCAATTCAAGTCAGCAACTACTAAAATTATGACCAAGTTAACAAGTTGTTTTCTGGCATGAGGGGATATTCTTGATTTTCCTTATTGAGTAAACGTTTTTCTGATTATGCCGACGTCACTTGAACATAACATTCACTGCCGGTCATTCAGGGCTCAGAGGGAGGGAGGCACTGCTGTGTTGACAAAAATATATATGTTATCAGGGCTATTCGTCATGATATCGGACTTATCAGGATGACGTCATAATTTCCTGTTATCGGCCCGATAGTTATCGGGTCGATAATTATCGTGCACCCCTAGTTCTATTTGGAAATAAATAGAGATAATTGGCTTGGATTTGCTGTATTTACTCATGTTTTACAACAATGATAATTATATTACAGTCAGGCACCGTGCAGTTTTTTTTAAAAATATCATACTGGGATCGGTAGTCGGTATCAGACGATACCACAGCTCAAGAATTGGTATCTGGAGGGAAAAAAAAAAATAGCATCACAACATGTCTAGAACTCAAACAGTTTAAAATCTGGGCTGCAGAGATGCTCCTTCACAGAAGCGTGTCCATCTGAGTTCCCGAGACAATAATCAATCCTGCGTGTTCATCCATTTCACTTGCCACTCATCTCACATCCCCCGTAATGACAACAACAGAAAGATCTTTGAAATATCAGTAACAGGTTGAAATAGCTGCCTCAGACCCTGCAGTTCTTCATCCATTCAGGGCAGAGTTGTGTCTAATGGCCACTTCAAGGCCTTGACCCTGTAGCGAATCACATCTGGGCCAGCGGTGCATCTGAATCCACCTCTCGACATCTACACGCTCACAGCTCAGCCCCCGCTGCTGGCAGCCCACGCTGGCGGCCCACGCCTGGCGGCCCACGCCGGGCGCTTCAGCGTGCAGCAGCTGATGCTGAAACACTGAATGTGGGAAAACCTGAAGCTCTTCATCATCAGGAAACAGTGATCGACTGATAAAAATGCAAAAGATTTTAGACATTTGCGTCTACAAAATATCACGGTCACGCCATTTTTCACCGTTTGACATTCTGATAATGAGAACAACGTAACGTGGAAATTCCCTCAGCGTCTATTCAAATCCTGTCTGTTCCATCACAGACCAGCAAATTACTGCAAATGGATCAAATCCTGCCCACACTGGGCCACAGTTATTCATTTTAACCTGACTGGTAAGAAAGGAATATAAAATAATGTGAAAAGAAATCTTTATATTTAAGGGGGGGGGGGTGTCTGGATGACATTTAGATGTGAAAAAAAAAGGGAAACAAGTGAAAGCAGAACCTGCTGGAACCTCACAGATCTAAACAAAATCCAGTCAGAGCTCCACTTCCAGGATTTCTCTGTGTTGCAGAGCTGATGCTGGAAGTGGCGTGATGTTTTGGTAGCGTTGGGAGGCCAGATTGGCTGGGAGCAGGGAGGCGGGATGGATGGATGAATGGGGGGGGGCACTGTGCCAACCAGGCCTGCGAGAATCTCAAATGCTGAGTCCTGTGGCGTCATCAGAGCTGCTGCTCCTGCGCTCCCCTCATCCGTCCTGCTTTACGGCCGTCTGTCCTCCCTCTCTGACAGCGCTGCCTCAGATCTGGCAACTCGTCTCCTCTCCTCTCCTCTCCTCTCCTCTCCTCTCCTCTCCTCTCCTCTCCTCTCCGTGAGTCAGCAGTTACAGCACAGCAAAAGATGATTTGTTGCTCAGATAATTCAAACCGCAAATCAGTGCTTTACAGCCATCTTTCAACAGCCTGCGCACACACATGGGGGGGGGGGCAACAAAACAAAAACGAAGCCTCCTCCCGCTTCTGTTTTCAGCACTCGAGACTCATCACTCATCACACAATGTGCATGTTTCCTCCCATTCTGATAACCAAACATCCCCTTATCTACCTTTTTATTGTTTTGCACCGTCAAACATCCAGTCACACTTTGCTGCTGTGAAATACTGTCCCAGAAGACATAGTTTCACCTCTCATGACTGTGACCCCCCTACCCCTACCCCCCCACCCCCACCCCCTGTGCAGCCACCAGAACGTATATCTGCCTGGCAACTGCCCTGGAGTCTGACCTTTGGACATTGTTTCCAGTGGAGTCACATGCTGAGAGGAGCCAAAGGGCTTCCTCAGACACCTCCCGCCTGTTTCAGGTGTCAGTCAGCTGGTCGGGAAAAATAAAAAGGAGTCCTGAACGGCGTCACGAGCGTTAAAGTAACGTGACAGATGTGCTCCAGTTGTGACACACCGCGACAACTCGTGACAGTTTATCCATCTACGATCCGATGAGGTCCATCTATCAATAAATAAATAAATAACTTGATTGGTTTCAAAGAGACAAGGATCGTCAGGACATAAAATTAGAATTTTTACCAAGTAGCCCCTGGCTACCAGGTTTTTGAAGTTGGTAGCCAGCTAGCAATTTTGGTTGCCATCATCATCATCATGGGCGCTCAATGGCTTCAATGGCCTCTACCATCTGTAGTAGACATTTCGACAGACAGAATTTCAATAGGAAATTTTATCACTTCACTATTGTTTTATTTGAAATGTTTCTTTTAATCAATGTCAATATGATCAAGAATAGCTTGTGGGTCTACCTATATAATGTATATATGGTGATAGAAAAGTTTTGACAGATCGCGTATGAAAAACCCCTATTATTGCCCACTATCACTACATTTGAGAAGCATTTACAAGCATGTGTTGTAAGCCAGCCTGGCCCTTTAACGAGGGTAGCCTGATGGGTAATGTAGTTTGTAAGGTGCGGGCGGCTGAACAAAGCAAGTGAAGTGAGCATGAGCAGCGGCCGACTGTTATGGATTTGCATCCAAAAATACAGACTGTGTAATGTTGTCAGTTCCTGAATAAAGTGCCGTTCCAAGCAGAGAAAACTGGACTTTTCTTTCGTTTTCACTGGCGCGTTAGCCGCTTGTCACGAGCCTGGAATAGCACAGTACGGCCGTTTCCCTACTACGGTTCAGAGACCAGAGGCCGTACGGTAACACATGAAAGCACATTTTGATGTGTTGTGATGTGCACCCAAAACATGGCCACTTTTCGCCAAATAAACTTTGTTTCTAAATTATTTAGATATGTTTGCCTTGGTGGCACATGACAAATGTGCAGAGATCATAGAAAAAAAAACATTTTTTTTTTAAGTTGAATTTTGTGGCCCTGGCCACTGGCGACAAGGCAGAAAAAATTTGGCGACCAGTTAGTCACGATTTAATGCCCGGATCATCCGACCCGGTCCAACAGCTCAGCTGTGCGAGTCCACCTGGCTCTGTGGTCTCCCGTCCCCACCAGGGACAGTCCCACCCAGAGTACCTCTGAACTCCCAGCGGGCCGCCACAACGGTCACGTGACCAGCGTCGTCGTTGGTTTAGCGGCGGCAAACTCTGAACCAACAACAACTGCTGGAGTGTAGAGTTCACCGTGTCCTGCGCTGTGTCCAACTCTGGACTCCCGTCCCCGTCGTCTCTTTCAGGGACTGCGTAGCACTGCGTAGCAGAGCCGGACCTGACGCAGGAGTAGGGGTGAGTATTGGCAAGAACCTCGCAATACGATATGTATCATGATACTTGGGTCGCGATACGATAATATTGCGATACATTGCGATATTCTACCCAGTTAATATCAAAATTAAAAGTAGAGATGAAAAATCAAGTTGCTGTATATGTTCATCAGATGATATTGATAATTCAGAGGACAAATTGAGTCAAAACTATTTGCTTCAAAACAACCTATTTATAGTTTATTATTAGTGTTTTTGCACATTAAATAAATAAATAAAATAAAATAAATAGAATAACATTTTCCTAAAAAATCAATATAAGGAGCTGAAAAATCAATATTATATTGGGCGGCTGAAAATCACGATATATTGCCAGATCGATTTTTTTTACACCCCTACGTAGGAAGGTAAATGTCACCTCCGGAGCAATATGGGAACAACTCAGTGGCTTTAAAACACACGGGCAGAACCAGAGGTCCGTCAGGGTTGGACCACGATAGGCCGTCTGGGGTTGCAGAACCTGGGTTTCATTGTTGCTTTCGGCTCCCCTCGGGGGGTCACCACGGCGAATCACCACGGCGAATCCGTCCGGCCCTTTCCTCTGCAGCCACGCTGTTAACCAACCGGGGCCTCGACCGGTCCGGGGTTGATGGGTCTTGTGATTCACCTGGTTAGTTTGTGAACTACACTGTTTTAACACTTTTTGTTTTGGATGTTTAACTTGTGGTTTCACGTCAAAGATCAGGGTTACAAAAGAGAAAGAAAAAGAATTGAAGGCCACCTCCCCCTCCTCCCACACAAACCTTTGACAGCCAACCCAAAAGTCTCACCTTGGTTGTAAAAATGTAAAAAATAAAAGCCTTGATTTGTGATGAAAGATTTTTACCAATTTGTTTTTTTTTTTTTAATTTGCTGCACTTCTGAGCGTGTCTGCTCCAAGTACGGGCTCTCAGAAATAAAGATTATAAAGATTCAAACTTTTTTCCTCTTTATCAGCGGCTCCTTAAACATTCAGCGTTTCATTTTGTTAATTAGGTCACATTAGTTGTCACAAACTATGTGACAACTGGTTCACGAGCCATTTCAACAGCGTGGTTTCTTTTTACTCAAATCATTTTTGGGGGTTTAGTTTTCCAATAAAATAACTGAAGCCCTGCTGGAAACAGGCCTTTTCTTCTGGATCATTCTGGCTGAGAAATATGGCCTCAATGTGAAATAATTAAGCGCACAAAGAGGCCTGATGCACAAACATTCGCTCCCTGTGGATTCAAACCAACAACTCTGGTGCCAAGTTGGTAGGAGCCTTGATTTGTTTTCCTTTTAGAGCGTTTTCTGGATTTTTTTTTCTTCCAGGGTCTGACTGGACAGAAAGAAGGTGGTAAATACAAAGAATTTTTTTTCTCCTCAGGTGAAATGTTAATTGCCTCTCTGACAGCAGTCGAGGTGACTCAAACTGGGTCAGGCTCAAACCAGTAAAACATTACGCGCGATTACGCACGAGGCCTCGCCGCCGCTGGTGAGCAGCTGACAACCCAGAGACAGATGAGCAGATGAGCACCACCACGGAGCAGACCCACTGTGTTACACCGATCAGATCAGATGAGCAGAGATGGTCAAACTGGTTTCAGGACCATCAATGAACATCAGCCATGCGTGACCGCTGTGGAACCAGTCTCCGAACCACGGAACAGGAGTTTCCTCCTTCAGAGGAAATCACGCAGCCAGAAGAGATACCTGGAGTTCTGGAAATTTCCTGAGCAGGCAGTCTGATATCTGCTGCAGAGATTGTCCCATACAGACATCCTGGTTCTGCTGAGAGAGCAGGTCAGGGGTCCTTGGACCTTCTGAGCCGCTCCGAACCTCCTGCAGGTGCTCCGGTTCTTCATGTTTTATTACGACAAAAACGCAAACCTGCCACTCTGTGCGTCAACTGCGTGATTAATAACCTGCTGGGCCACTGCTACACACCTTTATTTTTTCTGTAGCTTCATGTGAGCTTGCAGTAAAGTTTCATAGAGGAACCAGAAGAAAAAATAATAATAAATACAACCGCTTGGTTCCACTGTGTTCATAACGCGTCTGCAGGGTCTCAGACTTTAAACGCGCTATTGATTGCAGGTTTATCTGCGTGTGAATGTTGCGCAGAAATAAATCGATGATGGTTTATCAGCGCACACACGCAATTAGAGCTTAAAAAACTGGTTTATGTTTTGCACTGCTCATTAAACCTGTCGCAACAGAACCAGCCTCACCTCGCCAAAGTTTAATCACGACCAAAGCGCTCCAGCCGCCTCTGAAGCGCATTTAAGTGTGCAAATTAAAGCCGCACGGAGCCCGTCGCAGTCACGCGCAGCTCTGCAGCAACAGGTCGTTTCTGCGCCAAATAAATCAAACCGGTGCAATCAAAGCCGTTAAATCCCGGGTCTTACCTCTTCTTCTCCTTGTCCGCCGTCATGATTTCGGTTCTCTAAGTCCTCGACAGTTTAAGTTACGTCCAACTTCAGTCAACAGATGTTTACAAAAAAAATTTTTTTTTTTTTTTTTTCACGTGCCGGTGTTATAGCAAAGTTTGTCGCGGTTCGGCTGAGAGCCGCTCAGTTAGTCCATGAAGCCGGGCTGGAGGAGACCGTCCCGGCTGGGGGGCGTCGGGGGCCGTACAGTCTCAGAACACTGCCGAGGATCGTACAGCCTCTCAGCCGCAGGGAAGACTCTCCAGGCGGGCTGGAAGTGACCGCTGCCTCTGCTGCCCGTCGACCGAAGCCGCCGGTCCGCTCGTCCAAACTTTTTCCCTGACGCGCGGAGCAGGAGGACTCCCAGCAGAAGCTGCTCGGTCTCTGACCTGAGTGTCAGCTGGCGCGGTGACAGCGGTCCCGGGCGGCTGATTGGCTGGAACCGCCGCCGGGAGCCGCCCCACCCCTAGGCGAAGCCCCGCCCACCCGGGCGAGCTCCGAGCCCCTACCTGTTTGTTCATGATGCGCGGCAGGTGTGGGGCCCGGGGCCCGTTCCCGCCAGAGACAATTTATCACCGCTACCAAATGTAACTATGGTTAGATTTCACACCCATGTATGAAGGTTGAATTTTTGTGCACCTGATCAGGTAAAATTATTTAAAAAGAGACAGATTTGTGTCAGATTGTTTTCTTCTCCTTTCTTTCAGAAAGAGCAGGCCGTGGTGTTAATGACCAGCCCTCATTCGCTGCTTTAGACTGAGTGTTTTTGATGGACTTTACCTAACAAAGCATAGACCTGCTTATTTCAAAGATAAGTCAGTTAGAGTAGCAGCCTGAGGTCCCCCCCCCCTTCTCTTCCCTTTATTTGCTGCATCAAAGAAGTTATACCGTATTTTCCGGACTATAAGCCGCTACTTTTGTCCCACGCTTTAAACCATGAGGTTTATACAGAGATGCGGCTTTTCTATGAATTTTTCTTCAGCCCTCAGGGGGCGCTCTAGCAGGAAGTGCTAAAACCAAAAACAAATGAAGTAGTTAAAGGCTATTCTGTTTTTGTTCAGTAGCCTATGTTGGCTATGCTACTCTACATTCATTTTGTGAGCATCAATACCTGTTATTATTGGACAAACTGATGAATCCAGGTGTGTCTGACCATTGTAGCTACTCAGACACACCTGGATTCATCAGTTTGTCCAGTCAGTTTGTTGGTTCTCCAGTGGATTTCAGGGTTCTGACCGGACCCGCCGCAGAGGTAAGGTTTTAATCACAGATGCGGACCGGACACAGCGTGGAGCCAGTAGGTCCGCGATCCGGCTCCAAAGCGGATCCAACATTGAGAGCAAGTGGACCCCGATACAGGTCCGTTTGACGGGTCTGTTCCAGATGTCTTTGCTGTGTGGGGGGGTTTCAGTACACAGGAGGAGGAAAAATAAAGCAACTTGGTTTTAGTGTACAGGAGGAAGATGAATAAAACCATCAATGACTTTTCTGTTTTGTTTGATCAGAACTTTTACTGCCGTGTTACAGGTTCTGTTCAGAAACAATCAGTTCAGGTATGTGAATAAACACTTATGGTACAAAATCTTTCGATGTAAATATCTTATTTCTCAGCCTGGATACCGGCGGCTTATAGTCCGGTGTGGTTTATATGTGACAAAATATATATTTTGTTTATATTTTAGTGGGTGCGGCTTATATTCAGGTGCGCTTTATAGTCTAGAAAATACAATATCTTGTTGTACTCGCAGTGGTACCAGCGGGCCGGCTGCCACCGAGCCGGCCCGCGGACAGCCCCAGCCGGACCGGGTCACCTCTTTGGCTGCCTGCTTGTTACATTCGGATATCTACGAGGGCTTTAAAGTCTATAGACCTTTTCGGTCCAGCCCCCCGGAAGTCGTCCGCCATTGCTGGGTTGTGCTACAGAGCGACACTTTCACCGGCTCGCAGATTAACCAGTGTTTTTCTCTTTCTACAAATATATATTTTTATAATGTCGAGTCGGTCGAGTGGGAATACATGTTCCGTCATAAACTGTGCCAACAATGGCGTGAAAATTCAACAATGGAAGAAGAAAGTATGAAATACACAAGCCTTTACTGCACGAAGACCGCCTTGTTTGCAGAACAAGAAGTTAGGAAGACGTGGGTGAAAAATATCAACAGAAAGGACTTTGTTCCAAATGAATACAGCCGGGTGAGTTTTCGTTAACATTTAATCTCGTACAATTCATAGTCTCGCTGAGAGTCCCGGACGATTCTGGCCAAAAGAACAGCAGTATGAGGCTACTGTAGCCCTCGGCACTAGCACAAGCCTATAAATCAATGAATGAATGAATGAATTAGGAGAATGATTAAATAAATTAAATATAACATTAACACATAGCCTACTTTACCGCTAGCGTTAATGTTACAGTAGCATAATCTTTATGGCTTGTTGACATTAGTTATAGCCAGCGTTGCAGCGTTCCACAGTTTTTAGTGTTTGATTATGGGAATAGATCATGCTATTTCCATAACCAATCATTAAAAACAGCGATAAACTACCTTCATCTGTAACTGGAGGGCACTGCCTAACATCATCAATCCAAGACATGTCTGCGTTATCCGTAACAGATGCTCCACGCTGCTGTGTTTGGGTTAGTTGGTGGAGCGCCGCACAGTCCAGTTATGGCGGGGCCACTAGGGGGCGCATGTCCACAATTTTCAAGTCGAAAAGGTGTATAGAATCCCCGCAGCCCTGATTTAAAGGTCCCAACTCACCTTAACGGCGCTGTTCGCCTGAGGCGCGCATCATCTTTTACTTTCTGGAGAGAAACCTACAGTGTCTCCAGCCCCTACGGTCACTGGATTTCATCACAAACAGAAGAACCTCTGCAGGTCTCCCAGGTGGGCCGGGACCAAGTCACTGGTGCATTCAGGAGGGATTTTTCTTCCCCCGGCTGATTGAAATCAGTGGTGAGCCTGTGGAAGAGGCCGCCACGAGGGACTCACCGGTTCTTGTAAATCGTAAGCAGAGGAGCTCTGACATGTCCTTCAATGCCTCCTTTGGCACGAGAAACATCCATCCATCCATCCATCATCTATGCCCGTTTAATCCTACGCAGGCTCATGGGGATCTGCTGGAGTCTGTCCCAGCTCTCTTTGGTCTAAAGGCTGGTGTAGACTCTGGACAGGTCTCCAGTCCACCACAGGGCCACAGACAGACAAACAACCATGAACACTCACAATCACTCCTACGGGCAATTTAGAGCCACCAATGAACCTGACATACATGTCTTTGGACTGATGGAGGAAGCTGGAGCACCCGGAGGAAACAGGGTTAGGGTTGGGGAAACACTGAGACATTTTTTCGTAAAGAAAGGAATCTCTCTCTTAACCGCATCTTGTTGGCCTTACAGCGACGAGGTCGCTGCTGACTCGAGATGATGCTTCTTCAGATGGAAAAAGAAAACAGCCACGAGCTAAAAGGTGCAGCTTCCCGGGCAAGTTGGGTCCAATTCGCAACTGTAAAAAAAAAAAAAACTGAATACTTTCAAGCGCACTGGTGCTGCTTTTACAAGAGTTTATTTGAAACGTGAAGCTGCTGGCCAGTTAAACATCTGCCCTGGAATCGTCTTGCTCAGACACTTCCTGACTTCGGTGGTTTGATGAAGCACACAATGGTGTTTTTTATTTTCCAGGCAGTGTTTGCTGTCAGAGGTAGAGCTGAGCAATTTTATCGATTCTGCGATACATATCAATATTTTATTTCCCCAGAGAGTATTGATATTTCAGCGTATCAGGTATCGATATTCTAAGCTCCCTTCAAAACCCTCGTGTCCTGCACGGGTGCTCTTCCTGGCCATTTAGTCCTCCAGCTGCTAGTGTCGCTGTAGAGCATTTCTAACAGGTTATCCAGAAGCTTCTTTCTCTTCCAGCTAGAGCTGAGCCAGTCAGGAGGATGGCGGCGAGTATAAACCCAGCGCCTGCGTGCTTAAAAGCAGATGTATGGGAGCAGTTCGGGTTGAAAAAGAAAAAGGAAAGCGAAGATTTAGACAGAAGTGTGGCGGTTTGCAAGCTGTGTTACACAAACGTGAAGTACTCTGGAAATACCACCAACCTGTGAGCCCACCTGAAACGTCACCACCCGGACAAGCTAATGCTAACTGAGAGCTAGCCCAAGAAGTTGCGATCCGAAACAAACCACGCTGGACAGTGACGGCGGTTGTTGCCACCAGTTTTCATCTACTTCACCGAGGTCGCAGAAAATTACGGAGTCCATTGCTACTTTATTTGTCAGGATTTGAGACGGGATTGAGATTGGAAAACGTCAGCTTTAGGCACATGGTGAATGCGATGGAGCCCCGCTATCCTATTGTCTTTTATTCATTTTGTCCAGCATTTGCAAGCTGCCTGTCAGACATATAATGTGTAATTAATGCTTTCAGTTCAATTAATTCAAACAAGGTCATTGGAACACTTACAAGATGTCACCAAAATCACTTTGTCCTGTTAAAATCTTTCGGAAAATGATGTAACTGTATTGTAAGATGAATATCGATATATATCGTATCGTGAGCCAAATATATCGTATCATATCGTATCGCGAGATTAGTGTATCGCTACAGCCCTAGTCAGAGGGGGCTACTGCCTCGTTCACATGACAACCACTGAACCGAACCAGTTCTGATTAAAGTCTCAAGCAGGTCAGAAAGCTTCAACCAACATGATTAATCTCAAGAAGATCTTCCAGCTGAGTTTGGAAAAGCCGTCCCTGAACTGAGATTCCTGATCTGACGTGTCCACATGTCACATCATCTCCTCCGTGGTTGTAGTGGGTCACGACGCCGCCAGAGGCTAAGCTTCACACCCGCATTTTCTCGCTGATCACCTGCTGACAGCCTTGAAGCTGGCAGGTATCCAAGGCAGGTATGAAGCAGCGCAGCCTGCGTCACGGCTTCTGCTGGACCGCCTCTCTAAGAGCAGGACAAACCGCATTTTTTCACCGGAGGAGACAATCGATAGCTGCCCTGGCATTTCACATCGTCCCCTTTCGCCAACACTCAAGATATTTCAGAGGCACGAGATCAAGGAAGCGGGCGGCCCGACCCGTATATCTTCTGCACATCTGTCGCACTGTCCCGTGACGACGTGGGGAAATGATTCACAACGCAGTCCGGTCTGACACCGCGATGTTTAATGCTTTTCAAAATCAAAATACACCTTCACATCCTTTAAAAATACAGTACATTTGGCACTGAAATATTATCAACAGAGACAAACGTGATGAGCAGGGAAATGAGGGAAAGCGCGGGTCGTGTTACGAGACGCACATTAGGGTTAGGGTTAGGGTTAGGGTTAGCCTGACACTAACCCTAACCCTAACCCTGCAGATAAGCCGAGGAAGAGGAGCGTTAGACACTGTAGGTGTCACAATACCGTCTAAATTTAACTCCGTCCATCACCGATGTGAAAAATCAAGCTTCTGGCATGGGGAGATGTTTTTGTTGGAAACGGCATCTGGCATTTGGAGCGGAGGGCTTCTGGGACACAGCGTCCCTCTTTTGGGTCATCACGGGACAAACAACTTGACATTTTTAAATTAGAGACCAAACAAAGATGCATCGGGGAGACATGAGAAGAGGAGGAGGATGAGAAGCTGAATATGCTGGAAGGATTCAACGCCATGTGTCGTTTTCTATCTGCTTTGGGCCCGACTTTGTGATGGAGCTGCCTGTCCTGGAGTATTCTGACAGTTCTCACGACAGCCCGGCGATGTCAGGTCCAGACGCTTTAAAATTCAACAGCACACTCTTCTTCTCTTTCATGCCGCCAGACCACATGACCAAACATCTCCCCGCTCGGCCTCAGGCCCCGTTCGGACCTCGCGTTAAAGTGCGTCCTTGGAAAGGTCGCAGGTGGCCATCGTTAACGCGAGACTGGACCACAGGAGAGGCAGGTTCAGGTTCAGGTTCAGGGCGGGTCTGAAGGTGGGCTGGGACACCTGGAGGCCACAGCCTCCTCGCCCTGGGGGCGGGTTCAGGATCTGGCTAGCGAGCCACATCATCGGTTGGATAACTCCCATGATTTTGCATTAGAACGCTCGTAAGATCTTTCCTGCCTCTGTGCCCCAACTCGTTTTTAATGCACTTAGCAGACACACAACACACATGTCGGGGGAGGGGGGGGGGTGGGGGGGGGGGGAGCTGGGGGGGCCGGCCGCATTGCCTCTTTTCGTCCTTCCCTGCCCTGCGGGGGAGTTGGGGTGTGGTTGTGGGTCCTGGCCGCTGGGGCATGTTCCTGCTTTTGGGGGGGCCTTCTGCCGGTGGGGGCCTCCCTGCGCCTCTGCATGGGCCCGGGTGCGCCCCTGCTGGTGGGCTGGGAGCCCGGTGTGGCCCCTGGGGGGGTCTTGGGTGTGTGTGTGTGTGTGTTGGTTGACGCTGTTGTGCTACGGGTGGGCGGCAGGCGGAGGGTGGTGGCTGTCCCAGCTCACCTGGGGGGATCACGCCTCCCTGGTTTCCCCCTCCCTCCTTCTCTCTATCCTGCCCGTCTCCCTGTGGGTATGGGCCCCAAGCCTGTGGGGGCCTGGGGGTGGGCGGACCTTGTTGTGGTTCTAGCCTTCTGGGGGCCCTGCCTGGCCCCCCTGTCAGTGAACATATGCCTGGGGGTGTTTGCCCCCTGACCTCTCTGGCCAGTCTGGTCCTGGCGTTTTCTCACCCACGGGAGGATTTGAGATGGATTAAGATAAGGAGAGTGGTGATGGTAATGGTGGTAACAGTTTCCTTGGTACATGTGACTGTATATGAGTACGGACACATTTTGCTTTACACCCCTCCCCCAACACCCCCCCTCTACTGTCAACACAATCAATCAATAATGTTTACATCAGTTCTCCATATACAGGTCTATAGCTTGGTAGAAGGTGTTCACCCAGTTTTCTTGTTAGTAGTTTCTGCTTCCCACATATTATCTTTTAAGTTTGTTTGCTGTCACAATCCACTACACAACACCCCTCACACTTCACAACCCAGCACACACCACACCCTCACTGTCGTGTCTTTTTAACTGTCTTATCTTTAAATGTTTCACTGCTGGTGTTTTTTAGTCCTCACTGACAAAATCAGGATTTAAGATGTCAATAAAGACATTAGAATTTACTGCCAGAGAGGACTGAAGGACACATTCACCCTTCACACTCCCACAAAAAAAGTCTGCTATAAGCTTAAATTGCATATACATACTAGATGGTTTGGCTAGATGATAGCTCTAACCATGAATGCAGACACAAAAAAAAGAAAAGAAAAAAAAAAGTAAGATCTTTCCTGGAAGGGTTGAAGTTTGGGCAAAAAAAAGGCTTGTAGTGGAGCTTTGCGTTGGTACCTCCAGCTTTTCTTTCTGTTTTTTGTGAGTTTCAGCTGAGACATGACGTGCATACAGCGCATTTTAATGCCAGGTGCACGTCAGCGCGCGGCCTCGGGTAGCTCAGCGCCATGACGAGCAAAGAAAGATACCAGCAGCCCCATGTGACCACCGCAGAGGATGTCACGTCCATCTGACAAAAACAAGTTGGATCCTCTTACATGGAAGCCTTCAGAGACAGGCTGATGATGAACAGTGTTCCTGAAGGGGGGCGGGGGGGGGGGGGGGGGTAGTAGTCTCCAAAACACTATCATGACCTCTTATGGTTTGGTTTCCAGGACCAACAGGAAGGGGAAGAACTACAGAAGAGAACTGGCATAAAATCTGGCTTTGATGTGAACTTTGGGAACTTCTTACATTTCTCTGTAGCTGTCATCACATGAATCCAAAAAAACTTTCGTGAAGCATCTTGTCGTCTCCTGCTGCTGCTTCAGACAAACCGTTGATGACATTCGGTGGGATCAGCCCACAGGTCCTCGGGGTTGGACTGCAGCTGGGGAGCAGAACATTAACGCAGTCGGAAGGTAGATCAGCTGAGCCCCGGTGGCTCTGTGGCGTTTCTGTAAATGCTGCTGACGTAGTCGCTTCTCCTGTGGCGCTCATCGGTCCAGGACCGGTACCGGCTTATCACCGGTTCTCCATTCCCACCCCGCCTCTGCGTCCAACAGACGTCTGAAGTCTGCACGTCAGCAGCAGAAGGTCAGACCACCAGCGGTCGGTTTCTGCTGGTGGTCTGACGGAGCATCGTTGGCATCAGAATTAAAGGGAGGATAAGGGATTTCTGTGGACTTTCTAATTCAGCAACAATAATTATCTCCTCACCATCTGCTAGCTGCCTATCTCATGAGAACAATGTAAAAAAAACAAAGAAACAAACAACCAAACTGTAACAATCTTTGCTCCAGCCGATCACTGAAGGGGGTGGGGGGGTGGGGGTGGAAGAGACTTATTCTGTTTATTATGGGGTGTTTTCGCAGAAGCACTGGTAGAAGAGGGGGAGGGAGACTCTAGTGCTCAGGTGTAACGTTATCTAGAAATTACTTACCCTGCCTTTAAATTTAAAAATAAAAATCAATAAATATGTCCATGAAATAAATCATGAAAAAAAATACAGAGATAAATAAATATATATTAATAAACAATTAAGTACTTTGACTTTAGGACATGACGGGTGTATGAAACAACATTTCTGACATTTATTTTGTAGCACCACTTTTTTTATCCTCCATCTCTTATACTCAAATGAAGGCGTTTCTCCGTTAGAGTCAGAGGAAGCAGCAGCACCAGTTAGCAGGATGTTTTCTGACCAAACCAGCTTCTTCTGACCCACTTCAGCTAACATGGCGTCAGAAAACAAAAGCCCCCGAATGAGTAAGAGCTGCTGTCGTAACAAGTCGGCTAACAAAAAGAAAAGAAAATCTGTATTTTTCCTGAAATCAATCCAACATTTATTTATTTCACAGGCATATTTATTTATTCAACTACGCCTCACTTGTTTGCCTCCTTTAATTGCGCCCTGCAGAGCTCTCGTCTGGATTTTTCTTTTTTCTTTTTCTCCCTTAGAAGAGTATTTAACTACTTCAGCACCAGAAACAACAGCTCCATTAAAATCTAAAAGCACATCTCTGAAGCTCTGGGAGCCCATCTCTGAGGTCACGTCGCATCTCACGTCCCGCTGCAGGACACCTCTGTGGGAGCGGGAGGATCTTCTGCACCAGTAATCATGCTACCGTAGCTGCTGCGGTCACTTTCAAAGCATCGCATTTCCTTGTGTTTGCTGCACTTTACAGTACCGGCCACGGGAAGACGTCTTCACGAGCGCAGACCTGCCGCCAACGACGAGACGTCCGGAGTGATTCTCACTTCCAGAGGTGAGTGTGTGATGGTTCAGGGAGGAAGGAGGGAAGGAGGGAACACGTAAAGAAGTCAGACACAATCAAAACTCTTTTGGAATATTGCTCATGGAGTTTTCCTGAAGGTGTCTCGAAGTGTCGGAGGACACTTCTGCTCTTTGAAGCTCATGATGAACCTACAGGTGAAGGAGTTTTGTGACCAGGCGGAGACGCATCACACGAAATCTGACGACGGTGGTTAGTAGAGGATCCAGTAAACACCAGGGGTGTAAACAAAATCGATTTGGCAATATAGCACGATTTTCGGCCGCCCAATAGAATATCGATTTTTCATCTCCTGATATCGATTTTTTAGGAAAATTCATTAATTCACTTAAATGTGCAAAAACACTAATAATAAACTACAAATAGGTTGTTTTGAAGCAAATAGTTTTGACTCTTTGTCCTCTGAATGATCAATATCATCTGATGAACATATGCAATAACTTGATTTTTCATCTACTTTTAATTTTGATATTAACTGGGTAGAATATCGCAATATATCGTGATATCGTGACAAGGCGATATCGTGATTATACCGTGACCCAAGTATCATGATACGTATCATATTGCGAGGTCCTTGCCAATACTCACCCCTAGTAAATACGCTTGATGATGAAGAAAACAAGAAGGTGATTTAAATATGAAGACGACACATGATGATGACGATGACGACCTCTCCGCACGCATGAACAAGCGCCGGAGCGCAAATACATTCAGTTTAACACGTTATTCAGTCACGAGTTCACACGTCTTCCCTCCCTACTGCGTCTGGTTTGTGGTGCTGGAGACAGCGGGGCTGTACTACGGAGCAGATTATCAGGCCCATAACTGGACCCAAGCTTGACCACCCCCCCCAAGACCAACCCCGTCCCCTAAAACCAGCTGCTTTGAGCAGAGCTGTGGAGACGCTGTGGATACCTGCACGAAACACGTCGCAGACGTTTTCACGAAGACCTCAAGAAACTGCACCGGCTTTCGAAAAAGAGGGCACGACGCACCTTGAGCTGTCGCTTCGTTGTGCAGGAAACCGTCGTCTTTAAGGGCTTCGAAGACCCTGCTTCAGGGCGCGCGTCACCCCGTCGGGCGCCATCGAAGACAAGTCGTGAACTTGTCGTGAAACGGCTCCCAGTGTCGAGCTACTGTTGGTCGGTTAGCCGCGGAGGGCTAATGGTACCATTTGGTTTCAGGCGAAGAACTGGAACGACGAGGCCGCTTTGAAACAAGCTCAGACTAAACAGCTTTAGAGTCTGGCTCCGCCTCTCCTCGCCTTGTTTTTTGGTGAATAAAGTTCTCGTCAAGACCTTTTTCAGTTTTTTTTTTAAACTTTACATACAATCATTAGCTCCATGATTCACACACATATTTAAGGAAGAAACGACATTCTGGAGACAGACAGACAGGATGCAGCACAATCTCGTGAAGGTATGCAACGACGCATGCATGTGCTCATTCTCCTGCCTCGCCTGGTTTCCCATCTGCGGTTCGGTTCGGTCCGCCGCCGCGCCTGCACCAGGACAACCAGCAGCGGCGCCGCGCTCACATGCTGCTTAAAGCACACGGTCCATGGCAGATGCACAAATGGACAGACAGCCAGAGCGCAGGATCCATGAGAAATGTAGATGATGGAGAATATATCCTGGAGCAGCTGGGAATCTGAAATTGCCGAGGAGGCTGATATTGTATGTTTTTGGGTTTTTTTGTTCTTTTCTGGTTTATTTGGTCTTTTGGAGGTGTTGTTGTGACGGGTGGGTCTAAGCCACAGTCTTGTCCCCAAAGTAGGAGAATCCTTTGAACTCGTCTTGGTTGATCTGCTTGATGAGGCTGTCCTCCACCGGCGTCAGAACCGGTTCTTCGCGCGTAAAGTCCTGATCAAAGTTGTTCACGTCCCTTTTGGTTTTCTGCAAGAGAGAGGACATGAGATCGGGTCTCGTTAGACCGATGTGCGGCAGTTTCAAGGTTATTATCATTAACGAAAACGAACAAAATGACGAAAACTAGAATTGAAAAAACATTTTCGTTAACTGAAATAAAATAAAAATGAGTTTTTTTAAAAAATAATAACTAACTGAAACTGTATTATGTGTATAAAACGACCTAAAATTAACTATAATAATATCAAGAACGTCCTTCATTTTAGTATTTGTAATTTTTTTTTCTCATAAACGTTTGAAATCTATTAACTTCGCTCCGCCGTACAACAACAACTGCAAAAAAAAAAAAAAAAAAATGATCAGCAGTGATGGTTGCAGCAAAAGTTGGGAGAAAGCGTCTCAGTCCTATTTGGGATTTCTTTGACTATGACTGTTAACGATAAAAATTAGTACCTTGTTGTAGAAGCAGGTGATACAATGTGTGGAATACTTCTGAAGAAGAAAAAACCCACAAATCTGAAAGTCCATTTGAAAAGCTCACACAAGAAGGCTAACCAAGACTAGCTGGATAAGCTAGCCTAAGCTAGCCCCCTGGAAAGAAGGCTAACCAAGACTAGCTGGATGAGCTAGCCTAAGCTAGCCCTCTGGAAAGAAGGCTAACCAAGACTACCTGGATAAGCTAGCTTAAGCTAGCTCCCTGGAAAGAAGCTACAGCTGCAGGCCAGTCAGCGTTGGGAAGGAACGGAATGTAAACACGACTATGTGATTCGATAGCCTTCAAATAGTTTAGTGCTTCACTCGAACCAAAATTACAACCCTAATTTACAAAATAAAACTAAAACTAACACTGAAACTAATAAAAACTAAACTAAAACTAAGTATTTCAAAACAAAAGCAAATAAAAACTGGCAAAACTGCTCTAAAAATGAATTAAAACTAAGTGAATTTGAAAAACTAAACTAAAACTAAATAAAAACTAAAACTAATGGAAAATCCAAAACTATTATAACCCTGGCATGGACTCACAATGCGAGGTTTGAATGGCGGTTTGACCTTCCTCTGCTCCAGCAGCGTCCAGTCGATCTCTCTGAAGAACGGGTGGACTTTGATGGCCTCCTCCAGGCCCTGGGCCACCATGCAGCCCAGACGCTTGTTAGGACTCTTCGTCATGAACTGAGACAATAAAGAGAAGAAACAGGAGGTGAAGAGGAGGTACAGGGTTGGAGGTTCAAATAAGCAGCATGCAGAACTGAGGGACACCTTGTGACAGCGTTAAAGAAATAACCCCACGCATAAAAATACCCAAAGAAAATACCTCTGAGGAGCCACTAGACCTTTGCTTTAACACGCACCGTCAAACTGGGTACTTGAATAGAAAAAAGAAAAAAAAGCGGTGGGACAGAGACATCTTCAGTAATTACGTGTTCATTAGGTGAATCTTCCACAGTAGTCCAGAAACACGGCCAACGTGTGCTGACAATCATGAATAATCAACAACCGAAGAGGAGGATTCCAGAAACCTCTCACGAGACCAGTATGACTGCACCAGAAATGTTTGTTTCCCTGTTATCGGCCACTAGGGATGTAACGATATGAAAAATTTGATATCCCGATTATAGTGACCAAATTATCACAGTTTACGATATTATCGCGGTATTTTTTAATTGCTGTACAAATGTCCAAAAAACACATACATTTAAATAATTTCACAAAATCTTGTGAATTTCTTGTCATAATAAAACATCAGAACGAAAATTTTATCAAAATGAAACTTTCACATTAAAAGGGCAAACAACTGGCACAGGAAGAAGTTTTATTTTAAATGAACAAAATCAATAACAGGAACAAAGCTTATTTGTCTGGTGCAAATTTAAATAAACACTTTAACAACCATAGTAGGTCAAAATATGCAAACAATTATCAGGAACAAAAATTATAGTGCAAGTTCAAATGAAATAAACTTTGGACTTTAAGCTGAACCTTAAATATGTATAAATGTGCAAATAAAGAAACAATTGTAGTTCACTCTGTGTGTCTGTGGGTGTCGCTGTGTTGTTACCTGAGGGTCAGGTATAAAGGTAGCTGTCTGTTATTGGTTAGGTGTTTGACCCGGAAGGGTAAAAGGTTTTTGACCGCTGTGGCGCTAACTGCCGGAGTTATGGTTGTCGGATCAGTTAATGGAATAAATTAATATTTTAACTGCATCAGAAGAACATCGTTCCGGCCCTTTTTCAAACAACATGCAACAGTAACGTTTACGAAATGCGAGTTAGCGAAGCGCGTCGACCAGGTTACTCTTGGTCAAACATCTCAGTAGCTTGAAGCATTAGCCTTAGCTCCTTCAAGTTGCTTCTACAAATTACAATAAAATGTAAACAAGTGCTCTGCATACAGGATAACTGTCCTCCACCAGTTGTTCCTCTGCATTCTTAAAAAAAAAATATGCCCAGACCTCAGTTTTCGTCCTTTTAGTGGGTTGGTAAATGTCCTGTGTGCTATCACCACTTTCCGCCATGCTCACGTTACGATACTGACGTTACAAGCTACATATTCACGTGAGAAACAGTCGCGAGTCGCTCGCTTGAATGAGGCTGATATTACATATCCTGGTAATCGACCGCGATAATAAGATGAAGACAAACATAAACAGTAATTGTTATCGAGTAAAATTTTTACCGCGCTTTACTGTAATACCGGTAACCGTTCCATCCCTATCAGCCGCTGCTCGCGTGAGTCACTTGTGCCGGTCTCCTGCTGTGCCGTGCCGCCAGATCATACGCTCTGCTGTTGCAGTCAGTCTCCGTTGAGGATGTATATATACCCCTTACGTTTTCTACCTGCGCCGCAGACCTGGCTTCCTCCTGTCTCGAGTATTTCCCACCTGACTTTAAATGCAGAACGATGAAGAAGAACCGTTCCCAGACTGACGGGCAGCAACAGCTGCTTCCCTAAGGTCAGCGCTGATGTCTTACCCCTTTGGTAGTGTGTTAACACACACCTGAATGCTGCAGATTTGATGGGCAGCACCTGGCTGTGACCCAACCCCTTCATCTCAGGTTGTATTTACCTCATTTTCCATCCACATCTATGATCAGCCAGTTTATTTTGATGGACGCTCATGTGTTCTGACTGTCATGATGGAAAATATGGAGGAGAATGTTGCTAACCGAATGTTTGTGTGAGACAAACATGGAGTTGCTGCAGAGCTGGCTCCGTATGACAGCGGCGGGAGACGTTCCCGTGTGCCTCAGCGCCGTCAAGAAGACGCTCGAACGTCACGCTGGGCTGGGCGGGCGTCTCGAGTGGATCGGAGTCCTTCAGCTGGATGACTTGACCAATGAGAGCCCAGAGTTCCGGTCAAGTGACTGGTCAAAGTCCAGCACCTCGTCCAACATAAACACAGCACTCTTTCCCACAAGGCTTTGCAGTACAAGCTGCACCATCAGCCAAGGTAAACGCAAGGCTTGTGATGGAAACAGTCGGCGAGCAAATACACAAACGGACAAGTGTCATTAAATACATACACACACAACAAAGAGGGAACACGAGCGAAAGCACACAGAGACGAAAGTAAAGACGGGGATTTATCGAATGTTCTTCCAGCGGAGGAACAGGAAACACGGATCAACAAACGACGCTGAGAAAAAAAAGCTGCATCCTCTCTCACATGTGACAGAAGCACAGAAACTGGACAGCTGATAACACGAAGCAGAGCTGAAGGCCGGGTTAGTCTGAACCAGCAGAGTCCAGTACGCCACTAAAACGGGAGAGGACCAGTGGAGCCACGTAGGTGCTGGTTCTAGATATGTTCTGGATCCAGACGGGTGCTGGTTCCAGGCAGGTGCTGGTTCCAGGCAGGTGCTGGTTCCAGACAGGTTCTGGTTCCAGATATGTTCTGGTTCCAGGAAGGTGCTGGATCCAGACAGGTGCTGGTTCCAGACGGGTTCTGGTTCCAGGAAGGTTCTGGTTCCAGGAAGATTCTGGTTCCAGGCAGGTGCTGATTCCAGACAGGCGCTGGTTCCAGATGGGTGCTGGTTCCAGATAGGTGCTGGTTCCAGACAGGCGCTGGTTCCAGACGGGTGCTGGTTCCAGGAAGATTCTGGTTCCAGATAGGTGCTGGTTCCGGGCAGGGTCTGGTTCCAGATAGGTGCTGGTTCTAGACAGGTTCTGGTTCCAGGAAGATTCTGGTTCCAGGCAGGTGCTGATTCCAGACAGGCGCTGGTTCCAGATAGGTGCTGGTTCTAGACAGGTGCTGGTTCCAGACAGGTGCTGGTTCCAGACAGGCGCTGGTTCCAGACGGGTGCTGGTTCCAGGAAGATTCTGGTTCCAGATAGGTGCTGGTTCCGGGCAGGGTCTGGTTCCAGATAGGTGCTGGTTCTAGACAGGTGCTGGTTCCAGACGGGTGCTGGTTCCAGACAGGTGCTGGTTCCAGGCAGGTGGTGGTTCCAGGCAGGTTCTGGTTCCAGACAGGTGCTGGTTCCAGGCAGGTGGTGGTTCCAGGCAGGTTCTGGTTCCAGGAAGGTTCTGGTTCCAGGAAGATTCTGGTTCCAGACAGGTTCTGGTTCCAGATATGTTCTGGTTCCAGATGGGTGCTGGTTCCAGACAGGTGCTGGTTCTAGACAGGCGCTGGTTCCAGACGGGTGCTGGTTCCAGGAAGATTCTGGTTCCAGATAGGTGCTGGTTCCGGGCAGGGTCTGGTTCAAGATAGGTGCTGGTTCTAGACAGGTGCTGGTTCCAGACGGGTGCTGGTTCCAGACAGGTGCTGGTTCCAGGCAGGTGGTGGTTCCAGGCAGGTTCTGGTTCCAGACAGGTGCTGGTTCCAGATATGTTCTGGTTCCAGACGGGTGCTGGTTCCAGAGTGCTGGTTCCAGGCAGGTGCTGATTCCAGACAGGTGCTGGTTCCAGACAGGCGCTGGTTCCAGACGGGTGCTGGTTCCAGGAAGATTCTGGTTCCAGATAGGTGCTGGTTCCGGGCAGGGTCTGGTTCCAGATAGTTGCTGGTTCTAGACAGGTGCTGGTTCCAGACGGGTGCTGGTTCCAGACAGGTGGTGGTTCCAGGTAGGTGGTGGTTCCAGGCAGGTTCTGGTTCCAGACAGGTGCTGGCTCCAGGCAGGTGGTGGTTCCAGGCAGGTTCTGGTTCCAGGAAGGTTCTGGTTCCAGGAAGATTCTGGTTCCAGACAGGTTCTGGTTCCAGATATGTTCTGGTTCCAGATGGGTGCTGGTTCCAGACAGGTGCTGGTTCCAGACAGGCGCTGGTTCCAGACGTGTGCTGGTTCCAGGAAGATTCTGGTTCCAGATAGGTGCTGGTTCTGGGCAGGGTCTGGTTCCAGATAGGTGCTGGTTCTAGACAGGTGCTGGTTCCAGACGGGTGCTGGTTCCAGACAGGTGCTGGTTCCAGGCAGGTGGTGGTTCCAGGCAGGTTTTGGTTCCAGACAGGTGCTGGTTCCAGATAGGTTCTGGTTCCAGATAGGTGCTGGTTCCAGACGGGTGCTGGTTCCAGACGGGTGCTGGTTCCAGACGGGTGCTGGTTCCAGATAGGTGCTGGTTCCAGACGGGTGCTGGTTCCAGACGGGTGCTGGTTCCAGACAGATGCTGGTTCCAGGCAGGTGCTGGTTCCAGACGGGTGCTGGTTCCAGACGGGTGCTGGTTCCAGACAGATGCTGGTTCCAGGCAGGTGCTGGTTCCAGGCAGGTTCTGGTTTCTTCATGGTCCAGAGAGCTGTCAGTCACATCGGTGGAATCATCTGCTCTACTTCTGCCTCTGTCTGAATCCGTCTGACGTCGTCTGTTTGCTGCAAGTCACTGCTTGTTATTTCTTAAGATCAACCATTGAGGCGAAATGCATAAAACCTGACAGCCATGACTGAGAATATGAACAGAACTGATCCAAACCTGATGTTTCTGGAACTTCAGTAACACCTTCAGTGATTCCTGGCTTCACATGGACCTATTTTATCTCAGTTCACTCATTTATCACTCAGTAAAGTTGCAGTTAATTTCCTCCCATCAGTAGAGGGTAGTATAGTAGTAGATAGTAGCACATCAGTAGATAACAGCTGGACCGGGGCTGATAAGGGTCTGAGGATCTGAACCGATGCGGGACTAAACAGTGTCGTGGACATTAACTGACCGCTCTCAGGATGGACACGGCCTCCTTGCTGAGCCACACGGGATAGAGGACGTCGTCGTGGAGGATGGACTCGAACAGGTCGTCCTCGTTGTCGGCTTCAAACGGAGGCTGGCCGGCCATCATCTCGTACATCAGCACCCCCAGCGCCCACCAGTCCACCGACGGGCCGTAATCCAGCTCCTGGAGGATCTGAGCGTGTGCAGAGAAACCCAGAAACCGTGAGGAACATCACACAGAGGCTGGCGCCATGATGGAGAAATGAAGCATATGGTACTACAGTGATCCCTTGTCAATTCGCCGTTTAAGTTCCGCGGTTTTAGTTGTTTGCGGATTTTTTAGGAATATATAATATGATAGAAAAAATCAAGAAAAAATTGCAGAAACATCACAGGATGTTGTGCGTGTTCTCTCAAAGTGAAGAAATGTTGTGAGCCAGACTGGCCCCTTTAAGAAGGTAGCCTTATGGGTAATGGTGTGGCCTTATGGGTAATGTAGTGTGTGTGTCGTGGGACGGCAGAAGAAAACGGGGTTAGATGAAAAGTGGAGTGAGCATCAACAGCAGCCCAGCGTGTATAGATTAAGGGTGAATTCCAATTCCTCCCTTAACCCTCAATCTCAACTCTCAATCTCAAAAATGCGCGTTCCCGCTAAGGGCAAGTGCTGTCCCGATTCTAAGAACGTCAAGTTGAGGGACGAGTTTGAGGGCTGTATCGCCCTCAAAATTAAGATTTTCTGACACCACCTTTGGAAGTAAGGGCTACCAAGAATGCACTGGATAAAGACGTATTCGAGAAGGATGGCGACAATTATTTCTTAAAGATATAAATGTTACGAAACCTATTATTGTCTTTGGTTGAGACATTTTTTTATGGATTAACACCGTTGTTACGTAACATTTATCTTTTTACTTAACGATGTTTGCTGGCGGACCGGTGGTCCCGGTCAGCGGTCCCGCTGACGTGAAGCCGTTACCGGCTACAACAGCGTATACAAGTAACAGCTTCACATTAGCGGGACCGCCGACCGGGACAGCGGCCCCGGTAACGTGAAGCCGGCGGTCCCGGTAACGTGAAGCCGGCGGCCCCGGTAACGTGAAGCCAGCGGTCCCGGCTGGCTTCACGTTCCCGGGGCCGCCGGCTTCACGTTACTTGTATACATTGTTGTGTAGCGACGGAGGACTGAATAATGTATCCTCTATTGTGTTATTTGCTAATATTATTTAGAGAATATACAGCGCTCTTTTCAGTGTTATCCCTGTGTCATTTCAGGGAATACAGAGACAACACGGCTCTGATACATTTCAGAGCCAACAATGAGCAGGCTTTTCTGAAGAGCAAACAAGCTCCTAAAAAGCTCTGGCAGTGAGTATTGTAGCGTGTTTGCAGGCATAGCCTTTTGAACATGAACTTTTATGCATGAACTCTACATCTTTTTTACTTACATGTCTTAAGCTTAAACTTATGTGTTATTAAACAGACAATTCATCCAAGAAGCTGGTCTGGTGGGGGTTGTTGAGTCCCAACAGGCTGCCAAAAAATGGGAAAATTTAAAGACGAGGTACAAGGTGAGAGAATCCCTTATTCCATCAATTTTTCTATATTTGTAATGTGTGTGTTTCCTCATTCTCCTTCATTTGTTTACCTTGACAGCTCTCTGTTGCTGTTTTCTCTTTCACAACCTTCTCTTCTCCAACGTTTTAACATTTACTATCTCCTATTTTTTCCACCTAATCCTTCTCTGTAATCATCTCTTCTCCTTACGCTCTTTCCATTTACTGTTTTCCTTTTTTTTTTTTAATCTTCTCTCATCTCCCATTTTGTACCCCTGTGTGTGTTGCAGGAACTGAAGACTCCAAAGACGGGGTCTGGGACTGATGCTGGGGAGGAGACAGCAGCTAGCTGGCAGTACTACCAGGACATGCATGAGGTTCTGGGGGCCCGGCCTTCCATCACCCTCCTCTGATAGTGGCATCCTTCTCTCTGGAAGAGGAGCCCACAACTCTTCTTTTGGTTAGTTTATAAGAGTGGCACCAATCACAGCTCTTTTGTAACATTTACAAGTGCATCTTAATAAGTCTGAATATTGTTTATCAGTTCATAAGGACAGTATTCTTCTTCCATATGCGACTCATGGACATGTCATACGGCTGTTTTTCTCAGGAAACTGTTGATGTTCAATCAACTGGCACTGAGACCTCTACATCTGTGGCGTCAGCATCAGCTGCAAGTCCCCCAACACCTTCTCCCCGAAAAAAAAAAGAAAATCAAATGTCCTCGTTGATTTTTTTAAAGGAGGAGGGTGAGAGAGAGCAGAGGCGCCATGAGGAGAGTGAGGTGAAGACAGAGCGCTTCCTCACATTGTTTGAGCCCATGGTTGACAAAATGTGATTGCATTTTCTTCATTATTAGAAGAATATGCTATGTTTTATCAACCATATATTTTTTTTCTTTTATTACCTCATTTAACATTTTTAACTGTTTTGAAATGTTCTTGTATAGTTCTATTTAATGTTGTGATGTTATATTTAAATTTAAAAAAAAAAACAAAGTTTTGAGATTGTGGGCATAACTGCTATGTCATAACAGAAGGTCTCAGACAGCAAGTAGAAATGTTACACACCACAAAAAAGAAACAAGTTTCCAAGAAAAGTATTTATTTAACAAATGTGTATAAAATCCACTTAACATTTTTAAAAAGGTATATACACATGCTCAGTATTTTCTTAACTAGACCACATTGTTTAACCCTGGTCTTGGCCAGAAATTAAGGCAGCCCGTTGGTCCCTTTTGGCATTACCAGATGTTTCATTTGCCACTAGGGCTTCACGGTCCAAAATGTCTTGTGTAACATCAATGTCTGGCTCCAGCTCGTCACCATTATCCAGACAGACATTGTGTAAAAAGGCACAGGTAGCGATGACTACTGCTGAGAATGTTGGCCTAACCTCCAGAGCTCTGAAAAGTGTTGACCTCCATCTTGTCTTCAACATACCAAAAGCTCTCTCAATAATGCTGCGCCCCCGGGCATGGTGGAAGTTGAGGCGGGCCTCTATGCGTCCCCTTACAGGCTCTTTGTAGAGTGTGATGAGGCTGATAGGTTTGTCCAGACAGGGATAGCCTCCGTCCCCAAGAATAATCCTATCTCTGGGGGGGTACTGTTGGGACCTGTAAAATGTGCTATTCTTCATGATGCGTGTGTCGTGTACTGACCCCGGATACCCAACAAAAATGTCCAGAAACTTTCCTTTTGAGTCACAAATGGCCTGCATATTAATGGAGAATTCAAGTAGTTAATTCTGTGTTGAGAGGGGGGTTTGATGCGAAAATGGCAGCCATCTATTGCACCAACAACACAGTCCAGGACGGGGGTTCCTGCAAGTTGCCCAAATCCTTCTCCAACATCACCGAAGTTTTCTGGTTCTGGGAAGTGGATGGCTAGCTTCAGGTTAACCCAGATCAGCCGTGCAACTCTGTGTATGACACGATGTACAGTTGTCTGTGGCACACAGAAGACGCTGGAAACAACCCGGTAGGACAAGCCGTGAGCCAGCCAATACACATATATCAGGACCTCTAGTTGAGGGCCCCAGCCATGGTCCTGTTCCCTCTACAGTTGAGGGCCCCAGCCATGGTCCTGTTCCCTCTGTATTTGAGGGCCCCAGCCATGGTCCTGTTCCCTCTGTAGTTGAGGGCCCCAGCCATGGTCCTGTTCCTTCTGTAGTTGAGGGCCCCAGCCATGGTCCTGTTCCCTCTGTAGTTGAGGGCCCCAGCCATGGTCCTGTTCCCTCTAGTTGAGGGCCCCCAGCCATGGTCCTGTTTCCCTCTGCAGTTGAGGGCCCCAGCCATGGTCCTGTTCCCTCTGTAGTTGAGGGCCCCAGCCATGGTCCTGTTCCTTCTGTAGTTGAGGGCCCCAGCCATGGTCCTGTTCCCTCTGTAGTTGAGGGCCCCAGCCATGGTCCTGTTCCCTCTGTAGTTGAGGGCCCCAGCCATGGTCCTGTTCCCTCTGTAGTTGAGGGCCCCAGCCATGGTCCTGTTCCCTCTGTAGTTGAGGGCCCCAGCCATGGTCCTGTTCCCTCTGTAGTTGAGGGCCCCAGCCATGGTCCTGTTCCCTCTGCAGTTGAGGGCCCCAGCCATGGTCCTGTTCCCTCTGTAGTTGAGGGCCCCAGCCATGGTCCTGTTCCCTCTGTAGTTGAGGGCCCCAGCCATGGTCCTGTTCCCTCTGCAGTTGAGGGCCCCAGCCATGGTCCTGTTCCCTCTGCAGTTGAGGGCCCCAGCCATGGTCCTGTTCCCTCTGTAGTTGAGGGCCCCAGCCATGGTCCTGTTCCCTCTGTAGTTGAGGGCCCCAGCCATGGTCCTGTTCCCTCTGTAGTTGAGGGCCCCAGCCATGGTCCTGTTCCCTCTGTAGTTGAGGGCCCCCAGCCATGGTCCTGTTTCCCTCTAGTTGAGGGCCCCAGCCATGGTCCTGTTCCCTCTGTAGTTGAGGGCCCCAGCCATGGTCCTGTTCCCTCTGTAGTTGAGGGCCCCAGCCATGGTCCTGTTCCCTCTGCAGTTGAGGGCCCCAGCCATGGTCCTGTTCCCTCTGTTCCCATCTGTAGTTGAGGGCCCCAGCCATGGTCCTGTTCCCTCTGTAGTTTGAGGGCCCCAGCCATGGTCCTGTTCCCTCTGTAGTTGAGGGCCCCAGCCATGGTCCTGTTCCCTCTGTAGTTGAGGGCCCCAGCCATGGTCCTGTTCCCTCTGTAGTTGAGGGCCCCAGCCATGGTCCTGTTCCCTCTGTAGTTGAGGGCCCCAGCCATGGTCCTGTTCCCTCTGTAGTTGAGGGCCCCAGCCATGGTCCTGTTCCCTCTGTAGTTGAGGGCCCCAGCCATGGTCCTGTTCCCTCTGTAGTTGAGGGCCCCAGCCATGGTCCTGTTCCCTCTGTAGTTGAGGGCCCCAGCCATGGTCCTGTTCCCTCTGCAGTTGAGGGCCCCAGCCATGGTCCTGTTCCCTCTGTAGTTGAGGGGCCCCCAGCCATGGTCCTGTTCCCTCTGTAGTTGAGGGCCCCAGCCATGGTCCTGTTCCCTCTGTAGTTGAGGGCCCCAGCCATGGTCCTGTTCCCTCTGTAGTTGAGGGCCCCAGCCATGGTCCTGTTCCCTCTGTAGTTGAGGGCCCCAGCCATGGTCCTGTTCCCTCTGTAGTTGAGGGCCCCAGCCATGGTCCTGTTCCCTCTGCAGGAGCCTATGTAGACCCTGCATGGCTCTTCTGCTCAGGCGGAAGTCCTGCTTCAGTTCAGCCTCTACGTTGAACCACAGTGGCAGTACTGGCATGTCCTGGTTCAGGTTGCAGTAAACCATTGGATGACCCATCTGGAAATATTTATCTGATACATCAGCAAGTAAGCACTTCAATGCTTAAATCACATCATCTACGGTCCCTCTAATTGTAATTCTTCATGAGCAACATGATTTAGTTACTTTAGTGTGTTTTTAGTTTTTTTGTGTATAGCGTTAATTCTGTATTGAGTTTACATACCTGTGTCTGATCCATTAGTGTTGCCACGCGTCAGACGAACCTTCTCCTTCGTTCATTTTTCCGTTTGGCAGTAGTCAATCTCATGAAGATGCCCAAAGCCCACGCAAAGGAAATCATTGATGCGGACGGCATTGTTGCTAAAATGTTGTCGTTGTTGTTCTTGTTTTTCTCTTCACTCCTTTTATTGTTCTTCTACTTCTTCTTCATTGTCTTCTTGATAAACTGGACGTAGCTTTGGCGTAAGGTCGCCCCCCACAGTCTGAGGACATAACTGCACTTAAGGGGTGTCCCATTTCTAAGTCACAAGATAGCCCTTACACTTACTTTCGAGGGTTTAAGGGAGAGGGTTGAGATTGAGGGTTAAGGGAGGAATTGGAATTGGCCCTTACATTCTCTGTTAACTGACAGGAGCCCAACAATACAACCTGTGTGATGTTACAAGTTCCTGCAGTGCCAGAATAAAAAGCCCGTTCACTGCAGAGAAAACCAGACTTTTTCTTTTGTTGTTGTTAGTGTGTTAGCCGGTAATTACGAGCCAAAAATAGCACAATACCAGCGGTTTGTTCACTACGGTTCAGAGACCAGAGGCTGTGAAGGTAACAGAAAGACCACAGTTGAGCCTTTGTCTTGTTTCGCTGCAGTGCCTCGCTACTTTTTTGTGGTTTTAAACATATTTTAAACACATTATTGAGGCTTGGGCTGCTCTGGCTCCTGTTCGCGGATTTTGATTTATGCGGGGTAAATCAAATTCCCCATTAACCGTGGAAATTAAGGGATCACTGTACTCAGCCAGAAAGATCTGCCCTGTCCAACCAAGCTTGTTACCTCTGGTGCGATGTAATCCGGCGTCCCGCAGAAGGTGGTTGTGGTGACTCCGCCGAGGATTCCCTCCTTGCACATCCCAAAGTCGGCCAGCTTGCAGTGACCCTCTGCGTCCAACAGGATGTTGTCGAGCTTTAGGTCTCTGCAAAGTAGGAGGGTTATTGCATTAATGGCACAAACTTGACAGTCAGGGGTACAAACTGACTGAAGAGGATAAAGGCTTCATGAGGTCTTTGTTTGGCCAGAATGCTGAAGCTTAATCCTTTTTTTTTTAATGTTTTTATTGCTTCAAAGCTATCAAAGACCTCATCTCCAATGCTGAAGCTTAATTGAGACAGATTTTGTATTTTCTTTCTGTGATGGATACTTCTCGTTAGAACCTCGCAGGGTCTTCGGGCCTTACAAGGTGAAATACGAAAAACGATACGAGATTAGACCCCGCAAAAAAAAAAGAAAGTAGAGGCCCGAACGAGAGAATGGTGTGAAGAGGACAGAAAGAAAGAAAGAGACGGAGAGCAGTCGGAGATAAGAGCTGCGGCGTCGACAGACGGCGGGGCCGCCCGTGAATGCGGCTGCTCCCAGTTTGATGGTTGGTTGCAACAAAAATGTCAACATCTCCTCGCTGCAGCCACTGCAGTCATTCAGCCCGGGGTGTTTTCAGAAAACGCCGCCGGCCCGACAGGCGGGAGAGGAGACGGAGCATGGACGCTCCTGAAGCCGAGTGCTTATGCAAGTGTTCTGTTTTTGTATGCACCAAAAAAAAAAAAGGGTGGGGGGGGGATTAACAACCCCAGAATGAGAGGGGCCATGATCTGGCGATGACACGTTTGTCATGTTCCTCACAGATAAACTGAGATGAGTGAAATAAGTGAACTCGTTTAATTAAATTCAGAATCAAACACATGAGACAGGTGAGTCGTTGGGCTCCAGTCTGCAGAGCATCACCTTGTTCCTGACGTCTGTTGGTGCTCCTCCGACCGGTTCCCTGCAGCTGCTGGCAGGTATCTGGATGTCGTGCAAAGCTATGCGCTGACGTGCCCTCGGGCCTGCAGAAGTGACACGACGTCTGAGGTGCAGCGGAGCTCGACAGCCTCTCAGTCAGGTTTTTGCCAGATGGGTCAAGCCGGGGTCACGACCCGGGTTACAGCCAATACGGAGCGGGATCGACGCCCAATTTTTTTTTTTTTTCATGAGCTCATACATCTGACACCTGAAGGCTAGAGGTCTTCACGGGTCCACTTTCATGGACGAAAGCCGAAACCCGACCCGAGCTATTATCATAAGTTCGGGAGTCTGAACCCGAACGGACCTGCAATTTTTGGACCAGGAACCGACCCGACCCGAGTATTTAGTTTCCGACCACCAACCGAAGAGAGTTACCCGAATAGAACCGAGACAATCCAGCCCATAGTTGCTCATGTTAAAGTTGTCTAGCGTTGAATAAAACTTGATTTTCTTACCTAAAGTTGTCTTCTTCTACCGGTTCAGTTGCTACATAGGCTACGTGATGTAAACAACAATAAATCCACGTCGTTATTCTCTTTGTGGGTACAGATGCTATTGGTAGCAACTGCTAATGCTAATAACCTACACCGGTCAGGACGTGTCGTGAATATGTTCTCTCATCCAGCGTTGTCATGTTGATGATCCGTTGTGCTTTACAGCTGCCGGGCAAACCGCTAATAACACACTAATAACACGCTAATAACACACTACGGCAACACGATTGTTTCATGACAAATAAGCCACGTTAATGAATAATTAATAAAACTGCCCCGAGTCCTGACATTAGCTGCCACCGCCAATATCTTCTCCTCTCTGGAGTAAACGTGGACCCAGCCTGTCAGAGAGCACCGACCGGACCCAAGACTAACTGTACCAATTCTGACCCGAACCCAGAGTCACGTCTATTAAATGGACCCGAGACCTGATTCGGGTCGAGTGGGAACCCAAGGTTCCCACCCGACTCGGGGTTGTCGGGTTGTTCCGAAGACCTCTACTGAAGGCTGAACCGAGAACAGAAACGACCCAAACCGAGCCGATGACTCACGTCTTGTCACAGTTCATGGAGAACGATTTCAGTGATCCGCTTTCGTTTTTCTGGGCTCCGAGTGAAATCCCAGACTCAGAACGGGCCCTGGTCTTCAGCAGCTGGGGACGGTGCCTTGCTGAGAGGCACACTCCCTATGACAGATTAAACCCCCCCCAAACCCCGGGCGACTCCGGGGACGTTAGCGCGCTCATCTGCAGCGCGACACGCGAGTCTAACGCAGATTGAATTTAAACAGTCGCTGACATGAATCTTTGGATTACAAATCACCAGCGCGGGAAGATTGGATATTAACAGGCTGCAGGTGTTCGGTTGAGCTGCAGATATATTACGGACATGAAAATGGTTTTCAGGTTAATATGTGGATGTCAACCAGAGCTAATTATCCATGATGTAATCAGGAGACGTGAGCCGTCTGAGGAAGTGCTGGTTTCAGCTTTAATTCTCTGCATAAATCTTTGTCATCACATGTGCTTTATCCTTCGTCCTCTATCGACGGGTGTCATGTCGTGTTAGCGCTGTGAAAGTTAGAAGGATCTTAAAGCCGCTGCACTCTAGTTTAGGTCGCTGATTGAACCTGCAGCCTACGTTTAGCCTCATCTCTGTTTACCAGTCCACTGACAGCCACTAGAGGTCGCTCTTCCTTTTTCGTGAGCTTCTTTTATACATTTTATCATATGACCTGAACCTCTCTTGCACTCGCGTTTCTCGTGCATGAGCCCCCAGGCTCCGCATCCAGGCCTCTGCTGGTGGAACAGCCTGCCAGCTTGGAGGGTGAAGACCTGCGCCCAGAGGCCACCGTTGCGCTGTTTTATGATGCCTCAGAGCTCCAGAGGACCCCGGCGAAGCTCTAAATCAAAATCAGCCCGTGCACGCTGCTGTAATTTGCAGCTTCCTTCTGAAACCATTTTAAATGTTCATCGCTCAGTTAAGCAACACAGCTGCACAGCTACGGACATTTTTTAGAGCCGTCAGCAGACGGGCTGAGGTTTGTCTGCTTTTAGCTGTGGGCACAATATCATTTGTTGCTTTTTTTTGGGCCAACTAATGGGCATTGGATCGATGCTCGGGACAGGGAACAAATGCAGCTTCCTAGTTGACGTGAAATCAGTGTCACTTAGGGATGCACGATAACTGTTTTTTAAAACCGATACTGATAACCGATAACTTTCAGCTCCCAAAGGCCGATACCGATACCTGATAACACACACATATACCTAAGATCATTACATCAATACTATGAACAAAACCAAAAAATAGTTTTGGCTTTTTAAATTAACAGATATTTATTTTTCCAATGAAAAACTATTGGCAAGCCTCTCAAACATTTTCATAAAGCTATCAAACAAACCTATTTGATATCTCACATTAACTTAAATAAGGTTCATTACTGACTGATATAAAAAATAAAGGCTCCTTGAACTGTTGGAAATACATGCATCAAAATTACAAACTAAAAAAGATTAACATTTAAAGGATTTTGGCTTGTGGTTGTATTTAAATTAATACTTTTAATCAAAGTAAATGAGGTTCAGTAGTTTTTATTTTTTTTTCTTTAATCTCATGGAAGCTTTAGATGAGAGAAATGAGGGAGAGGAGAGACTGCTGCTGGCTTGTGCACATTAGCATTAGCTCACATTAGCGCAATTTCAAAACTCCATGGAAGCGATTGTTATGTTGTAGGAGGCCGATCAGGTTTAACATATTCAAGCTTGTGCTTCCCTCCTCTTAGGATTTGCTGGGAGTGAGGCACTGCCATGTTGACAAAAATATATATGTTATCGGGGATATTCGTCATGATATCGGACTTATCGGAAAGACGTCATAATTTCCTGTTATCGGCCCGATAGTTATCGTGCATGAAGCGTCGCCGACATCGTTCTTCACCTTCGAGTCGCTCACGTAGAGCTGTACGGAAACTCAGCGCTGAACTCGCGTTGCTGCCGTGTAAACTGTGGTGACGGCTCCTGCCTCTGATGGCAGGAGACTGGAAAAGGTGGCTTGGAACGTATGAGACGCCATATTCACAAGGTGGGAAATGTGAGGGTTTTAGTCTCTGAAACAGAGAGAGCAGAGACGACGGCGGCCTGTGCAGCGGTTTGTGACCAACGCTGCTGCAATCCAAGACCTCCCCAGAGAAGGCGGCGCTCGCTGACGGCGGCGGGAATGTAGCAGCGCTCATGAGCGCTGATCACCTTCGGCTGTCTCCTTTTTAAAGAAGCTCTAATATATAAACACAGTCAGTAACCAGAAGCTGCTCTGCTGCACCGTGAGGAGCGTGCACACACACACACACACACACACACACACACACACACGTGCACACATAAGAGCCAATCAGGCGCAACTGAGAGCATTTCCTGTGTTTTGCGGTGATCTTGAGTGATTTTTCCATTACGTCCTCGACGGTAGCCCCCTGTGCTCTGTGACAGCTAACCCCCCCCATCGATTCATGCTGCTCTTCTGGGTGACCGAATGTTCCAAACACACATCTGGTCAAATACACAAACACTCCAACTGCTGCTGCTAGTGTATTTATATGTGCGGGGGGACGGCGTGAGACGCTGAAAAGAGATTTAAATAAATAAACTGCAGGAGCCCGTTATTACTTTTTCAATTATATCAGTGGCGAACCAACGAAAGTGAGATTCCACAGCTTTAATTAAAACAAACCGTGAAGTCATTTAACTGTGGCCCCGACCCTGCTTAAAAATACATTTAACAGCTGCCGTTTGAGCTTCAAAGTCATTTGAAGAAAAACGTATAATTATTTATTACATTTTCATATGCTGGCTCAGGGATGGCCACAGATTCAACGCTGGTTATTTCTGGCTGCCTTTTTACTGGGATTGATGCCGTTTCATCACCGGTTTGGTGAAACTCAACTTTCTTCTACTTCACTGTCACCTGTTGCCTCAACTTCAGAGGAAGCTGCCCTGTCATGGAGACACTTGGGCACGTGTTGATAGGTTTAAGACAAAGACAGCTCCGTGACCAAAACTGGACGGACTCCGCCGTCATGTCCAGGTGTGTGGAGATGGTGTCCATCAAATCAAACCAATCCGGTTTAATTGGGATTTAACCTAACTGAAACGGACTGCGTTCAGCTGAACTCGTATTGTACGTGTTCACTTCCTCTGTGACGTGACCTTTAATTACACTGTGATTGGCTGACCGTCCCTGGTGTAGCCCCGCCTCTACCTTGATGGGCTGCAGCTCCTCCGTGACATCAGGAGATGAAGAGTGAACCGAAATGAACCGGTGAAGGCGACAGACTCTTATGGGTATGAACTAGAGGTCTTCACGGGTCCACTTTCATGGACCAGAACCCGAATGGACCCGTAAAAATTCGACCCGAAACCGACCTGACCCGAGCTATTATCATAAGTCCGGGAGTCCGAACCCAAATAGACCCGCAATATTTGGACCAGGAACCGACCCGACCTGAGTCTTTAGTTTTTCGATCACGACAGTTACCAGAATAGAACCGAGACAATCCAGCCCATAGTTGCTCATGTTAAAGTTGTCTAGCGTTGAATAAAACTTGATTTTCTTACCTAAAGTTGTCTTCTTCTACCGGTTCAGTTGCTACATAGGCTACGTGATGTAAACAACAATAAATCCACGTCGTTATTTTCTTTGTGGATACAGATGCTATTGGTAGCAACTGCTAACGCTAATAGCCTACACCGGTCAGGACGTGTCGTGAATATATGATCTCATCCAGCGTTGTTATGTTGGTGATCCGTTGCTCTTTACAGCTGCCGGGCAAACCGCTAATAACACGCTACGGGAACACGATTGTTTCATGACAAATACGCCACGTTAATGAATAATTAATTAAACTGCCCCGAGTCCTGACATTGGCTGCCACCGCCAATATCTTTACCTCTCTGGAGTAAACGTGGACCCAGCCTGTCAGAGAGCACTGACTGGACCCGAGACTAACTGTACCGATTCAGACCCGAACCTGAAGTCACGTCTTTAAATGGACCCGAGACCCGATTCGGGTCGGGTCGGAACCTCGGGTTTTCGGGTAGTCGGGTTGTTCTGAAGACCTCTAGTATGAACAATAGGGGTGTGAAAAAAAATCAATTTGCCAATATATCGTGATTTTCGGCCGCCCAATATAATATTGATTTTTTGTATAATTTTACTCTGTTTATTTAATTTTATTTATTTATTAAATGTGCAAAAACACTAATAATAAACAATAAATAGGTTGTTTTGAAGCAAATAGTTTTGACTCAATTTGTCCTCTGAATGATCAATATCATTCACATATACAGCAACTTGATTTTTCATTTCTACTTTTAATTTTGATATTAACTGGGTAGAACTTTGCAATATATCGTGATATCACGACAATATTGTATCGTGACCCAAGTATCATGATACATATTGTATTGTGAGGTCCTTGCCCATACTCACCCCTAATGAAAAACGCACGGCCCCTCCAAAAAACCAAGAGCACATCTCTCTGAGACGTCCTGTAACTCAGACTGACCCAGGTCATGAAGAGGGAAGCATCATCCACCTTTACTACAAAGCGCAGCACCTTTTTTTCTCGCTGTGACTCCTGGTTTGGATCAATGGTAGCAGAGTTATAGATGCATTTGACAGATAGCTCTATTTGCTTATTTATTCTCATTTTTCCGTAGCTACTGTGGTAAAACCTTATCGCGAATTCTTTTGGTCATGATAACCATGCATGAAGATCTGACATCGCGACAGTCTCGATCATTTTAACATGAAGTAGCCAAACGAGTTGAGAGAAAAAGAGCAGATTAAAATGATCCACGGGTTTGATTCGAACGAGAAAATGCTCTGAGACTAATTCGAACAGACACGTTTTGATTTGACACCTGACCCCTGCAAAAGCTGCTGCGTGTGCGCATCTACACGGACACACATCTGCCGCCGTGCCAGTCCAGACCTGCTCCGGCAGCTGTATCACCTCCAAACATCACCTGGGCCCACGTTAGGTCACATGACAGAGCTGGCGGGGGGCGGGACATGACCTGCACTCCTCCGTCTCCAGGCTGGTGGAGGGCTGGTGGCGGCGGGAGGAAAGACAAGCATCAGAGCAGCGCTGGAGGAGGGAGGGGCGGCGGAGAGGAAGGAGTGGGAGGGAGGGGGGGGAACTGGGACATAACGTTCCCAAAGCACTTGTTCATCTTGCTCTGGACAACAAAGTGGGCGAGAGGTGGGGAGGGAGAGCAGGATCAGGATCAGGTAGCTCGCTCGACTGAGCCGTCATGAATTAACACGCAATGTGTGTGTGTGCGTGTGTGTGTTTCCCCCCCGGGCCTCTGACAGAGTAATATTCACTGTCAAAGCAGCATGACTGAGACAACACCGCTGAAAGCCCGAACCATTAATCTCAGAGACAGAAAAGGCCAAATGCAGCCGGTGCGTTAAAAAGCTCCTCCTGCAGGTGAGCACAACCGAGCCGCTGTTCTGAAATTTCTTCCTACCTAAAATTTTTTCCTACCGTAGCGGAAAATTATAGCCTCATCTGTAATTTTTTCCTACATTGTAACAATATCCTACCAGCACATATATCTGCTCTCCTCTCTGTTTTGGGTGGTAGCATATTATTATACACATTTAATAACCATAATTATCCGGATAAGCAGAAGAAGACGGACGGACGGACGGATTATGAATCCGTATTATAAAGATGAATATGAGGATATAAAGGATGGATAGAAGAGGATTGATTAGATAAATGTACACTGGAGTTAAAAAAGTTGATATTTTCTCGTTTTATCTCCTTTTGTCATTCTGTGAAATACAGTTATAGTATTTTCCGGACTATAAGCCGCTACTTTTGTCCCACGCTTTAAACCATGAGGCTTATACAGAGATGCGGCTTTTCTATGAATGTTTCTTTAGCCCTCAGGGGGCGCTCTAGCAGGAAGTGAAAGAAACAAAAAACAAACCAAGTAGTTAAAGGTTATTCTGTTTTTGTTCAGTAGCCTATGTTGGCTATGCTACTCTACATTCATTTTGTGAGCATCAATACCTGTTATTATTGGACAAACTGATTAATCCAGGTGTGTCTGACCATTGTAGCTACTCAGACACACCTGGATTCATCAGTTTGTCCAGTCAGTTTGTTGGTTCTCCAGTGGATTTCAGGGTTCTGAGTGGACCCGCTGCAGAGGTAAGGTTTTAATCACAGATGCGGACCGGACACAGCGTGGAGCCAGCAGGTCCGAGATCTGGCTCCAAAGCGGATCCAACACTGAGTGCAAGTGGACCCTGATACGGGTCATTCCGGATGTCTTTGCTGTGTGGGGGGGTTTCAGTACACAGGAGGAGGAAAAATAAAGCAACTTGGTTTTAGTGTTCAGGAGGAAAATGAATAAAACCATCAATGACTTTTCTGTTTTGTTTGATCAGAACTTTTACTGCCGTGTTACAGGTTCTGTTCAGAAACAATCAGTTCAGGTATGTGAATAAAGACTTAAGGTACAAAATCTTTCAATGTAAATGTCTTATTTCTCAGCCTGGATACCAGCGGCTTATAGTCCGGTGCGGCTTATAGTCCAGAAAATACAGTAATATAACTTAAGGTGAAGAAAAAGTCCTCCAAGTCCTCCAATTAAACTATGCAATATAAATACTGTCCATACAAAGTATTAAAAATACAAGAAACTAACCTTTTCACTTCCGCGATAACGGTCAGGCAGCAGAATATTATGGCCTTCTGAAGTTGCTGCTATACACATGCGCAGTCAGCTCGGGTAGGAAGATATTATAGGTAGGAAGAATTTTCACAACACCGGCGACCTCCAGGAAACGCGGCGCTGCAGAGGAGGTCAAATGTGCTGCGCCTGGGAAGCAGGAACCGATAATTATAGTCCCCTAAAACTATTTTTAGCTCCAAAAAAATATAAGAACAAGCATGTAAAGACTAGATCCAGATGTGATTTATCTGGAGCCCGTCATCCGCGGTTCGACCAATCAGAGTCAGTCAGGTTGTGCGCATTTCTGAAAGCTCCATTAACGCCGAAGCACATGAACACACCATACACTGGTGACACGTTTCCAGGGAAGGGCTCGGAGCTTTGAGCTGGTAACCCAGTGATGGATGTGAATTCAACTGAGCCAAAAAAAAAAAGACGCACGGATCTATTTGTACTGCTGAAATGTTGTAATCAAGCCCCTCCCAGGGTCCTTAATAAAACTATTGTCAGACGGCGGCGTGGAACAATGAGTCCTGGTCAGCAGGCACCAGCAGGACTGGACCCGCTGATCTGAGATCACGTCTCCACCACAGCTGTGTAACAGGACGGAGTCACGGACACACGTTCATGTATATTTAGCATTTCAGCTTTCATGACTTGTGTTTTAAATTTCATTCCCTTTTATAGCTTTTCTCCACATCCGTCATCCTCAGATGAAGCTGCTCTTCTCTCTCCTTCATGAAACGCTGAAGTGCACCGTCATCTTTGCAGCTCTTCCTGTTTTGTGGAGGAGCCAATCAGCAGAAAGCCTCTTTCATCAGTAAACTCAGCGTCAGCATGTTAGGGATCTAACGGCAAAGAAGAAGCTCCAGAAACTTCCACCAGCATCTACTGCAGCAGAGATGCCTGAGCTCACGTCTTTGGGACTCTGCCTCTGAAACAAGGGATGGCAGCACGTTTACCTTCTCAGTTATATCTCTCACAGCTGACAACTGTGTTCCAAGTGCAAAATGAATTCATTTTATGGCCACTGCCATGACAACAAACACGCCGGAGTTTGGCTTTGGTCCAGCGGCTGGATTGAAGGAAATAAAAAGGCTCCTGAAAACGCTGCCGTCGCTCTGACAGATATTTATTTGCTTTGTGCTCGACTGTTCGAGGCTACTGATGCTGTTCGGGTTTCACGTCGCCTGAAGCCTGAAAACAGTTTCCGCTGTAACTGTTGTGAACCAGCAAAAAATAAAGCGAATAATGAGAGACTCGGGCGACACCTATTTCAGGGGAATAAACCCAGAACGCGAGGGACAAAACAGACGTGCAGATGACCATTAATCGGACCTCATGTCCACACACGTAAACTGTTCAGCTCCCGGTCCGTTCGGCGTCGGTGTGCTGGTGCCAGAGGACTTTATCCCGTTATTGGGTCTCTTCGTTCTTTGAAGTGGAGACACGTAGACGACGGAGAGAAACAGCCTTTTGTAATCATCTCTACAGTTGAAGCTGTATTTCAGTTCGCCCTCCGTCTCTCTGAAATTCCACTGAAGAGCTCTTTCGTAACTGCGTTGAAGATAAAAGACTGAGCTCGTTACGACACCATCGTATGTCGCTTCTCTCAGCAGTCCTCCAGATGCTTCTGAATGAGTTTAGTCGATGTGATGAGGAGATCCGTACTGTCGCTGCCTATACGAGGACAGTCTGGAGCCACATCTCTGAGGAGGGATGTGAACAAAACTAGGCTCCACGTTTGGTGTGAGACTCATCGTTGGCCTCCAGACTGAGTCATCGGGCCACTGAGCCAGTACTCGGCAGATCAGTGAGAAAGCGGTCGCCACAAAGAGGATCCAGACCTTTCTTTTTTACATTCTCAGAGTTTTTTGGGGGCAATAGTGGCCTTTATTTGACAGCCAGGAGGGACAGGAGTTGGCAAGGCACACAGGACCACAGATCAGGATCTGGACCCGAGTCAGCTCCAGAGGACTGAGGCTTCAGGATCTGGACCCGGGTCAGTCCCTGAGGACTGAGGCCTCTGGATCTGGACCCGGGTCAGCTCCAGAGGACTGAGGCTTCAGGATCTGGACCCGGGTCAGCTCCAGAGGACTGAGGCTTCAGGATCTGGACCTGGGTCAGTCCCTGAGGACTGAGGCTTTAGGATCTGAACCCGGGTCAGCTCCAGAGGACTGAGGCTTCAGGATCTGGACCCGGGTCAGTCCCTGAGGACTGAGGCTTCTGTATGCAGGGAACCTCCTCAACCAGCTGAGATAGAAGAACCTCGTAGAAGGACAACAATCACTGCTGCCCTCCACAAAATCACGTGTTAATTGTTTGACCGTCACCTCATTCACGCCATCCCCACTCTAAAACACGGTGGTGGCAGCACCGTTCTGTGCAGATGTCCTGTTCAGAGCAGACTGGGGCAGACGCCTCAACTTTAACAGGACAGTGACCGAAGCAGATGGCTGAGAAAAGTCCTGGCGAGACTTGAGAACAGCTCCACGTTGACCTTTCACCCCAACAGGTGGCGCTAGAAGGTTCCTGGCTAGAAGAAGGTGGTATTTTTTTAAAGCTCTGGAAATACATCAGGAAAAAGAACAATCTAGAGAGTGCAGAAAACTTGAATTAAAAAAGGCTGAACTGAAAAAGTCCTCAACTGGAAAGTATGAATCTTTTGTCAGAAACTTCCAGAACCCCGAGGCAACAGTTGATCCAAACATGGAGCTGGAAGTGGGGAAACACAGACGCACGCTCATGTTGCATGATGGGAAAAATCAAAACACCTCATTAAACCTTCATTTGATGAAAAACCCCCGGGGAAAAACCCCTTTTCTTCCACTGCTGTAGTTTGTGGAGAAAACAACCTGCAGCTGCGCTGAGAGCTCGTCCGCCACAATGGTGTTGTGGTTGGAGCCGCTGGGCCACAATGATGTTGTGACTGAACAAACGATAATACCTGAGGCAGGGGCACGGCGAGGCCATCTTGACCCGCGCACGCGACGCGAGAACTCCCAGGCCCGAAAAGTTAAGAGTCTCATAACGGAAGAAAACATTTAGAGACGTGTTTGATTGTGACTGTCGGCGTGAACGGACGACAGCAGGCTTCGCTTCGTGGTCAGATCAGCTCGATCCACTTTGCATGATAAAATAAAAAAAACAAACGGACAAATAAAAGAACAAGGACATTAAAGGTGGGCATACTTAACATTGGGGTATTTAGGAACTATGGTGTAAGTATAGAAGTTATAAGTATAGAAATCACGTCACTTTCACATTTCTCTATAATGTATCCATTTCACACAGTTTCTTTCATACACCTCTTCTTTCAGTTTCAGTTTGTATGTCATCTTTTCCATCCCTTGAATTTCCTTTACAATAGACAACCATTGGCCTTTACTCCGTATATCCAGTTCCATTTTTTTGTAATGGACTTTTTGTTTGCAATAAGAAGTATTTTAACCAAATATTGGTCTTCAATGGATCAAGATGGACCAAGATAGAGTAGTTTATAAGAAAAAGGGAAACTGTAACCCAAAACCTCACACAGAACATCATGTACCTGGCGCCAAAATGGTTCTAGTGTCTTGCAACTCCAAAAAATATGTGTATGATGTGGTGCCATTTCTCCACATTTTCTCCAGCATTGTTGTTGCTGCAAAGTTTGTTTACTGGTTATTTGGAGAGTGATAAAAAAGCAGATCTGATTTTTCCAAGCAAATTCTCTCCATCTGTGTTTTGTAGTTTGATGATTTTTCTACATCTCACACCAAGTCTCATCTATAATCTCATCCTCAACTTCTTTCTGCCAGTTGGATTTGACATATATTGTGGAGTGCTGTCTACTTTCCAGTATAGATACAGTTTTGAGATTGCTTTAGAGGTATGTCTCTGATAGGATGTTACAAGAACTTTAATCATTGACAGCATTTTTAGATGCTCTTCACTGACACTGCATGAAATTTAACAAGCTTAACACCCAAAAACAACATTCAAGAGCATTTACAGCACAAAAAAAAGAAAACTCTTTAGTTTTGTGGGTTAAAAGTCTTGAGGGCTGCAGGCAGCTCCATGAATGAATGACATAATAAAGTTTGCAGGAGCCTGTTACAGTGATCCCTTATTTTTCGTGGTTAATGGGGACCGGCGCCCCCCCCCCGTGAGAATCAAAATCCACGAACTGGAGCCGGAGCCCCCCGAGCCTCAATAATGTGTTTAAAATATGTTTAAAAACCCCAAAAAAGTAGCGAGACACTGCAGCGAAACAAGACAAAGGCTCAACTGTGGTCTTTCTGTTACCTTCACAGCCTCTGGTCTCTGAACCGTAGTAAACAAACCGCTCTTTCATCTAACCTCGTTTTCTTTCTGCCGTCCCACGACACACACACTACATTACCCATAAGGCCACACCATTACCCATAAGGCCACCTTCTTAAAGGGGCCAGGCTGGCTCACAGCATTTATTTGCTGAGAGAGAACGCGCACAACATCTTGTGATGTTTCCGCGATTTATTTCTTGATTTTTTTTAAATATAATATATATTTGAAAAAAATCCGCGAATAACTAAAACCATGGAACTTAAAGTGTGAATTGGCGAGGGATCACTGTATTGTGATTAGAGCACTCAGAGTACACTGGAGGAGGATGTGATGTGTTTTTCTCTGCAGAAAGACAGAGATATTTTATTTTCCTGAGTTTGACATGTTTTTGCGCTCCACCTGTTGTGACATCACCATTATCATCATCATCACAGCTGTCCTAAAGTGGTAACATTACGTAGTAAACATGAGAGGTTTTTTTTAGGCCCAAGTTTTAAATGCCGTGTTTGAAAACAGTGAGCAGCTTTAAACCAGGATTTGTTGGTCTGGAATTAAATTAGTTAGAGAACGTGAATGAATGCATGCAGGCCCCGCCCACTCCCTCTCTGCTGTGCTTCAGCTTAGCCCCTGTAGGTGCACGCCTACGAGTCTGCAGGTGGATCAAGAGGGCAACATCGAGCTCGCTGAAATGACTTGGCTCCAGAGATGCTGAAACGTGCAGTTCATCGACCGACCACCAGGGGCTGCTCCATCAAACTCAGCTCCCTGAGATGCTCTGCACAGGTGTTGACCACACCTCTTCGCTCTCCACACAAGATGAATGGATATCCCATCAACTCATCGCAGGCGGGATACTGATCATCAAGCCAGTCCCTTCAGAAGCTAGTATCCACGGCAACCGGAGAACGGAGTCATTGGCATTGGCTGAGGATGTCGGGTGGATTTTATAGATCACGTTAGAGGGTTGGTTGGGTTATCTTCTATTCCCCGACTAACTCCTGGTCACCTTCACGCCTGAAGAGATTTACAATCACGCTCGACCTGACATGGATGTTTCCGGACCGTGGGAGGAGACCGGAGAGAACATGCAAATCCTCGAACGGCGGAGCCTCCCCGAGATCCAAACTCTGCTGTCAAACCACCACGAGCTGCGTGAGCAAGTAACCATATTACATAACTAGCTGTAAATGATATGTTTTCCACCGAGGAAGCTCAGATGTGCTGAGGTCAGTGAATACAGACTCCAAATTTAGACTTCAGGCACACGCGTCGTTTATCTGGCGGTGATTCAACCGCCGGGTGACTCATCAGGAACCGTCAGACCAGCTGAGAATCCACACAACAACAAAAATCACTGAAGCCCGACTACCCCGAGCTGAAACCGGAGCTCGAACAGCAGATGCGTAAAAGACGTAATCAGGTAACGAGCGATGAGGGCTTCCTCCTCAGACTGAAACCGACATTTATTTCTGCAGGAGCAGCGTGTGACACTGAACCGTTTTTAAAGGTAAAAAAAAAAAAAAGTCTTGTTTGTTTTTGCAGGGCTCCTCCATGTTCATATTTATTTTACATCTTCCATGAATTCTCTTACGTGTCCTGTAACGGAGATGCAGATCTCAGTTGGAAACGCTAAATCAAATAAGCATCTCGCTTCACAGTATATCAAATGATTACAGAAGGAGGGAAAGGGTCAGACGAGGAGAAAAAAACATGTCTGAAAAGAGGCCCGAACACGCGCGCCGCCTGTTGACACGTTAAACATGCGTCACCTGAGCCTGCGTACCTGTAAACCACTCCATGCCGGTGCAGGAACATCAGAGCAGACGTGACCTCGGCGGCGTAGAAGCGAGATCGCGCCTCGTCAAACTTCCTCGATCTCTGGATCTGAAACATCAGGTCGCCCCCGTTGACGTACTCCATCACGAAGAACAAGCGATCCTGCACGGAGAGAGAGAGAGAGAGAGAGAGAGCAAAAGAGAGAGAGAAAAAGAGGAGTCACTCCACCTGAATTCATGCAGGACTGGAACAGTGTCGTCAAATCAACAGGGCTTGTGTGCGTGTAATTAGTAAAAACGGTGCATCCACGTCTGTAATGTTTTAAAAACGAGGAGAACTGACTCTCAGAGGGCTGGAGGAACGTCAGTTGGTGTATTTGTCCCTGAATGCTGCAGCTCCTGGGTCCTGGAGTGACTCTGAACGGCCTCCAGCTGATCCAAAATGCCGGCATCGCCGTGAGAGGTTTTACGGGGAAGAGCATGGAGAGCTTGTATTTCTCCGGTCTGAGCTTCCTTTCATTGACTTTCTGTTAAATCCAGGGTGGAATTAAAGACTGCGAGGCCCTTGGGGGCCGAGGCCCTTCTTACCGTGAAGAACTCATAGCTATCAGGCTCCTCTCTGGTGGAACCAGATCCCAGCTGGTGTTCTGGTTCCGACACCCTCTCTATCTTCAAGCTTTTCTTTTTGATAGAGCTTCCCGGTGAGGCCTGAACCATCCTTCTCACTATGGTTCTGTAGGCCTCGACAGCTGAGGGATCTCCCATGATGCTCTGGGCTCTGTCCTGTCTCTGTACTGCTTATTATTACTATTACTAGGGCTGGGCAAGTTAACGCGTTATTATCGCGTTAACGCAATAATTTATTAACGCAGACATTTATTTTATCGCGCGTTAACGCATGTTGCTCACATGCTTTTGTTTTGAAAAGTCTGTTACTGGCTGCTGCGGAACCGGAAGAGAATTGATGGAAAACCACGCAGAAAAGCTAAAACAGACATGGAGAACAGTTAAAATCCGTGAACTTTACAGTTCAGGTAGCAACTCAGGTAGCAATATTAACAATTCTGTCTGGAAAAAAATATAATTCTGTACTGCAACAAAACTTTGGCGTCATTCCTCCATGTTCCATCAGGTCTGCTCCATGTGTTCACTGTCCTGCTGTTCTCTAGCTGGTTACTGCAGTGCAGCTCCATCTAGTGGCACAGATGTGTAACGACAACAGAAAGTCCAGTCCTCCATTATATAACAAATTTAGTTCTCTGGCCCGATTTTTAATTTTATATCTTTGATCCAAGTCTAAATTTGAAATATAAAAAAACAGGCTTTTTTTTGTTAGATTTAAAAACGAAAAACGTAATAAAATGTCACTTTTTATTTTTTTAATTTTTGATTGACAATTGAAAATGGAAAGAATGAATGATACATGGATTGGTAAAGTTACTGAACTTTAACATGATCTTTTTCATTTTAAAGTTCTCCCAGACGGAGGATTCGACAGAAACAAGGTTATTTGTAACAACTGACAAGTTGAACTCCCCGTTAAAAGTTTCTGCTGTTACCTCAGAAATTACCTGTTTTAATGTTCTGATTGTGCTGAGACACAATCATTTTGTTGGATTTTGTTTGTAGACTTTTTTTTTTAATTTTTTTATAAAAACAGGATGTCATTAATGCCCTGGCAGTGGCAATAAGCTTTATTTTATTTTTGAATTGAATTGAATTGAATTTTATTTCAAACAAACATGTACATAAAAAAAAAAAACATAAAAACAAAAACAGCAAAAAAACCAAAAAAACAAATATAAACATAAGCTTGAAAAAGGAGTAGGAAGAAGAGTGCACTTTTTCTTAGTTCCTACCCCTTTATAACTCTATAAATTTACACCATCGCCATTACTATATCTACACAATATCCCTATAAATACATTTTTTAAGATTAGATTTACACTAAATATGTGTTACTGACAAGTGCTGATGTTAAAAGTGTTTGAACAACAAATGTTATGACACTTTAGTTCATATGGCAGCAGAACATTTACTGTAAATAAAAGTGCATTTTACACTACTTTTGAATATATTATTTGATTTTGCGTATACAATGCGATTAATTGTGATTAATCAGGGAAATAATGCGATTAATCGCGATTAAAAATTTGAATCGTTGCCCGGCCCAGACTAATATCATGGCTCTATTCTGTGTCCCACAGGCAGCGGTCTTTGGACTGTCCCCTCTGTGTCTCCTCAGACCTCCAGTCAGTTGAGAAAGAAGGTCAGTCTCCCCGAGTCTGGTTCTGTTGGAGGATGTTTTTACTTTTACTGCTGTTAATCGGGTTTTTTCCCCCACCATTGCCTCATGCTTGCTCAGAATGGATGGGTGGGTGGGCGGGGGGGGGGGGGGGGGGGGGGGGGGGGTGGTTGTGCAGCCTGTTCAGCTCCATATCTAGACCAGACTGCTTCTCATGAATTGGCATTCCTTGAATTTAGAATCCAGACTGGATGAGCAGCTCAATTTTTTCTGGAATGAAACACTGAGCTGGAGCGAACTGGAAGATAACTGGACTCCTGATGCCCCCCCCCCCCCCCCCCCCCCCCCCCCCAGTGTGGATTTGTGACCAACGCTGATTGTTCCCACCTCCACTGGACTCCTTCCTGTGACTCCCCCTCAGAAAACACTGACTACTGGATGGGATGCAACGCCCTCTGAGCTCTGTTCTCTGAAGGATCTCTGGGAGAAAACAGCCCCCTTCCTGAATTCCAGCTCACTTTCTTCATATAGGAAATAAGAGAGAGAAAATGTGTGTGTGTGTGTGTGTGTCGGGGGGGCTGTGATATAAACAGCAGCATATATAAGAGAACAGGACGAGTCCGTCAGAGTCGGTGAGTGAGTCCACGGGCTTCACACCGCCAGCTTCAGAGATGAAACGTCCTCTGAAGGGACATTTGTCTGCACAGACACTATACGTGCACGTACGTACGCTCTTAAACTTCATTAAAAGAGGCACGGAAGGTCAAATATTAACAATACAGTGGAGTTATGTGAAACCGAAGGAAGGCCCACCTGAGCCAGATCGAGGCTCAGTGAACGTGTCTGATCATGTCAGTGGGCGGAGCATGACGTTGACGCAGGTTCACGACCCACAACCCCGATTCCCAGAAAAGTTGGGACGCTGTGTAAAACGTGAATACGAGCAGAACGCAGTGATTTGCAAATCTCTCAAACCCATATTTTATAAACAGCAGGACATGAAGAACAAGCCAGATGTTGAAACTGCGACATTTTACCGTTTGACGGCACAAACCACAAGCCACAAACCAACGGAGGAGCTTTTGACAACTAATCAGGTTAACTGGCATCAGGTCAGTACAAAGTTAAAGCTGCATCATCGAAGGAGAAACACCACCGTCTCTGGACCAAAGCTCTTCTAACGTGGTCTGAGGACACATGGAAAACTGTTCTGAGGTCAGATGAATCAACCATGGGACCGAGGAATCATCCAGCTGTTATCACAGTTCAACAGGCTCATGGTTGCATTAGTGTCTATGGTCTGGACAGCTGGAACATCTGGAAAGACTCCATCAATACTGAAGATAACACAGAGGTTTCAGAGCAACATCTGCTTCCATCCAGACAACGACTCTTTCAGGGAAGACCTTCCATATAGGATCCAGTACCTGAACCAGGTACTGGATCCATCACAACATCATGGCTTCAAAGGAGAAGAGTCCAGATGCTGAACTGTCCTGCCTGCAGTCCAGAACTTTCCCCAACAGAAAACATCTGGAGCAGCAGAAAAAGGAAAATCCAGCACCACAGCTGAAGTCCTGCATCAGACTAAAATGGGACAACGTTCCTCTCCTAGATCTCCAGGAACTGGCCTCCTCACTCCCCAGATGTTTACAGACAGATGTTAGAAGACCAGATGTGTTGCTGCCATTCTGTTCTACTAGGAACAAAATATGGATTTATCAGCTTTTCAGATCATCGCATCCTGTTTTTATTTGCATTTTAAACAGCGTCCCGTCTTAAACACTCAGTCATCCAATTCAAAACTGTGCATCGCCTTCACTGGTCAGAAACAAGGTTCTGCAAAGTTAAGGCAGATCTTGACCCTACGTGTGATCGTTGTCGGCGTGAGCCTGCGATCCTGATACACATGTTTTGGTCCGGTCCAAAACTGAGAAACATTTGGGAGTCTATCTTTAACACCTTATCGAGGGTTTGTGGTACCTTGGGGGGGTCCCAGGGATGCCTGCTTGACTAGGCCACAAACCAGCATGATAGCTTTTTGTACTTTATTGGCAAGGAGATTGATCTTGCAAAAAAGGAAGGATGCATCACCACCTGTATATGGCTACTGGATAAGAGAGGCCACCCACTATATTCAACTGGAAAAAATCCGATATACTATGAAAGGGTCAACATGAAAATTCTCTGTCGCCTGGCAGCCCTTTCTGAACTTCTTGGAGAACGTGAATGCAGATGAAATCTGATTGTATATAATTTTTGATTTACTTACCTCATGTAATTTGACATCATGTTCATTTCTCTTTAATTATTTTTATTTTTTTCTATTAATGTACTTTTTTTTCCCATTTTAATTAACTTTTGTTTTTCTTTATTCTCTTGTGTCTGGCCACTGAGTTCAATGTTGTTCTTGTATGATGGGGAGGGGTGTGGGGGGGGGGGGGGTACTAAAACCTTTGTAAAATGTACATGTATGTGGTCATCTCTTTCTTGACATGTTAATAAAAAGACATTGATCAAAAAAAAAAAACAGCGTCCCATCCAGGGTCGCAGGTATTCAAGAAAGCCACCCAGGTCAGTAAACTGGGGCGAGGAAGTTCTGGAAATGTGGTCGCTCTGATACTGAAGAGACCAACAATCAACAATGGACAACAATCAAAAGAGGTTTTAAAAAAAAAATTTAAAACAAAAAGTAACACGGAGTTGCTTTCATGTTCTGGAGAAACCAGTGAACCTGCAGAACCTGTGAGCTGAGACGTTCCTCTGCAGGTTCTGACTCATCAGGCCCGTCTGGCTGATCTCACTACGTTCTTCTGCTCTGTTTCAAAGTTGACTGCAGACTCTTTTCTCTTCTCTGACTTGAAAGGAGCCTCAGCAGGACTGAGTCTTACATAACTGCCCCCCCCCCAACACCACCACCACCACCACCACCAATCCCCCCCCCGCGCTGCTCCTGTTAGCGACTTTAAACAGGATGCTGAAATAGTTTGTTTAAATGTACCCTGAGTCCCAGTTGGTCCCACCCAATCAAACATGAATAAACATTTCCTGACTGTAATTGCAAATGTACAGATCCAGACTTCCCACTGCGACACACAGGACCCGCGGGCTGACCGGCGCACACGCATGTTCTATAGGCACGCGGCCAGATGATCCTCAGCCCCAGAACAATGGCGCGCCACGGTTATCTGGCGACTGTGTGCATGTGTGTGTGTGTGTGTGGTGCCCTCTCAGCGCCACCCTGCTGTAACGTATGTGGGCCGAGTCTGAACTTGCAACTGTTAACGTGCATGCTCCAGCACGTGCACGGGAGTAGAAAGAAGAACAAAGCCGGTGACGGAGTCGTATCTTCAGGAGGAGAGCTGTTACATAACACCGCCGAGGCTCACGGGCTGCAGATACGCAGGGGCGTGCACAGACATTTTGGGGGGCAGGTGCTCAGTGAAAAATAAGGGCACACACGCAGCATTTGGAACTGCTGGCTGCCTCATAGCAGAGAGAATATAATATGTTTATTTGAGTAAGACTGCTTAGTTCCACCAAACCACTTTGTGTTGACAAAATAAATCAGGGACAGCTTTTAAGATATCTCAATAAAATTAGTGGAAAAGGCCCTAAACAGTGAACATGACGCTGACCTTTCTGTCTCCTCATCATCCTCACATGGCTGCTTTATCCAGGTGAGCAGAGAGCTGCTCACCTGGGCTGCCTGCAGTAGCTCCCTTTCTCTCTCCTTCTTAAGTCTGTCCCTTCTGGGCTGCTACAGTTGGTAAATGAAAAGAGACCGACAGTATGAAGACTGATTGTTGACATTAGACTACAACAGCTACAGTGAGTGGAAGTTCTTCTGTAGAAGATAAAAAAAGCCTCCCAGATCGGTGGAGCTGCAGACTCAGGACGGGCGTTTTTAACAGCAACTGTTTCCAAAAGAGTCGTTTCGCTCTCCACCTTGGTAGGTAGCAACAGAGTGGCCTTGTGGGAAGATGTGACGGGGCCATGAGGACCCGAGGACGCCCAGGCTTATAAACCTGGAGGGGCCTCCAGTAGCTGAAGACCGGACAGCGCCGGTCTCCCACTGGCGTCGCCTCCTCCAGCCACTAGGGAAACGCCATCATGCGTAAACCATTGAGCTCAGGGATGGAGTACTGGGAGTACTGGGAGTACTGGGATCACTGCAGATGCACAGCTGTGTGAAAGGGGGCCACGGTAATGTGGGACGAAGAACTTCATGTGACCCAGTATTCACTGTTCAAGATCAAGGACAGAAGAAAAAGAGAGGAGAAGTTCAAAGACAGTCATGGAAAAAGAAGCGCTGAAACAGATGAGAAAGTGGTTTGATAGTTGAATAATAGTCCTTCTGTATCTAAATTTACTCAGTTACATAAACCTTGATGTGATTACTACCATCTTAACTTCTTCTGCCCTAAAGGCCCGTGAACTGTTTGCCTGCATTGGTCGCAAAAATCATTTTCAAAGATGCGTAGGCACCTCCCAGACAGAGCAGCGCCGCCGCCGTGACTAAAACCAACGCGGCGCCGGCGCTTCTTCATTCACGCTGCGACAAATCTGCTGCATTTGGGCTCAAGCAGTTTCAGAAACATCACTTTGTGTCATTAAAAGCTACGACCAGATGGAAGTAGGAGTCTTTTCAGATCTCCCTGGCCTGCCTGCTGACGGTCGTGGACCGTACTCTGAGGACGTCCGTCAGCAGGAAGTTCACGTTGTGACTCGAGCGCCGAGGTGGTTAAAAACGTGTGGCTGATCCAATTAGGGTTAGATAAGGTTAGATAACGGTTGTATAAAGCCTCCCGGATCACGAGTGCATCTGCGTTTGTTAATCACCGTCACGGACGGCTTCTCCTCACCTGAAAACACGGGCACGCTTTCACGAAGCTACAAGAAATACATTCATCACAATCAGGCAAAACCGAGAACAGAAAACAAGAAGGGGTTTGAACTTTTGTCCATGTACAGAAAAAAAAAAAAAAAGAAGTGAATTGCTGTCCTATTTTCCTCGGAACATTAGGAGCCATTACCAGCTGGCTGCTGGCCATTACCACACAGAGGGAACCAGCAGCTGCCATCTTCACTGTCCAGTGTTTTCACCACGGGACTGTTCGTCCACCAGCTTCTCGGTGTCGCCTCTTTAAAGCGATGGCGACAGGAAATGGTTTTATCTGGGGGACGGTGTGGCGCGTGCACGTGTGGCCCTGCAACTGCATCAGATGATTAAAAAAAGAAAATTAAAAATCCCTGCAGTTGAAACAAGCAGCAGGAAATACATGGGATAGATAATAGATGCTTTTCGATTAAATTTGACTCTTTATGATCGGCTAAATTGTATGGAGCCCTGTTTGGGTCATAATTCAATGAATAAATGAGTCTATTATTATGGAATACAGGTGTTTATTATTATGAAATTTTCCCATTATTACCGTCACGGACGGTATGATAATGATAATGGTTTAATTTTTCATAAGAATGAGCTTTTATATAATAATGGCTTTGTTTTTCATCAGAATGATTTGTGTGTCAATCACAGCAGAGAGGGGGCGGAGCCATTTATGTGATTGGCTGCTCTTTCATTCAGGCATAAGCAACAGAACAGTGAATATCGATAATGGCATCATCAACAGTAACATTTTCAAAGGCCTCTATCATCTCGACCATTTCGAAAACCTCGTCAAATTGGGTCAAAATAGTATCGCCTGATAAATTATCATTTTCGATATTGTCTGCTAACCTGGTCAAGGTTTCCCGTAGCTCAGTCCAAGCTGCCATAGCTACAATCGGACTAGGAGCGCACCTTGATGACGCCACGGCCCGCTGCTAACGGGACCTCACGGCCAAAACTAGTCGATGTCAGAGCGTAGAATGGAGAAGGATCAGCCAATGAGCGTGCAGGTCAACCACTGGTCCCGCCCAGTGGCAAAATGTCATTATTATGTAAAAACTCATTCTTATGAAAAACGGAGCAATTATGTAAAAACTCATTATTAGATAAAAAAGGCCATTCTGAAATAAACTATTATGCATTAAACTAAGATTAAATAGTAATAAAATATATTTAATAATGGGAAATTTTATTTTTTATATTTTTTAATATATATGATTATAATTTTTTATAATAATAGACATATATTTCATAATAATGGGAAATATTTCATAACAAAAACATGTATTTCATAATAATAAACATGTATTTCATAATAATAAACGCCTGTATTTCATAATAATAGACTCATTTATTCGTTGAATTATGACCCAAATGGGGCTCCATGAAATTGTTCTTTTCTTTCGTTTTAGTAATTAGACAAATTTACTGTTGCCGCTTTACCTCAAAATAAAAGATTAAATGTATTTTTAAAGTTGTATTTGGTGTAAGGGGCCACACCCAGTTTTGGTGCAGCCAAAACTGCAGTTTCCTGACTGACCTTAGGGGGCAGACCTATATGCCGTACTGGAATAAACTGTAATTGCACATATATTAGCTATATTGTATCAAGTTTTTTTTTTTTTTTGCACAGCGCACACAGTGCTGACAGCACACACACTGGAACGGTATCGGTTCAGGAGGAAGCGGTCGAGGTGCAAGATCTTAAATGGGAGTCTAAAGGAAGCACCGAGGTTTAGGAACCAGTATCCGGTGGCCATCACTGGATACCGCTACCGCTGAAGCTCATGTAAGACAAACACTGTTTATTTGAAGTAAAACGGGGATTTTGCATCAGACGCAGGTAGCATCCTTACAGCTCCCTTGAAACAGCCAGCAGAGTCCGCTTGTTTGTACGTATTTAAAACCAGAGTATTTAAAACCAGACTTCGATCAGCTCCAGCAACCTGAATAAAAACCGTCTGCTGATCTGCTTCAACACAACTTAAACTTGGTCGGCCATCAACATTCTTTATTGCTTTCAGGGAAAATTACTAAAATATCCCCAATAAGACTACTTTTTCCCCTTGCTGTAATTACCACGTGTGGCCACAGAGGTCGCTGTTGTCAATGCGCAGCAAAAGCTGCGTACTCCTGCTCTCAGAGCTGCTACGTCTGTAGGAAAACCAGAGCAACTGCATGAGCATCTCTCTGTTTCGTTTGAGACGTCATGGAGCTAAAAATCTCTTCTGTAGACGGGACTCGTACTCTTGATGCTGCACACGGATCTGTGACTGCAACACCTGAAGGCCGCCGGTTCAGAACCGGGCCTGCATGGTTGCATGCACGCATAGGTAGGGAAAAAGAAATGCGCATATACCCTTTTTAGGTATAAAAGTAAAAATAGAGAAGAACTTTGAAGGAAAAGTAAATAATGTGTCATCACATTTGTCAGTTCCCTTTTAAAAACAACCCGTATAAAAACATGAGTGATTTCCATGAATGTGGTTACGTAAGGAAACGTCTGAGTAAATGTTAGGGTCTAAGGAACGCATTATGTCAATAAGGGTCCTGTCAAGGATGAAATTACAAAATTGTTCTAGTATGCCCTACCTGCAACACAACACAACATATTTAAACTAATGACTGCAGTTATTTAAAAAAAAAAAAAAAAAAAAGGAATAACAAAATTTTACATGGCTCTGGCCTGACACACATATTTGGCCGCGCAGACTGAGAGTGCTTTAAATGCACGTAGTTAAAAGTTTATTGTTCCTACTCACTAAGGTCACTCTCGCTATAGTTCATTATAATCACTGACAGAAGTTTTACAAGCTCCTAGTTTCCCAACACATCACCATCTTACCCTCAGTTCCTGTATAAACAAAAGAGAACACTTGATTCTCACTGGTTAAAAAAAAAGAAAACAGAATAATATGAGTAATTGATTAGATTAGAAACAGACCTGCAGGAAAGTCACGAACAAGTGAAACCAGCAGACTGTGTTTGTTGATCTGAGGCTGCAGAGAAGGAGGCAGGTTGTTTTCCCGTTTATTTTAGTTATTTTAGTTCTCTAATCAGACGGGCGCTCTGTCCGTTTAAAGTAGAGATAGAAGAGGGAGAAAGAGGAGCAGAGGAGCAGAAGAGAGGGATGATGGATTGATTGACGGAAGGACGAATAGATAGATGGATGGATGGATGGGCTGATGGACGGATGGATAGAGGGGTTATTGGGTGGATGGATGGATGGATGGATTGGTAGATGGATAGATGGATGGATGGATGGATGGCCAGGTTGGTAGATGGATGGATGGGCTGGTGGATGGGTGGGTTGAGGGATGGATGGGTTAATGGATGGAGGGACAGATGGATGGATGGATGGATGGATGGATGGTTGGGTTGATAGATTGATGGATCAGAGGATGGATGGATGGATGGATGGGCTGGTGGATGGGTGGGTTGAGGGATGGTTGATGGACGGATGGATGGATGGAGGGATTAATGGATGGATGGATGGATGGATAGGTGGGTTGATGGATGGATGAATAGATGGGTGGATGGATGGGTAGATAGATGGGTGGATGGATGGATGGATGGAGGGATTGATGAATGGGTGGATGGATGGATGGGTTGATGGATGGATGGATGGAGGGATTAATGAATGGGTGGATGGATGGATGGATGGATGGGTTGATGGATGGATGGGTGGGTTGATATAAGGAATGTTGGGTTGGGGGATGGATGGATGGATGAGTTAATGGATGATGGATGGATTGGTTGATATATGGACGGATGGATGGATGGGTTGATGGATGGATTGGTTGATACATGGATGGATGGGTGGGTTGATATAAGGAATGTTGGGTTGATGGATGGATGGATGGATGGATAGATGGATGGATGGATGGCCAGGTTGGTAGATGGATGGATGGGCTGGTGGATGGGTGGGTTGAGAGATGGATGGGTTAATGGATGGAGGGACAGATGGATGGATGGGTGGATGGATGGATGGTTGGGTTGAAAGATTGATGGATGAGAGGATGGATGGATGGAGGATGAATGGATGGTTGGGTTGATAGATTGATGGATGAGAGGATGGATGGATGGGCTGGTGGATGGGTGGGTTGAGGGATGGATGGGTTAATGGATGGATGGATGGATTAATGAATGGATGGATGGGTTGAGGGATGGTTGATGGACGGATGGATGGATGGAGGGATTAATGGATGGATGGATGGATAGATGGATGGGTGGGTTGATGGATGGATGAATAGATGGGTGGATGGATGGATGGGTAGATAGATGGGTGGATGGATGGATGGATGGATGGATGGAGGGATTAATGAATGGGTGGATGGATGGATGGGTTGATGGATGGATTGGTTGATACATGGATGGATGGATGGATGGATGGATGGATGGATGGATTAATGAATGGGTGGATGGATGGATGGGTTGATGGATGGATTGGTTGATACATGGATGGATGGATGGATGGATGGATGGATGGATGGATGGATGGATGGATGGATGGATGGATGGATGGATGGATGGATGGCCAGGTTGGTAGATGGATGGATGGGCTGGTGGATGGGTGGGTTGAGGGATGGGTGGGTTAATGGATGGAGGGACAGATGGATGGATGGGTGGATGGATGGATGGATGGGTTGATGGATGGATTGGTTGATACATGGATGGATGGATGGATGGTTGGGTTGATAGATTGATGGATGAGAGGATGGATGGATGGATGGATGGTTGGGTTGATAGATTGATGGATCAGAGGATGGATGGATGGATGGATGGATGGATGGATGGGCTGGTGGATGGGTGGGTTGAGGGATGGTTGATGGACGGATGGATGGATGGAGGGATTAATGGATGGATGGATGGATAGGTGGGTTGATGGATGGATGAATAGATGGGTGGATGGATGGGTAGATAGATGGGATGGATGGATGGATGGATGGATGGATGGATGGGTTGATGGATGGATGGATGGATGGATGGATGGATGGATGGAGGGATTAATGAATGGGTGGATGGATGGATGGATGGATGGGTTGATGGATGGATGGGTGGGTTGATATAAGGAATGTTGGGTTGGGGGATGGATGGATGGATGGATGAGTTAATGGATGATGGATGGATGGATGGATTGGTTGATATATGGATGGATGGATGGGTTGATGGATGGATTGGTTGATACATGGATGGATGGATGGATGGGTGGGTTGATATAAGGAATGTTGGGTTGATGGATGGATGGATGGATGGATGGATGGATGGATGGATGGATTGGTAGATGGATGGATGGATGGACGGATAGATGGATGGATGGATCGATGGCCAGGTTGGTAGATGGATGGATGGGCTGGTGGATGGGTGGGTTGAGGGATGGATGGGTTAATGGATGGAGGGACAGATGGATGGATGGGTGGATGGATGGATGGTTGGGTTGATAGATTGCTGGATGAGAGGATGGATGAATGGAGGATGAATGGATGGTTGGGTTGATAGATTGATGGATCAGAGGATGGATGGATGGGCTCGTGGATGGGTGGGTTGAGGGATGGATGGGTTGATGGATGGATGGATGGATTAATGAATGGATGGATGCGTTGAGGGATGGTTGATGGACAGATGGATGGATGGAGGGATTAATGGATGGATGGATGGATAGATGGATGGGTGGGTTGATGGATGAATAGATGGGTGGATGGATGGATGGATAGATAGATGGGTGGATGGATGGATGGATGGATGGATGGATGGATGGAGGGATTAATGAATGGGTGGATGGATGGATGGGTTGATGGATGGATTGGTTGACACATGGATGGATGGATGGATGGGTTAATGGATGGGTGGATGGATGGATGGATTGGTTGATGGATGGATTGGTTGATACATGGATGGATGGATGGATGGATGGATGGATGGATGGATGGATGGGTTAATGGATGGATGGCTGGATGAGTTTATGCTACAGTAAACGTTCTGATGAGGATTAGCAGGGTAGCAGCAGATCATATTTCTTCAGTATTTGCGTCTCTTCATTGGTTTTCTGTGAAAACCAGAACAGAGTTTAAGTTCCTCTCTTCACATGTGAAGCCCTTTCAGGGTCCAGGCCCGTCTTGTCTTGAAAAACTCACAGCTCAGATCTCTTCTGGTTCCTGGAGTTTCTACCAGCAGACCTCCAGGGATCAGGCTCCTCTCTGGTGGGACCAGATCCCAGCTGGTGGCTGGACCCTCTTCAAGCTTCTGGAGCTGGATCAGGTGACCCTGAACGCCCCCTTTCATCCTGCTGCAGTTGGACCTCCCAACGTGTTCTGGACTCGTCCCCCACTCTGCCCTCTCCACCGTTTGTGTATGTATTTGTCATTATTTGCATGACTGATACTGTGATCATCCCATAAGAAGATTTCCCAGGAACAATCTCTTTCCTCGCTGTCATCTCAGACCCCCAACAGCTCGATGGCCGCCCTTCCTGAGTTCTGCTGTATGTTTCTTCCTGTTTATATATGCAACTGAATATGCAGGGGAGGGAAAGAAGAGAGGGGACGGATGGAAGGATGATGGATGGATGGACATAACATTAGATTTTCAGAGAAGAGTGAGAATGAGACAGACTGGTTTCCACCTCTGCTTCCAGACTTTTCTTAGATCTATATGAAAACATCTGAGACCCGTGCCTGTCCTTCTCTCTCTCTCTCTGTCTTTCTGTACCTATTCATCAGTCTTTCTCTGTCCTGAATGGACGAGAACAAAGCTTCATTAACGTACCTGTCTGGTTTTTGGCCGCGTCTGCTTCCTCTGATGTTCATTGATTACAGTTCATTAAGAGCGCTCGTTCTTCCCTGAACAACTGCTGGCTGTTCCTTTCAACCCCCACTGCTCTGCTTTTCATCATGTTTTTTTTTAACTTAGTTAAAAAATAACAGCTGATTTGTCATTATCTCAGATGCTAAGAGAAAAAAAAATCAGTTCAGAACAAGTTTTCCCTGTTTCATTAATTTTTTTTAAAAACAAGAATCCCATCTCATTTCCCTCTTCGTGCCTTGTCGCTCTCTTCTCCGCTAACGTCGCTAACGGCGCTCCCCTGCCCGGCCCCAGCGTCTGCCGCAGAGTGAGGCCCGGCGTTGCTGTTGTATAATGTTATTTACATTTCTCTGTGGTAATTGGGCCGATAGGGGAACGGCAGCGATCCCACAGTCGATTAAGAAGAATGAGCAGGAGGAGGAGGGAGGGGAGGGTGGAGGTAGGACATAGGTCACCAAAAGTACAAAGACTCTTTTAAGTGGAGTGATGTCATCGGGCAAAAAAATGGCTTCAAAGCAGGAGGCAGTTTTTACACAGTACGTGAATATATTAATGAATTCCAACATTTTAACACAATCTACTTCTATTAAATCAACTGATATAACCAAAGATGAAACACACGTGGTGTTTTTTAGCAGTTATTTTGAAAAAAATGTTCTCTACGCCTCAAAAAACGAACACAATCGCACCCAGAAAGCACCTTTTGAACACTCAACCGCCTCCCAGCTATTCAGCAGCATGAGTGTGTGAAGAGACGTGTCTGAACACAGGAGGATGTGCTGCGCATGCAGGATGAAGGTCCGCAGGTACCAGCTGGTACCCCCACCCCCCCCCCACTTCCCCCCCCTTATACCGGGGCAATCTCAAGCCAAAGGAGTGGCGGCGAATCCCGTCGGCCTGAAGGCAACGTGGCAGCAGACGGGAGCGAACACGTCTGCAGAAGCCACGGCACATCAGCGCAAACATCTCACCCTAACAGCCGGGCACGGAGGTGGGAGTATGATGATGAGCAGGTATGGAAAAAAAAAAAACCTGACAAGCGAGTCGGCGACGAGTCGCCGCGAAGCGGGAAGACATCCTCTGTCTGGAAATTCCGCTTGTTCAACCCCACTCAGTCCTCTCGTTGTCGTTGGATCGCTGTACAGTGATCCCTCGCCAATTCACGGTTTAAGTTCCGCGGTTTTAGTTATTTGTGGATTTCTTTCATAAATATATAATATAATTTTAAAACATTAAAAAAAATTGCAGAAACATCCCCGGATGTTGTGCGCGTTCTCTCACAGTGAAGAAATGTTGTGAGCCAACATGGCCCCTTTAAGAGGGTAGCCTTATGGGTAATGGTGTAGCCTTATGGGTAATGGAGTGGCCGTTTCGTGGGACGGCAGAATGAAAACGGGGTTAGATGAAAAGTGTAGTGAGCATCAACAGCAGCCCAGCGTGTATAGATTTACATTCTCTGTTAACCGACAGGAGCCCAACAATACAACCTGTGTGATGTTACAAGTTCCTGCAGAGCCAGAATAAAGTGCTCGTTCCATACAAAGAAAACCGGACTGTTTCTTTTGTTGTTGTTAGCGTGTTAGCCGCTAATTATGAGCCAAAAATAGCACAATACCAGCAGTTTGTTTACTACGGTTCAGAGACCAGAGGCTGTGAAGGTAACAGAAAGACCACAGTTGAGCCTTTGTCTTGTTTCGCTGCAGTGTCTCGATACTTTTTTGGGGGTTATGAACATACAGTCATGGAAAAAATTATTAGATCACCCTTGTTTTCTTCAGTTTCTTGTTCATTTTAATGCCTGGTACAACTAAAGGTACATTTGTTTGGACAAACATAAGGATAACCACAAAGATTGTTCATAAGAGTTTTATTTAAGAGCTGATATCTTACCATTTTCCATGGTTTTCTTGATTATAACCTAAATCACTTAAGTTTTTACATCAATAGCTATGGCGTTGTACTGCCAAAAACACTGCTTTTATGCATTCAGTGTTTTCTTTTCTGTCTGTTTTAGTCACCTGATGACATTTAGTGGTACCAGGTATTAAAATGAACAAGAAAGTGAAGAAAAAATGGTGGTCTCATAATTTTTTCCATGACTGTATTTTAAACACATTATTGAGGCTCGGGGGGCTCCGGCTCCAGTTCATGGATTTTGATTTATGCGGGAGGGGGGGCACCGGTCCCCCTTAAGTGCGAAAAATAAGGGATCACTGTACTTACTTTCTTCTTGTTTGCGCAAGATGGGAAAGATGCAACAGGACAACAAGCCCCCCCCCCCCCCCCCCCCCCAAAAAAAAAAAAAAAAAAAAACACCAGAAATGTCAGTTCAGCTCAGTTGTTTATTAGTCCTTAAAGGGAAATGTGGACCAGAAGTGACCCATTAGATGCTTCATCTGCCCGTATCAAACTCAAATCCCGATCTATGTCCACTCTGACCAGAGCCTTGGAGACGTCCTTACTTCTTCTCCTTAGTACCTTTATGACGTGGGAGACAGAAAACAACCCACTGCCGCTTTCGCACCTTTGTTTTTCCACATACCGCCTCTGCGTTTTGTTTCGTTTTTGTCAGAAAAAGCCTTTTCTCGATTTGAATCAGGAGCTGCGTCAGCCTGACCCGGTCTGACTGGCCTCCCAGTTACATAACGGCCTGGAAGCGGCGCGGCCGTGCGCCTCTTTGTGTCTCATTGTATATGCTGTACGTATACGTTGGCTTGTTTATTGTACTGACCCTGAACTGAGAGAACTGAGCCCGTGTTCCAAGAAAAGAGGGGGGAAGGGGGCGTGGCCTGAGGGGAAGTGAAGCGAGGTCAGGGAGAGGCAGGTGCTGCCAGACGGCTCATGCTACATATGGAATACACATCACGTTTCTGATAAGGATCAGAGCTGTTATATAAGAGCCACGGTCCCTTTGTTATGTCCAAGAGCACGCTGGCAATCACCCCTGACAGCCAGCGTGTGTGTGTGCGTGCACGTGCGTGCATGCATGAAACTGCGTGTGTGTGCGTGTCAGGCAGCCTTATGGGTAGAAACCAGAGGAACAAACAGAAGACAAAATAATGCAGCAAACATGGAAGAAACAATGAACGGACGACATCAGAGATAAATGTGTTTCCTCTGCTTCGCATCCATCCAACCCGGAAACTTCCGTCCTCTAAAAACCTCTAAAAAGAACTGAACGAAGAGGAGCGGATCGACGGCAAAGCCTGGGGTTCGTCGAGCCAACGGGGGGATGACGACCTGATATTTGCAGGCTGCATGTTAACGTTACCTCAGCGCTCCCGTCTGTGTTTTAACTAGGGGTGCACGATAATTATTGACCCGATAACTATCGGGTCGATAACAGGAAATTATGACGTCATCCCGATAAGTCCGATATCATGACGAATAGCCCCGATAACATATATATTTTTTTGTCAACACAGCAGTGCCTCGCTCCCTTAAATGACCGGCAGTGAATGTTATGTTCAAGTGACGTCGGCATAATCAGAAAAACAATTTCTCAATCAGGAAAATCTAGAATACCTCCTCATGCCAGAAAACAACTTGTTACCTCTGTCATCATTTTGGTAGTTGATGACATTAATTGATATTTGCAGTATTCTCCCACATGTTACACATAAAAAATAAAAAAAATATATAAGGCCAAAAAAAACGACTGGCAAATGAGGGAACGGAGGAATTTACGTTACACCGTGAATGCAGCATTGCCGCAGTGCGTTGATTAATCCATCACAGACACTCCAGACTCTCTTCTCCACCCTGACAACAGTCTATCCTTCAACTCTTTTCCACTCTCCTCATTGTCGTGAGGGCCAAGTATCTAAAGTCTCCTTGCATCCTCACATCTCCGCCTGCCTCCCTTTCATTTCCAAGTATTCTGCCTTTCTGTGACTGACCTTCAATCCTTTACAGTCCAGCGTGTATCTCCACCTCTCTGCTCCCGACTCATCATTCTCAAACACCACGCTCCACGGAGGCTCCAGTCTGACCTCATCCATCATCCTCTCCATCACAGTGGCGATCAAGAAGCATCTCAGCGCTGATCCTTGATGCATTCCCACGTCCACCTGAAACCCACCTGTTACTCCTACTGCACCCCTCAGCATCGTAACGTTGACCTCGCACACTTCCAACTGCCTGAGAAATTCCTCCCTCAGCAGATCATCGATCATGCCCCAAACGTGTACTTGCACGGGAACTGGGCTCGATCCGGCCCCAACACCTGCTGCTGTAAACTCGTGGCTGAGAAGCTCTCGCTGTCTCTGTGACACCAAGAGTAGGGGTGTAACGATGCATTGTAAGGTCGAATAAAAACCAATACAAATGTGTGAGAATTTGCATCAGTTGGCAGGAAAAATGAATCGCAAATGTGTCATAAGTATGTATCTTCCTGTCTATTTAATAATTCATTTAAGGATATGTTGTCAGTTGATTCAGTTTCAGCATTAGAACTCACATCACTACGTGGCCTACTGGCATTCAGGTACAGAGTGATGATGGTAAGCAGTGACATAGAGATAAAGGATGCTCCGAGTAGTTCCAAGTCAGCTGTATGGCGGCATTTTGGATTCCCGATGTACACACACAAACAAAAAAAAAGAACGGTGAGAAAGAGACAGACAAGACCAAAACAGCGTGCAAATATTGCGAGAAACTGCTAACATATACAGGTAACACATGCAACATGTTGCACCACAAAGAGCACACTTCGCCACAGCCGGGGCGAAAACTGCCAAAGAGGCTAACCACCTGAAAAATTAGTTTTTGAAGAAAATTAGCTTTTTTGAGTTTTTGTTATTTCAGATATTGAATGACATCAGTTAAATAATGTTCTTGTGATAAAAGGAGATAAATGATGATGTGCAGTATTTCTTTAAAGAAAACAGACCATATTTAAGATGATCATTTCAATTACACTGTTTCCTTTGAATAAAAGATCATTTTATTTGGTCATAATTTGTTAAAAAAAAAAAACCAGTGAGTGAATCGTACCGTTAGCAAAAAATCGTGAATCGTACCGAATCGTGAGTTGAGTGAATCGTTACATCCCGAACCAAGAGTGTCACAGACGTATCATCAAGACCTCTTAAAAACGTTTGCCAAGAGGGCAGAGCATCCTCTTTAAACGAGTGAGTCAAACTTCAAAGACCTCTTTTGGGAGCCGGCCTCGGTGCCGTTGAGGTCTGGTTGATAAAAGTCAGCACCTGCGTCGCTGTCAGCGCCGTCAGGCTCGAGCTGCAGTCAAAGGACACACTTGACACATCGACGGAAAACACCACCGGCCTCGGTCACTGAACAGAACGCTTTCACACATGCGCATGGAGATGTAAAAGCTGCGACGTATTTCCCGTCAGGAACTTGCGATAAGACAGAACACGGGCCGGCCCGTCCCAGAGCCCTTTGTGAGTCCGTCTGTACAGACGGACAAACAGGCTGAGGGAGGGGACGATGAAAGCAGAGCAGGGTGTGAATGAAGGCGGGTTGAAATATACATCTGTCACTCACCCGCTGCCAGGTGCTTCACTAATTACTCCACTGTTAATGCGTCCTAACGACTGCTGCAGGAGTCAACAGAACCTCAGAACACCATTAATAATGTTATTTCCTAAGTTTCTCATCCTTCATTCATCACATGAGGGTCTTTTAGGAGGATGAGAAAAAAATAAATTGGGGGGGACTCATCCGTGGAGGTGCCAAAAAAAACAAAAACACTGAAATCTCTTCGTGTTTTGTTTCCAGATGCAGCAAAGGTATAAATGCTGACATTTTTCTGACAAGCCCTCTACGTTAAGAATCCTAAAGTCCTCTCAGGCCTCTTGTGTCAGTTCTGTCCTCACCAGGTCTCGTCTGACTCCTGATCAGACGTGGTCTGGTGCTGCCCCCTGGTGGTGCGGTGTGTCCACATGCATGTGTGTGTCCCTACCTTAGTCTGGAAGCAGCAGAAGAGCTGTGTCAGGTACGGGTGTTTCCTGGCCAGAGCCAGGATCCTCTTCTCGGTCATGGTGCAGTCCACGTCGTCGTCCTGCAGGATCACGTCCTTCTTCAGCACTTTCACGGCGTAAACCTCATCGGTGCCTCTCAGCTCCGCCAGCATCACCTGGTGGCGCGACACACGACGGTGAGAAACCAGAGAAGCGTTTTCGCCACCTCTCGCTGACCGAGGCGAGGTGTCCGAGTGAAGCCGACCTTTCCGAAGCTGCCTTTTCCCAGGACTTTGATGAAGACAAAGTCATGCAGGTTCATCCTCTTTGGCTCCGGAGCGCTGTGGCCCTTGACGTCTCCATTCTCCTGGCTTTCCTCTCCCCCCGCCTCAACTCCGCCCCCCTCACCTCCTCCAGGGGTGTTGCTTGTCACCGTAGGAACAGACAGCGAGGAAGACAGGGGGCCCGTTTTGTGCTCCTCTCCGCGGTGGTCGAACGACAGAGCTTTCCGGATGTTTTCCAGCTCCTTCACGTCTGCAGAGACAGAAAACAACAGATGAGCAGTGGTAGGTTTCTACATTCGGTTTGTTCCAGGTGCATATACCTTGGTCACATGGGGAGGTGGGAGCAGACTTCGAGCGATCGTCGTCTGTTTGAGGCATCTCTGATGACGGCCTCTGAGGGTCCTGAGCCTGAGGAAGCTGTTCAAAGACAGTAGGTCAACATCATCATCTTCATGCAGAGAAGTTCAGCCGAGCTTTTTCGAACCTTTTTCCGTCTCTGAGCGCTGCTGGAGATCTTGTCAGGCGTGACCCCGAGGTCCGACAGGACTTTGGCGATCCCTCTGGCGTCTACGCCACAGTTGGGGGCAACGTTACTCTCACAGCGCCGGTGCACGTTCACTTTACACACTGACAGGAGAAAGGAAACGCCGTTGGCTACAAGAATCTGACGACAGACGAGTGCGGCAAACACCTGAGCACAAACATCTGATATCACCTTTGCACTGCAGCCCCTGTCGCAGCAGACCCCACAGCAGAGAGCCACAGTGGTCGCAGAAGGTGAGAACTTTGAAGTTGTGGATGCTGAACTTGTGCGGGACGTTGACGCTGAACCTCTGAGACCCGACCGACTGTAAGAAGCACCAGAGGACAGTGAGACAAACCCACAGGTAGAGGTCTTCACGGGTCCACTTTCATGGACCCGAACCTGAATGGACCCATGAAAATTCGACCCGAAACCGACCCGATCCAAGCTATTATCATGAGACCAGGAGTCCGAACCCGAATGGACCCGCAATATTTGGACCTAGAACTGAGTCTTTAGTTATTGACCACGAACCGAACCGAGTTACCTGAATAGAACCGAGACAATCCAGCCCATAGTTGCTCATGTTAAAGTTGTCTAGCCTTGAATAAAACTTGATTTTCTTACCTAAAGTTGTCTTCTTCTACCGGTTCAGTTGCTACATAGGCTACGTGATGTAAACAACAATAAATCCATGTCGTTATTTTCTTTGTGGATACAGATGCTATTGGTAGAAACTGCTAACGCTAATAGCCTACACCGGTCAGGACGTGTCGTGAATATGTTCTCTCATCCAGCGTTGGCATGTTGGCGATCCGTTGTGCTTTACAGCTGCCGGGCAAACCGCTAACAACACGCTACGGCAACACGATTGTTTCATGACAAATTAATGAATAATTAATTAAACTGCCCCAAGTCCTGACATTGACTGCCACCGCCATTATCTTTACCTCTTGAGTAAATGCGGACCCAGCCTGTCAGAGAGCACCGACCGGACCCGAGACTAACTGTACTGATTCCGACCCGAACCCGGAGTCACGTCTTTTGAATGGACCCGAGATCTGATTCGGGTCGGGTCTGAACCTCTGGTTTTTGGGGTTGTTCCGAAAACATCTACTGTGAAGGCATCTGTGCATTTTACTGATGATAAACAGCTGAAGCTGAAACATTAGGAGATAGAAAAGGAGTTATATGCAATAAAACAAAAGTCCTCAGTGATCCGTCTGCTCGGACATGAAACCGAGCAGAGCTTTCAAATGTAGTGAACATTCAGGGAACTCTGAAGCCATCGAGCTCCGCGCTGCAGCTGGGGTAACCCTAACCCCTAACCCTAACCCCTAACCACCCTAACACCAACACCTAACCCTAACCCCTAACCCTAACACCAACACCTAACCCTACCCCTAACCACCCTAACACCAACACCTAACCCTACCCCTAACCACCCTAACACCAACACCTAACCCTAACCCCAACACCTAACCCTAACACCTAACCCCTGAACCTAACCCCTGACCCTAACCCCTAACCCTAACCCCTAACCCCTGACCCCTAACCCCTGACCCTAACCCTAACCCCTAATCCCTAACCCTAACCCTTAACCCCTAACCCCTGACCCTAACACCAACACCTAACCCTAACCCCTAACCCCTAACCCCTGACCCTGACCCTAACCCTAACCCCTGAACCTAACCCCTAACCCTAACCCCTAACCCCTGACCCCTAACCCCTAACCCCTAACCCCTAACCCCTAACCCCTGACCCTAACCCCTAACCCTAACCCCTAACCCTAACCCCCCCTAACCCCTAACCCCTAACCCCTGACCCTAACCCCCTAACCCTAACCCTAACCCCTAACCCTAACCACTGACCCTAATCCCTAACCCCTGACCCTAACCCCTAACCCTAACCCCTGACCCTAACCCCTGACCCTAACCCCTGACCCTAACCCTAACCCTAACCCCTAACCCTAACCCCTTAACCCCTGACCCTAACCCCTAACCCTAACCCCTACCCTAACCCCTGAACCCCTAACCCTAACCCCTAACCCTAACCCCTAACCCTAACCCCTAACCCTAACCCCTGACCCTAACCCCTGACCCTAACCCCTAACCCTAACCCTAACCCCTAACCCCTGACCCTAACCCCTAACCCCTAACCCTAACCCCTAACCCTAACCCCTAACCCTAACCCCTAACCCTAACCCCTAACCCTAACCCTAACCCCTAATCCCTAACCCTAACCCCTAACCCCTAACCCTAACCCCTGACCCTAACCCCTAACCCCTGACCCTAACCCTAACCCTAACCCTAAATATTCACCTGGGACGCCGTGAGACAGGAGAAATCAAACCAGTACCTCGCCCACAGTGTCGTCCTGCTTCTTCATCCCCGCACACTTGGTGATGATGAGCTCATGGCAGCGCTTATGGACCACGCACGTGCACACTGCAACAGGAGCACACGCGTGGGTTTTAGATGCCACTCTTGAACAGGGATGAACTGATGCAACAAGGGATTTAAAAGAAGCACAAAGAAGGGTTTTTTTCATGTAAAGGTATCAGTTCCAGTTTGGTCAGAAGGAATATTTTTCAGGAAACGTCGTCCAGCTCCGGTGGTCTCCTGTCATAATCCCCTCCCACAACAGCCTCGCAGCGCTTCGTGGCATGACGTCACACATCAGCTGCGATGAAACTCGCTCAAAGAGTGACACCGGTCGCCACGGCAGGTACAAGACTGAAGAAAGTAGTGGAGGAAGAGAAAACGAGGCAGTGACCGAGGGAGAGACCGAAGAAGAGATAATCCTGGCGGCTTAACCTCCACGTCAGTAGGGGGAGCCACTGAGCCGAAGATGAGTGGCGTTACATTGTTTTTTTGTTTTTTTTTTTATTGAACACAAAAAATTTTGAACAAAAAAAACACCAGTAGAGGAGATACATTATAAGGCATTATAACAATCAAAAACAAAAACAACAAATATATAAGGGGTAGTGATGAAAGAGACTTACAAACTAAAAATAAAAGGAAAAACAAATATACTTAAAATTTAAAAATAAAAGTAAAGTAGTAGAAGGCAAACACTGGAGATTTCGATAGTTGGGATGTCATTAATTTTTAGAGATAACCAATTTCTAATTTCACGCCAAAAGATTTGAGTGACAGGACACGATAAAAACATGTGATCAAGCGATTCCTCAGATTCATTACAAAAAGTACAGGGGTCAACTTCAAATTTAAATCTTTTTCTCAAAAATTCAGCAGTTGGATAAATTGTAGAGCGGCGTTACATTGTGCTGTTTTGACAAGCGACAAACATGCGGCTCCGTTTACAAATGTTTAGTACAGCTCTCATTTATGTCAGAAACTGTTATTTCACACCTATACATTTACTTCCTGAGAATTTATCAGAAGACATTCCAGGTTACGGATGTCAAAAGTCGGTCAGAAAAAGCAGTAGCACCGGTTTTTATCACCGTTAAGACTTTAGATCAGACATCTGTTTTATTTTCTTTCTTTTTCTTCACAGCAGCACAAAGGTCAAAGGTTCTTCTGCTATTTTTATCTGAGTGGCCCCCCCTACAGGCCTGAAGGTTATGTAGCGTTCACGACACTGTCCCTCTTATTCAGCCACTGTCTTGTTTTTTCTTCCATCTTTACTTTCTTCAGTCCAACTTACAGACAAAAATGACTTTTCTTTGCTGATAGTAGGGATTAAGGCTGAACGATATGACCTCAAATTAGTATTTATAATTATAATGTCAATATTAAATTATGAAGTTATCTCGACTAGGATTGATGAGCAAATAGTTGTATTTTTTCGCCCTCATAGATCACTGTCAAGATTTTTGCTGCAAATATAATCAACTATTAAAACTGTGATATTTTTCTAATAAAAGAGTTCATATCTTTGGTTTTATTATAAGTGAATGGAAGCACATGCAGATTAACTCTACGTGGTCTTTAAATTAACATTTTAACGAACAGAAATAATTGAAATAACTGACGTGAGCAAGATTATGTCAAAGATTCCTTTAAATGACGGTGATGAACCGTGAAGAGAGGAGATTTTAACATGAAAAAAACCCTCTTTTGTGCCACTTTAACTTTCTCCGAGCCCTCCTGATGGTCGTCATGGTCCAACGAGCTTTCGCTTTCTCCAAGCACGTTGGACCATCACACACTGTGACTCTGACTACACATCTTTTGGAAAACAACCTGAAACGAAGGAGTTCGTGTCGGTTCTTACCTTGACACTGGTAGCCCTGCTTCCCCAGAACGCCCCTGCAGACAGACAGGAGATGGTCAGAGGCAGAGCCAGCACTCGGACCGATTTAACAACTCAGTCGTAGGGAAAACAAGCAGTTAGAAGCCAGTTACAGCCGGTTTCACGACCTAAACCGATGTACATTTTGTATGTTGTTGTGTTCATTTTAAAGCATAATTGCTGAGCCGTGTGTGAAATAACCATCATTTGATGTTGTGATTTCACCGCAGGAAGCCTGAACGTTCTGGAGATGAGCAAACGAGTGCAGCTGATCGGGACGCTAACGGACACAGGTGACGCCGCATTTCATAGCATCCAATGTGCTCACACCCAAACAAGAGCAGCCCGCTCTGAGAAACTCGGCTATGGCAGGGAGCGCTTTTAGCTTTTAGCGCTTATGGCAGCTGTTCACCAGGGCCGAGCAGGCCTCAAGGATGTAGACCAGTCTACATCCTTGAGGCCTGTCGGCTCTGGGGTGCAGATCTTGGGCATTTTTGTTCCTCTGAGCATCACATGGTCTGAGCTTGGAGTAAACCTGCTGGAGCGTCCCCTCCTGGGGAGATTAGCAGCTGTGTTTGGAAATGGTTTGATGAACCTCTCTAGACTGAGGAGTAGCAACGGCTGCTCCTCGAAAGCCTCAGTCCCACAGGGGGAGGAAGTTATGCACTCCCAGTTTTATCTATGCATCTCATTATGCATCTAAAATCCTCTCTTTGAACAAGGTTCAAGTCTCTTCTGAAACCTTCTGAATTTTCTGGAGGTTTACAAACTAACGTAACGCAGACGTGCCGCCAGGAGCTACAGGTGTTTTATTTTGAAAATCCACCGGACTCTCTGTGCCGTTCTCAGAGCGGATGGTCGCTTCTGGGATGCTTTCTAATGGCGGCGACTCTCGTTGACTAGATCAGCTGCTGCCAGGGCCCCTAGGACTGCTGCTTATGTCTTTCCCTCTAGGCGCTGTATTACCGCCCACTTTAATGCTCCAAACCAGCTAACTGCACATTAGTTCACCAGGTGCAGTGATGGGGACCAGTTTAGTTGATCCTAGTCCCAGTTTTCTGCACTGTGAACATTGCGTTGGCTGCACGAGCTTTTCAGGACACAAAGTCAAGCACTACGCGTCTCCCTGATGTCCTCTGAGCGTTAATGTGACGTGTTTCTGAGCGTGGGTGCGAATGGGCTTGTCCTGACCAGATGAAGTCCCGGCAGTGGGAGCAGTAGGTGGGCTGCCTCAGGTAGGTGGCCATGAACTTGTGTCCGTTGACCTGATGGACCCTTCGGCGAACAGCGCCCTGGCGCTTCCTGGGTTGCATTCGCTGCCGGAAGACCCGCTCCTCATTGTCAGTGGAGACCGCAACTGTTGCAAAAACATGAACAGACAAGATGAAAGGTGTTGTGCGGATCTGATGCTTTATTAAACAGTGTGACAGAGAGGTGTGAGGGTTTTGCAGAATTTGTTTTCAGTCCTTGTTTCCTCTGCATAATCATCATTATCTCATCACACAATATTATGTATTCAAAGCTTTCCAATATTACTGCTGAGAACTAAACATACAATATCAGTGAGATCAATGACTGGAGAGAACCTGCACCGACACCCAGTGGCCACTAGATGGCATCAATGACCGTGGACTGACTGGCGGGCCCTTGATGTTTTTCCTTGCAGCAAATCCAGCCTGAGCCTGAATCTGCCCTGACCTTCCTGCCTCTTTATTTTTCACCACTGAGGCGTTTCTTGGTGAAACAGTAGAGCTTTCAATTACTCTGCTTTGGTTACACGGATGCGCACTCACATGGACGCCACCTGAGGCAGAGCAGGTGAGACAGAGAGGAGTCGCTTCACTGTGATGCAGGACCATCAGTTTACTGTCTATAAGTGTAGAGATAAATGATCAGTGAACACTTTCAACCACTGAGTTTTATTCTTGGGTTTAATACTGATTTTTAACATACGTCATTAAATAACAGCGTAAAGCAATGTACAGAGGAGACAGGGGGGACTAACCGGACCACATGTGCTTTGTGGACTTGGGGAAGACATTTGATCCTGTCCCTGAGGGTGTCCTGATTGTGTTCATAAACCTCTACGGGCAGAGTTTCTAGGTGCAGCCGAGGAGCAGACGGGTCAGATGGTACGAGCCAGCAGATGACACATCTGGGTATTTCTTGTTTAAGAGGGTCTCCAACATGCCCATTTAGTTCATTTAATCCAGGCCTGTGTGAACGAGTATCAAGAACATAACAATTTGCAGGATTTGTCGAAACCAGGCCAACGGATGATCCTAAACACAAATATTTCTCCTCTGGGGATCAATGAAGGATCATCTCATCTTAAACTGAGTAGGAAGCAGTTTTATGAACAGACCTGGAGAAACACAGTCACGCCCCTCAGCTAGGGTCAGAGCAAGGGTCACAGCCAGGGTCATCCAGGGTCAGCCAGGGTCAGCCAGGATCATTCAGGGTCATCCAGGGTCAGCCAGGGTCATAGCCAGGGTCATCCAGGGTCAGCCAGGATCATTCAGGGTCATCCAGGGTCAGCCAGGATCATTCAGGGTCATCCAGGGTCAGCCCGGGTCAGAGACAGGGTCACAGCCAGGGTCATCCAGGGTCATCCAGGGTCAGAGCCAGGGTCAGCCAGGATCATTCAGGGTCATCCAGGGTCAGAGCCAGGGTCATCCAGGGTCAAAGCCACGGTCAGCCAGAGTCAGCCAGGATCATTCAGGGTCATCCAGGGTCAGCCCGGGTCAGAGACAGGGTCAGAGCCAGGGTCAGCCAGGGTCACCCAGGGTCAGCCAGTGTCATCAAGGGTCATCCAGGGTCATCCAGGGTCAGAGCCAGGGTCAACCAGGATCATCCAGGGTCATCCAGGGTCAGATCCAGGGTCATCCAGAGTCAGAGCCAGGGTCAGCCAGGGTCAGCCAGTGTCATCAAGGGTCATCCAGGGTCATCCAGGGTTATTCAGGGTCAGAGCCAGGGTCATCCAGGGTCAGAGCCAGGGTCAGCCAGGATCATTCAGGGTCATCCAGGGTCAGCCCGGGTCAGAGACAGGGTCAGCCAGGGTCAGCCAGGGTCATCCAGGGTCAGCCAGTGTCATCAAGGGTCATCCAGGGTCAGAGCCAGGGTCATCCAGGATCATCCAGGGTCATCCAGGGTCAGAGCCAGGATCAGCCAGGGTCAGCCAGGATCATTCAGGGTCATCCAGGGTCAGAGCCAGGATCAGAGCCAGGGTCATCCAGGGTCATCCAGGGTCAGAGCCAGGGTCATCCAGGGTCATAGCCAGGGTTAGAGCCAGGGTCATCCAGGGTCAGAACCAGGGTCATCCAGGGTCATCCAGGTTCAGAGCCAGGGTCATTCAGGGTCATCCAGGGTCAGAGCCAGGGTCATCCAGGGTCATCCAGGGTCAGAGCCAGGATCATCCAGGGTCAGAGCCAGGATCATCCAGGTTCAGAGCCAGGGTCATCCAGGGTCAGAGCCAGGGTCAGAGCCAGGGTCATCCAGGATTATCCAGGGTCATCCAGGGTCAGAGCCAGGGTCATCCAGGATCATCCAGGGTCATCCAGGGTCAGAGCCAGGGTCAGCCAGGGTCAGCCAGGGTCAGCCCGGGTCATCCAGGGTCATCCAGGGTCAGAGCCAGGGTCATCCAGGGTCAGCCCGGGTCAGAGCCAGGGTCATCCAGGGTCATCCAGGGTCAGAGCCAGGATCAGAGCCAGGGTCATCCAGGGTCATCCAGGGTCAGAGCCAGGGTCATCCAGGGTCATCCAGGTTCAGAGCCAGGGTCATTCAGGGTCATCCAGGGTCAGAGCCAGGGTCAGGGTCATCCAGGGTCATCCAGCCAGGGTCAGAGCCAGGTCATCCAGGTTCAGAGCCAGGATCATCCAGGGTCAGAGCCAGGGTCATCCAGGGTCATCCAGGATTATCCAGGGTCAGAGCCAGGGTCAGCCAGGATCATCCAGGGCCAGGGTCAGCCAGGGTCAGCCAGGGTCAGCCAGGGTCATCCAGGGTCATCCAGGTTCAGAGCCAGGGTCAACCAGGTTTAGAGCCAGGGTCATCCAGAGTCATCCAGGGTCAGAGCCAGGGTCATCCAGGGTCAGAGCCAGGGTCATCCAGGGTCATCCAGGTTCAGAGCCAGGGTCATCCAGGGTCAGAGCCAGGGTCAGAGCCAGGGTCATCCAGGGTCAGAGCCAGGGTCAGAGCAAGGGTCATCCAGGGTCAGAGCCAGGGTCATCCAGGGTCAGAGCCAGGGTCAGAGCTAGGGTTATCCAGGGTCAGAGCCAGGGTCAGAGCCAGGGTCATCCAGGGCCAGAGCAAGGGTCATCCAGGGTCATCCAGGTTCAGAGCCAGGGTCATCCAGGGTCAGAGCCAGGGTCAGAGCTAGGGTCATCCAGGGTCAGAGCCAGGGTCAACCAGGGTCAGAGCCAGGGTCAACCAGTGTCAGAGCCAGGGTCATCCAGGGTCACCCAGGTTCAGAGCCAGGGTCAGCCAGGGTCATCCAGGTTCAGAGCCAGGTTCATCCAGGGTCAGAGCCAGGGTCATCCAGGTTCAGAGCCAGGGTCATCCAGGGTCAGAGCCAGGGTCATCCAAGGTCAGAGCCAGGGTCATCCAGGGTCATCCAGGGTCAGAGCCAGGGTCAACCAGGGTCAGAGCCAGGGTCAACCACCCCCGTCGCCTAGCAACTGACGACTGCTGCCTGGCAACAGTGCTAGTGATAGCGGGTGGCCGGCTAGAGATGTCCTCGTCTCCATCTGAAAAGTTTAATGCTCCAACGGAGTTGTAGCCACAGAGAGCGACACACGCTGGTCACAGGTGACGCCGCCGCTGCCTTCACTAACGGCTGTGACTAACGGAAAGGCTTTAACGTCCAGCTGCAGACATCTGGACCCTTTACAGCCCACAACACAGCTGCTGGAACGAATCCTGATCATATGTGGCTCATCACCTGCCACCTGAGCTCCCCAGCAGCTCTCCTCGTCGTTAGATAGTCTCAGATGGTGCGTTGTGTTTTCTGCGCTGTGTTGCGTTGCATAAATCGGCGTCTGTTTTCGGCGGGTGACGGCTCTGGACAGCAGAGTGAGATCACAGCAGCCAGACTGTTTTACGACAGAACCAGAACCGCGCTGGTGTCACGTCTGCAGAACTTGAATAGTGTTGCTGAGAAGAAAAAAGAAAAAATATAACACGTCTGCTCTGTGCTCTGCGCACACAGCACAGAGCAGGAGATATGAAGAGAACAAACCGTCAAGAGACACCATGAGTAATATTTAAGAGATAATGAGATAATGAGACAAACGAAAGTCAGCAGGAAGTTAAGACGAGGAAACATGACGATGCTGATGTAGCGCTTGGGTGGAACTGATGCACTTTAAATCTTTACAGACTAAAAAACTATCTTAACAAAGTTATTATTTGTTATAAGTTCATCTATATATCTTTCTTTATTGTTTCCTTTAATGTTAATAAGGATGCAGTGTTATGCAGAGGTGAACTTCTAACAATTTTACAGACAAATGATACTATTTATAGTTGCGGTGGAGGGTGGGTGGGGGTGCACGAAATGTTTTTTTTCTTCCGGGGGGGGGGGGGGGGGGGGGGGGGGGGGGGGGGGGGGGGGATATTTCACAGCTGGAGAAGAGTTCAACAGCTTTAAACGGAAAACTGCTCATCATCCCAGCTGAGTGTGCATGTGCATGTGCATGTGCATGTGCACGTGCGTTAAAGCCACCAGGCTGATTGCAGCTCTGAGGACAAATCGTTCATCCATGTTCTCCGCTATACAAACACATTTAAGTAACGACTGTAATTTCAACAGGCACAACTCGCACAGGCAAACACACTGCACGGACCTGCAGGGGAAAAGAAGAAGAAAAAAAACTGAAAAAGCATAATTCAGTTCATAAAGGGGAAACAACTAAACGAGTGGCTGATGTAACGAGAGCTTTGGTGCTGTACACCAGCCTCCCTCTCCTTCTGTCTCTGAGATTCAGTGATGTAAACGGTCCATTAGTGAATGTTCCTCTTCACTAATCCATTCATCATCACCCACCTCTCCCTCTACACCCTCTTCCTCCACCACATCTCTCCATCACACACACACAAACGTTACTGTTCACATGTGATGTGGTTCAGAGCTCATTTCTGTTCTGAAGCTAACATTTGGAGACAAAACCAGGAGATGAGTCTACGTAATTCTCTGCATGTGGTTTCTACAACAACCAGCACCGAGGACGTCTGTGGTGAACATCCGCCGTCCTTCCTGTCTCTGCTGGAGAGACACCAAGGTGTGTCCATGCATACGGAGGGACACTGAGGTCTCTCCAGCAGGTCCTGGGTCCAAACCGAGGCCTGGAACAGAGTCTCCTCCACGCTGCTGGTAAAGCTGCCTCGGGCCAACAAGAACATTGAGTCGCGATCAGGCTGAATTTTATGGCAAGTGAATGCAGAAAACCAGTAAATCTCCACTTCAAGACTATTTAAATGGATGGGTCGCTATCAGTTTGTCAAAAAGGTCTGCGTGAGTCTGTTAATGATGCATTTATTTGAATCAGTGCAGAGTCAACATGAACTGGCAGAGAAAGTAGACAACAAAAGGCCCTGAAGTTCAGGTCTAAGAGTCTCAGGCACCGATCGTACACTTCCCACTAGCCGCTACCCGCTAACCGCTAACCGCAAATTGCAGGTTTAGGAAACTCCGCTAACCACGAATGCAATCTTCTGCTCGCTTAAGCCACTACCCGTTATGCTGACTCCCTTAATCACTTTGTAGGCGTGGCAATGGGCGTGTCTTTTGCCCTTTCCGCAAACTCGGTATCTTGTGATCATGGGTTTAGGGTTGCAGGTAGCAGGTGGTCTGACCACCCGCTACCCGCATCTTGATGTGTACAAGAGCGGGCCCAGAGACTGGCGATGCTGCCATCTGGATGATCAGAACACTAACTATGATGTTCAAAGCTCTGATATTTATTTTGACGCTATGCCTAGCAACCCCAGTGACACATATTAGACTCAACTGACGTCGATAGACGTCACTGACAGTAAATGAGTTCACTTTAAAACGGCGCTAGATCACTGAAATAAGCAAGCGATATTCGGAACTGATGAATGGAAACACCAAGTGTATCAGCGTTAAACTTTGTCTCACAAGAGCAAGAGATGGGAGGTGCGGGGAAGCGTCTCAGCCAATCAGCTACAGACAACCGACGCCACAGTAATGCCTGTCGTAGCAGCCAATCACAGGCCTCGATATTCTTTCATGGGGCATCCCCTGTCGGCTCTTGTTGCTTCCCAAGACTTGTTCTTGATGTGATGGGTTTTGCTTCAGCCTCACGCGCTTCGTTTGAATTTTTTTCCATTTTTTTTTTAGATATATATTTTTGATAAATATTTTTGAAACCTTCGCGATGAACTGAGACTGCGAACTGTGAGGGTTCACTGTATATCAGCGCAGAGGAGGAGGAAGGAAGAGGAGGAAGCTCCAGATGAGCTGCGCACAAGAGCTGCTCTGATCTGGATGAAAAGACGCTACATAGCGGTTAGCTGGTAGCGCAACCTGCTCTTAAAGGCAATGGCTGCTGACGCACTGATTGGTTTAACAGGTGGAATGCCCTAACCACTCCTATGCTAATGTATTGGTTTAGCAAGGTGGAAAATGCGTATTTTGCGGGGGAACGCCCCTCCCGCTACCTGCTACCCCTTAATAGTGGCTTTTGCAGATCCAGCGGAAGATTGGGCCCTCAGAGTCCAGGAGGAGGAGCAGCAAAACACACAGTATCTGGATGCAGTCACATGGAGACCATAACATGTCCACTGGTCCAGATTCCCAGAGACATAAACACCACAAGGGTCACGGTTACAAGTCTTTCCCAGGTCCATAACATGTGTCATTGTGTATCTGAGCCAAAAAAATGCTCATCTGCCAAGTGAATGAAGGCTTTTGCTGACAGAATTAAAATCAAAGGCTGAACCTTCTGAAACTTCAACTGAAAGATTTGCTTCATGATCCCACTTCAGCTCTGAAGCAACACACGAGTGCAGGAAACGTGACATCCACGACATCCACGATGACTCACGGCTCACCTCGCCTTCTTGTCTTCTGGCAAAAACGTTCAGCCCTAAAACGCACACAAAGAAAGAAAAAAGAAAAAGCTCTTCTGTGTTTGGACAGCCTCTCTTCTACAAGAGTAGCACATATTCAACGTGGACTGAAGCTCCCAGCCAGCAGATGAACATCTGTACTGCAGAGTCCCTCCTCCTCTGCTCTTACCACTCTGCCTGCAGTCTCTGGCTGCCTGTTTAAGACATCCAAGATAGATTTCAGCTTTTTCTGACCCACCAAAGAGAGCTTTCTGCACGAGTGTGCTCTGCGTCTGCAGGAACGACGATGGAGAAAAAAAAAAATCATTCGGTCACGTGACTGCGCCTCAAAGGACTTGACGTTGACAGAAGTCTCATTAGGAATCTGTGGACATGCTCAGTAGAAGTTTATCGTGCACCAGAGCGGAAGAGCAAGAAATAATCAGAGAACCATCATTTAGAAATCAACAGGTTGCATGTCAGAGCAGACAGGAAGTTTGATCTGCAAGCTGCATGAAACAGCTTTTGGTTTATCTTCACACTCTCAGTGAATGCTGCTAATGACGACCTGAAGACAATGAAGATGATTCAGACCAAACGGAGGAGAGCCGTGAAATGTCTGGATCAGATCAGGTCCTGTCCAGGTGCCACGAAGAACCGTAACAAAACAAAACAGTGACGAGTCAAGGAAAACATGTCATGAGCCCCGCAGAACTTTGAAGACCTGCAGGTTGGACATTTCTGAAAGTGGTTGTTTTCTGCTTAGTTGTTGTTTTTACCCATCTGCTGCAAGAATATGAGGACCTGAGACATCAGCTGAGACGTCAGCATCTGCAGCCACTGCCAAAAAGCCTTCTTCCTCTCAGTAAAGAGGAAAATCAGCAGTAAACCCAGAGATGTTGTTTCTTGCTTCGACGAACACCCGGACAGCTGCTCAACTGAAAGTGATGAGTCTGGGTTCATCCTTACCTTCGCTGGAGGATCCCGAGAGGTCAATCACAACGTAGACCTTCCCCTCTGGCTCCAGATCGATCTGCACAAATGGAGGCAAACAGAAAGATGGAGATGGAGATGGTTAAACTCACGAATGTGTCAACAAAAAATAAAATAAAATCAGCTTTACATCATGGGGTGCACGATAATTATCAGGCCGATAACAGGAAAATTATAACATCATTCCGATAAGTCCGATATCACGAAGAATAGCCTCGATTACATATATATTTTTGTCAACACAGCAGTGCCTCGCTGAGTCTTAAATGACCGGCAGTGAATGTTATGTTCAAGTGATGTCGGCATAATCAGAAAAAACAATTACTCAATCAGGAAAATCAAGAATACCCCCTCATGCCAGAAAACAACTCGTTAACTCGGTCATAATTTTAGTAGTTGCTGACTTGAATCGATATTTGCAGTATTCTACCACATGTTACACATAAAAAATAGAAAAGGCTGAAAGAACGACTAGCAAACGAGGGAACGACGGAATTTACCACTCTATCCTCCTCTCCCGCCTTGAATCCATCATCAACATCACCGGCACTCCCCTCTCCTGGTTCAGATCCTACCTCACTAACTGACAACGGTTCATCTACATCAACAACTGCACTTCCCCTCCTGCCCCTCTGTCCCAAGGCGTCCCCCAGGGCTCGGTGCTTGGTCTCCTCCTCTTCATCCTTTACCTGCTTCCCCTCGGCAACATCATACGCCGCCATGGACTCCATTTTCACTGTTACGCTGATGACATCCAACTGTACATCTCCACAACCTCTATCACCCCTGCTACACTGTCCACCCTTCACCAACTGCCTCAGTGAAATTAAATCCTGGATGCAAATAAACTTTCTCAACCTCAACTGCGACAAATCGGACATCATCATCATCGGTCCCAAATCCCTCACCAACACCACCCATAACTTCACCATCAACATTGATAACTCCACCCTCTCCCCCTCCCCTCACATTCGTAACCTCGGCGTCATCTTCGATAGTTACCTCACCTTCGAACACCACATCGATAACATCACCAGGACGGCCTTCTTCCATCTCAAAAACATTGCACGCCTCCGCCCTTCACGGTCCTTCTCCACTGCTGAAATCCTGATGCATTCTTTTATCACTTCCAGACTTGATTACTGCAATAGCCTTCTTTACGGTTTACCATCCACAACCCTCAATAAGCTACAATACATCCAGAACTCTGCCGCCCGTCTGCTCACTCACACCCGCTCCCGTGACCACATCACCCCCGTCCTCCAGAACCTCCACTGGCTCCCTGTCCCACAACGCATCCACTTTAAAATCCTTCTCCTCACTCACAAAGCCCTTCACAACCAGGCCCCGTCCTACCTCACTGACCTGCTCCACCACTACACTCCCTCCCGTTCCCTCCGTTCTTCTGACGCCAACCTCCTGTCCATACCACTCAGAACCAAACACCGAATCTGGGGCGACAGAGCCTTCTCCATAGCCGCTCCCTCCCTCTGGAACTCACTCCCCAAACACATCAGAGCTTGCACCAACCTATCAACCTTCAAGTCACTCATCAAAACCCATCTTTTTATAACTGCTTTTAATGTGTAACTAATGTCAAGTTTTTATATGATGTCTTTGTTTCATTTGCTTGTTTTATTTGTCTTTGTTTGTTTTTAAGCTCTGTAAAGCGTCTTTGAGTTTTTTGAAAAGCGCTTTAGAAATAAAATGTATTATTATTATTATTATTATTTACGTTACACCTTGAATGCAGCCTGCAGCACAGCGTACGGATCACAACAAACATGGCAGCGTGGAACTTCGTTAAAGTTTCAGAAGAAGATAGTTTGGTGGTTATTTGTGCACAAGCACAAGCTTTAATACGTAAAACCCGATCGACCACGTACAACATAACAATCGTTTCCATGGAGTTTTGAAATCACGCTAACGTGAGCTAATGGAAGCTAATGCTAACGTGCGCAAGCCAGCAGCAGTCTCCCCTCCCCTCTCCTCTCCCTCATTCCTCTCATCTAAAGCTTCCATGAGATTAAAAAATAAAAAATAAAAACTACTGAACCTCATTTACTTTATTTAAAGGTATTAATTTAAATGGAACCACAAGCCAAAATCCTTTAAATGTAAATCTTTATCAGTTAGTAATTCTGATGCATGTATTTCCATCAGTTCAAGGAGCCTTTATTTTTTTTTTTATATCAGTCAGTAATGAATCTTATTTAAGTTAATGTGAGATATCAAATAGGTTTGTTTGATAGCTTTACGAAAATGTTTGAGAGGCTTGACAATAGTTTTTCATTGGAAAAAAATCCGCCTCGGGACTCTCCCAGAGGAGCTGGTGGAGGCGGCCGAGGGGAGGGAGGTCTGGGCCTCTCAGCTGAAGCTGCTGCCCCCGCGACCCGACTTCGGATAAGTGCGAGTTAATGGATGGATGGATGGAAAAAAATAAATATCTGTTCATTAAAAAAGTCAAAACCATTTTTGGTTTTGTTCATAGTATTGATGTAATGATCTTAGGCATATGTGTGTTATCGGTTATCAGTATCGGCTTTTAGGAGCTAAAAGTTATCGGTTATTGGTATTAAAAAACAGTCATCGTGCATCCCTAGGAAATCAAATCAACTTTAATCATGAAGCACATTTGAAACAACGACAGATGCTTCTGAACTCATTTTCACTCGAGCCGACGCAGACACGTGCGTCTTCAGGTTGAAACTTTCACAGAGGACGAACATTAAAGCGACGCCAGAAAAAGAGCGACTGGAGCATCTGATTGGCCGAAATGCTGCAGCGTTGCAGCACGTCAGTGACGTGGCAACAGCAAGAAGAAGGAAAGAAAGTTAAAAAAAAAAAGAAGAAAAAAGAGAGCTGGAGAAAAGACGTTCTCTGTGGTTTGTGACTTATAGCGAACTGGAGGTTGACACACATCCTGTCACACGCACACACGTCGTGCACGCACACACGTGAAGGACTCCAGATGAGTTGGAGGGAAGAGGAGTGCTGGTGGTGGAGATGGCTGTGATAGTGAGAGGAACCGCGCTATCTGATAAACGAGTGTGTGTGTGTGTGTGTGTGTGTTTGGGGGGGGGGGGGGGGGGGGGGGTCACTGAGTTTCTAGCAGCAGTTTGCGCCACCCACAGCGTCCACAACTCCCCGTGCACACACGCATTCACACGTCGAATGAAAACAGCGAAGGCGTGGGTTCGGTAACGCACAGAGACGGAAAGAAGAGAGTCGGATGAGGGGGAGGGCCGAGAAAGTTTGTTCCAACGAAGACGGGGGGGGGGGGGGACCACGAAAATGATTTTAGAAAATGATTTTTACATCTCGAGGATATTCACTTCAGCAGAATCGATTTCCGGCATTTTGAGGTTTAACAGGATAATTGTCCTCATCCATCTGCATGTTCTGGTAGATGGAACGGAAGGAAGGAAGTCGTCGGGGCAGATTGGACAAATGAGGGAGGAAGAATATAGCCGTGACTCCGACGGAGGAGGGGGAGACATTTTCTGCCGCTGCGACTGAGTAAGTTAGAGACAACACATGAGGGGAAAATCACAGGAGGTTGGGCTGTTTCCTATCGTCCTTCAAAGACAGAGACTGTCTCCTCCTCTGGTCACATGGAAGATCTGCAGGTGCGCTGAAACGATCAGTGAAGTGTTTAATGTAAGAACTCCGTCTCGTTTCATAGCATGAACACAATCGAGACCCAAAGAATCAGACATTCGGACATCAACTTCGTGTTAGAGCTTCTTTAGCTCAGCGGGTCCCTCTACAGGCCTGGAGGTCAAGGTTGCTTTCATGACACTAAGGCCCCAATCATACACTTCCCGCTAGCCGCTATTCGCTAACCGCTACCCGCAAACTGCAATCTTCCGCTCCCTAAAGCCCGTTATGCCGACTCCCCTACTCACATTGCAAGTGTAGTCTTTTGCCCTTTCCGCAAACTCGGTATCTTGCGATTGCTTCGGCGTGTACATGACTGCGTCCACTCATCTGCTCATCTGCGTCCACCTGGTCACACACAAATGGCTCTACCTCTGGAATTATCGCTTGTATAAAAAGTGTGATCTGGCCTCAGTTGAACCCCTGAGAAAATAGCAGAGATCGTCTTAAACGGCTTGTTCACCAGTTAAACCATAGATGACCAGAGCGTGTTTACTGGGAGGACACCAACTATCTGGGACTTTCAGGTAGCTGATAGGAATTGTCTGTGTAAAAATATTTATATGTATATATCAGTGCAGAGGAGGAGGAGGAAGGAAGAGGAGGAAGCTCTACAGCAGAGTCCCAGACGAGCTGCACATGAGAGCTGCTCTGATCTGGATGAAAAGACGCTCCATAGCGGTTTGCGGGTAGAACAACCTGCTCTTAAAGGCAATGGCTGCTGACGCACTGATTGGTTAAACAGGTGGAACGCGTAGCAGGTAGTGCTAGTGAGATAGTGGGTTTAGCGAGGTGGAGGATTGCGTTCTTCACGGGGGAACGCCCCTCCCCGCTACCCGCTATCCCTAAATAGCAGCTTTAGCAGATCTGGCGGAAGATCGGCCCTAAGAATCATGAGGTCTCTTCCTTTGTCTTCGTCCCATCTTCTCTTCCCTCATTCTGTCTAGACTGAAGATGTCAGCTGCAGCTCCTAGAGACAGTTTCATCGCTGTCGACGTGTGGCAGATTTAGTGTCACAAAGTGATGCGTTTTGCAAGAGATGGTTAAGAAGTCCAAGGTTACTTTGGCTGGTTTTTAACAGCAGAGAGAAACTGAGAGCCAGATGAAGCTTCTTAAAAGTAATCAAATGAAGGTGAAGCTAATCTTCTAACATAAAAACAGTCTTCTGAGCTGCTTTGAATCTACATTTATACTGTAGCCTAATCACTCATTTAGGCAGACCAGAATCCAATCTTCCTGACTGAGCGATTACATCACGGATACCGTATTTCCTCCGTAACAATCACAGCCTCGGGACTAAACAATCTCAAAATCTTTCAGTTTAAAAGCCGCTGTGTGCGACTGCTTCCTGGAGGACGTCTTTAAACCACCGCGCGTCTCTAGTTGACTTACTAGGATTACGTTGCAGTGTCGCGTTGCTGCATGTGCTGACGCAAACCACGTAAAACATACCGTAAAGTTGCTTGATGACGCGCCAATTTCTACGAGGAAGTTTTCTGTTTACAAAATAGGGGTGAGTATTGGCAAGGACCTCGCAATACGATATGTATCATGATACTTGGGTCACGATACGATATTATGATATCACGATATAAAAGTAGAGATGAAAAATCAAGTTGCTGTATATGTTCATCAGATGATATTGATCATTCAGAGGACAAATTGAGTCAAAACTTTTTGCTTCAAAACAACCTATTTATTGTTTATTATTAGTGTTTTTGCACATTTAAGTATTCACAATGCGTCTAATACACGAATACATGAATTTTCCTAAAACAATTAAAATTAGAAGCTGAAAAATCGATATTATATTGGACGACGGAAAATCACGATATATTGCCAAATCGATTTTTTTCACACCCCTATTATGAAACGACTTTCAGAACGAATTAATTTCATAAGTTGAGGTACTACTGTATGTTCAGACTCCAGCCAGTTCCACATCAATCCTTCTGGAAACCAAACAGAGGAGAGTCATGAATGTCTTTTGACGTAGAAAAGGCGAATATAACTCACTCTGCAATTTACCCTCCTTGTGTTTTATATCGGTTAAGACTGATGCCTCCTAGAAGACTGGAAGATGATTTGGTTGTGGATTTTCAATCGTCAACTTGGCTCTTCAGTAGCTTTCACCTGAACTGATGAGAGTTCCCGCCGACAGGAGCACAGGTAGCAGGAGTCCTGCAGCATCTGGATCCGTCAGTTAGCTTCAGAAACGGGGGGGGGGGGGGGGGGGGGGGGGGGGGGGGGGGGGGGGGGGGGGGGGGGGGGGGGGGGGGGGGGGGGGGGGGGGGGTAACGTCGACTGTGATATCACCAGACACACACCACCTCCTTTCCTGTGAGGTCACAGCCCTCGACTCCTCTGCATCTTACTGAGGCTGCTCAGACTCACAGGTGCAGATGTCACTAAATATAGAGGCTGATGAGGAAGGAAAAGGTCTCTCAGTGTGTGTGTGTGTGTTTGTGTGTGTCCATCGCCTTGGCTGATGCACAAGAAGGAAGACCAGAGTTTGACTGGTTTTTCCCTGTTTTTCCCTCTGAGTGCTCAGAGCAGGAAGGCTTCGCCCTGTCTGCGCGCCGGCGACGCACTTCTGACGTAGGACCTGCCGCGTGCAGCGCCTCCGACTGGCTCCACCCCCCACGTCAATATTTAATAATCAACCAGCAAATACACGCACTTTGTACAATATTTGAGCCAGTCGCTATCAACTACAGGCCAGTACCAAGGTTATTATCGTTAACGAAAATGAACAAAATAACGAAAACTAGAATAAAAAAAAAACAATTTTTGTTAACTGAAATTAAATAAAAACAAGTTTTTTAAAAAACATAACTAACTGAAACTGTATTATGTGTTTATAAAATGAACTAAAATTAACTATAATAATGTCAAGAACGTCCTTCGTTTTCGTATTTGCAATTTTTTTCCCTCATAAATAACTGAAATCTATTAACTTCGCTCCGCTGTACAACAACTGCCAAAAAAAAAAAAAAAAAGTGATCGGCAGTGATGGCTGCGGCAAAAGTTGGGAGAAAGCGGTACAGTCCTATTTGGGATTTCTTTGACTATGACTGTGTTAATGATAAAAATAAGTGCCTTGTTGTAGAAGCAGGTGATACAATGTGTGGAATACTTCTCAAGGAGAAAAAAACCCACGAATCTGAAAAGTTCACACAAGAAGGCTAACCAGGAGTACCTGGATAAGCTAGCCTAAGCTAGCCCCCTGGAAAGAAGGCTAACCAAGACTAGCTGGATAAGCTAGCCTAAGCTAGCCCCCTGGAAAGAGAAGCTACAGCTGCAGGCCAGTCAGCGTTGGGAAGGAACATGAGAAAAGTGAAACTATAATGGACTGTTTCCACGGAGACCAGATAGCTGCTGGTCAGTAAATACGCAGGAACACCACAAGCGGGAAGATGCATTGATAAATATGTTTATTGAGACCAGAATGTAAACACGACTATGTGATTTGATAGCCTTCAAAAAGTTCAGTGCTTCACTCCAACCAAAATTACAACCCTAATTTACAAAATAAAACTAACACTGAAACTAATAAAAACTAAACTAAAACTAAGTATTTCAAAACAAAAATGAATTAAAACTAGCAAAACTGCTCTAAAAATGAATAAAAACTAACTGAATTTGAAAAACTAAACTAAAAACTAAATAAAAACTAAAACTAGAGGAAAATCCAAAACTATTATAACCCTGGCCAGTACAGCGGAGACTTAAAAAAAAAAAAAAAAACAAGTCGGCTAATCACTCGAGGCATTCGAGCACACCTGATAACAGTCTGCATATCTGTTTACACAGGTCAAACATCACATGGTTCTCATCATGTGTGAGTTCAAACACAGTGTGCGCTTTGTGTAGACGAGCGTGTGCGCGCACGCCGGGGTCATGTTGTGTGCAGGGAGTCAAATTTGATTTCTGCACCTTTTTTTTTTTGAGAGCATCCTCAAACCCGAACACTTAGACAAAATGAGCACACTCTCGTGCACACACGCGCACATGCATGCACGCACACACACTATCATGCACGCACGCATGACTGTGATGGATCAGGGCGGAGGAGGCTGGGTGGAGGGAAATGTGCTCAATTGAGTTAAAAGCTGCAATTCAATTTCCCTGTGTGGCTGTGAGAGCGTGTCTGAGCGCTGCGCCGGCCGTTACTGCGCAGCTGCGAGGTCATCAGTCACCTGCTCGATACTGAAACGCCATGACTGTCCATCCAACCTGGCGGCGCCTGAGGAAAAGGTTACGCAGAGAAAAACGAACTATTACAGGGAGTGAAACGGTTTTTCCTAAAAGCAGCAGTGAAGCAGCTGTCAGAGAACGAAACTGATGCTCAAACAGCGTTTATGGTATTAATTGTTCACATGAAATCAGTCTACACTCTCAAAGGAAATAATGATAATAATGATAATTGAACCATCCCATTCAGGATTCTGGTACATCCAGGAAGCAGGTGATGGATAACTGCCCAGACATTAACAAAAAATAAAAATAAAATAAAATAAAAAAAAACGATAACTATCGGAACGATAACTCCGCTAACGATAACTATCGGCCCGATAGTTTTCCTGTTATCGGGTCGATAACAGGAAATTATGACGTCATCCCGATAAGTCCGATATCGTGACAAATAGCCCCGATAACATATATATATATTTCTGTCAACACAGCAGTGCCTCGCTCCCTCTGAGTCTTAAATGACCGGCAGTAAATGTTATGTTCAAGTGACGTCGGCATAATCAGAAAAACTATTACTCAATAAGGAAAATCAAGAATACCCCCTCATGCCAGAAAACAACTCGTTAACTCGGTCATAATTTTGGTAGTTGCTGACTTGAATTGAAATTTGCCGTATTTTCCCACATGTTACACATAAAAAATAGAAAAAATAGATAAGGCCAAAAGAACGACAAGCAAATGAGGGAACGGGGGAATTTACATTACACCTTGAATGCAGTATTGCGGAACAATGCGCTGGAAAAAAAAAACAATAGCGGTGATGGTGTAGAACTTCGTAAAAGTTTCAGAAGAAGATAGTTCGCTGGTTATTTGTGACAAATGCTCCAAGCGAAGGAGGGAAAAATAGCACAAGCTTTAATACGTCAAACCCGACCATCCACCTGAAACATAACCATCGCTTCCATGGAGTTTTGAAATCACGCTAACGTGAGCTAACGTGAGCTAACGTGAAACAGCCAGCAGCAAGTCAACCCCTCTCCTCTCCTCTCTGCTCCTCTCCATCATCTCTCTCATCTAAAGCTTCCATGAGATTAAAAAAAAAAAACTAATAAACCTCATTTACCTTAATTAAAGACATTCATTTGAATGGAACCACAAGCCAACATCCTTTAAACGTAATTTCTTTGTTACTATGGAGTGCACTTTTTCAGTTTATTTACACAGACAAGTCTAACTTGTGTCAGTACATTATGACCTGTGCATTATTTTTTTTTATTATCATTTAGGAATGCATTTTTTCAGTTAGTAATTCTGATGCATGTATTTCCATCAGTTCAAGGAGCCTTTATTTTTTTATATGAGTCAGTAATGAACCTTATTTAAGTTCATGTGAGATTTAAATAGGTTTGTTTGATAGCTTTATGAAAATGTTTGAGAGGCTTCCAATAGTTTTCATTGTAATAAATAAATATCTGGTTTTATATTTGGTTTTGTTCATAGTATTGATGTAATGATCTTAGGTATATGTGTGTGTTATCGGTTATCGGCCTTTAGGAGCTGAAAGTTATCGGTCATCGGTATCGGTTTAAAAAAACAGTTATTGTGCATCCCTAATAATTAAGGCAACAAGTAAAAATCACTTTAATCTGTAAATTAATGTCTCCCTCTACTTCTCTTTATTTTCCCTCATGGGAGACTCCTCCCACTTCACTCCTCACTTTTCCGTCTGCACGCCTTCAGGAATGAAAGGCTACAGAGATTTAAAGAAGTTATGGAGGTTTTTACTGTTGTTGATCGCACAGCTGGAAGGATCGGGTCATTTTCTGCAAAGCTTGAACAAGAAAAGGAGGGACAACACTGAGAGCAAAGAACAACGACCACCTGGTCAAAGGTGGAAGCAGTAATAATAATGAGCCAAGAACAGCAGTGAGCTGCTCAGAACGAATCTGAAGCTCTATGAAGGGTATCAGCAAGTGTCTCCAGACTTCAACCTTGTCAAGAAAAGGCGGTCAAAAGGGCCACGAGACACGCAAGAGCATCGTGACATCATCCAGTGGACTGCCCCAGGTCGTATTTACATCACCTAAGAAAGAAAGGATGTTCTTTATTACATCTACAGAGCTGAAGACGTTTGAACGTTTAGAGAAGAAACGAAACAAAGTGAGGACAAGTTTCATTAGTTTTACTGGACATGAGTACAGCTCGCTGGGAGTCCTGTTGACCCCAGAACAGGGCCTCTTCAGAGACTCATGACTCCTGTCCACACCCGCCAGCGTCGTCCAAACACACACGCACACACATGCTCTGAAACCCAGGGAGATAACCACACGCCAGATGAACCCCCACAAACACGTTCACAGTCCGTCAGGGTTGAAGTGAAAGGACGTGACATTGATGAACTCTTGGCTCGGATTCATTCTGCACATGCACACACATGCACGCACACATGCACACACACATCTCTTCCACCCTGTGCTGGTTTTTAAGCAAAGCCGAGGTGAAAAGGGAAAATATTTTCATTAGGGCTGGGCAACGATTAAAATTTTTAATGGCGATTAATCGCATTATTTACCTGATTAATCACGATTAATCGCATTGTATACGCAAAATCAAATAATGAATTCAAAAGTAGTGTAAAATGCATTTTTATTTAAATGTTCTGCTGCCATATGAACTAAAGTACCATAACATTTGTTGTTCAAACACTTTTAACATCAGCACTTGTCAGTAACACATATTTAGTGTAAAACTCATCTTAAAAAATGTAAAATAAAATAAAGCTTATTGCTACTACCAGGACATTAATGTCACCCTGTTTTTTTTATGAAAATTTAAAAAAAAAGTCTACAATCAAAATCCAACAAAATGATTGTGTCTCAGCACAATCAGAACATTAAAGCAGGTAATTTCTGAGGTAACAGCAGAAACTTTTAACGGGGAGTTCAACTTGTCAGTTGTTACAAATAACCTTGTTTCTGTTGAATCCTCCGTCTGGGAGAACTTTAAAATGAAAATGTCCATGTTAAAGTTCAGTAACTTTACCAATCCGTGTATCAATCATTCTTTCCATTTTCAATTGTCAATCAAAAAATGTAAAAAAAATTAAAAAGTGACATTTTATTATGTTTTATTACAAAACGTAATATATTACGTATTTTTTATTACAAAAAAAGAAAAAATGCCAGTCTTTTTTTATATTTCAATTTTAAACTTAGATCAAAAATACGAAATGAAAAACAGGCCACAGAACTAAATTTGTTTTATAATGGAGGACTGGACTTTCTGTTGTCATTACACATCTGTGCCACTAGATGGAGCTGCACTGCAGTAACCAGCTAGAGAACAGCAGGACAGTGAACACATGGAGCAGATCTGATGGAACATGGAGGAATGACCACAAAGTTTTGTTGCAGTCCAGAATTTTTCCTTTTAGACAGAATTATTAATATTGCTACCTGAGTTGCTACCTGAACTGTAAAGTTCATAGATTTTTACCGTTCTCCATGTCTGTTTTAGCTTTTCCTTGTTTACCTGCCAATCCTTCAGGTTCTGCAGCAGCCAGTTACAGACTTTTCAAAACAAAAGCATGTGAGCAACATGCGTTAAAGCGTGATAAAATAAATGTCGGTGTTAATAAATGAATGCGTTAAGGCGATAGTAACGCGTTAACTTGCCCAGCCCTAATTTTCTTCCTTGACTTTATTTTATTTGCAGCTGCAGGGAAGCTTAACGGTGCTGCAAAAAACCACTCAGGTTGAGAGAAATATCACACACACCGAGCCATCGTCGGTTTTAAAAGAAACAGAAACAACTGGACTCTTCAGATACAGGACAACGACACTGTTGGGCGGGCCTGCTGATCCGTCCAGTGGATGGGATCACAGAGAGAGCAGAAACAAACTCCAAAAAACAAAAAAAATCTCAGTGAGAATGAGACAAAGCCAGAGAGAGAACAGGGAGGACATTGTGTTTTATCTGTTCTCAATGACAGAGTGACACACTGCAGACCCACACACACACACACATACACACACACTGCTACACTTGTGACGGCCCTGAGGCCGAACATAAACCCATACAAGGTTCGGTATCGTTCTACAGTTCTGGTGCCAGAGCAGTAAGAGTGCACGTTCTGAAGGTTTAGACCAGAATCAAACAGTCGGTTTTCTGGAAGACTCGATAATGAACCATGAACCCTGCCTGCAGCTGAACGTGTAAGATGAGCGAGCACGTCTCCTTCAGAGACAGCGGCGCGTTGCGTCCTGCTCTTCATGGGACTCGTCTTCCTCCTGAAATGGTCGCGCCCCGAAACACGTTTCATTCGACTACCGTTAAATCACCGGCGTTACTTATGAGGCCCAGCCACGTGAACGTGCACACAGCTGTCAGGATAAGTCACGTTAGCCTGACTAGGAGCCAGACTCGAGAAGATCTTTCAACTTCGGCCACACATGGGGTGATTACCAGTTCATTCCTTAACCCTTAATCTCAATCTCAAAAATCCACGCTCCCGCTAAGTGCTGGGCGATATGGAAAAAATCATATACCACGATATGGACTATTTTATATCACGATAACGATATATATCACGATATACCATAATAAAGTATGTTTTCAGTTATTCTCTGAAAAGTTTGACAAAAATTTCATTGCTTACTTTTCAACTTTATTTTGAAAGGACATTTAGCTGAACTGTCACAAACATACATTTTAGTGCAGCAAAAACAGGTAGGTACAGAGGTACAGTAGCTTTCACATTTTTTTTAAAGTGCACAACAGTTTCTGAGAGGAAAAACACATTTTTGCACTGAAGTTCAGCTATAAAAAATAAACACAAATTATTTTTCAACTTTCTGAAATCTGTAACCTTGTAGTGCAAAGTTTGCAAACCAATATAAAGTGTCTAAAGTAAACATCAGGGTTGAAGAGAACTCTGTTTAAGGCATTAACCATGAATACAAGTGCAAACATAAAAGGCTACTTTGTAGAAGTAGATATGATTCTATCAAATTTATCGTTGCAGGTTATCGAATTACATATTTGCTGTAATAACTGATAAAATTAGGTTAGAAACGATAGAAACGATAGAAGAGAAATGGCACGATATACACTATTATATTGTCCCCACGATATATATCGTCATATTGCCCAGCACTACTCCCGCTAAGTGCCAGTGCTGTCCCGATTCTAAGAACATCAAATTGAGAGACAAGTTTGAGGGCTGTATCGCCCTCAATATTGAGATTCTCCGGCACCACCCTTGGTAGTAAGGGCTACCCAGAAGGCATTGGGTAATTTAGTCAAGACATCTTCGAGAAGGATGGCGACAAAAAAAGCTAACTACAAATGAAAGTATCTTCGTAGTTTTTTAAAGACATAAATGTTACGTAACCATCTTATTGTCTTTGTTTGAGACTTTTTTTTCATGGATTAACATCGTTGTTGCGTAACATTTATTTTTTTACTTTACGATGTTTGCTGGCGGACCAGCGGGTCCCAGGCGGCTTCATGTTACTTGTATACCTTGTTGTGTAGCGACAGAGGACTGAATAACATATACTCTATTGTGTTATTTGCTAATATTATTTAGAGAATATACGGCGCTCTTTTCAATGTTATTCCTGTGTCATTTCAGGAAATACAGAGACAACACTGCTCTGATACATTTCAGTCTGATGACGTAACTGCACTCGAGGGGTGTCCCATTTCTAAGTCACAAGATGGTAGGGGTGAGTATTGGCAAGGACCTTGCAAGACGATATGTATCATGATATGTGGGTCACGATACGATATTATCATGATATATTGCGATATTCTACCCAGTTAATATCAAAATTAAAAGTAGAGATGAAAAATCAAGTTGCTGTATATGTTCATCAGATGATATTGATCATTCAGAGGACAAATTGAGTCAAAACTATTTGCTTCAAAACAACCTATTTATTGTTTATTATTAGTGTGTTTGCACATTTTAGTATTCATAATGCGTCTAATACATGAATACATGAATTTTCCTAAAAAGTTGATATTTTTTTATTGCTCAGTTCTGGTTAAACGGCGGATTGAGTCTGTTTATGTTCCACCCGACAGTTTCGGCCCGTTAACGCCGTCTCCAACCGTCGGACCGCCACAGCGGAGATGAAACCAGCTTCTCTGACTGCAACATCCTCCAGGTCTGAGATCTAACCCTAACAGATAAAAGATCTTCACGTCTCTTCCTGATGAACCCTCAGAGCGTTCACGCTGCTGTTTTATCTCATCCATTTATGTTCAGTAAAACAGGCGCATCAACAAGGACGAGAGCAGACGCAGCACGATCAGGCCCTGGAGGACCAGCGGACGCAGCTGCAGCCCTGCTGCTGATAAACTGGACTCGCTTCAAACGGACCAGAACCCCTCTAGCAGACATGCACACATGCACACACTCCTGCTGGTTGTGCAGTCAAATATGCTTCAGCGATAATTTAGATATGAGTTTAACATAAAATCCATGTCTCAGACCCAGAAGAGTCACAACAGTGGCCTGTTTATCCAGGCGCTCTCAGGCCAAGCAGAGCTTGTAAAAAAAAGAAAAAGAAAAACGTTGTCGGTTTTAAAATATTTTTACATGAACGTGGCGCTCTCGTGGCTCAGAAAGTAAACAGAGAATAATTCAGATCAACAGAATGAAAGATGGATTTTGTGGAGCTTTTCCCCTCCGGATCGGACCGTCGGAGGTCTGAGTCATCGCGGGAAACCACAGCGGCCCAGGGCCGAAGCTGAAGACAGACCTGAGTGATTACAGACAGAAAACTTTCTGTTTTCTCCCATTGGTCCGGCCAATGTTTGAGAGCGCAGACACATTTCTGCCCGCGATGCCAGCTGTAAAACCGCCAACTGTTATTGCCAACTATCTCGACAGATTTTAGCCATTTTATCTTATCTGAGGATTTTAACATTCATATAGATAATATAACAGATGCTAATGCAAAAAGGTTTTTCTCAGTATTGGAGATGTTTGATCTGATACAACACGTGAAAGAAGTCACATTCTGGACCTGGTTATCTCTAAAGGTATTAATGTTTCCTCTGTGGTAGTTACTGACGTGGCCTTGTCTGACCATTTCTGTGGTTTGTTTGATTTACTGATTGCTCAGAATGATCAAAAAACCTGCTTTGCGGTAAAGAAGAGGTTCACCGATGTTAAAACAAGCGCTCAGTTCATTGAAAGCATGGCTTTATTGCCATTGATCAGTGCAGAGTCAGTTGATTGACTCCTGGATCACTTAGACAAAACATTAACGCCACTCAGGCAAACAAGATAAGTAATCTGTGTCTAAAACCTAGAAATAACTTTGATGTTATGTCACAATTTGATTTGGTTGATTTAAAAATCCTAAAAGAAGTAGTTTGTCATCTGAAATCAACAACTTGCTCTCTGGACATAATACCATCTGACTTTTTAAAAACAGTTTTTACCTCAGTAGAAAGTGATGTTCTGCAGATTGTCAACAGCTCACTGGCATCAGGTATTTTTCCCAAATCTCTAAAGACAGCTGCCATTAAGCCACTCCTAAAAAATACAACTCTAGACGCCTCCATTATGAACAACTATAGACCTGTATCTAATCTCTCTTTTTCATATCCAAGATCATTAAGAAAGTTGTATTTAACCAGCTTAATGACTTTCTGAATGAAAGTGGAAATCTGGACAAATTTCAATCAGTCTTCCAACGGCATCACAGCACTGAAACTGTTCTGGTCAAAGTGTTAAATGACATTAGGTTGAATACGAATTCTGGGCTTTTATCGGTCCTGGTTCTGTTGGATCTCAGTGCTGTTTGATACTGTAGATCACAGAATCCTGTTGCACAGGCTGGAAAACTGGGTTGGACTTTCTTAACTGGTCCAGGTCCTATTTAGAAGGCCGGAGTTATTTTGTTACGATTGGCAGCTATGAATCTGAGAGAGTGGCCATGACTTGTGGAGTCCCCCAGGGGTCAGTTCGTGGGCCTCTTCAATTCAACTTGTACATGCTTACCTTGGGTCAATTAATTCAAAACTTTAATATCAATAATCACAGTTATGCAGATGATACACAACTTTATGTGTCTCTGACACCAGACGACTGCGGCCCAATAGACTTACTGTGTCAGTGTCTGGAGCAGATGGACATCTGGATGAGGAAGAACTTTCTACAACTTAATGAGGACAAAACTGAGATGATTCTGTCTGGTAGCAAAGAGAAGAGGGTCAGCATTGCTAAATATCTGGAGACTCTGGCTCTGAAGACCACTGATCAAGTTCGTAACCTTGGAGTGTTGATAGACTCGGATCTGACTTTCAGCAGCTACATCAAAGCTATCACTAAGGCAGCTTTTTACCAGCTCAGAAACATCAGCAGAATTAAACGTTTTGTCTCCAAGAAAGATCAGGAGAAACTCATCCATGTGTTCATCTCCAGTAGACTGGATTACTGTACTGGTCTTTTCACTGGACTTCCCACAAAGAGCATTAAACAGCTTCAGCTCATCCAGAACGCTGCTGCTAGAGTTTGAACCAGAACTTAAAGATCTGAACACATCACACCAGTTTTAACATCTTTACACTGGCTTCCAGTTAGTCAGAGAATAGATTACTATATCCTACTGACCGTCTACAAATCCCAGAATGCATCTGTGATATGTTCAGAAAATATAAACCCAGAAGGGATCTTAGATCCAAGGACTTGGGTCAACTCGTCCAGACCAGAGTCCAGACTAAACATGGAGAAGCAGCATTTAGCTGTTATGCTGCAAACAAGTGTAACAAACTTCCAGTGGAGATTAAACTTTCATCAACTGTAGACGCTTTTAAATCCAGGTTGAAAACATTTCTCTTTTCATTTGCCTATCCATGAAATCTGCATGGTATCTTTTACTTCATCTAGCTTCTTTTAATCATTTTGATTTACTTATTTATTTTATATCACCTTATGATGGTTCATTTTATTGTTTTTTTCTTTTTTTCTCTATATGTTTTTAATGTTTTATGTAAAGCACTATGAACTGTCTTATACATGAAAATGTGCTATACAAATAAACTTGCTTGCTTGCACTCGACGGCAGCAGAGCGTCGAGGAGCTGCTGCTTGGTTTTCAAATGCTTTCTGCGCTGACGACAATGCTGTGCAGCGTCCTCGCGCTGATGCTGGCTCCTGCTACACCACGTGGGGAGTGAGGCTTCAGGTAGGAGCGACAGGTGACCAGGATGGAGCAGGGCAAAGCTACAACGTATGAGGACCTGCTTCGCCACCTCCACTCATCCCAACGCAGCTCTTGGCGTAACGGTAGTGGAGAGAAACACTTACCAAAGCAGCTGAATTTAAAAGCCCGTCTACAGTTGAAAGGAGAAGAAGCTGGGGAGATGATGAAACCGGAGCATGAACCCCAGTTTAAACAGCCTGACAGGACATAAAATTAGAATTTTTACCAAGTAGCCCCTGGCTACCAGGTTTTTGAAGTTGGTAGCCAGCTAGCAATTTTGGTCGTCAGTGTTTTTTCATCGCCCCATACGCCCCCGTAGACTGCTTACATCATCACGGACGCTCAATGGCTTCAATGGCCTCTACCATCTGTAGTAGACATTTCGATAGACAGAATTTCAATAGGAAATTTCATCAGTTCACTATTGTTACTTGAAATTTTTTTTTTAATCAATGTCAATATGATCAAGAATAGCTTGTGGGTCTACCTATATAATGTATATATGGTGATAGAAAAGTTTTGACAGATCGCATATGAAAAACCCCTATTATCACCCACTATCACTACATTTTAAAAGCATTTACAAGCATGTGTTGTAAGCCAGCCTGGCCCTTTAAGGAGGGTAGCCTGATGGGTAATGTAGTTTGTGAGGTGCAGGCGGCTGAACAGAGCAAGTGAAGTGAGCATGAGCAGCGGCCGACTGTTATGGATTTGCATCCAAAAATACAGACTGTGTAATGTTGTCAGTTCCTGAATAAAGTGCCGTTCCAAGCAGAGAAAACCGGACTTTTCTTTCGTTTTCACTGGCGCGTTAGCCGCTTAAAATGGCAGCAATGAAAGCAAGAAGTTCCAGTAAAAACAAAATGGTTAATGGCACATTAAAGGCAAAAGAAGCGTATTAAAACAAGTAGTGTAAAAAAACCAGATCCATGAATTAGCTATAAGCTGTTTCGAAGAGGAGAGGCTGTCGGTGTCCAGTACACAAACCGTCAGCTGCTTCAGAAGAGCCTGAAAACTAAACACTTCCTCCCACTAAAGTCCCAGAAATTCTGGGAACCACAAGCATGCCTGCATCCTGAGAGCGATGAGCTTCTTGGGAACAATAAGATCTTTCAGATAAGTCGAGGCTTGGCCCTTAAGGGTTTTGTGCTTTTGAAAGGACAATTTTAAGACCCATTCCAAGTTTTACAGGGAGCCAATAAAGGCTGGGAAAGTGGAAATGTGGTGTCTCTTGGCGGTATCTGTCACCACTCTGACCGCAGTGTTTTAGATCAACTGACAGATCTGCAGAGAATTATTTAGAAATCCCTGACACAGACAAGAGATGGGCAGCCCGAGAAACCTGTTATTTTTAATGTTAATAAAAAATTCAAATTCTGGTCAAATACAACTACGAGGCTCCTTGCAGTCATACTGGAACGCCAATGTAATTCCATCATGTCACCGGAAAGCGAATCTTAGAGCTTTGTTTTCTCTGAATTTAAGAGTAGAAAGCGACAGATCGTCTAGACCTTCACAGAAGCCTCCCAGACAATCTGCAAGTTCGGTAGCTGAACAATTTCCACATCTTTCATACAAAAATAGAGCTGGGTGTCATCAGCATAACAACAGACAACATGTTCGCTCATGATACTGACAAAAGGAAGCATATGAAGAGAGGACAGGAGCGACCCCAGTCCAGAACCCTGTGGAACACCATAACCGAGTCGGGCATTTCACAAAGGTATCATTTACACGAACAAACTGAGCTGAAAGACAAAGCTCTAGATTTGCCAGATAATCTACATTCCAACTCTTGAAAGAATGTCAAAAATACAAGATGCTGAAATGAGTTTTCTTTGAAAGGTCGATGAGCACAAACATCCAGGATGAACTTAACACAGAGTCACTGCTCCTCAGCATCAACAGAAGATCTCCACGGGAGGTGTTTTTGGAGATGTCCCATCAGAAGGAGACCTCAGGGCAGACCCAAGGCTAGCTGGAGAGATTGTATACCCAAGTTGGTTTAGGACGGCCCACGTGTCCTCCAACTAAAACTGGTCTTGATGTTATTTAGGTATTTCTGACTTGATATTTTGGTCTGTAGGATAACATTTAGTACTGCTACTCATCAGGACTGGCACAGAGATTGGATTATTGTCAGAAGAAAGAAGATCTTAGAGAGAAAAGGAATATTTGATATTATTATTATAAATATCTGTATTTGAGTAGAACAACATTAATAAGCAATAATTTAATTAAAGTCAAGTTAAAGACCTTAAAGGCCAACAGATAAAGACAGCCTGAGTGGAAAAACCTGCAAAGGTGTTGAAAAGAGGTAGAACATCCCTAAACACCTACAAGGTATGAGATTCAACAGACACGCTGATAGTTTAAATTGGTGATATTTAGTGTGAATTCCAATTCCTCTCTTAACCCTCAATCTCAACCCTCAATCTCAAAAATGTCCACTCCCGTGAAGTACAAGTACTGTCCCGATTCTTAGAAAGTCAAATTGAGGGACAAGTTTGAGGGCTGTATCGCCCTCAATATTGAGATTCTCCGGAACCACCCTTGGGAGTAAGGGCTACCCAGAAGGCATTGCGTATTTTCGCCAAGACATCTTCGAAAAGGATTGCGCCAAAAAAAGCTAGCTACGAATGTAAGTATTTTCATAGTTAATAAAGATATAAATGTTACGAAACCATCTTATTGCCGTCGTCATATATCTATATGTCATCTCATTCTTCTTCTACTTCTTGACAGACTGGATGTAGCTTTGGCGTAAGGCTGCCCCCCACAGTCCGAAGATGTAACCGCACTCAAGAGGTGTCCCATTTCTATGTCACAAGATAGCCCTTACACTTACTTTGGAGGGTCAAAGACTGAGGGCCAAAGACTGAAGGTTAAGGGCGAGGGTTGAGATTGAGGGTTAAGGGAGGAATTGGAATTGGCCCTTTGTGTCAATAAACGCTTAAATCAGGCCCTTTATTGTTGTCTGAAGTTGCAGCATCAAGCATTAAAGGTGTGAAACCTGTGGTATGGAAAAATGACTTTTTTTAGATACATAAACAACTTTATTTAAAAAAAAATCTACTTGAAAGAAAAAAGTTAATGAAGCCATTACGGCAGAGCACTTTTGTTCAAGAGCTCTACGGCAGGGCCACGTGTCCACGGCATTTTACTCCATTAGAAGGGAATAATATCTTTCATGAGGCTTCCCTCTTCTAGACTAAGTAACAATCTGTTGATTTAATGGAACCCCATATCCTTCTCAGTTTCCTCAGAGTTTGTTTTTAATGCAGTTGTGCTCTGTTCCAGGGAACACCGTGAGTCAACTCTTTCTCCTTACTGGAACCAGGCAGCAGTGCCAGCTGGACGCTCTAATTCTACGTACGGAGCTGGAGAACCAGTATATACACTTTATATGAGGAATACACAACAAATGGAGGTATCAGCCAGAGCATGTGAGCAGAGCGGAGCGTGAGCGAGCGAGGAGCGGAGCGGACGAATTTTGAAAGGAGCGCAGAGCGGGAGTTTTTTTTCTAGGATGATTCGGGTGGAGCGGGGCGTCATCCCGCTCCAGTTTCGCTCCGTTACCGCTCATATAACGGTCTTCAAGTATAACAATAGGAGGAGAACAGTGAATGAAAAATAGTTTCGGGAAAGGTTAATAACAAACAAAAGTGTATTAAACCAGCTAATTCCGTTAGGTGAAATTATTTTCTTATTTTTTCTTGTCAGTAAATATCTATGTTTTGTACTTTAAAACGGCTGTCGGCTCTGCGGGCCGGGCATACACTGTGCGACTGTCGGCTCGTTTTGAGCCGATTTTCCAGTCGTGCGAGTATTTTTTGGATCGGGCTGAATTTCGACCCTATCATGGGTCGTGCTTCGTGCAGTATACGTGGGTAACGACGAGAGATCAACACCTCCCGAAGAGCTCCCGATCACAAGTCGTGTGCTCGCAAGAAAATCAAACTTGTTTGAAATCCTGGTCGCTCCTCGTGAAGGTATCTCACAGTAGAAGCAGCAGGTGCGTTTGAGATGAACCGCGCCTCGCCTGGCGAGGAGACGAGATCAGGCGGCCGCAGCGGGAGGTGGAGACAAAAAGCTGCAGTCAAGTCGGACAGTTTCCAGCACATACAGGAGGAGACACTTACTTCCTGTTAGATCACCTAGTTTGCAGACCACGTTCTTAGATAAAGTGTCCTCGATCGCTGATTGAAGTTAAAATAAAAGTGATCCTCCTTCTGTTGCATGAAACGTGTTCTTATCTGCATTGTGCGCCGACCGCCGGTGATCGATTCTGCGCAGGCCTGGCTCATTTCAAACGCACCCTTAGGTGCGTTATGAACGTATAGTGTAAGCAGTCAAGTCGCATCAGAGCATCGGGCCGTACAGTGTGAGAGCATTACTCGTGGGCTGCGAACTTTTGAACTCAGCGATCTAGTCGTGCAGTTTGAGATAGGGCTGAATCAAACGATTTAAAATATCGCACAGTGTATGCCCGAGGCTTCAGGTAAACATGTACATTTTATATGCATGCAAACATTTTTGGAGCGGAGCGCGGAGCGGAGCGGGGTGCAGTGTTACTGGAGCGCTGAGCGGTTATGGGTGGAGCGGCGTTTTGCGACTTTGAGGGAAGAGCGGAGCGGTGACAACCTTTGTGAGCGAGGAGCGGAAATTATCGCCGCTCCACTCCGCTCACATGCTCTGGTATCAGCCAATACTGAACATTGATCCAATTTTCATTTATTTTTTTTTTTTAAGAAATTAAAGTTTTGTTCATCATAGCTCTAGGTTAACGGTTTTTTGGTGAATTTCTTCCACTTCTTAAAAGTATTCCAGAGAACAAATGCTCAAATGTTCAAGTGCAAATGCTCAGTGAAGTTGCTCGTCTTCTGTTTAGCAACTTTTGTGCCCCCTCTGGAAACCGCGGCTTTGTCGCAGTTCTGCTGGTGGGATTTTCCAGCCTAAAATGACACCATATCGCTAACATGTCATCTCAGTGCTGCTACCTGCATCTGTTCAGTCATTTGTGTGCTCTCCTGTCTCTGTCCTCCATCATCTCTCTGTCCTCCATCATCTCTCTGTCCTCCATCCTCTCTCTGTCCTGTCTCTCCTCTCTTTTTCTTTCTTTATCCAGGTGGTCTTCATCAGGAAGGTCCTCCCATATGATCCAGGTCCTGCTCAAGGTTTCTTCCTCTTAAAGTGGAGTTTTTCCTTGCCACTGTTTGGCTTAAAGGTTTTTCTCTCCTGTTGTGGAAGTTTTTTTTTACTTGTCATTATCCTTGATTAGGATTTAATATTATAGTTAATGATATTTGCTCGGGGGTCATGATCTGGGTCTCTGTAAAGCGCCTAGAAACAATTTATATTGTAATAGATGCTATACAAATAAAATTGAATTGAACTGGATTGGATTACATAATGCTCATCCTAGATAACGAACTCTGTCCAAAAACTCATGCTACACTGCTTCACCTCGACTCAAAACAGGAAGTGGCAAGACAGTAACTTATGTTTTAGAGCAACAAAGGAAAACTGAGATGCTGTTTGTAAAAAGTATCGGAAGACGCGTAGAGGTAGATACTCAGCAATAACGTAATTTTCAGCCATATGGGCAAGTATTTCTGGTACTGGTTATCTGTATCAGAACAACTCATGAGGAAAAGAAATTCAGGAAGCAGATTTTAACGAAAAAAAATCCTGAAATCTGGTCGCAGCATATGATTAAATTATGAAAGAAAGTTCTGAGGGAAACAGTTCTATTGGCCCTTTAATGACAAGCAGAGCCCACTCAATCCCAACACAACCCATTAATATTGGATGGATGGATCAATGGATGGATGATAATGGATGGATGGAGGGATGAATGGATAGATGGATGAATGGATGGATTGAAGATGGATGCATGGCTGGATGATGAATAGAAAATTGATGTATTGATAATGGATGAATGAATGGATAGATGGAGGATGGATGAATGGATGGATAATTAATGGGTTGATGATGGGTGGATAATGGACAGAAGACTGACTGATTCCTATTGGGAAATTGCAGACAGTCCCTTTCAACATTAGCAGGTATCCTGAAATCCCTCTTCATCAGGACTTTGGTATAATCAAGAACTAATCCATATCAGACATCAGGCCGATCAGATTGGCGTGTTTCCTCTGCTTGTGTGCTCCGGTCTACACGCATGTTAGCTCATTGTAGTTGTAGTATCAGTTGCTGTGAAGAATGACCCTGAAGAAGAAGAACCCACTGAGTGGTCCGGGTAGTAACCAGGGTACCAAGGCCACCGGAAACCCCGGGTTATTGGTGTTATTAGGCGTCCAAACATTTTTAGACACCTCCAGGGGTTTTATACTCCTCTGTACCTCCGACTGAAGTTTGTTCAAACATCCAGTCATTAATGTCACATGTCGTCAACTGCAGCTCAATAAGCTCCATTTTAAGTGAATCACACTGAGATGCATTCCTCTGAGACACACACATGAACAGAGCTGTCCCAAAGCTTTGAAAGTATCACATGATTTAGTCAAGTTGAAGTCATGTGGCTGCATGTACCCTCAGAGAGACCTACAACTACAAAGCCCTGCTTATGCTGCAGCCGCTGAGCGTCTGCTGAAGACAAATGCTTTACAGAAAGCAGCTTCACCTTTATTTCCAGATAAAAGATGAACGATGAGATATGAGAAAAATGTTGCACTTAAAAAGTAGGACATTTCATAAGCTTGACTCAGTCATCAGGTTACCATTAAAACTGTTGCTTATTTATAACCAGCGTACCGAAGCTATGACACTACATTTCTACCAGCGGAGCCTCAGCCGCTTGAAACTAGTGAGAAGAACCAACAAAAACTGTTCCCCTTCAGCAGAAGCTGGCACTCTTACGCAGGATGTCATCACGCGCAGTAAGAAGCTGCTTTAAGCGTGATTACTTCCAGCCAGGAACAGACTCGGATACAAACACAAGACAATTTTGTTGTCTGATCAATGTGCGGTGTAGAGGCTGTCTGTTGTATCTTTATTTGTTGATAACAGTAATTAAGTTAAAAGTTCATGGATACAGTACCAAAATGACTAGTTAATTGTTATTGTGAATTGTTATAGTGACTCATGAGTAATTCATTTGGTTAAAAAGAGTTAACTATTTACATGGAGTTAGAGGTCTTCACGGGTCCATGAAAGTGGACCCGTGAAGACCTCTAACTCCATGTAAATGGACCCATGAAAATTTGACCCGAAACCGACCCGACCCGAGCTATTATCATATGTCCGGGGGTCCGAACCTGAATGAACCCGCAATATTTGGACCCGGAACCGACCCGACCCGAGTCTTTAGTTTCTGACCACGAACCGAACCTAGTTACCTGAACAGAACCGAAACAATCCAGCCCATAGTTGCTCATGTTAAAGTTGTCTAGCGTTGAATAAAACTTGATTTTCTTCCCTAAAGTTGTCTTCTTCTACCGGTTCAGTTGCTACATAGGCTACGTGATGTAAACAACAATAAATCCATGTCGTTATTTTCTTTGTGGATACAGATGCTATTGGTAGCAACTGCTAACGCTAATAGCCTACACCGGTCAGGACGTGTCGTGAATATGTTCTCTCATCCAGCGTTGTCATGTTGGCGATCCGTTGTGCTTTACAGCTGCTGGACAAACCGCTAATAACACGCTAATAACACGCTACGGCAACACGATTGTTTCATGACAAACACGCCACGTTAATGAATAATTAATTAAACTGTCCCGAGTCCTGACATTGGCTGCCACCGCCAATATCTTTAACTCTCTCGAGTAAACGTGGACCCAGCCTGTCAGAGAGCACCAACCGGACCCCAGACTAACTGTACCGATTCCGACCCGAACCCAGAGTCACGTCTTTTGAATGGACCCAAAACCCGATTCGGGTCGGGTCGGAACCTCAGGTTTTCGGGTAGTTGAGTTGTTCCAAAGACCTCTACATGGAGTCATTTATTTGGTTAATTTAAAGTTCTAGAAAAAACTGTGAGCAGTGACTCATACAGACCGCAAGGTGGCAGTATCTTGTAATGCAGCGGGTTTTTCAGTAAAAGTCTTGAATAAAGAGAAAGAAAATCAACTCCCGGCTGGATCTTTTACGAAGCTACAGTTAAGTCTCCACAACGTCCAGTGTTATCTGGGCGTTGTGGAGACTTAACTGTAGCTTTGTAAAATATCCACAACGTCCAGTGTTATCCATTACTGGTTGCAACATATGCAACGTTTGTTTATGTGCAGTCAGCCCCAGCTCCTCCAGAGCGTTCCCCAGTCCCCTGCAGGCCATCACCTGAGTTCAGCGAGCATCTCCGATGTGATTCTGCAAGCCTTCGGTCACTTGTGTCTACACCGTGTATATTAATTAGAGTCAGACAGGTAGAGAAGGTGGTTTGACTTGACTGAAGCTTACAAATGTCCACTCTGTGAGTGAAACAGCAGGGTGTTTTCTCTTTTCTCATCCTGTATGTGAGGAAATGAAGCTGGCTTCTTACAATGTTTAATTCTGCTGTGATGAGCTCACTGCCGATTTACATTGCAGACATTCCACAGGCGCTCGACCCCGTGCACATCAAATTATGATTTATGGACTGCATTAGCCTTGTAACGTGAGCCCTGCAGATTTCTTTTACGTTGATCCATATGCAGACTTGGCAGTGAGAGAACCTGAGCATTTACATTTCAGTGGCTCAGAGTCTGTCCTGCATCAGGCTCTCGGGTCAACACCAACATCATCACTTATATTTCGAAAATCTCGTTCAGGTTCGCAAGATACTTCAGCGTCAGAAACAGAAAGAGAAAGTGAAGGAAATGGCTCAGCTATGTGGACCCAATGAGTTCACCTAGCAATGAAGTCCTACCGACATGGACCCGACACATGAAATCACGTATCAATGAACTCCTACGACATGACCTGACACATGAAATCACGTATCTGAACTCCTTCCGACATGGACCCGACACATGAAATCACGTATCAATTAACTCCTACGACATGACCTGACACATGAAATCACGTATCTGAACTCCTTCCGACATGGACCCGACACATGAAATCACGTATCAATTAACTCCTACGACATGACCTGACACGTGAAATCACGTATCTGAACTCCTACCGACATGGACCCGACACATGAAATCACGTATCAATGAACTCCTACCGACATGGACCCGACATGAAATCACGTATCTGAATTCCTACCGACATGGACCCGGCACATGAAATCACGTATCTGAATTCCTACCGACATGGACCCGACACATGAAATCATGTATCTGAACTCCTACCGACATGGACCCGACACATGAAATCACATATCAATGAACTCCTTCCGACATGGACCCGACACATGAAATCACGTATCAATTAACTCCTACGACATGACCTGACACATGAAATCACGTATCTGAACTCCTACCGACATGGACCCGACACATGAAATCACGTATCAAAGAACTCCTACCGACATGGACCCGACACATGAAATCACGTATCAATGAACTCCTACCGACATGGACCCGACATGAAATCACGTATCTGAATTCCTACCGACATGGACCCGACACATGAAATCACGTATCTGAATTCCTACCGACATGGACCCGACACATGAAATCACGTATCTGAACTCCTACCGACATGGACCCGACATGAATTCACGTATCAATTAACTCCTATGACATGACCTGACACATGAAATCACGTACCAATTAACTCCTATGACATGACCTGACACATGAAATCACGTATCTGAACTCCTACCGACATGAACCCGACACATGAAATCACGTATCTGAACTCCTACCGACATGGACCCGACACATGAAATCACGTATCAAAGAACTCCTACCGACATGGACCCGACACATGAAATCACGTATCAAAGAACTCCTACCGACATGGACCCGACACATGAAATCACGTATCAATGAACTCCTACCGACATGGACCCGACATATGAAATCACGTATCTGAATTCCTACCGACATGGACCCGACCAATGAAATCACGTATCTGAATTCCTACCGACATGGACCCGACACATGAAATCACGTATCTGAACTCCTACCGACATGGACCCAACACATGAAATCACGTATCAATGAACTCCTACCGACATGGACCCGACATGAAATCATGTATCAATTAACTCCTATGACATGACCTGAGACATGAAATCACGTATCAATTAACTCCTATGACATGACCTGACACATGAAATCACGTATCTGAACTCCTACCGACATGAACCCGACACATGAAATCACGTATCTGAACTCCTACCGACATGGACCCGACACATGAAATCATGTATCTGAACTCCTACCGACATGGACCCGACACATGAAATCACGTATCAATTAACTCCTATGACATGACCTGACACATGAAATCACGTATCATTTAACTCCTACGACATGACCTGACACATGAAATCACGTATCTGAACTCCTACCGACATGGACCCGACACAATGAAATCACGTATCAATGAACTCCTACCGACATGGACCCGACACATGAAATCACGTATCTGAACTCCTACCGACATGGACCCGACACATGAAATCACGTATCTGAACTCCTACCGACATGGACCCGACACATGAAATCACGTATCTGAACTCCTACCGACATGGACCCGACACATGAAATCACGTATCTGAACTCCTACCGACATGGACCCGACACATGAAATCACGTATCTGAACTCCTACCGACATGGACCCGACACATGAAATCATGTATCTGAACTCCTACCGACATGGACCCGACACATGAAATCACGTATCAATGAACTCCTACCAACATGGACCCGACATGAAATCACGTATCAATTAACTCCTATGACATGACCTGACACATGAAATCATGTATCTGAACTCCTACCGACATGGACCCGACACATGAAATCACGTATCAATGAACTCCTACCAACATGGACCCGACATGAAATCACGTATCAATTAACTCCTATGACATGACCTGACACATGAAATCACGTATCAATTAACTCCTACGACATGACCTGACACATGAAATCACGTATCTGAACTCCTACCGACATGGACCCGACACATGAAATCACGTAACTGAACTCCTACCGACATGGACTTGATTAAAACATGTATCTGAACTCCTACTGATACGGACCCGACACATGAAATCACGTATCTGAACTCCTACGACATGACCTGACACATGAAATCACGTATCAATTAACTCCTATGACATGACCTGACACATGAAATCACGTATCAATTAACTCCTACGACATGACCTGACACATGAAATCACGTATCTGAACTCCTACCGACATGGACCCGACACATGAAATCACGTAACTGAACTCCTACCGACATGGACTTGATTAAAACATGTATCTGAACTCCTACTGATACGGACCCGACACATGAAATCACGTATCTGAACTCCTACGACATGACCTGACACATGAAATCACGTATCTGAACTCCTACCGACATGGACCCGACATATGAAATCACGTATCAAAGAACTCCTACGACATGACCCGACACATGAAATCACGTATCTGAACTCCTACGACATGACCCGACACATGAAATCACGTATCTGAACTCCTACGACATGACCCGACACATGAAATCACGTATCTGAACTCCTACCGACATGGACTTGATTAAAACATGTATCTGAACTCCTACTGATACGGACCTGACACATGAAATCACGTATCAATTAACTCCTATGACATGACCTGACACATGAAATCACGTATCAATTAACTCCTATGACATGACCTGACACATGAAATCACGTATCAATTAACTCCTATGACATGACCTGACACATGAAATCACGTATCAATTAACTCCTACGACATGACCCGACACATGAAATCACGTATCTGAACTCCTACCGACATGGACTCGATGAAATCACATATCAATTAACTCCTAACGACATGGACCCTTTGAAATAACTTATCAATGAACTTCCCAGAGTATGAAGACTGTATTTTTTCTTTTCTTTTTAAGAAGCAGCAAGCGGAGATATTCACTCAATGTGTAAAAAGCCTCCCGGGATTTAAAATCACTTAATTTTTCTTTTTTTTTTATGGTCCCTCTTGGACAAAATTCTGTGTAAAAATCAAAATAAAGTTAGCTGAGTGAGATGATCCACGAGCAGCCCGACACTGACGTTAATCGACATTACAGTTTTCCTTGTGTTTGTTAAATGAGAAATGATCTTCCATTAATGCCACCCATCATCCAAAACCAAGCTGTGATTTCTGTCAGTCTGATGTAGAGAATGTGGTGACAATGTGCACCGAAGTACTTACTAAAGTCAAATACAACTCCAGTTTATCAGGTTATCAAGACCAGCGTACGTGATAAGAAATCTCCAATGACATATTCAGTTCTTGCGATGACCAAAACCATCTCTGCATAAGGTTTTAAGATATTTGTGCTGACTGAAGAGGGCAGATGTGAATCTGGCAGCTGAGGAATGAGCCCAGAGAACGAGTGCATCTCTGGTCTGGTTCCTGGTGCGCTGAACGGTTTATTTGACCTAAGTGGTGCTGACAGGAACAGAAGGAGAAGCGCAGAAGCTTTCGTCAACGGTAGTTTATTTCTTCATCATGCATTCCTCACATATCCGTGGGGCTCTACTGTGCTGAGAAGACAGCACAGCAGACGAGAGGATAGGAGAGGATTCAAGGAGGGAGCACCTGATCATCCTTCTCTTCCCACTCTGGGAAGTCAACTTGGACAGTGAAAACAGGAAGTAGGGCCTACCGTGTGACTCAAAGCCTCTATTTTTGGTCCGGCACACACATAAACACACAGATTTCCTCCGGCCCAAGCAGAGGACACCCCTCCACCACGGCCCACAGGGAAACGGGGGTCAAGAGAGAGCCAACCCCAGCGCTCTTCCCCTGCTCCGCCCGAGGGTTTACAGACGGTCAGGAGCCCAACGTGACTTCAGCGAAAATGCTGACGGGCTACGAAGCAGAAGAGCATCGGGTCCGGAGTCGGTACTTGTCAGAGGCAGCGGCGGACATCGTGCCAGAGCTCCAACTTAAAGGGATATTTGTGCAACGAGCAGCAGACGGCAAGTCCGGAGAGACGGAGAGGAGCTCTGACGGGGAGGCTCAGAGTGATGACCGCAGACGAGCCAATTTTCACCATCTGAAATCACTCAAACCTCAATTTCTGTGGTGGTTCAAGCGAATGCTGTGCTGCAGATTCACATTTCCATCATTCAAACATCCTTCTGGAGCTTCTGACAGACAAAGCAAAGCAGCTTTTAGAAGTTAAAAGTCGTATCCAACCAACACAGAGAAGCTGCTTGGCTTTCGTTACATTCACAACTGCAGCTGGTATCTTTTAAAGGAATAAAAGTCCCGATCGATGCTTCAGATTCACTACACAACAGCTCAACACGGGCTCGTAACGATTTTGCCTGCGTTCTCGGGTGAAATGACTTCATAATCTGAACGAACTGGAGTTGTTGCTCTGCTTGCTGTCTTATCGTTGCTTTCTGTAGTAAATTCACAGAAGTGCATGAAGGAATCTGTGCTGCAGCGCTGCCGCACAGCATGATATCAAACCACGACCAGGGAACGATTTGTGCCAACATCTGCTCATGTGCATTGACCTTTTTGGCGCATGCATGTCTTTTCACAAGAACAAAGGCTTAAACACATCCATCAGTCCGGCAGCAGAGTGCTCCACATTCCTCAGATGACTGGATGTACTGTACGCAGCAGTTCAGCCCTCATTAACGTGACGCTCAGCTTGTCACACCAGTTAGAGCTGATATGGTGAGGAGCAGGGCAGGAATTTCACGGCGGCCACGGTGGCCATGGCCGTCGTAGCCCTTCTTCTTGGCCGTGATGCCCTTCCGAAAATTGATGCTTAACGGCCACTGTGGCCTTGGTGCCCTGCCCTCTCTCCTTCCTTCGGCTATCATCAAGTTTGTGCCCATCAGTAGGCCTGGCTACCTGTATTAAAGCTAAACAATCAGAGCGGAGGTGTGTCCTACTGCGGAATCCGTCCATAACTCTACGGCCGCACAGCATCTATTTCCATCAGCGTTCTGTCTGTGGGATAAACAGCACAATGATACCACGAAGACGACATTAAAGGTAAGTGTTCAAAAAGCCATCTGTTTTCTGGATCAAATAGCTTGTCAATGAGCATAAGGACGTTAAATATTGAACCCAGGACTATAAATCGTAATAAATCGCTCCCAACTTTAAATTGATAAAGAGTTGCTAGACTTGGTTGTAGCAGTAGCCTATTAGCCTCCCTGAGGGGGACCTAGCTATCCAACAAGCTAAATCAACACTTCTGTAAATCTTTCGTGTCATATCTTATTGCTATAGCCTACTAAGAATTTTTAATGTTTCAATATCAGACGGAGACTGTCATGTCTCGCTACTGTAGCATTCTGAGCTGTGGTTGCTAAGGCAACCCAAGTAAATGGTCTCCTGCAATCAGCTGTTTTATCGTAAACTAAAGCCTTCAAATAATCCTTTTCTCGCCAAATCAACTTCTCTGTTTCTCTTCTATGTGTGCAGCGAAGCTTTGCTTGTTAGTCTTCATTTCATCGCCAAAATCAGGATGCCATTAAATCGTATTCGATTATAGAGAAAACATCTGTGACTAGATAACACATCATAAACTCACGATTGACATATGAATCAACAACAACTTAAAGGCAGGATGACGATGCTGAGATAGATTAATTTAAACTCCGACATTCCTGTTCTATACATGATACACTTCTGAGACTTCAGGTGCGCAAAAGTGAAACCTAAACTGTTTAACACGTATCATTACAGAAATACGCTCCAGGGTGGCTAAGGCATTTGAATAATCAGTAGGCCATGAAAACGTTATAATATTATTAAAAAATATTCTACATATTTACTCTAAACTTTTTTCCCTCAGAAAGAAGAATGCCAAGATGGGAACGAGTCGAGATTAGTCGCAAAAGAGCTCGAAGATGCAGCAAAAAACTGCCAAAAAATGGACACCAACTTCAAAAGGTTATCATGGAATAGTTAATTGTTAGATTCTTCTTATTTTAGCCTAAGTTTATGTGGTACATTTAGGAAATAACATTTAGAAGGAATAAATACCCCTTTTCTGTCGCTTTTCATGTTAAACCAGATATGTGTTTTGCGTATGTATGTATATAGATCCGTGTGTATACATTGGATATAAATTTTGTTTATTTTTTTATTTTTTGGGGGGAATATGTCCATTTAATATTTAGATTTATTTACAAGAGGTTCTATATGTTTCTAAGTTATGGTTATGCACATGTGTCAGTGTATATTGAGCATTATTATATATTTTATAAATATAATATATTTATTTTCAGATACATAGATTCATGATAGTGTTAAAATTGTCTATGATTTCAAAGATTGTTTTGACATGTCTGGAATGAATCAATAAAATGAAATGAAATGAAATATATGAACTAGTTGTGCCACTATGATTCATCATAAAACTGTTTAAAAAATTTCAGCCAGTGCAAAAAAGACAGAGGGAGCATAGAGAGGTGGAGGCCAACTGTTTTTCCTTATGGGCCTAGGAAGACCCCAGGTTCTCCATCCCCATCATCAGATGGCGATTTAAATTAAATTTATGGATGTGTAATAACCTGATAAAAGTCAATGATATTGCCTATTTTTCCTTTTGATAAAAGTCAAAAAGTTGTGGTAGCCTATTAAAAATATCCAAGGTTCTGAATTCAAAAACTGTGTTGTGCCATTTATTAGCATATCATGTCATATTGTGTTGTTTTATTATGGCCTTGTTGCCCTGACATTTGGCCTTTGTGCCCTCAAAAAAATGCCCCTTTGAAGGCCAAGTGGCCCTGTCCCTCAAATCACGAAATTCCAGGCCTGGTGGGGAGGGAGGGGGGGTCTCAGTTTCTGTAGACTTTCTCTTTGTGCCTCTCCTGTCACCTCCAGCAGAGACATGATCGTTGACACTTCCAAACCACAGGAAGCCACACACGACCGCGGTTGTATCACAGCTGCCGCGCCGCACCGGCAGCGTTGGAGAGACTGCTGGGAACGAGAGAGGGTGGTGAGACTGACGCTGGAGACGCATCTGCTCCTCCTGTGCTTCTGTCAAATGCATTTAGTGGCAGACAGACCACTTTTTTAAAATAAAGGATTTCCTCTCTGCTGTTTGCAGGTGATGTTGTCCAGTGTCGTCGAGGCGGGACCCTCTGCTGTCACAGTCAAGTGCGAGGCAGCAGGGATGGAAATCAGAAGTTCTCAGTCGGAACCAGAATTCCCTCTCTGAGTTGGGAATGAGGTGGTGCCTCAAGCGGAGGAGTTGAAGTTTCCTCGGGTCTTATTTGTGAGTGACGGAAGAATGGAGATGGAGATCGGCTGGCGGGCGGAGCACCACTTTGCATGAACCGACTTCATTCAACCAACTCCTCAACCTCATTTCATTCATTAACATCCGTAACATACATATTTTTTTTGCATGGCAGCTCGCAAAAACAGCTAATATTAGGGATGCACGATAACTGTTTTTTAAAACCGATACCGATAACCGATAACTTTTGGCTCCTAAAGGCCGATACCGATAACCGATAACACAAACATTTACCTAAGATCATTTTAGTTTTTAATTTCTATCTTTTAATCTCATGGAAGCTTTAGATGAGAAGAATGAGGGAGAGGAGAGGAGAGGAGAGACTCCTGCTGGCTTGTGCACGTTAGCATTAGCTTCCCTTAGCTCACGTTAGCGCGATTTCAAAGCTCCATGGAAGCGATTGTTATGTTGTAGGTGGCTGATCAGGTTTTACGTATTAAAGCTTGTGCTTCCCTCCTCGTAGAATTCGCTCAGAGGATTCGTCACAAATAACCACCAAACTATCTTCTTCTGAAACTTTAACGAAGTTCCACGCCGCCATGTTTGTTGTGATCAACGCTGTGCTGCAGGCTGCATTCAAGGTGTAACGTAAATTCTCACGTTCCCTCGTTTGCTAGTAGTTCTTTCAGCCTTTTCGATTTTTTTCTTTTTTTATGTGTAACATGTGGGAGAATACTGTGAATATCAATTCAAGTCAGCAACTACCAAAACTATGACCCAGTTAATGAGTTGTTTTCTGGCATGAGGGGGTATTCTTGATTATTATTATTATTATTGAGTAATAGTTTTTCTGATTATGCTGACGTTACTTGAACATAACATTCACTGCTGGTCATTCAAGGCTCAGAGGGAGTGAGGCACTGCCGTGTTGACAGAAATATATATGTAATCGGGGCTATTCGTCATGATATCGGAGTTATCGGGATGACGTCATAATTTCTTGTTATCGGCCTGATAGTTATCGGCCTGATAGTTATCGCGCACCCCTAGCTAGTATGGAAGCGATTCAGCGTGCATAGTGCGAATTACGGGGGGGTTTGGGGGGGTTTGACCCCCCCAATTACAACTTCGACCCCCCTAAATAAGGGACAAATTGTCATTTTTGTCATCTTCGACCTCCCTAAAGATGGGACAAATTGTCATTTTTGTCATCTCTAGAAAATGTTGACCCCCCCAATTGCCATTGTATAATTTGCACTCTGTCAGCGTGAGTATGAAGGCAAAAGAAAAATACGTAGTTCATTTTAAACAGCTGGTGAAAACAGATAAGTGTAATTATGATCTGGTACAAAAGCAGCATCAATGACAGGCTGACTCACTGAAGAACCAAGATGAGGAGAGGAGTTTTCGCAAATGCTTCAGAGAGGTGATTCAGCCTTGTTATTTAAAAACGAAGTCCGCATCATCAACTCTATCGAGTAGGGCTACACTAATCTTGCAATACGATACGATACACGATATTCGGCTCACGATGCGATATATATCGATATTCATCTTATAATACATTTACATCATTTTCTGAAAGATTTTAAAGGGACAAAGTGATTTCGGTGACATCTTGTGAGTGTTCCAATGACTTTGAATTAATTGAACTGAAAGCATCAATTACACATTATATGGCTGACAGAGCTTGCAAATGCTGGACAAAATGAATAAAAGATTTGTTGAGAAAAATTGTTTCATTTATTTAAACAGTGCAAATTGTAGCTTGCAAGCTTTTAAAGGTGGGACATGGGGGTTTAGAAAGAAGCTTAGAATATCGATACCTGCGGCTGAAAAATTGATACTCTCTGGGGGAATAAAATATCGATATATATCGCAGAATTGATCAAATCGCTCAGCTATACTATTGAGGAATTTAGAGTAACTTCAGTGCGTAAAGGACACGGGAACAAACCTGCACTTGACGGCTGCGATCCCTCAGTGTCAAACACAATCATTCAGCAGCTGCCAAGCGTTTACTTCCAGGAACCTACTTCAAGAACGGTTATCAATGTCCCTTAAAACCTCACTGTGCAGAACAGCTGCCTGAGGTTGATGTTGTCCAGAGGAGATGCCGAATTCTCTGTGCTCGGAGGCGTCTGTCATGAGACATCACCCAGTGACAACGATTTAAGTTTAAAAAAAGAAAAAAAAGTTTTCCTTATTGTCCCAAGTTTTTCTGATTTGGGGATCATGTATCATCCCTGTGGGTTCAAATGCCATCGAGCTGAAGTGCCGGTCTGCTTTACACCATTAAGGACTTCAAACCAAGCGAGCTCCGGTCCCCGTTTCTTTCCTGAAAGCTCGGCTTCCCCGTGAGGAGCCCCAGATTCCCACATCCAGCCCACTGGGCCCAGTTCAGAGCCAGACAGCCAGCATGGACGAAACACGCCCACTCAGAAAGGTGCTCATAGAGGCACAGAGGTGCTCAAGCTCCCAGGTAAGCATTTTAGACATCTCAGTCCATCAGCGGCGTCAGCCTCACAACCTAGAGCTCTGAAAAAACCATCACTCACCGCGCACAGGCATAATCGAGAGCAGGGGGGGAGCAGACAGAGGCATCATTGTTTTTAAAATACAATCAAGCGTGTGAAGTATCTCTTTTTCACCTGACTGTGACTCTGGGAAGTGCTTGTGAGCAAAAACCACTTGGTCTGATGAACTAACGTAGAAGGTTTGGAAAAAAATCCTCCTCCTCTTTCATGTCATTCATCAATTTCCACTATTCCTCTGAGGAATGTGAAAGTTGAAGCAAGAGGAGCAGGAAAACCTTCTCCGTCTCCTTGGCTAAGCGTTCATGAGCCTCTTTCAGGGCAGGAGAGGACGAGGACAGGAAACGACGCCGTCACAAATCAAAATAAATAACAGCTTCTGGATTTAACTCCAGCTCTTAGTCAGTGTGCCGTCACGTTCTTCCTTTAACTCATTTTCTTTTCTGATCAACCTTCTTTTCCTGTCAGATAGGACAGATATCTGACACCAACCAGACCGTTACTGCACATGCAATAAAACTCCCAAGAGAAGGAAGACAGAAGGTCCAACAGTAATTTATTATTTTAGGATAATAAATGGAGTTAGATGCCTTGATTCTACAAATCAGCTTTTTATATGATCACACACATTTAAATTTTTGGACATTGTATATTCAAAAACATTAGAAATTATGTTTCGAGTGGTAATTAAGACAATTCCCATTTGTATTAAAAAAAAGTTTAAGCTAAGGCAGGTGGTTTATAATTTAAAGGGGTCATTAATGTTTGAAACTCACAAAGTCAGAACTAATCTAAAGTACAGATGTGTGTCAGTTTTGGGTGTAAAATTATGGAATAGATTGAACGATGAAATAAAAATGTGTAATTCTATGTTAGTCTTCAAGAAGACTTTAAAATCTAATATTATCAAAAGTTATAATGAAATTTGAAGATTTGAATTCATTTTAATGATTTGAATTCAATTTTTCTGTTTAAGTTATCATGTGTTTTGTAATAATGTACTAGTACTAGTGTTTATTGTGAATTATTCAGTTAATCCTCTGATGGTATAAGATAGGCAAAAATAACCCTTGGGGCTTCAGCCTACTCCTTTTTTGGTTGCTATCTGATAAATTCTTTTGTAAAAACATGATTTTATTTTTGTTTTTAAAGCGAAATAAAGCATTCATTCATTCATTCATTCATTCATTCATTCATTCATTCAGTCCAGTGCTAGATACTGATGAAGGATGGGCAATTGGACCTTCTTGTTTTTTAGCATGAGAGCATTACACTAATAATTTGCTATAGGTTTATGAAGAGTACATGAGGTAATCTAGCAAAAAAAAAAAGATGCTGGCCAGCATTTAGGCAGACTGAAGAGAGACGACCGTCTCTGCTGCTGCAGGACTGAAGCCCTGGGAAGCATCAGAATAAATAAATATGATCTGCATGAACCACTGTGAAGCATTCCAGGTCTGAAGAGACTTATAGATGTGGAAGGATGAGCTCTGCAGCTCAGTACTGGCTTCAGGTAATCCTGCATTAGATTTAAGGTAAGCTCTTCCTCGGGACACTCATTTATAGTTCATCTGCATTTAAAACACTTTTTTGTTACCTGTTGACAAAGACAAGGTCTCAAGCAAGTAAGGAGACAAGGGAGCAGTTGAGGATTCAGGACACGACACTGAAAAACTGAGTATGAATCTGAAAATAAAATATAATTATGACAAACTTGATATTCGTAGAGCTGAAAGGCTTGGATAAAATAATCTAATTTGTGATAATCAAGCTCAAACTCAATATTCACGTTGCATAACGTTAGTAGCGTGCGCGGGAGCGTGCGCAGGAGCGTGTGTGGTAAACAGGAAAGCATGGCGTCTGCAGTCAGCACTTCTGCAGCTGAGTTAGTGAAGAGATGACACAGATACGTCTCAGTGGACCCAGAAATCAGCTGTGGTCAACTTTTCTTTTCTCTTTTTTTAATCGGGTTCGAGATGGTTAACCTGACTAAAATGTGTGCAGGAATAAAGAAACTGCTTTTATGAAGAGTTTGAAGACTCGTATTTTAGTCGCCGTGGTGATAAGACGGCATATCTTTGGCCAGGAAACAACAAAGCTGGTGATGAACACATAATTACTGCATTAATGAGTGTTACTAAAGCGAATGTTGCTGAGGACAAACGCTGCTGCCTCTCGTCATGGCGACTGGTTTGCAGCTTAGACGGTGCACTTTTCTGCTGCACATTTCTCTTTCTTTTATCTCTCATCATACTTTCGTGTGAAACAGAAGTTTCTTTTTTCTGTGGCACTAGTGTTTTTCGTGTAACTGTCCTCTGAAAACAGGCCGTTTATCTTATTACAGTGATCCATTGCTAATTTGCGCTTTAAGATCCGCGGTTTTAGTTATTTGTGGATTTTTTAGAATTATAATATGATAAAAAGTCAAGAAAAAAATCATAGAAACATCACAGGATTTTGTGCACGTTCTCTCACTGTGAAGAAATGTTGTGAGCCAGCTTGGCCCCGGTAAGGTAGCCTTATGGGTAATGGTGTGGCCTTATGGGTAATGTAGTGGCCTTATGGGTAATGGAGTGGCCTTTTGGGTAATGATGTGGCCTTATGGGTAATGGTGTGGCCTTATGGGTAATGGAGTGGCCTTAAGGGTAATGGTGTGGCCTTATGGGTAACGGTGTGGCCTTATGGGTAATGAAGTGGCCTTATGGGTAATGGAGTGGCCTTATGGGTAATAGTGTGGCCTTATGGGTAATGGAGTGGCCTTATGGGTAATGGTGTGGCCTTATGGGTAATGGAGTGGCCTTATGGGTAATAGTGTGGCCTTATGGGTAATGGTGTGGCCTTATGGGTAATGGTGTGGCCTTATGGGTAATGGAGTGGCCTTATGGGTAATAGCGTGGCCTTATGGGTAATGGAGCGGCCTTATGGGTAATGGAGTGGCCTTATGGGTAATGGAGTGGCCTTATGGGTAATGGAGTGGCCTTATGGGTAATAGTATTCCTATCCTTCTCTTTTCTTAAACCCAACCCCCCTCCTCCCCCCTCCTCCCCCTTTTCTCGCACACACCTCACCTACACCCCACCCGCACATTATTGATACTCAAGAGCCTATCATGACTCATTACACTGGACCACACGCCCAAGGGCCCTCCATAGCCCGTTTGCATTCACCCTACAACAATTCCACTACTTTTTTATTATTATTTTTTACTTTTTCTATGCTCTCCTCTCTCTGTCCTACATCCTCTCTCTGTCCTGTCTCCCCTCTTTTCTTTCTCTACCCGGCTGGCCTTCGGCAGGAAGGTCCCCCCATATGATCCAGGTCCTGCTCAAGGTTTCTTCCTCTTAAAGTGGAGTTTTTCCTTGCCACTGTTTGGTATAAAGGTTTTTTTTTTCTCCCTACGTGGGAGTTTTTTACCTGCCATTATCATTGATTGGATTTAATGATATAATCTTAGTTGATGATATTTGCTCGGGGGTCATGCTCTGGGTCTCTGTAAAGCGCCTAGAGACAATTGTCATTGTAACAGACGCTATATAAATAAAATTGAATTGAATTGAATTGAATAGTGTGGCCTTATGGGTAATGGAGGGGCCTTATGGGTAATGGAGTGGCCTTATGGATATTAGTGTGGCCTTATGGATAATAGTGTGGCCTTATGGGTAATGGAGTGGCCTTATGGGTAATGGTGTGGCCTTATGGGTAATGGAATGGCCTTATGGGTAATGGAGTGGCCTTATAGGTAATGATGTGGCCTTATGGGTAATGGAGTGGCCTTATGGGTAATGGAGTGTGTGTGTCATGGGACGGCAGAAGAAAACGGGGTTAGATGAAAAGTGTAGTGAGCATCAACAGCAGCCCAGCGTGTATAGATTTACATTCTCTGTTAACCGACAGGAGCCCAACAATACAACCTGTGTGATGTTACAAGTTCCTGCAGTGCCGGACTGTTTCTTTTGTTGTTGTTAGCGTGTTAGCCGCTAATAATGAGCCAAAAATAGCACAATACCAGCATATGTTTACTACGGTTCAGAGACCAGAGGCTGTGAAGGAAACAGAAAGACCACAGTTGAGCCTTTGTCTTGTTTCACTGCAGTGTCTCGCTACTTTTTTGCGGTTTTTAAACATATTTTAAACACATTATTGAGGCTCGGGGGGCTCCAGCTCCAGGTCGCGGATCACTGTACGATGAAATGTTCACCATTAGTTTGGGGAGTTTTAAGCCCGTCAGATATGATGAGTAACGTACGACACAACCGCAGTCTTTGCTGTTTACTAATTTCATTTCTTTTTTTGATTGTGATTTTGATTTGAATTTGATTAACTGCTCAGCCCTGCAGCAGGGCTGCACGGATAAAACAAGTTTCAACGGTCTCGTGTTGCCGGGTGGCTGCGATGGTTTAAAAACAGGCTCAAACCTGCAGGGCCGGTGGCGTTCTCAGGGCCCCGGCGTCATTCGTGTTGTGGTCACATCTGAGCTCAAAGCTGCTCACTGACAGGAGATGCTAGTGCTGGGCAATATGACGATACATATCGTGGGGACAATAGAAAAGTGTGTATCGTGCCATTTCTCTTCTATCGTTTCTATTGTTTCTAACCTAATTTCATCAATTATTACAGCAAATATGTAATTAAATAACCTGCAACGATAAATTTGATAGAATCATATCTACTTCTACAAAGTAGCATTTTATGTTTGCACTTTTATTCATGGTTAATGCCTTAAACAGAGTTCTCTTCAACCCTGATGTTTACTTTAGACACTTTATATTGGTTTGCAAACTTTGCACTACAAGGTTACAGATTTCAGAAAGTTGAAAAATAATTTGTGTTTATTTTTTATAGCTGAACTTCAGTGCAAAAATGTGTTTTTCCTCTCAGAAACTGTTGCACTTTAAAAAAAATGTGAAAGCTACTGTACCTCTGTACCTACCTGTTTTTGCTGCACTAAAATGTATGTTTGTGACAGTTCAGCTAAATGTCCTTTCAAAATAAAGTTGAAAAGTAAGCAATGAAATTTTTGTCAAACTTTTTAGAGAATAACTGAAAACATACTTTATTATGGTATATCGTGATATATATCGTTATCGTGATACAAAATAGTCCATATCGTGAAATATGATTTTTTTTCCATATCGCCCAGCACTAGGAGACGCTAATGCTTGTAGTTTTTATGCTGTTGGCGTCAGACGTTATGAATTTCTGCCAGACTTTCTGCACATTTATGAAACAGCGACAGCGAGATCAAACCAGCAGTCCTCCCTCCTCTCTCCCTCCGTCAGTCAGCCATTCAGAGTAGACGGCTAACTTCAACGCGCTCTTTGTCTCCCTGCTGTCAGTCTCAGCCACACCAAACACCCGCTTCTTTCTCACGGCATTTTCTCGCCAGTGACAAGTTCTGACAAGGCTGATGCATCAGAGGCGAACTCGAACCCCGGCATCTCCCCTCCGCTCCTCATCTTCATCCCCGTACAAAAGTCACAAACGAGGCTGAGGTGTTAATGACAACACACACTGGCACGTGCTCAGAGTGGTCCGGTGTTGTGAAATATCTTCCTACCCGAGTTGACTGCGCATGCGTACAGCAGCAACTACAGGAGGCCATAATATTCTGCTGCCTGATCGTTATCGCGGAAGAGAAAAGCTTAGTTTCTTGTATTTTTGAAACTTTGTATGCACAGTATTTATATTGCATAGGTTTGACAGACAAATCAGATGCACGTCTTTATGATGCCTGTGTGTGAGTGAATGTGCTTTTCCAGCTGTATTAAACCTTGTTCAGGAGGCTACTTGACAGGGTTCGTTGTATATTCGTTGGCAAGACGATAAATCTCAAACATAATTGTAATCCGTTACATTACGCGAGAAAAGTGCGTAATTAAATTAGTGACTTATGATTACTTTTGAAAGTTACATCTGAACATAAACACAGAGGGAAGCAGATAATTATGGTTATTAAATGTGTATAATAATATGCTACCACCCAAAACACAGAGGAGAGCAGATATATGTGCTGGTAGGATATTGTTACTATGTAGGAAAAAATTACAGATGAGGCTATAATTTTCCGCTACGGTAGGAAGAAATTTTAGGTAGGAAGAAATTTCAGAACAGCGGCTAAATAAAGAGCCCTGCTTCCCCGTTAATGGTCGGCAGCAACGACAGACCACCTGATGCGGTGGAATATTCATGCAGTAAGTGGCTGAAAGGCTGTGATTCAACTACGAGCCTGCAGAGCAACCTGTTACGCAACAACTCTCATATCGCTGCATATTGTTCTTCGTGCATGCTCCAGTAATGAGCTCAAATTTCTGGGCAGTAGATTCACTCCAGTGGCAGTGTGTGCATGTGTGACCTGCTCAGTTGCTATTGTTTTCTTGCACAGACTTGCAGGGGAGCAGTGACATTTGGATTTTTCATCTAATGGTTTTTTTTTTGTTTCACTTTATCATCACCAAGTATGCGTCACTTTGAGGTTTTACTTCACACAATTCTCTTAGATTAAATATCTGTCAACACTTCGAAGCTGTGTGGATTCAAGTAGCCGGCGTGTCAGCGTTTCCGTGAAGGACAATGTTGCATTGTGGGAAAAACTGATCATAGTATAAAAATCTAAATTACTGGGTGATCCTTTTTCATGGACAGTGGGACTATTGTGTGAGCTGGTGGGGTGGGGTGGGGGGGGGGATACAGCACAGAAACATAAGGTAATGAAAGGAGAGTGATGTCAGATGTGACAGACAAATAAAAAAAGGTACAAACACAGTGTTCACGAGCAACAGCAGGTGAGCTTCTGACGCATCTGCACAGTCAGTGTTGAGGACGTGCACTCGAGGAGAGAATAGCGAGGCCTGTCACAAACGATACAGATCACCGTCATTCAGCGGCTCATGAAGCCTTACGTTACTCCCAGCAGAGCAGAGGACAGCACATGTTGCAATAGAGATATTCGCTCATTCTGAGTTCGATGAGACCCATCTGAAACACGGTCAGGACATGTGAAGAAGAGAGTCCCGGAGGAACAACTTACAACTAACCAGCTCAGTCATCCACAGATCAGTGGCATCTTGATGCAATCTGAATACAATCCGAAGAACTGTGAAACAATTTTAAAGGATAGTGCTTAGCATGAAATTGCGAAGATCTGCAGTGACTTATCTTGTCATGTACGATACGTGCTATCGTCAAAACGCTCTATGAATCTGGAGAAATCTCTGTACGCATGTGACAAGGCTGAAAATCAATCCTGGACGCCTGTGATCTCCAGGCCTTCAGGGTACCGCATTAAAACCAGACATGACTGCAATGGAGATCAGTCCATAAGCCAGTGGCGGCGCCTACCATTTTTTTCAGGTGGTGCAATTTTTCCCGATTATGTCCATAAGCATCATGTCAGACCATTCCAGCATCTCTGTTACGTACTGTGTCTGGTTCATCGTTACTTTTTTTCACTGTCTGAAATCGATGCCCAGAAAATGCTTAAAATGAAAGAGATCTTTCATTTTAAGTTCCTCACTCAGCATCTGTTTCACATTATTCAGCGAGTCTCTATCACTAGCGGCAGTGATGAGGTCATCCACCCCGATGAGGAAGATTGCTTTCTCATTTGCTGTCTGTTTCGAAGAGACACGATGATCTGCCAAATTCTGTGTGAAACCATTTTCACTCAGGCGATGATGCAACATCTTATTCCAGTCACTCCCCGACTGTTTCAGACCAACGACTTGTTCAGCCTGTAGACCAGTGTTTCACCTGTATCTGATTTGATCTTAAATCCCTCTGGTTGCTCCAGGTGTACTTCACGATCAATAGGAGCATGCAGGAAGTCTGTTTTGATGTAGTTCTAGGTCATACTGAGTTGGAGAGTCTGAGTGTTGCAACATATCGGGCTTTATTCTAATAGGCTGGCTCGTCTTTTGGCGTGAGGTGTTCCAGCTACCTCTCATGTGGATCATCCTCACCTCTCAAAGCTGTCTGAGTTTGGTGTTCAGCTACACTTTCAGTGATGAGCTTCACTAGCCTCTGCTGGGTGACGGACTAAACGCGATTTTTGTCATATCCCATAAAATCCCCTTGTCACATCTCGAGCCAAACTTCATTTTATCCTGTTAGTAAGCGTGGCAGATGTACCCAAAAATGTTCATCTAAACCGATACCGATACCGATAACACACACATATACCTAAGATTACATTATCATCATTACATCAATACTATGAACAAAACCAAAAGCAGTTTTGACGCTTTAAATGAACAAATATTTATTTTTTCCAATGCCTTATCTACTGCCAAGCCTCTCAAACATTTTCATAAAGCTGTCAAACAAACCTATTTGATATCTCACATTAACTTAAATAAGGTTCATTACTGACTGATATAAAAAATAAAGGCTCCTTGAACTGATGGAAATACATGCATCAGAATTACAAACTGAAAAAATGCATTCCTCAATGACAATAAAAAATAATGCACAGGTCATAATGTACTGACACAAGTTAGACTTGTAAATAAACTGAAAAAGTGCACTCCATAGTAACAAAAAATTACGTTTAAAGGGTTTTGGCTTGTGATTCCGTCAAATGAATGTCTTTAATTAAGGTAAATGAGGTTCGGTAGTTTTGGGGATTTTTTTAATCTCATGGAAGCTTTAGATGAGAGAGATGATGGAGAGGAGAGCTGAGGGGAGATTTGCTGCTGGATTGCTCACGTTAGCTCATGTTAGCTCATGTTAGCTCACGTTAGCGCGATTTCAAAACTCCATGGAAGCAATGGTTATGTTTCAGGTGGCTGATCGGGTTTGATGTATAAAAGCTTGTGCTATTTTTCCCTCTTTCGCTTGGAGCATTTGTCACAAATAACCAGCAAACTATCTTCTTCTGAAACTTTAATGAAGTTCTAACCTGTGGGTGCAGTCATCTTAAGGTGTCGCGTTAACACATTTCGAGGGAGAGAAATGACACACACACACCAGAGATTTAGCGGAAAAGCAAAGCGTACGTCCTTCACACATCTACAGAGTATCATCCCATCCTGCAGGGCCAACAACTACAATGTAATGGCCTCACGGTTTTATCACCAACACTGAGTTTACGGTCTCGTCGCAAAACCAGATAGGGTGTTACATGGCGGAGATAAAGTGAGGGCTTGTGTTACATGAAAAGCTCCAGCAACAAGCTGACTGACGGTAAGACTCTCCCTGAAGGAAACTGTGCTCCCAGAAGACTGGTTTCTCTATCAGACAGGTGGCACCGTCAAAATGAAACATTTGTTACCAACAGTGAGCAGATTGTTTTTTGCGGTCATGTTCCGTGACTTTGTGCACAACTTTCTTCTTGACCGATAACATACTCTGTGTTTTTTTTTTTATTAAATGTAACACAAAGAAACCAAAAAGGACGATAAAGAAGGCCTTGTTATCAGAGGCACAGTGTCGATCTGATTTGTGAGCGGTTTGTGAACGGTTCTTAGATAAGTTAAAATCTAGTCTTATGTTGAAAAAATAATTCTCATTTCTTGATTGTGGACCAGTCAGGGTTAGTGACATTACTCACGTGAATGAGATAAACACAGCTGAGTCCCAGACAGAAGCAGATGCCAGATGACACAGTCACTGATACATCACTGCACGCTCCAGTTCCAACCACGTCTTTCATTTATTACCTTGAGCTCAGGCCTAATTCGACTAATGTCCCTTTCCCATTTTTTTTCTTATCAGCGAGGCGAAGAGAGAGGCTCGAGCCAGAGATCACAGACTAATGCATCAAAAACAGTTATTCAATCCAGCCAACTGTGTTGTACAACAGTTCTGAACTGATTTCTGCACATTGATTTTTGGGGGAGGGCTGAATGGAAAATGGGTCACGCTTATAAAGCTGCTTTTAACTTTGAATGCACACTAAAAGAGCCTTCTGATGCTGTCCTGCATCCATTTACACACTGATTCCACAGGAGCTGAGTTGATGCAATGAGCTCCATCCCTTCTGCTCTGCTCGCTCGATGCGTTTGCATGTCGTCGCACGTCACAAACTTTCTGAAGGTGTGATGATCTGATGTACTTGAACTTCCAATTAGAGCTGGACGACATGGAGAAAGACTCTCATCCCAACTGATTTAATCTGATTTAATATCAATACAGGACACATCCTGGTATTTTGTATGAACTGGGTTAAATGGTAAATTTTAACTTGGTGCCACGTATGTAACAAATACTCTGCACAGAATTTATTAACATGTAACTGAAAAGGTAACCTTGCAAAAAAATGTGGAAATAATTATCTTACATTAAAAACATAGCCATATCTCTTGAAGCAGACTACAACTCAGGATGTTGTGGGTAAAAACACACCCTGAACGCAAACACGCATGTAGCGGGGCACAATAGCAGACAGAAAAGGCTAGCGGTGAGGACGAGGTACAAGCTTTGACACAAGTTTGGTCCCCAGACCGCTACGATTTCATGCAGCTCCATGTTTGCTTCATGCAGTCAAAACGGAGGTGGTCCTGCATTGACCAGTTGGCGTTGGTCAGGGGAGTTTGTTGTGGATCAGAACATGATCAACCTCCTTCATTTTGCCCATCCAGTCACGTAAAGGGGTTGAGGATGCCACAGCAACACTACGGGACTTTGTGACTGGCCAGTTGGTAGGTAAAAATAAACCCATGCACGGTTATGCTTTCTAGACTAGGTTCACCACAGGGGTGTGTTTTGTCACCACTGCTGTTCGTGCGCTACACCAATGACTGCCGGAGCACACTACGCCGACGACTCCATCACTGTCAGCCTCCTGCAGGAACCAGGAGGGGGGCCATGACAATGTTATTACATGATAAAAAGACACATATTTGCAATTCAGTGTCTCTAAACCCAGAGATGCTTATTGATTTCCACCGCAGCCCCTCAGTAAGTGAGTATTAATACTTGGGCTCCATTTTAGACGATAAACTGACCTTTGAGGGCAACACTGACTCCATCTGTGAAAAGGCCAATCAAAGACTGTTTTTCCTGAGGACGCTGAAGGTTTTCAGCGTAGACAGTTCACTTCTTAGAATGTTTTATTCAGTCGCTTTTCACTTTTGCTTTAAGTCATCTGTTTTTTTCACTACATCTAAAATCTGACCGTTTTTTGTACATATATCTATTAATATTAGGGGTGAGTATTGGCAAGGACCTCGCAATACGATATGTATCACGATACTTGGGTCATGATACGATATTATCATATCACGATATCACGATCTATTGCGATATACTACCCAGTTAATAAAACTATTTGCTTTAAAACAACCTATTTATTGTTTATTAGTAGTGTTTTTGCACATTTAAGTAACCATTACAACATACTGACAGCATTGTAACCACTGTAAGTGAGAACATGAAGGATAAAGTTACTGACAATGCACAAAAATATGAAAAAAATAATTTCTCCTATCGTGTCAGTTTAATATTGCTGTAATTCAAATCAATACTCATTTTCTTTACATTTAGGGTGCATTCACACCTAATAGTCCGGTAGACTCGATACGACGGGGGACCCGGTTCATTTGGGGTTGTAATATTCAGCCGGTCCAAGTTCGCTGTCATGCTGCACTTTGACCAACGGACAGAACCGTTTGAATAACATGTTCCCCTCCTGGCCTGTGGTGGCGCTGCATCAAGAATTAGTGAAGGAGAAGCCAAGAGAAACAATGAACAAGAAACCTCCTCATCTGTTGGAGTGGATTGGAACGTCTTTAATGCGCCCTCGGGACGCTTTGATTCACAGCAGATAGCCAACAGCGCACACTCAAGCGTGTGAGTTAAGACACAGAAAATAAATATGCATATTAATTAGGGGCGTGGGAAAAAAAATCGATTTGGCAATATATCGCGATTTTCGGCTGCCCAATATAATATCGGTTTTTCAGCTCCTAATATCGATTTTTTTTCCCTAATATCGTTTTTTTTTTTTTTACTTATTTGTGCATTGTCAGTAACTCAAGGTACTTTATTCATGTTCTCACTTACAGTGGTTACAACGCTTTCAACGTGTTGTAATGGTTACTTGACATCTAAAGTAGTTTCAGCGAAAAGAAACTTGATGCACTTGATTTTATGACGTCAGTGTGTAGCGCCTGCAATATGTATGCATGCACAGGCATTTTAATTTCATATGATCTGTTCAGATCAGTGTTTAAGCATAAAATGGGTTGAGTCATGCTTAAATAGGAGTAGAAGAAGCGGTAAACTAAACTGTCCTTTGCAGGAACTGTTAGCAGAGCAGGTCTTTTTATGATTAGGATTATTACAAACCGGTAGATACGTGGTGGTGGGAAAAATTGCTTCCCATCAGCCACGTTGGTACATTCAGAAACACTGCCTCAATATTGCCTCACACAGACTCACTTCTTTGTCTACCCTACTTTTGCATTACTCACCAGGAAATTACACAACCAGTTGAGTTCCCAGGAAATCACACGGCGCTCTTCTTTGTCTGAGATGACGTAACACTTGATGAGGCTTAAGTCAAGACATGTTCATCTCAGAGTACCTGGGAGTGAAACATTCACAGGTACAAGGCATGGACAACGATCGGAGGAAGAAATACTTGCTTCCTGTCAAGTGGGTGAACGATGGAGAGACACTCGGGCCAGCTTCAAAAATAGTTTTATATGCTGATAGGGGCTGCAACTATTGATTATTTTATTCATCTACAACTCCACTGATCATTCAAGAAACACTACAAACTTATTAAAGAGTGTGTACAAAAGAGAAATGACGGATCTCTTCAACCGTTTAACTGCTTGGTAACGGACAACTTTGCCCAGCCGTCACCTTTATAAACTTTAAAGAACTACATTTTGGAGAAGCACCATCTTCTGCAGTAGCACCGTTGCCAGCGAATGCACAAGTTTAAATATGTAGTGTAGGATAATAAGACAGAAACTAAATCCCTCTGGTGCAGTGAACAGTTCCAGGTGTTTCCATCAACAGCAAGGCTCGACACATCTGGATAAGAGGACCGAACTCAAACTCTCCGCATCACAACCACAACCGTTCAGTCAAGAACTCAGTCTTTACTGTTGAACCAGGGAGACCCACGACTGATCTGCTCATGACCAGAAAGGGACAGTTTTCAGTAAGAAGTGATGGCACAACTGCATTCTGATTATTATTCTCATGACACTGAGAAACAAGTTTCTTTCCAGTTAGTAAATATTTCATGGACAGGACTAGGAATAGTCACAGTGGTAAACTAACACTCTGGAGGTATTTTACTGTCAGAGCCGATGATCCAAAGATAGCACAACTTACATCCTTTAAGGTAGAAAAAGGAAAACGAACATAATCCGACACTCAAAACAGCATTAACTTACTGGAAGTGTCCAATGCCATGAAGCTAAGAGGCTAAGAGAAAACAATTAAAGCACACAGCCTGCAGCCTCTGCTTCCTTTCACTGGTTTAACCGGTGAAAAAGTAAAACCATAAGGAGGAAAGTCATAAAGTTCTTGACAGCAGTCAGCTTTGGGGGATTTGTGAGATCTGTTACATGACCTTGAATCCCAAATGCACAATACAGAGCAGACACTTCTCCGAAATACTGGAACCAGAACCTTTTAATCTTATTTCATGCCAGTTCATGCCAGTCCCGAAATAATGCAGCAATCAGTAGTACAATTGTTGGGGGAAAAAAACTGTTTGAGCCCAAAATTAAAAAATAATGTGCACCTCTAGTGATTCAACTTTAATCAAGCCTGATATCCATCAGTTTAAGCTTCTCCCATCACATGCGCAGCACTCTCATCAGCCCGAAAAGCATCAGGGTCAGTGTGCGTGGACGGTACTGTCCAGGGGCCTGATTTACTAAAGGTTTGCGTGCGTAAAAACGTGTGCAAACTTGACATCACCCGCAAACCAATGTGCAAGCTGATCTACTAACCGCGTGCAAAGAGGACTGCGCCTCTCAAATGAGGAAAATAGCACACGCTGTTCATTTAGCACTTTTGCCCTGATGAATAATCAATATGGGGCGTACCCGCCAGAAAGCGCTAAATACTGGGAGGGGAAAATGCAAAGAGGTTCATTTACCACGCGCAATGAGATTTACCAACCCTGAAAGTAATTGCGGGGATTGTGATTGCGTCTGTATTTAGTACGTTCGAAAGGAAGGTGCTAATGTGCCCAGCATTACGCACCGATGGCTGCTGTTATTGTGGCAAGGAGGCGACATCGCCAAAATCAAAGAATACGCAGAGAGAGAGTCTTTCGGACTCGTGTAAATTTGTTTGCACATGCAAAAGGAGAAATATTTTATTTGAATGTTAAATCGAGTATTATTCAGCAAAAGGTTGCCACAGGAGGCACCAGGGTTTCCGTTGTCTGGTAATTGCTGGACTTTGTCTGGTAAAATATGCGGAAGTCCGGGATTTTATAATCTCTCCGGTCAAAATGTCCGGTGAAAATACTCCTCCCAAGCACAATTTCAGTTGTAATAAAATGGGTTATTTCCACATCATTTTATGAAAAACGCCTCGGGATTCTCCCAGAGGAGCTGGTGGAAGCGGCCGGGGGATCTGGACGTCTCTGCTGAAGCTGCTGGCCCCGCGACCCGACTTCAGATAAGCGGAAGCTAATGGATGGATGGATGGATGGATTTTATGAAAAAACATATACTTTTTTTTTACAAATGAGTAGTGTGTGAGGACGAGTCGGCTCCAGCCACAGCTCCACTCATTGATGCCACAGGTGCGCGCAGAGACGCATCTCCGTAATGACAGCGCTCCGCGGTTATGGAGGCTTGAACTTCTCAACGGCCTGTGAAGTTCTCATCGGGGATTTCAGTGAAATCTACCCCGAGTGGCTCAACTGGCCCAGATAGCCTGCTGATCCCTGTCTCCAGTGTGCCAGCAGAGAGAGGTTTCTCTCTGCAGAACCGCATTAACAGCGCAGCGGAGTCAGAAGAGCGCAAGAGCGCAATATTTATTTATTTATTTTTTTAAGTTACGCTCGTGAGTCAATTGACGGGACTTATTTTATTTGAAATAGCCTGTTTTTTAATAAAAACACTATTAAATGACTTGCATTGATATCGTACTACTGCATATGATTTATTTTTAACCTCAATAAATTCATATAGCCTATGTGACCGGAATTTCAAACATTTGTCCGGTAAATTGAAAACCTGCCGGTCACATTGTCCGGTGCCAATTTTTTCTAGTGGAAACACTGGGAGGCACATTCATTTTTTTATTTATGATAATAAATAAATCACGTGTTTTCATGGAGAAAAAAGTGTTTCTTATTGTGCGCCTACCTTGTTCTGCAGTTGGCTCCAGAAGGTGAGCTGCACCTGCTGGTTAGAGGCATCTCTTCCGCAGGCATCTCTTCCGCAGGCCCTCCACCTGTCTTGTTAAAGGCCACTTTTTCTTTAGTTCTTTGTCTTATATCTTGCCACCTTCTTTTAACCTCATCTGCCATTCTTTTTGTTTTACCAACTGCATTTATTCTATCGCAGATTTTCTCCCATATTGCGTTTCTTTTGGTAATGTTTAAATTTCTTTGCTGTAGTTCATGAATGTGTTTATTTGCCTCTTCCACTAATATCTCTAACTCCAACTCGTCAAATTTCATTTTGCGCTTGCGTCTATCCTGCTTTCCATCCAGACTCTCCATGGCGCAAACCGTAAGACACGCAACACCTCATTTAAATACTGCGGTTTGCACCCGTTATCAATTGCGCGAGCATTCTTAGTTGATCACCCGCAAAACACACAACAACAGCACGCGCAAACTTTTTCAGTGCACACGCAATTTAGTACTCTTTATTTAGGATCTTAGTAAATCAGGCCCCAGAAGTCTTAGGCGCCCAGTCCAGCAGTCCTACAGAGGAAACTCATTCCTGCTGCTTGTATTCACAGTGCCATTTAACTTCCTACCTGCAATATGTGACCATAGGTGAGGAACGTAGCTGGACTGGTAAACCAAGAGCCTTCAGCTTTAGACCCAACTCTCTGTTCACTACAACAGACCCGATCAGACCCACGTTACTGCAGATGCTGTGTCCTGGATTCCAGCCCTTCGCTTCTGAGAACCGCAGTCTCAGACTCAGACGGGCTGATTCTCATCCCCGCCACTTCACCCTAGTGGGCAAACCATTCAAGTGCAATCAATTTATTGTTTCTAGAGCACACGTGTCAAACACAAGGCCCGTGGGCCAAATGTGGCCCGTCACGTCATTTTATGTGGCCCTCGAGAGCTTGGGCATTATTGGCTTACATTTTAAACCAATATTTTAAGACTTAAAATAAGCTTACGCCGCTCTAAAGCGCATATTGACAAATTACTACATCTCCCACAATGCACTTCTTCGTCACCTACAACGACAACAGTATCTTACCATGTGCAAGACATTGACGACTTTCAGAACTGATGGACTTCAGAAAAACCTCTACAAACTAACCCCAACATGTCCAAAAAAATAGAAATTGATGCACAAGGAAGACAGTTTCATGAACGACGGGAAAACAAATACAAGTTTATACCTCAAGGTGAAAAAACAGTTTGTCTTTTGTGTTATGAGGCGGTGTCAGACGTGAAAGAGTTTAATCTACGTCGGCATTTTGACAGCAAACACGGAGCTAAGTATGCTAAATTTAGCCTGCAAGAAAAACAAAGAACCACTTCTGAAATCCAAGGTAATGGATACTCTTTGGTGACGTTTACAGAGTCCATTACCATGGCAACGGACTCTGTAAACACCACCTGTGCGAGAGTAGGTTTACGACCAAAAGCCCTGAGTTTAATATATTAATGAGTTAAATATTTGAAACTTTACATAATAAATACAGAAACACTTATTTAACAATATAATAAGGTGTAGTTTAATTTATTTTGATTAACATTGCATTTTGTTACGTTCATGCTGTCGATCTGGCCCTTCGAGGGCAACCATGATGCTGATGTGGCCCTCAGTGAAAATGACACCCCTGTTCTAGAGTTTCCAGAAGCAGAATGGGAGGCAGAGCCTGTGGCTAACAGGCTCCTCTGGTAGCGTAACTGGGAACCAGCTCCCAGTGACGCTGGATGCTCAGAGGCATGTTGCGGCGTTACGTTGTGTGGCATTGATGCCGTTTCTCGGTCAAAACGACCAATCAAACTGCACGAATAACCTTCGTGCCTTTAATTCGTGCCGCCCCCGTCTGAGACTTCATTGGCTAGCTGTTGGTGTGTGGCCGCTGGTCTACTGGCTGACGCGTTGAAGCGGGAAAGGTTGAAAATACCCAAACTTTTTCATAGATAGCATGGACGCCACGATTCAGTTTGGCGGAGGATGACATCACCCCATTCAAAGTCCATGGAGACGGACGCAGACAGCGTGTACGTGTGAATCCACCGTTAGCATCTCTATCTTCAGGGTCAGCCTGAAAATGTAGCTGCGTTGATGATCTCTTTTTGTGCACGTGTCATTATTATTGTGTTTCCCGTCATCTCAGACCTTAAACTGGTATGAGACAGATTCAGACTGGTTCTGATGGAGGGTTTTTTTTTCTACTTGTTGATTGCATGACCATGAAGATTTAGTACTGCTCTATTTTTATGAATAGGCATTTTATAAATTAAATATATTTTTTAACTCAACTGGAATTAATTGGATTGTGAATTGGAATCAACCAAATTATTAATTGTATTATTAATTGGATCATGAATTAGGGTGAACTGGACTATGAACGGCTATTAACTGGTTCACAACAGTTACAGTCAGTTGGGCTTAACTGGATTATATTTAACTTTGTTCATTTAGAGTGCCGTAAAGAGTCCTGATAAGACCGCACAAATAAAGTGAACTGAATAAAAATTAAAATCATTTAGTGAAACTGCAGGTGTGACTCCTGAATAGGGGTGAGTATTGGCAAGGACCTCGCAATACGATATGTATCATAATACTTAGGTCATGATATGATATTATCGTGATGTCGCAATATATTGGGATATTCTACCCAGGTAATATCAAAATTAAAAGTGGAGATGAAAAATCAAGTTGCTGTATATGTTCATCAGATGATATTGATCATTTAGAGCAGGGGTTCTCAAGTGGTGGGTTGCGACCCAAAAGTGGGTCGCAGACATGTTTTCAGTGGGTCGTGGGTATTTGCCTGGGGAAGGAAACGCTAAAAAAAAAAAAATGCATGTCATTCATACTCCTTAACAGTAGATGGCGATAATGTCCTGTAATGCGAGTTGACACCATAGAAAAAGACCTGCAAAGTTTGTTTACATATGTTGAGCAGGTGAAACACAGATACAACGAAGAATATATGATATGGATTTTCTTATCTTGAAGACAAAGGTCAGTGATGGTTATTTAGCTAAAACTATATATTTTGAGTTCTTTTTAAAACTACTGATCAGTGGTTGCATTGTTTTATTTCATGTTTGTGCATAAAAGCACTGTTGAGTCTTAAAAATGGCTGTTACTGAAATGTTCTGATTGTTATGTCAGCCTTATGATTAATGCTTAAATAAGTGACTAGATAGTTTTAATAGGAAATTGTATTTATTCAGGAAGTGGGTACTCAGCAAATACTACATATTTGAGTAAAACTACTGCTCAGTGGTTGCACTGTTTTATTTTATGTTTGTGCATGTTGAGTCTGTTAAAAAAAAAAGGCTGAAGTCACTAAAGTGAAGTGTTTTGGATTTAATTAAAATGCAGCTAATTAAGCATCAAAGGGAATATTTCCCACTTGAAGCCATTTGGTTTTTTGCCATTTTGGTTCACCAATAAACTTATTTTTTTGTGTTGGCATTCTGTGATATTCAATTCTACTATCTCCGATTCAAACTGCACGATCTTTTCATTCAATAAATTTGAGAAGTTGGGTGATGGTGGGTCCTGAAGCCAGACCAGTTGAGAACCACTGAGTTAGAGGACAAATTGAGTCAAAACTATTTGCTTCAAAACAGCCTATTTATTGTTTATTATTAGTGGTTTTGCACATTTAAGTAACCATTAGTAACAAATAAAATATCAATATTATATTGGGTGGCCGAAAATCGCGATATATTGCCAAATCGATTTTTTTTCACCCCCTACTCCAGAACAACGCAGCTGCACGTGAGCTCACGCAGGTCCGCTCTTTCACTGGGATCTCAAATGGATCCAAACTATTCAAAAGTTCCATCTTATCCAAGTAACACTTAAAAAAAATGGTTTTTGGTTAAACTCATCTTGAACTTGCTCTAATTTTTGTGTTTTAATATTAAGTATCATTCACATCACATAGATGTGATGCGTAAGTCAAACACGTCAGGTTTGACTTACGCAAAGTTATTGCATAAGTCAAACCTGACGCGTTGCGCGTCCTCTCTGGTTTTTGGCCGGTGGTTCGGTTTTGGCGCAAACCCAACGGAACAGTGTTGCATGTGGTTCCTTTGGCGCACGCGGCGGGTTACCGGACTGTCGCGTCCCTGACTCACCCAGTCCTCGAAGTGCCTGCTGCCGTTGTGCAGGATGTCCTCAAACTGGATAATGCAGTTCGCCACGAAGTCGTCGTAGCCGATGGGGGCGTCGTGGAAGACGGACAGCTCGATCCTGCGGCCGTGGTGCACCTCGGTGGTGAACTCGTCGTTCCACGCGGGGGCTGTTGGTCTTCTGCTTGGTGCAGGTCTGGCCCACGCGGGAGTCGTCCACGTTCAGGGCGATGTACGTGTCCAGGAGGAAGCTCTGGGTCTTGAGACCGACGGCGTGACGCAGGGACCAGGCCGTCGGCTTGAGGTCCAGAGCCTCGCGGATCTTGATCTTCAGGAGCCCGTTGAAGACCACCATGGCTGCGGAGCAGGTCCTGACGCGCGGAAAACCGTTAGTCGCCTCCGGTGACACCACGGAGTCCTTCTCCTCCTCCTCCCTGGAACGCACCGGAGCAAACCGACTCTACCGGGAGCCGCTCAGCCGCCGGACAGCCCGTCGCTTCCACTTGAGTAGAAATAACTGCAAATTTAATTTTTTCCCGGCTGACTCGATTTTCGTTCACGTCCCGTAACGTTCACGTGTCGAATATGCTAGAAAAACAACCCCCGTCCCCCACCCTCACCCCCCCTCCGCCCCCAGAAGCTGGAGCGCAGCGGCGGAGAAGCGACCGTCAGTCCGGCGGAGCCTCTCCTCAGGACGGCGCGGAAGAAACGCGCGAGCCGGAGGGAGAGCGCTCCAGATGTGAGCCGCCTGTCATGATGACGCCGAAGCCCCCCGGCAGAGCGCGGGGCGGGTCGGAGGCTCCAGACGCAGCGACCCAGACGGCGGCTGGCGGGTGCCGCAGCAGGGGCGGCTGGGCGGGAGAGGTGGACGTGGAGCTCCTGCAGCCGGGCCTGGTTTCATCCGCCGCCGCCGCTGCTGTGTGTTGTTGTGTTTAACTTCCCGTGGACATCCCTCTGGCCCCCTCCCACCCCCCGCCACACCGCGCTGTGTCTCTTTGGTGCAGGAAATGCGAAAAACACGTCAGATTTGACAGACGAGGGAGCGCGCCGGAGCCGGAGAGATGAATTAATGGGTGGAACAAAACCAGCTCCACATCAGCGAGGTGTCCCTCGCGGGCGGAGGCTCTATATTTTATATATTTTTGAATTTGTGATCTCGCACAGATGCGTCCTGAACGCTTTCCGCGCGCGCAGCAGCCAGTTGTGCAGAAAGAAAGTCAGAAAGAGGCAGCAGGATTGTGGGACGTGAGCCAGGTGTCCTCACCCTCCTCTGCTGGAAGTCCAGGTGCAGAAAATATTGCGAGCATTCATCCACTCAATAAAGGCCAACTGCCAAGTCCATAAAAGATGGGACCTTGGAGGATGAACGCGGGGAAATGTGAGGCATGAGTGGAATTTCAAAGAGATGACTGCAAACCTCAGAGTCCAGCAGTCTCATGATCAGCTCTGCTGCGCTGTCAGTAAAACACACCTCACATGCAGCTACAAATATCTATTCCTGGACACACCTTTAACAGAATAGTCCTTTTTCAGTTTATGTTGTAAAAAATAAATCAAATAAAACAATGACATGTTCCCTGCTGTGGAACATCTTTGGTTTGGACTCAGACCAGAGTTAAAGACCATCTGAGGGTCAACATGTGACAAACACTGAAATGAGATTTTCTGCTTTCTAACGCGCAGATAATTGTGGTGCACGTACAGGATGATCTGCTGCAGTGTTTCTCAAGAGAGAAAAAAAGGACTCCCTAGAAAAGTGACAAGGATGACTGGGTTATAAATACCCGTCCAACAGCTTCAACAAAGAAACAGTAGATTTTCAAGGATAGTGTGCTTTCAGACTGCAAACAGCATTATGTAAGGCAGATATCAGTAGTAGTGCTGGGCGGTATGATCAAAAATTTATATCACGGTATTTTTCAAAATTATATTGGTTTCACAGTATATCATGGTTTTTTTTTTAAGGCACAACTGGGTGTTATCACATCTTCTAATCATTTCGAGAGGAATTGCTGCAGTAAATTGTCTTATAATGAACTATTTTACTGTCACAAGGAGTGAATATTGTAGAAAAACATTCATATCTACACTAGTATTAATACAGGTTTGCATGGCCTCACAAAATGATACTATTTACAAAGAGGTGGCACTCGTGGTTCTGATTAAGTGAAGGAATCAGAATGATGATAGTTGCAGTTAAAATACAGAACCCTTTTATTTTTCATATTTTTCAAACAACTTGAAAAAACATACTTTGTAAAAAAAAAAAAAAAAAAAAAAAAATCAACATTAACTACACAATGTAAACAACGTTCTAAAGTTGTAGCCGCGGGAGGCTCCACCAGCCTGGTGTAGCCTCCCGCGGCTACAACTTTAGCTTGGCAACATTTGCAGATTATTGCAGTTTGTTGGACGTCGTCTTTTTTAAATCCACAGACACGGCTCCTTTAGGAAGAAGTTCCTCAGTCTCATGTTGCCGTTCTGGAGCTTCCACTTCAGGACTTTCTCTGTTAGCATCCATCACCGTTTAACCAGAAACTAGTATCGTGTTGTGCCTCCAGTGCAACTGCAAAACAGTCCCCTGTCAAACAATGTTCTGCGGCACTTACGTTCCGCCGCGCGGCGTTCCCAACGTTGTGTACGCTACAGTACATACTCACCAGTATTACGGTATATGAAAAATACATATCATAAGAAAAATAAACATCGGTTTTCGGTATGAACCGGTATACTGCCCAGCACCAGACATCAATGCATTACATCACATCCATTAACTGCAGTGTCATTTGATTAAAGGAATAACAGGAGTAATTACAGGGATAATTCTGTTTATTGAGTACACTGATCTAATGATGTGGCAGTGAGAGAAAGCTGCTTGTGTTGTTAAAAAAAAAAAAAAGTGCCTTGAGGGGGCTCTGGATGAGGAGGGGGCCACATAATCCCCCATGTGCTGATAATTACTGAAGTGATTTCATATGAAAGAAAATACAAATGAGATTTTACTTAAAAAGTTCCAGATTTATGAAAAAAAAAAAAAAATTCTTCCCCAGTGATTTCACAAGAACCCTGGTTGAGGTTTTCTACTTCTTTCATGAAAAGGGAGAAGTAGAATCCATCCATCTATATGTTTCTACACTGGTGGCACTTTTTATTATCTTTTAAGAGTAACCAGATTTTTAGGATGTAGAACAGGAGCAAAAAAAACCCATGCAGAAAGAGACCGAACACTGAGCAGTGAGACTAAAGCAGGAGGGACTGATTGGAGAAAAAAAGAAACGATATAACCCAGGACAGTGAAGGAGTGTCGCTACACCTGGATGCTCAACTGTTTCCATCCATATTGTCCACAGAAGGAGCTCACCTGCCTTACCTGCTGCTGCAGATGATGTCATCAGCTCACTTATTATCAAGTCAAAAACACAACAACGCTAGTGCATTCATAGCAGTGTCTTAAGATTTTAACCACACCTCTTTTTATACACTGCAAAAAAGGGGGGCTTCAAACAAGATAAAAACACTACAACTAAGGAAAAAGGTTCTCAAAACAAGTGAAAAATCTGTCCACGCAGCAAGATAATTTCACTTGGTAAGATTTCTTAAATTAAGATTGTAGGAAAACTTGTTTCTAGATTTAAGAAAGGTATAGTTTGTTATTGAATCTTAGAACAAGATTTATTTTGATGAGGAGAGGAGATGAGGAGGAGGAAAAAAAACATAATACGTCTTATTTTAAGTGTTAATTGTCTCATTTTAGGATGTCCTGCCTGTTTGAGACAAAAAAGTAAAGTTTTTCTTGATATAATATTATACTGATAAATTGAAGACTTAAAATAAGAAAGTAATTAAAACAAGAAAAAATATCTAACACTTCTAAATGTAAGTAGTTTTTTTTTTGTAAGAACCAAATTATTTGCAGTGTAACATTTTAAACTCTCCAACGCTTTTCCAGCTGATTTAGATTTTTTTAAACTTTCCTCAACAGTTTATCCTGCAACATGTTTTCTTCTTTTGTGGATTAATAAATCTGCTCATATATAACAGACATATACTGGTTCAGTCACCGAATTATAGACATGAATCTAAAATGAAGAGCAACATTAATCTGCCGTAGATGTGATTTTTGAGGGGAAACGTGGATAAATCCAGTCTGTTCAAACCTTGAACGCTGCTGACCCCTGCTGTCCACTGTTGGTAACTTCAAGCAGTGATGCTCTGTGCTTTTGATCCCTGGTTTCTGTTCTCGTCAGGTTCTGTGGCTTTGTTTTTGTATTTTTTGTTGCATTTCAGCTCAAGTCTTGACATTTCAGCTCATGTTCGCTCAACTAATGGCTTCTACTACGTTCCCTCACTGGAGATCACCGTTCCTCCTCAGATCCTCAGATCCTCAGGTCCACAGTCCCAGTCTTTTGTTCCTCTTTGCCTGTTTGAATTAATCTTGTTAGTTCTTTATTGCGGTTCCTGCTCCTGCAGCGCTTATTTGAATAGAGTCTTGGTGGCGTATCTGTTTAAATTTGGCTTCTTCTACAGCTCACACCACCAGCACCTGTTAGTGACAGAAGTTCTGACCTTTCTGGCCCGTCTCCTCTACCTCATTATTAAACATATCAGCTGATCTGGGTCTTATCTGGGCAGCCAGAAACCAGTCCTGAGCTCCGTCCCGCCCTTCCCCCTCTCACTGGACCAGATCCAGATCAGGCGGACCTGTCTTGGAGGGATCTTATTGCGTTTCTCGTTACATCTGTAACGACTGTCACATCTGGACGCTCTAGAAGGAGAAGACTGAAAGCGAATGTGGAACAAGTGGAACTTGTCTGATCATCATGTCTCAGCGAGGATATTTATCTTTGTCTTTGTCCATAATGTTGCACAACTTTCACATGATTTAACCCCCCCCCCCCCCCCCCCCCCCGCCGCCGCCCAAAACCTTTTTTTCTGATGAATTTAGTTCCATCGTGCATTAATGTGTCCAGTCCTGCAGCATATGATCAACATGTGTTAAATCTCAGGCTCCATCTACATCAGTATGTTTGTGTTTGAAACAGCAGATTTCTGATACCGTTACCTCAGACATCCAGATTATTCCGTTACTGACCCTTAAAAATGGAAAGATTCTGATCACCTGCAGATCCTGCTTGTTAATACAGTTACTGCAGTCTAACATGGGTCACTGATTCTTGATTCACTAACCCTAAATCACCTGGACTTTACTGGAGGATGACACACAGACAACCTGCACAGCAGTGGGAAGGAGACAGAGCAGCACAGAGACAGAGCAGCACAGAGACAAAGCAGGACAGAGACAGAGCTGCACAGAGACAAGCAGGACAGAGACAGAGCTGCACAGAGACAAGAGTAGCAGGGAGACAGCTGCACGGATACAGAGCAGCACACAGAGACAGAGCTGCACAGAGACAGAGCAGCACAGAGACAGAGCAGAACAGAGACAGAGCAGCACAGAGACAAAGCAGGACAGAGACAGAGCTGCACAGAGACAGAGCAGCAGGGAGACAAATGCACGAAGACAGAGCAGCACAGAGACAGAGCAGCACGGAGACAGAGCAGCATGGAGACAGAGCTGCACAGAGACAGAGCTGCACAGAGAGACAGAGCAGCACGAGACAGAGCAGCACCGAGACAGAGCACACAGAGACAGAGCAGCACAGAGACAGAGCAGCACAGAGACAGAGCTGCACAGACAGAGCAGCACAGAGACAGCCAGAGACAGAGCACAGAGCCAGAGACAGAGAGCACAAGCAGGACAGAGACAGAGCTGCACAGAGACAGAACACACAGAGACAAAGCAGTACAGAGACAGAGCTGCACAGAGACAAAGCAGCACAGAGACAGAGCAGCACAGAGAGAGAGCAGCACAGAGACAGAGCTGCACAGAGACAGAGCAGCAGAGACAGAGCAGCACGGAGACAAACAGCCAGAGACAGAGCAGCACAGAGACAGAGAGACAGAGACAGACAGCAGAGCAACGCACAGAGACAGAGCTGAACAGAGACAGAGCAGCACAGAAAATGAGCAGAACAGAGACAGAGCAGCACAGAGACAAAGCAGGACAGAGACAGAGCAGAACAGAGACAGAGCAGCACAGAGACAGAGCTGCACAGAGACAGAGCAGCACAGAGACAGATCAGCAGGGAGACAGAGCAGCACAGAGACAGAGCAGCACAGAGACAGAGCAGCATGGAGACAGAGCAGCACAGAGACAGAGCAGCACAGAGACAGAGCTGCACAGATATAGAGCAGCACAGAGACAGAGCAGCAGGGAGACAGAGCAGCAGGGAAACAGCTGTACAGAGACAGAGCAGCACAGAGCAGCACAGAGACAAAGCAGCACAGAGACAGAGCACAGAGCACAGAGACAGAGCACAGAGACAGAGCTGCACAGAGACAGAGCAGCACAGAGACAGAGCAGCACAGAGCAGAGCAGAACAGAGACAGAGCAGCAAGAGACAGAGCACAGAGACAGAGCAGCACAGACAGATCAGACAGAGCACAGAGACAGACAGCACAGACACAGAGCAGCAGAGACAGCACAGACAGAGCAGCACAGAGACAGAGCTGCACAGATATAACAGCAGCACAGAGACAGAGCTGCACAGACAGAGCACAGGGAGACAGAGCAGCAGGGAAACAGCTGTACGGAGACAGAGCAGCACAGAGACAGAGCAGCACAGAGACAAAGCAGCACAGAGACAGAGCTGCACAGAGACAGAGCAGCACAGTGATAGAGAAGCACAGAGACAGAGCTGCACAGAGACAGAGCATCACAGTGACAGAGCAGCACAGAGACAGAGCAGCACAGAGACAGAGCATCAGGGAGACAGAGCAGCAGGGAGACAGAGCAGCAGGAAGACAGCAGCACAGAGACAGAGCAGCACAGAGACAGACAGAACAGAGACAGCAGGGACAGAGAAAGAGCTGCACAGAGACAGAGCTGCACAGAGACAGAGCAGCACAGAGACAAAGCAGCACAGAGACAGAGCTGCACATATATAGAGCAGCACAGAGACAGAGCAGCACAGAGACAGAGCAGCAGAGCACAGAGACAGAGCAGCACAGAGACAGAGCTGCACAGAGACAGAGCAGCAGGAGACAGAGCAGCAGGGAAAAAGCTGTACGGAGACAGAGCAGCACAGAGACAGAGCAGGACAGAGACAGAGCTGCACAGAGAAAAGAGCTGCACAGAGACAGAGCAGCACAGAGACAGAGCCTGCATGGAGACAGAGCAGCACAGCGACAGAGCTGCACAGAGATAGAGCAGCACAGAGACAGAGCTGCACAGAGACAGAGCAGCAGGGAGACAGAGCAACAGGGAAACAGCTGTACGGAGAAAGAGCAGCACAGAGACAGAGCAGCAGGGAGACAGAACAGCACAGAGACAAAGCAGCACAGAGACAGAGCTGCACAGAGACAGAGCAGCACAGTGACAGAGCAGCACAGAGACAGAGCTGCACAGAGACAGAGCATCACAGTGACAGAGCAGCACAGAGACAGAGCAGCAGGGAGACAGAGCAGCAGGGAGACAGAGCTGCAGGGAGACAGAGCAGCAGGAAGACAGCGGCACGACAGAGACAGAGCAGCACAGAGAACAGAGCTGCACAGAGACAGAGCAGCACAGAGACAGAGCAGCAGGGAGACAGAGCTGCACAGAGACAGAGCAGCACAGAGACAGAGCTTCACAGAGACAGAGTTGCACAGAGACAGAGCAGCAAGGAGACAGAGCTGCACGGAGACAGAGCAGCACAGAGACAGAGCTGCACAGAGAAAGAGCTGCACAGAGACAGAGCAGCATGGAGACAGAGCAGCACAGAGACAGAGCAGCAGGGAGACAGAGCAGCAGGGAGACAGAGCAGCACAGAGACAGAGCTGCACACAGACAGAGCTGCACACAGACAGAGCTGCACAGAGACAGAGCAGTACAGAGACAGAGCAGTACAGAGACAGAGCAGCAGGGAGACAGAGCTGCACACAGACAGAGCTGCACAGAGACAGAGCAGCACGGAGACAGAGCAGCACAGAGACAGAGCAGCACACAGACAGACAGAGAGACAGAGCTGCACAGACAGAGCACAGAGCAGAGCAGCAGAGACAGAGCTGCACAGAGACAGAGCAGCACGGAGACAGAGCAGCACAGGAGACAGAGCTGCACAGAGACAAAGCAACACAGAGACAGAGCAGCACAGAGACAGAGCAGCATGGAGACACAGCTGCACAGAGACAGAGCAGCACAGAGACAGAGCAGCACCGGGACAGAGCTGCACGGAGACGGAGCTGCACTGAGACAGAGCTGCACAGAGACAGAGCAGCAGGTAGACAGAGCTGCACAGAGACAGAGCAGCACAGAGACAGAGCAGCACGGAGACAGAGCTGCACGGAGACAGAGCTGCAGAGAGACAGAGCAGAAGGGAGACAGAGCAGCAGGGAAACAGAGCTGCACAGAGACAGAGACAGCAGACAGAGACAGAGAGCAGCACAGAGACACAGCTGCACAGAGACAGAGCAGCACAGAGACAGAGCAGCACAGAGACAGGGCAGCACCGGGACAGAGCTGCACGGAGACGGAGCTGCACTGAGACAGAGCTGCACAGAGACAGAGCAGCAGGTAGACAGAGCCGCACAGAGACAGAGCAGCACAGAGACAGAGCAGCACAGAGACAGAGAGCACAGAGGACAGAGCTGCACGGAGACAGAGAGCTGCACTGAGACAGAGCTGCACAGAGACAGAGCAGCACGGAGACAGAGCCGCACAGAGACAGAGCAGCACAGAGACAAAGCAGCACAGAGACAGAGCTGCACAGAGACAGAGCAGCACAGTGACAGAGCATCAGGGAGACAGAGCTGCAGGGAGACAGAGCTGCACAGAGACAGAGCAGCAGGAAGACAGCTGCACGGAGACAGAGCAGCACAGAGACAGAGCAGCAGGAAGACAGCTGCACGGAGACAGAGCAGGACAGAGACAGAGCAGAACAGAGAAAGAGCAGAACAGAGACAGAGCAGCAGAGAGACAAAGCAGGACAGAGACAGAGCTGCACAGAGACAGAGCAGCACAGACACAGAGACAGAGCAGAGACAGAGACAGAGCAGCACAGAGACAAAGCAGCAGACAGAGACAGAGCTGCACGAGAGACAGACAGCACACAGAGACAGAGCAGCACAGAGACAGAGCAGCACAGAGACAGAGCTGCACAGAGACAGAGCAGCACAGAGAGACAGAGCTAGCACAGGAGACAGAGCTAGCAGAGACACAGAGACAGCACAGAGACAGAGAGCACAGAGACAGAGCACAGAGACAGAGCTGCACAGAGACAGAGCTGACAGAGCACAGAGACAGAGACAGAGCAGCAGAGACAGAGACAGCACAGAGACAGAGACAGACAGACAGAGACAGAGCTGCACAGAGACAGAGCAGACAGAGAGAGACAGAGCACAGCACAGAGACAGAGCTGCACAGACAGACAGAGACAGCACAGAGACAGAGCAGCACAGGAGACAGAGCTGCACAGAGACAAGAGCAGCAGAGACAGAGACAGAGCTGCACAGAGACAGAGCAGCACAGAGCACAGAGCAGCACGAGAGCACAGAGCAGAGCACACAGAGAGCAGAGCACAGAGACACAGAGAGCAGCACAGAGACAGAGCAGCACAGAGACAGAGCTGCACAGAGACAGAGCAGCACAGAGAGACAGAGACAGACAGCAGCACAGAGACAGAGCACACAGAGACAGAGCAGACAGAGAGACAGAGCAGCACAGAGACAGAGCTGCACAGAGCAGACAGAGACAGCACAGAGCACAGAGCACAGAGCAGCACAGGAGACAGCAGCAGACAGAGACAGAGCAGCACAGAGACACAGAGCTAGCACAGAGACAGAGCAAGCACAGAGACAGAGCAGCACAGAGACAGAGCACAGAGACAGAGCAGAGCAGAGAGACAGAGCAGCACAGAGACAGAGCAGCACAGACAGAGCACAGAGCAGCACAGACAGAGCACAGAGACAGAGACAGAGCAGCACAGAGACAGAGCAGAGACAGCACAGAGACAGAGCTGACAGAGCAGCACAGACAGAGCAGACAGAGACAGAGCACAGAGCAGCACAGAGACAGAGCAGCACACAGACAGAGCTGCACAGAGACAGAGCAGCACAGAGAGACAGAGACAGAGCACAGAGACAGAGCAGCACAGAGACAGAGCTAGAGCACACAGAGACAGAGCAGCACAGAGACAGAGCTGCACAGAGACAGAGCAGCACAGAGACAGAGCAGCACAGAGAGCACAGAGAGACAGAGCACAGAGACAGAGCAGCACAGGGAGACAGAGCGCAGAGACAGAGCACAGAGACAGAGCAACACAGACAGAGCAGCACAGACAGACAGCACAGAGACAGAGCAGCACAGAGAGCAGAGACAGCACAGAGACAGAGCAGCACAGAGAGACAGAGCAGCAGCAGGAGCACAGAGCTGCACAGAGACAGAGCAGCACAGAGACAGAGCTAGCACAGAGCAGCAGACAGACAGAGACAGAGCTGCACAGAGACAGAGCACAGACAGAGCAGCACAGAGACAGAGCAGCACAGAGAGACAGAGCAGCACAGAGACAGAGCAGCAGGGAGACAGAGCTGCACACAGAGACAGAGCAGCACGGAGACAGAGCAGCACGGAGACAGAGCTGCAGAGACAGAGCACACAGAGACAGAGCAGCACAGAGGAGACAGAGCAGCACAGAGACAGAGCTCACAGAGCAGCAGAGACAGAGCTGCACAGAGACAGAGAGCAGCACAGAGACACAGAGACAGAGACAGAGCACAGAGCAGCACAGAGCAGCACAGAGACAGAGCAGCACAGCAGACAGAGCAGCACAGAGACAGAGCTGCAGCACAGAGACAGAGACAGACAGACAGAGACAGAGCAGAGCACAGAGACAGAGCACAGAGACAGAGCAGCAGGAGACAGCAGCTGCAGAGAGACAGAGCAGCACGGAGACAGAGCTGCACAGAGAGACAGAGCAGCACAGAGCACAGAGACAGAGCTGCACAGAGACAGAGCAGCACAGAGACAGAGCAGCACACAGAGACAGAGCATGCAGACACAGAGACAGAGCAGAGCACAGAGCACAGAGCTGCACAGAGACAGAGCAGCACAGAGACAGAGCAGCACAGAGCAGCACAGAGCAGCAGAGGAGACAGAGACAGAGACAGAGCTGCACAGAGACAGAGCTGCACAGAGACAGAGCTGCACAGAGACAGAGCAGACAGAGACAGAGCAGCACAGAGACAGGAGCAGCACAGAGACAGAGCACAGAGACAGCACAGAGACAGAGACAGGCACAGCAGAGACAGAGCTGCACAGAGACAGAGAGCACACAGACAGAGCACAGAGACAGAGCTGCACAGAGACAGAGCTGCACAGAGACAGAGCAGCACAGAGACAGACAGAGCAGCACAGAGAGCACAGAGACAGCACAGAGACAGAGCAGCAGAGGAGACAGAGCTGCACAGAGACAGAGCAGCACAGAGACAGAGCAGCACAGAGACAGCAGAGACAGAGCACAGAGACAGAGCAGCACAGACAGAGCACAGAGACAGAGCACACAGAGACAGAGCAGCACAGAGACAGAGCAGCACAGAGCACAGACAGAGCTGCACAGAGAGACAGAGCAGCACAGGGAGACAGAGCTGCACAGAGACAGAGCACAGAGCACAGAGACAGAGAGCACACAGAGAGAGCACGGAGACAGAGCTGCACAGAGACAGCAGACAGACAGCACAGAGACACACAGAGACAGAGCAGCACAGAGACAGAGCAGCACAGAGACAGAGCTGCACAGAGACAGAGCAGCACAGAGACAGAGCTGCACAGAGACAGAGACAGAGCACACAGACAGAGCAGCAGGAGACAGAGCAGAGTCACAGAGACAGAGCTGCACAGAGACAGAGCAGCAGAGGAAACAGAGCTGCAGAGACAGAGCAGCACGGAGACAGAGCTGCACAGAGACAAAGCAACACAGAGACAGAGCAGCACAGAGACAGAGCAGCACGGAGACACAGCACACAGACAGAGAGCACAGAGACAGCACAGAGACAGAGACAGAGCAGCACAGGGACAGAGCTGCACAGAGACAGCTGCACAGAGACAGAGCTGCACAGAGAGACAGAGCAGCAGGAGACACAGAGCTGCACAGAGACAGAGACAGAGCAGAGCACAGAGACAGAGCAGCACGGAGACAGAGCTGCACAGAGACACGAGACAGCAGAGCAGAAGAGACAGAGCAGCAGGGAGACAGAGCAGCAGGGAAACAGCTGTACGGAGACAGAGCAGCACAGAGACAGAGCAGCACAGCACAAAGCAGCACAGAGACAGAGCTGCACAGAGACAGAGCAGCACAGTGACAGAGAAGCACAGAGAAAGAGCTGCACAGAGACAGAGCATTACAGTGACAGAGCAGCACAGAGACAGCAGAGACAGAGCACAGAGACAGAGCAGAGCAGGGACACAGAGCTGCAGGAGACAGAGCAGACAGAGACAGCTGCAGACGGAGACAGAGCAGCACAGAGACAGAGCAGCAGGAAGACAGCTGCACAGAGACAGAGCAGCACAGAGACAGAGCAGCACAGAGACAGAGCAGCATTGAGACAGAGCAGCACAGAGACAGAGCAGCACAGAGACAGAGCAGCACAGAGACAGAGCAGCAGGGAGACAGAGCAGCAGGGAAACAGCTGTACGGAGACAGAGCAGCACAGAGACAGAGCAGGACAGAGACAGAGCTGCACAGAGACAGAGCAGCACAGAGACAGAGCTGCATGGAGACAGAGCAGCACAGCGACAGAGCTGCACAGAGATAGAGCAGCACAGAGACAGAGCTGCACAGAGACAGAGCAGCAGGGAGAACAGAGCAGCAGGGAAACAGCTGTACGGAGACAGAGCAGCACAGAGACAGAGCAGACAGCAGCAGGAGACAGAGCAGAGCACACAGAGACACAGAGCAGCACAGAGACAGAGCTGCAGAGACAGAGCACAGAGACAGAGCAGCACAGAGCACAGAGCAGCACGGAGACAGAGCAGCACAGAGAGACAGAGCAGCAGACAGAGACAGAGCTGCACAGAGACAGAGCAGACACAGGAGCACAGAGCTGCACAGAGAGCACAGAGACAGAGACAGAGCAGCACAGAGCAGCACAGAGACAGAGCTAGCACAGAGAGACAGACAGAGCACAGAGACAGAGCAGCACAGAGACAGAGACAGAGCACAGAGACAGAGACAGCACAGAGACAGAGACAGAGCAGGACAGAGACAGAGCTGCACAGAGACAGAGCAGCAGAGACAGCTAGAGAGACAGAGCAGAGCACAGAGACAGAGCTGCACAGAGCACAGAGCTGCACAGAGACAGAGCAGCACAGAGACAGAGACAGCACAGAGACAGAGCTGCACGAGAGACAGAGCAGCACAGAGCACAGACAGAGACAGCACAGAGACAGAGCAGCACAGAGACAGAGCTGCACAGAGACAGAGCTGCACAGAGACAGAGCAGCACAGAGACAGAGCAGAGCACACAGACAGAGCACAGCAGGGAGACAGAGCTGCACAGAGACAGAGCAGCACAGAGACAGAGCTGCACAGAGAGACAGAGCAGCACAGAGACAGAGCAGCACAGAGACAGAGCTGCACAGAGACAGAGCACACAGGAGACAGAGCAGCACAGAGACAGAGCAGACAGAGGAGACAGAGAGCACAGAGACAGAGCACACAGACAGAGCAGCACAGAGACAGAGCAGCACAGAGACAGAGCAGCAACAGCAGAGAGCACAGAGCACAGAGCAGCACAGAGACAGAGCCAGCACAGAGACAGAGCACACAGAGACACAGAGAGCAGACAGAGCAGCAGGAGACAGAGCTGCACAGAGACAGAGCAGCACAGAGACAGAGCAGCACAGACAGACACAGAGCAGCACAGAGCAGCACAGAGACAGCAGCACAGAGACAGAGCAGCACAGAGACAGAGCTGCACAGAGACAGAGCAGCAGCACGGAGACAGAGCAGCACAGAGACAGAGACAGAGACAGAGCACAGAGACAGAGACAGAGCACAGAGACAGAGCACAGAGACAGAGCTGCACAGAGACAGAGCAGCACAGCAGAGACAGAGCTGCACAGAGACAGAGAGCAGCAGCAGCTAGACAGAGCAGCACAGAGACAGAGCAGCACAGAGCAGCACACAGAGCAGCACAGAGACAGAGCAGCACAGAGACAGAGCAGAACAGAGACAGAGCAGCACAGCAGAGACAGAGCTGCACAGACAGAGCAGACAGAGACAGAGCAGCACAGAGACAGAGCTGCACAGAGACAGAGCACAGAGCAGCACAGAGACAACAGGAGACAGAGCTGCACAGAGACAGAGCTGCACAGAGACAGAGCAGCAGAGGAGACAGAGCAGACAGCACAAGACAGAGCAGCACAGAGACAGAGCACACAGAGACAGAGCACAGAGCAGCACAGAGACAGCAGCACAGAGACAGAGCTGCACAGAGACAGAGCACAGAGACAGAGCAGCACAGAGACAGAGCAGCACAGAGACAGCACAGAGACAGCAGCACAGAGACAGAGCTGCACAGAGAACAGAGCAGCACACAGAGACGAGCACAGAGGAGACAGAGCAGCACAGAGACAGAGCTGCACAGAGACAGAGCAGCACAGAGACAGAGACAGAGCAGCACAGAGACAGAGCTGCACGACAGCACAGAGCAGGAGACAGAGCTGCACAGAGACAGAGCAGCACAGAGACAAAGCAGCACAGAGACAGAGCTGCACAGAGAGAGCAGCACAGAGAGCACAGAGACAGAGCACAGGGAGCACAGAGCAGCACAGAGAGACAGCTGCAGCACAGGAGACAGAGCAGCACAGAGACAGAGACAGAGCTGCACAGAGACAGAGCTGACAGAGAGACAGAGCAGCAGGAGACAGAGCTGCACAGAGACAGAGCAGCTCAGAGACAGAGCAGCAGAGGAGACAGAGCACAGAGCAGCACAGAGACAGAGCAGCAGGGAGACAGAGCTGCACAGAGACAGAGCAGCACGGAGACAGAGCTGCACAGAGACAGAGCAGCACAGAGACAGAGCAGCACAGAGACAGAGCTGCACAGAGACAGAGCAGCACAGAGACAGAGCAGCACAGAGACAGAGCAACACAGAGACAGAGCAGCAGGGAGACAGAGCTGCACAGAGACAGAGCAGCACGGAGACAGAGCTGCACGGAGACAGAGCGGCACAGAGACCGAGCAGCACAGAGACAGAACTGCACAGAGACAGAGCAGCACAGAGACAGAGCAGCACAGAGACAGAGCTGCACAGAGACAGAGCAGCACGAGAGACAGCAGCAGAGACAGAGCTGCACAGAGACAGAGCACACAGACAGAGACAGAGCAGAGCACAGAGACAGAGAGCACGGAGACAGAGCTGCAAAGAGACAGAGCAGCACAGAGACAGAGCTGCAGAGACAGAGCACAGAGACAGAGCAGCACAGAGACAGAGAGCAGCACACAGACAGAGCTGCACACAGACAGAGCAGCAGGGAGACAGAGCAGCACAGAGACAGAGCTGCACACAGACAGAGCTGCACAGAGACAGAGCAGCACAGAGCACAGCAGCACAGACAGAGCTGCACACAGACAGAGCAGCAGGGAGACAGAGCTGCACAGAGACAGAGCAGCACAAAGACAGAGCAGCACGGAAACAGAGCACACGGAGACAGAGCAGCACGGAGACAGAGCTGCACAGAGACAAAGCAACACAGAGACAGAGCAGCACAGAGACAGAGCAGCACGGAGACACAGCTGCACAGAGACAGAGCAGCACAGAGACAGAGCAGCACAGAGACAGAGCAGCACGGGGGTACAGAGCTGCACGGAGACGGAGCTGCACTGAGACAGAGCTCCACAGAGACAGAGCAGCAGGGAGACAGAGCTGCACAGAGACAGAGCAGCACAGAGACAGAGCAGCACGGAGACAGAGCTGCACGGAGACAGAGCTGCACAGAGACAGAGCAGCAGGGAGACAGAGCAGCAGGGAAACAGCTGTACGGAGACAGAGCAGCACAGAGACAGAGCAGCACAGAGACAGAGCAGCACAGAGACAGAGCAGCACAGAGACAGAGCAGCACAGAGACAGAGAAGCACAGAGACAAAGCTCCACAGAGACAGAGCAGCACAGAGACAGAGCAGCACAGAGACAGAGCAGCACAGAGACAGAGCATCAGGGAGACAGAGCAGCAGGGAGACAGAGCTGCAGGGAGACAGAGCAGCAGGAAGACAGCTGCACGGAGACAGAGCAGCACAGAGACAGAGCTGCAGGAAGACAGCTGCACGGAGTCAGAGCAGCACAGAGACAGAGCAGAACAGAGACAAAGCAGCACAGAGACAGAGCTGCACATATATAGAGCAGCACAGAGACAGAGCAGCATGGAGACATTGCAGCACAGAGACAGAGCTGCAAAGAGACAGAGCAGCAGGGAGACAGAGCAGCAGGGAAACAGCTGTACGGAGACAGAGCAGCACAGAGACAGAGCAGGACAGAGACAGAGCTGCACAGAGAAAGAGCTGCACAGAGACAGAGCTGCACAGAGACAGAGCAGCACAGCGACAGAGCTGCACAGAGATAGAGCAGCACAGAGACAGAGCTGCACAGAGACAGAGCAGCAGGGAGACAGAGCAACAGGGAAACAGCTGTACGGAGACAGAGCAGCACAGAGACAGAGCAGCAGGGAGACAGAGCAGCACAGAGACAAAGCAGCACAGAGACAGAGCTGCCCAGAGACAGAGCAGCACAGAGTGACAGAGCTGCACAGAGACAGAGCTGCACGGAGACAGAGCATCACAGTGACAGAGCAGCACAGAGACAGAGCAGCAGGGAGACAGAGCAGCAGGGAGACAGAGCTGCAGGGAGACAGAGCAGCAGGAAGACAGCTGCACGGAGACAGAGCAGCACAGAAACAGAGCTGCACAGAGACAGAGCAGCACAGAGACAGAGCAGCAGGGAGACAGAGCTGCACAGAGACAGAGCAGCACGGAGACAGAGCTGCACGGAGACAGAGCGGCACAGAGACAGAGCAGCACAGAGACAGAGCTGCACAGAGACAGAGCAGCACAGAGACAGAGCAGCACAGAGACAGAGCAGCACAGAGACAGAGCAGCAGGGAGACAGAGCTGCACAGAGACAGCAGAGACAGAGCACAGAGACAGAGCAGAAGAGAGACAGAGCTGCACAGAGACAGAGCAGCACAGAGACAGAGCTGCACAGAGACAGAGCAGCACAGAGACAGAGCTGCACAGAGACAGAGCAGCACAGAGACAGAGCAGCAGGGAGACAGAGCTGCACTGAGACAGAGAAGCAGGGAGACAGAGCTGCACAGAGACAGAGCAGCACGGAGACAGAGCTGCACAGAGACAGAGCAGCACAGAGACAGAGCAGCACAGAGACAGAGCTGCACAGAGACAGAGCAGCACAGAGACAGAGCAGCACGTAGACAGAGCAGCACAGAGACAGAGCAGCAGGGAGACAGAGCTGCACAGAGACAGAGCAGCACGGAGACAGAGCTGCAGGGAGACAGAGCTGCACAGAGACAGAGCAGCACGGAGACAGAGCTGCACAGAGACAGAGCTGCACAGAGACAGAGCAGCACAGAGACAGAGCAGCAGGGAGACAGAGCAGCACAGAGACAGAGCAGCAGGGAGACAGAGCAGCACAGAGACAAAGCAGCACAGAGACAGAGCTGCCCAGAGAAAGAGCAGCATAGTGACAGAGCAGCACAGAGACAGAGCAGCAGGGAGACAGAGCAGCACAGAGACAGAGCAGCAGGGAGACAGAGCAGCAGGGAAACAGCTGTACGGAGACAGAGCAGCACAGAGACAGAGCAGCACAGAGACAAAGCAGCACAGAGACAGAGCTGCACAGAGACAGAGCAGCACAGTGATAGAGAAGCACAGAGACAAAGCTGCACAGAGACAGAGCATCACAGTGACAGAGCAGCACAGAGACAGAGCAGCACAGAGACAGAGCATCAGGGAGACAGAGCAGCAGGGAGACAGAGCTGCAGGGAGACAGAGCAGCAGGAAGACAGCTGCACGGAGACAGAGCAGCACAGAGACAGAGCTGCAGGAAGACAGCTGCACGGAGTCAGAGCAGCACAGAGACAGAGCAGAACAGAGACAAAGCAGCACAGAGACAGAGCTGCACATATATAGAGCAGCAGGGAGACAGAGCAGCAGGGAAACAGCTGTACGGAGACAGAGCAGCACAGCGACAGAGCTGCACAGAGATAGAGCAGCACAGAGACAGAGCTGCACAGAGACAGAGCAGCAGGGAGACAGAGCAACAGGGAAACAGCTGTACGGAGACAGAGCACCACAGAGACAGAGCAGCAGGGAGACAGAGCAGCACAGAGACAGAGCTGCCCAGAGACAGAGCAGCACAGTGACAGAGCAGCACAGAGACAGAGCTGCACGGAAACAGAGCATCACAGTGACAGAGCAGCACAGAGACAGAGCAGCAGGGAGACAGAGCACACAGGAGACAGAGCTGCAGGGAGACAGAGCAGACAGACAGAGCAGAGACAGAGCTGCACAGAGACAGAGCAGCACAGAGACAGAGCTAGCACACAGAGACAGAGCAGCACAGAGACAGAGCAGCAGGGAGACAGAGCTGCACAGAGACAGAGCAGCACAGAGACAGAGACAGAGCTGCACAGAGACAGAGACAGAGCACAGAGACAGAGCAGCACAGAGACAGAGCTGCACAGAGACAGAGCTGCACAGAGACAGAGCAGCACAGAGACAGAGCTGCACAGAGACAGAGCAGCACAGAGACAGAGCTGCACAGAGACAGAGCAGACAGAGACAGAGCTGCACAGAGACAGAGCAGCACAGAGACAGAGCAGCAGGGAGACAGAGCTGCACTGAGACAGAGCAGCAGGGAGACAGAGCTGCACAGAGACAGAGCAGCACGGAGACAGAGCTGCACGGAGACAGAGCAGCACAGAGACAGAGCAGCACAGAGACAGAGCTGCACAGAGACAGAGCAGCACAGAGACAGAGCAGCACGTAGACAGAGCAGCACAGAGACAGAGCAGCAGGGAGACAGAGCTGCACAGAGACAGAGCAGCACGGAGACAGAGCTGCAGGAGACAGAGCTGCACAGAGACAGAGCAGCACGGAGACAGAGCTGCACAGAGACAGAGCTGCACAGAGACAGAGCAGCACAGAGACAGAGCAGCAGGGAGACAGAGCACAGAGACAAGAGCAGCAGGGAGACAGAGCAGCACAGAGACAAGAGCACAGAGACAGAGCTGCCCAGAGAAAGAGCAGCACAGTGACAGAGCAGCACAGAGACAGAGCAGCAGGGAGACAGAGCAGCACGGGTACAGAGCTGCACGGAGACGGAGCTGCACTGAGACAGAGCTCCACAGAGACAGAGCAGCAGGGAGACAGAGCTGCACAGAGACGGAGCAGCACAGAGACAGAGCAGCACGGAGACAGAGCTGCACGGAGACAGAGCTGCACAGAGACAGAGCAGCAGGGAGACAGAGCAGCAGGGAAAATGCTGTACGGAGACAGAGCAGCACAGAGACAGAGCAGCACAGAGACAAAGCAGCACAGAGACAGAGCTGCACAGAGACAGAGCAGCACAGTGATAGAGAAGCACAGAGACAAAGCTGCACAGAGACAGAGCATCACAGTGACAGAGCAGCACAGAGACAGAGCAGCACAGAGACAGTGCATCAGAGAGACAGAGCAGCAGGGAGACAGAGCTGCAGGGAGACAGAGCAGCAGGAAGATAGCTGCACGGAGACAGAGCAGCACAGAGACAGAGCTGCAGGAAGACAGCTGCACGGAGTCAGAGCAGCACAGAGACAGAGCAGAACAGAGACAAAGCAGCACAGAGACAGAGCTGCACATATATAGAGCAGCACAGAGACAGAGCAGCATGGAGACATTGCAGCACAGAGACAGAGCTGCACAGAGACAGAGCAGCAGGGAGACAGAGCAGCAGGGAAACAGCTGCACAGAGATAGAGCAGCACAGAGACAGAGCTGCACAGAGACAGAGCAGCAGGGAGACAGAGCAACAGGGAAACAGCTGTACGGAGACAGAGCACCACAGAGACAGAGCAGCAGGGAGACAGAGCAGCACAGAGACAAAGCAGCAGCACAGAGACAGAGCTGCCCAGAGACAGAGACAGCAGACAGAGCAGCACAGAGACAGAGCAGCACGGAGACAGAGCATCACAGTGACAGAGCAGCACAGAGACAGAGCAGCACGGAGACAGAGCAGCAGGGAGACAGAGCTGCAGGGAGACAGAGCGGCAGGAAGACAGCTGCACGGAGACAGAGCAGCACAGAAACAGAGCTGCACAGAGACAGAGCAGCACAGAGACAGAGCAGCAGGGAGACAGAGCTGCACAGAGACAGAGCAGCACGAGAGACAGAGCTGCACGGAGACAGAGCGGCACAGAGACAGAGCAGCACAGAGACAGAGCTGCACAGAGACAGAGTAGCACAGAGACAGAGCAGCACGCAGACAGAGCAGCACAGAGACAGAGCAGCACAGAGAGACAGAGCTGCACAGAGACAGAGTAGCACAGAGACAGCACAGAGACAGTAGAGACAGAGCAGCACAGAGACAGAGCAGAGCAGCAGGGAGACAGAGCTGCACAGAGACAGAGCAGCACGGAGACAGAGCAGCAGGGAGACAGAGCTGCACAGAGCACAGAGCAGCACAGAGCAGCACAGAGACAGAGCTGCACAGAGACAGAGCAGCACAGAGACAGAGCTGCACAGAGACAGAGCAGCACAGAGACAGAGCTGCACAGAGACAGAGCAGCAGGGAGACAGAGCTGCACAGAGACAGAGCAGCACAGAGACAGAGCAGCAGGGAGACAGAGCAGCACAGAGACAGAGCAGCAGGGAGACAGAGCTGCACAGAGACAGAGCAGCACGGAGACAGAGCTGCACGGAGACAGAGCAGCACAGAGACAGAGCAGCACAGAGACAGAGCTGCACAGAGACAGAGCAGCACAGAGACAGAGCAGCACGACAGAGCAGCACAGAGACAGAGCAGCAGGGAGACAGAGCTGCACAGAGACAGAGCAGCACGGAGACAGAGCTGCAGGGAGACAGAGCTGCACAGAGACAGAGCAGCACGGAGACCGAGCTGCACAGAGACAGAGCTGCACAGAGCACAGAGACAGAGCACAGAGACAGAGCAGCAGGAGACAGAGCAGCACAGAGAGAGCACAAGAGAGCACAGAGACAGCAGCACAGAGACAGAGCTGCCACAGAGACAGAGCAGCACAGAGAGCAGACAGAGACAGAGACAGAGCAGGGAGACAGAGCAGAGCAGGAGACAGAGCTGCAGGAGACAGAGCGGCAGGAAGACAGCTGCACGGAGACAGAGCAGCACAGAAACAAAGCTGCACAGAGACAGAGCAGCAGGGAGACAGAGCTGCACAGAGACAGAGCAGCGCAGAGACAGAGACAGAGCACAGAGACAGAGCTGCACAGAGACAGAGCAGCAGAGAGAGCAGCACAGAGACAGAGAGCACAGAGGACAGAGACAGAGACAGCACAGAGACAGAGCTGCACAGAGACAGAGCTGCATAGAGACAGAGCAGCAGGGGGACAGAGCTGCACAGAGACAGAGCAGCTCAGAGACAGAGCAGCAGGGAGACAGAGCTGCACAGAGCAGCACAGAGAGAGCAGCAGGGAGACAGAGCTGCACAGAGACAGAGCAGCACGGAGACAGAGCTGCACGGAGACAGAGCGGCACAGAGACAGAGCAGCACAGAGACAGAGCTGCACAGAGACAGAGCAGCACAGAGACAGAGCAGCACGTAGACAGAGCAACACAGAGACAGAGCAGCAGGGAGACAGAGCTGCACAGAGACAGAGCAGCACGGAGACAGAGCTGACAGAGACAGAGACAGACAGAGACAGAGCAGCACAGAGACAGAGCTGCACAGAGACAGAGACAGCAGCACAGAGACAGAGCAGCACGAGACAGAGCAACACAGAGACAGAGCAGCAGGGAGACAGAGCTGCACAGAGACAGAGCAGCACGGAGACAGAGCAGCAGGGAGATAGAGCTGCACAGAGACAGAGCAGCACGGAGACCGAGCTGCACAGAGACAGAGCAGCACAGAGACAGAGCTGCACAGAGACAGAGCAGCACAGAGACAGAGCTGCACAGAGACAGAGCAGCAGGGAGACAGAGCTGCACAGAGACAGAGCAGCAGGGAGACAGAGCTGCACAGAGACAGAGCAGCACAGAGACAGAGCAGCACGGAGACAGAGCGGCACAGAGACAGAGCAGCACAGAGACAGAGCAGCACGGATACAGAGCAGCACAGAGACAGAGCAGCAGGGAGACAGAGCTGCACAGAGACAGAGCAGCACAAAGACAGAGCTGCACGGAGACAGAGCGGCAGGGAGACAGAGCTGCACAGAGACAGATTAGCACGGAGACAGAGCTGCACAGAGACAGAGCAGCACAGAGACAGAGCTGCACAGAGACAGAGCAGCACAGAGACAGAGCAGCACAGAGACAGAGCAGCAGGGAGACAGAGCTGCACAGAGACAGAGCAGCACGGAGACAGAGCTGCACGGAGACAGAGCGGCAGGGAGACAGAGCAGCACAGAGACAGAGCAGCAGGGAGACAGAGCAGCACGGAGACAGAGCTGCTCAGAGACAGAGCTGCACAGAGACAGATTAGCACGGAGACAGAGCTGCACAGAGACAGAGCAGCACAGAGACAGAGCTGCACAGAGACAGAGCAGCACGGAGACAGAGCTGCACAGAGACAGAGCTGCACAGAGACAGAGCAGCAAAGAGACAGAGCTGCACAGAGACAGAGCTGCACACAGTCAGAGCAGCAGGGAGACAGAGCAGCACAGAGACAGAGCAGCACAGAGACAGAGCTGCACACAGACAGAGCTGCACAGAGACAGCAGCACAGAGACAGAGCAGCACAGAGACAGAGCTGCACAGAGACAGAGCTGCACACAGACAGAGCAGCAGGGAGACAGAGCTGCACAGAGACAGAGCAGCACAGAGACAGAGCAGCACGGAAACAGAGATGCACAGAGACAGAGCAGCACGGAGACAGAGCAGCACGGAGACAGAGCTGCACAGAGACAAAGCAACACAGAGACAGAGCAGCACAGAGACAGAGCAGCACGGAGACACAGCTGCACAGAGACAGAGCAGCACAGAGACAGAGCAGCACGGGGACAGAGCTGCACGGAGACGGAGCTGCACTGAGACAGCGCTGCACAGAGACAGAGCAGCAGGGAGACAGAGCTGCACAGAGACAGAGCAGCACAGAGACAGAGCAGCACAGAGACAGAGCAGCACAGAGACAGAGCAGCAGGGAGACAGAGCTGCACAGAGACAGAGCAGCACAGAGACAGAGCAGCACAGAGACAGAGCAGCAGGGAGAAAGAGCTGCACAGAGACAGAGCAGCAGGGAGACAGAGCTGCACAGAGACAGAGCAGCACGGAGACAGAGCTGCACGGAGACAGAGCGGCACAGAGACAGAGCAGCACAGAGACAGAGCTGCACAGAGACAGAGCAGCACGTAGACAGAGCAGCACAGAGACAGAGCAGCAGGGAGACAGAGCTGCACAGAGACAGAGCAGCACGGAGACAGAGCAGCAGGGAGATAGAGCTGCACAGAGACAGAGCAGCACGGAGACAGAGCAGCACAGAGACAGAGCTGCACACAGACAGAGCTGCACAGAGACAGAGCAGCACGGAGACAGAGCAGCACAGAGACAGAGCTGCACAGAGACAGAGCTGCACACAGACAGAGCAGCAGGGAGACAGAGCTGCACAGAGACAGAGCAGCACAGAGACAGAGCAGCACGGAAACAGAGATGCACAGAGACAGAGCAGCACGGAGACAGAGCAGCACGGAGACAGAGCTGCACAGAGACAAAGCAACACAGAGACAGAGCAGCACAGAGACAGAGCAGCACGGAGACACAGCTGCACAGAGACAGAGCAGCACAGAGACAGAGCAGCACAGAGACAGAGCAGCACGGGGACAGAGCTGCACGGAGACGGAGCTGCACTGAGACAGAGCTGCACAGAGACAGAGCAGCAGGGAGACAGAGCTGCACAGAGACAGAGCAGCACAGAGACAGAGCAGCACGGAGACAGAGCTGCACGGAGACAGAGCAGCACAGAGACAGAGCAGCACAGAGACCTCTAATCTCTCCCTTCTGCTGCAAAGTTGGACATTTTAACACGGAGTTCAAGTTGGATTGTGTGTGTTTTGGGGCCGTCCTCTGGCGGCCAGTTGAGGAACTGCAGCTTTCTTTGGTCGCGCCAAGGCTTCAGTCCGGAGGTGGTGATGATGTTGCTGGTTGTGGCGCTGCAGTCACGTTGAACTGAGGTGGTGTTTGTTGAATTAAGTTGACCAGATACCAATGTGCAGAGCAACTGGCCCTCACCTGTTCTCACCTGTTCTCACCTGTCCTCACCTGCCACGCGCTGTCACCACCTTTACAAGTGTCGAATAGCAAAGCAATTAAGACGGAGCTGCAGACTCCCGCCCTGCTGCTGAAAGGTCAGAGGCAACGAAGGGGAGGAGGAGTGATTTTCCCTCGGCCTGATCTAAAGCACGTTCCCTTCTGCTGAAGTTGTCCGTTTAAAGGTAAGAGACAGAGGTTTAAAGGTAAGAGTTATGGGAACACAGATGATATGACGCTTAAATCAGAGCAACGTGACGCTCTGAAGGCCGAAAGAAAAGCCTGAAGGCTCTGGAGACAGTCCAGCAGCTTCATCTCATGCCAACATTATAAATAATTTACAAATAATCCGTTTTTTTTTGTTTTTTTTTTTCACAAATGGGAGTAATTTATTATCGCCTGGTTATGAATGCTGCAATAGCAGCTTTGGAACAGCAGGGGGAACCAAAGATCAATTTACATTCATTATCGTGTCTCAAGGCAAATTTTTAATCTTGTTTCCACCCCTCTCTGCCTTTTTAGTGTCTCTAGTTTATATATATTTACTAGCAAAGTGATTTTCAGTTGCAAGTAATGAAAGATTTCTGCTTTATAGCCCCCCCCCCCCCCCCTCCCCCCCGCGCTCCATTAGACGCCTCACAGCTGTTAATGAACGACTTTAATTAGAGCACAGAGAGGATGTGCATGTAACCATGGAGGCGTGCACGTGCCTGCCCTGCGTCCGGCCCCTCCTCATAACCCCCGTTCATCCACCTCCGGCGCAGTTAGTTGTCCCACTATTTAATTATAAACAAACTGACAAAAATCAATATTAGTTTATTTTTTTTCTTCCACTTTTTCATTTTTCTCACAGTGGGTTCTTTGTGTAAGCCAATCGATAGCTGGCCCTTGAGGGGAGGTTTAAAAAGATCCATAATGGAATTCAAGTCAAGCATAGGAGCCAAACCAATTTCCCACTGGCCAACGATGCTGCTGTTTGCTGTCCTTCAGAGCTCTGAGCCGGACACGAGAGCGTAGGGGTGGCAGCTCATGTTTACGTTAACCAACCAGGGTTCACATTAGCATTGAAGGGACAGCCCAGTAAAACTATTATTTCATGCACCATCATCGCCACAACAAATTCCTCGTATGTGTAGAATCGTACTTGGCAATAAAGTGATTCTGATATTAATGTGAGGGGTCAACAAATCAGGTGACATTTGTCATATTAAGTTAAGATGACAGTAGAATAACACTTAACTGGTTTGTTTTATTACTTCTCAATGTTTTTTAATCATGTCATGAATATTTTACAGTAATTAAAAACATTTAAAAAAGATCGAGGATTTAAAACACATTTTTAAAATTTTAATGAGCTCTCACGGCCCACCTGCAGTACCATGATGGCCCACCAGGGGGTCGCGGCCTACACTTTGGGAATCACTGCTCTACAGCAGCCTTTCTCAACCGGGGTGTCGCGGCACACTGGGGTGTCGTCAAAAAAATTACCTATTCTGACATTTCATATACAGTGGTACATATATGTTTGTACATACGGAATTTTCAGGTTCAACGGGAAAATATTGCCTCTAGTTACAAAAGAAATTTCAGGATACGAAAAGCAAAAATACAGTAGCGCTGCTACTCGCAGCTCCCTGAGTTTACTGAATGTAAACATACTTGTCGGCTCTGTATCTCGGTTTGAAAGCGGTGCGTCCGAGCTGCTCTGCCATTGGCCATCGCTTAGCATCTTCCTGGCATCCCATTGGCTAGGAGGGCCCCTTGTCTGTATGAGCGTAACCCAGCAACCAGGTAAACTAACAATTATTACCTCTGCCAAGGAGGTTATGTTTTTGCCGGCGTTTATCTGTTTGTCTGTGTTCAAGATAACTCAAAAGGTTATTGATGGATTTTGATGAAATTTTCAGGAGTTGTCAGAAATGTGAAAAGGAAGGACTGATTTCATTTTAGGTCTAATCCGGAAGAAATCCTGGATTCTGGATCACTTTCAAATTTTCGATAATTATTGCGATTAGTGGAGGTCTGAGCTCTCTGAGTGCTTTTCTAGTTCTAACATGTATTTCTTACAGGTTTTTATGTCATTTTGTGTATTATTTATAATTTATAAAATAAATAATGCTTGAATTTTGGGGGGCTTGGAACGGATTAGGGCATTTACATGGAAAACACGTCTACTTTAATTTTCAGGTTACGAAACTACTTCCAGAACCAATTAATTTCGTAAGTAGAGGTACCACTGTATAAATATATGAATGCATACATAAATACATACTTTTTACCTATGAATGAATGAATGAATGAATAAATAAATAAATAAGATACATAATAGGAAATAAAATGAATAATAAAAATATGTCTCACATGCCCATTTCCCAATGTTAACAACGTCAGTACGGGGTCAGCGTAAGGTCAACGTGACTGCCCAGTTAGCTTACGCCGTAATATCATTTAACCACTGGAATTTTATTTCACAGATAGCAAAGAGAACTTTTTAGCAGCATCATGGATGGTTTTCTACAAAGAAAAGCCCCACAGGAACGGAACATCACAGAGGAGCCGACTTCTTCATCAAGCCTTCATCCACCAGCTCTGAATCTGCTCCATAGGTACCAAAGCTAGCTGCTAGCGATAAGGCTAAAAAGAGGCAATACAAGGATGATGGATGGAAGCACATCACGGATGAAAAGAAGCTTTCCTGCTGAGGCCTACTCTGGTGCAGTTACCTGTTCAGGTTATTTAAACTAAATAAACGGGACGTATGCATTTACAGTCGGAGCGATGCAGTGTCTTTGGATTATATTTTACTCTGGGGTGTCATGAGATTTTATTCACTTTTAAAAGGTGTCGTGACTGAAAAAAGGTTGAGAAAGGCTTCTACAGTATATTAAATTTTTGAGGAAAAACTTGCTGCTAAATGGTCTTTATTATAAGACAAAAACAGGTCCTTAAGGTGCAAATATTTCAATCTCGCCCAGGAGTCGGGGGTCTCCTCCAGCTCTGGGTAACTGCAGCTTTCATCTACCTTCATGCTTGTTTTAAATTGTTGATGACGTAATAGTTAGCGTGACAGCAGCGACAGCCGTGTTGCCATGTTTGATTGATTTCCTCAGATACATATCAGGCTCGTTTGTGGTGGATTTTAAATGGGGTTCACTGGAAACCTGGAACGGTTTTGACCGTGCGTGAACTTTGAAAGAGCGTCGTTCACAACTGCCCAAATGAACTCGTTCACGTTCACACAAAATATAAACTAGTTCATGAACTTTCGTTCAACGAACGCGTTCAGCTACCCCCCCCCCACACACACACACACACACACACACACTTTTTAAATTTGTGCTTCATATGGATTTAGTCAGAACCGCCACTGAGCATAAATACGCGTAGTTGAAAACGACAGGACGGAGATAATCTCTCCACAGAGCCGTGTACTGACAGCCAGGTCACCAGACTCCTAATAGCTGCCAGAAAGCTGATGGAGGTGGAGGGACGACACTCACACCTCCACATCATTGACCTCATCATTTATCTCAACTTGCCAGGCAAAGCAAACCCGGATTGGCATCCGCCGCCACCGCTGCATAGCGTTTGATAGATTCTCTCCCTAATTTAGAAACACGGCAGATGCTCTCAACGCTGGAAAATAGGAGCGTGTGAGTCAGAGCGAAGAAAGAAGCGAGTGTCAGCAGCAGCGAGGGGCGCTGGGGGGGGGGCAGGAGGGATGCTGCGACTCCCTGGGGGGCTGTGGAAAGGAGGGGAGGGAGGCGGACGACCAATAAAGCAGCCGTTTCCTCCAGAAATGGTCTGACAGCTACCTGCAGTAGTCAGATAATGTGGCCTATAAAGATCAGCCAGGATTCCTTCAGGAAGCCAAACGCAGTTGAGAAATTTGGAGAAAGTAGTTAAAGCATCCAAAAATGAAATCAGATGTCTCCTAAATGTCTCCCTGAACATGTGAACTGTGTGATTACACGTCCTAATTGTATTGAGCGTGTTTTACTGAGGCGACCGCTGGCAGCTGACACTGCAAAGATTTGTTTCTTTCTTTTTTTCTAATTTAAACCATCTAGTTTCCTCCTCAGATCAGTGAATTTCTACCGAAGGCTCAAGACGAGTCATCAAAATGTACCAACATCCCACATCTTGAATGGAGCCTGGGGGGTTTATATCGCTGTTGAACCTCGCTGCGACACCTGGACCCCTTCCAGAAGCTGTCAGGTGGTCCAGCCGGGCAGCGAGGCTGCAGGCATCATCATTTTTGGCTCCTCCCATAAATGAAGCAAGCCTCGATACACGCTTGGTGGAAACGCCCCCTCCATTACTGACACACACTTTGAAGCCTTGTGACATCACTACTGATATCTTTCTGCTTTGGCGTTGTGTGGACACACCTGAGTTTGCCAGAGCAGTAACGGCGCACTTGGTTCTTCACGCGCTGCTTTTACGAAATAATAAAGGGGTTGGTTTTTCTTTGTCATATAATTACGTTCCAACTGTAAGTCCCGCTTTATAAAATCTAAAGTATTAATAAATTTTAAAAAACACCCTAAAAAAGGTAGTATTTGAACTAGGGCTGTAGTAATACACTAATCTCACGATACGATACGATACATGATATTCGGCTCACGATACGATATATATTGATATTTATCTTACAATACATTTACATAATTTTCAGAAAGATTTTAAAGGGACAAAGTGATTTTGGTGACATCTTGTGAGTGTTCCAATGACTTTGTTTGAATTAATTAAACTGAAAGCATCAATTAAACATGATATGGCTGACAGGCAGCTTGTAAATGCTGGACAAAATGAATAAAAGATGTGTTGAGAAAAATAGTTTCATTTATTTTAACAGTGCAAATTGTAGCTTGCAAGATTTTAAAGGTGGGACACAGGGGTTTGAAAGAAGCTTAGAATATCGATACTCGGGCTGAAAAATCAATACTCTGTGGAAATAAAATATCGATATATATCGCAGAATCGATAAAATCACTTAGCTCTAATTTGAACGGTAGCACACTTTCTGTAAGTTCATACTGCAGTCCTGTTGGGCTGAAACTCTCCAGAGCTGCAGACGTGATCGTTATTCTGTGTTGATCTCTATAATCCATTTCAGAATACTTGACCGGACGCTTTAAACCCTTCTGCTCGTATTAATCGCCTCAGTCCTGAGAAGAAATGCAGACTGGTGTCGTGTTCACCTTTAATTTCTGCACAGACGTGTAACTTTTACAGTCAGTACCAGGAGGATTGTGATTATTATTGTAATTTTTTTACATCAGAGAAGCAGCAGGGATGCGTTTGTTGGAGAGGAGTCTCCGTTTTCATAGAGACTCCCCGTTTTCTGGCTCGCTGGGTGTTTTTTTTTTTTTTGTGAGTCCTCGGGGAGCACAGATGCAAATCTGAGCTTTGTATTTCAAAAAGGCAACGCTTGGCACCGAAGCGTATTTGTGTCTTTTAAAGCCTCAGAGTGAGATAAAGTTATAAATCAGGCAGACAGTTGGGGGCCGTATCCGTCTGGTTTTAATGTTCGTGTCACATCTGTCAGCAAATTCTCAAACACGTTCAACCTGCTGCAGGAACTTCAGAAAGAACTAGAGGGACTAGTTTCTGGCTGAAGCACATCCTTCCTCAGCTCTCGTAACTATTTACCATGTTTGCAGAGCACCGACTGATCCCTGCAGAAGACAACCTGCCTAACCCTAACCCTAACCCCTAACCCTAACCCCTAACCCCCAACCCTAACCATAACCTCTAACCATAACCCCTAACCCTAACCCCTAACCTAACCCCTAACCCTAACCCTAACCCTAACCCCTAACCCCCTAACCCCTAACCCTAACCCTAACCCCTAACCCCTAACCCTAACCCTAACCCCCCTAACCCTAACCCCCTAACCCTAACCCCTAACCCCTAACCCCTAACCCCCTAACCCTAACCCTAACCCTAACCTCCACCCCTAACCCCTAACCCTAACCATAACCCCTAACCCCTAACCCCTAACCCTAACCCTAACCCCTAACCCCTAACCCTAACCCCCACCCATAACCCCTAACCCTAACCATAACCCCTAACCCTAACCCTCTAACCCTAACCCCCTAACCCTAACCCTAACCCTAACCCCTAACCCCCTAACCCCTAACCCCTAACCCTAACCCCCCCCCTAACCCCTAACCCTAACCCTAAACCCCTAACCCTAACCCTAACCCCTAACCCCTAACCCCTAACCCCTAACCCTAACCCTAACCCTAACCCTAACCCCTAACCCCCCCTAACCCTAACCCTAACCCTAACCCCTAACCCTAACCCCTAACCCCTAACCCTAACCCTAACCGCTAACCCTAACCCTAACCCTAACCCCTAACCCCTAACCCCTAACCCCCTAACCCCTAACCCCCTAACCCTAACCCCTAACCCTAACACTAGGCCCCTACCAATAACCATAGCACCTAACCCTATTCTAATTTTAGGCCCCATCACTAACCCTAGCACCTAACCCTACCCTAATTTTAGGCCCCTGTCACTAACCCTAGCACCTAACCTTACCCTAATTTTAGGCCCCCACCACTAACCCTAGCACCTAACCCCTATCCGAACTTTAGGCCCCAACCCTAACCCTGGATACCAGAACCTGAACTGTAATTAAAAAGGGATTAAAAAGATTGATTAAAATTGAATTTAAAAGGGATTAAAAAGATTTACTAAAATTGGAGGGTGTTAAAAATGAATTAAGAAATTAATTAATAGATAAATTTGTTGCAATTGGATTAATAATTAATAAAGGGATAAATGGAAACGTATTTTTATAAAGTAGGGTATGGGGAAAGGTAAAGATAAGGGTTAAGTTCATAATTGACATAAATAAATATAATTTAAAAATTCATATTTGGGATTAGATGGGTCTGGAGATTAATATTATTCATGTGGAATGGGTTGGGGAAGTGAATTTAAAGGAATTTTAGGTTAAAAAGGAATAATTCATTAAAATAGTGAAAGGTGAATGATAAAAACTTTTTTTTAAAAAAAAGGCAAACAGGGCAACCTATATAAAGGAGGAGGGAGGGGGAGAACTCATTTGGCTTTGAGCATTGAAAGAGGCAACATCTCTCAAACAAACTAACCATCCTTTTGCTTTTTTGTGTGCCTTGACCTGAAGAAGACGCATCCAGGTCGAAACGTCATCTTTTGGCACACAGTTTATTGGGTTTTTGGTTTTTGATTTTTTAAATTCAAATTGACTTGTGTTATTTTTTGTTTATTTTTTGCTATTATTTTAATAAAAAGTTTTTGAATTGAGGACGAGTGGTCCGTTTTTTCTTTCCAAGTTTAAGGAAATCTCTTTTTGTTTTTTCAAAAGAAAAGAAATTTTTTTCAAAGAAAGAAAAAAATTAAATGAAGGAAAAAAGAAGAAGATGGACAGCGACGGATGGACGGTGGTCCGTTATGGTCGTCGCAACCAACGGGCCAGCCATCAGAAGAGGACCCGGTGGGGAGTAGCTACAACGGGGATGGCCCGTGCTTTCACCGTACCCTCCGGGGAATGGGACACTAACTTTAATCCTAACCCCTAACCCTAACCCCTAACCCCTAACCCTAATCCCTAACCCCTAACCCTAATCCCTAACCCCTAACCCTAATCCCTAACCCCTAACCCCCTAACCCCTAAACCCCTAACCCTGAGCCTGTGGTTATAATGTATCGACTGTACTGAACCAGACCTCGCTGTAATGGGTTTTGGAGGTAACTCTGACATGTTGTGTCTGTTCCCAGCTCAATGCGGTGCAATTATTCTAGAAGAAATCTCCACTTTCCAGTGGTTTTATTACTCATCATTCCCTGCGGTTATCCAGGCTCATGAGAGCTGGCGTGGACGTGTACGAAAATAAAGCGCTGTATTTCTGCTGGCTGAGAGCAGAATTGGATTTTGATGTTGCTGTTCAGCCCCTGAAGAATTAAATATCCAAACTTGGATTTGACCAAAAGAATCAGGAAAGGTTGTTTATTTGGTGATTTTTCAGAGTTTCATGGCCAGAAAATATGTAGAACTATTACAGCGAGCAAAAAGCAGGCATTAACAAGACTTTCTGATCTGTTGTATCCCTGGAGAAAAATGGCCAACTGATTTTTACCCTGTTTTAAAATGAATTTTAAAAACATACCGTATTTTCTGGACTATAAAGCGCACCTGAATATAAGCCGCACCCATTAAAATATAAACGAAATATATATTTTGTCACATCTAAGCCACACCGGACTATAAGCCGCCGGTATCCAGGCTGAGAAATAAGATATTTACATGGAAAGATTTTGTACCATAAGTGTTTATTCACATACCTGAACTGATTGTTTCTGAAACAGAACCTGTAACACGGCAGTAAAAGTGCTGATCAAACAAAACAGAAAAGTCATTGATGGTTTTATTCATTTTCCTCCTGTACACTAAAACCAAGTTGCTTTATTTTTCCTCCTCCTGTGTACTGAAACCCCCCCACACAGCAATGACATCAGGAACAGACCCGTGAAACGGACCGTATCAGGGTCCACTTGCACTCAGTGTTGGATCCGCTTTGGAGCCGGATCGCGGACCTACTGGCTCCACGCTGCGTCCGGTCCACATCTGCGATTAAAACCTTACCTCCGCGGCGGGTCCGCTCAGAACCCTGAAATCCACTGGGGAATCAACAAACTGACTGGACAAACTGATAAATCCAGGTGTGTCTGAGTAGCTACAATGTTCAGACACACCTGGATTAATCAGTTTGTCCAATAATAACAGGTATTGATGCTCACAAAATGAATGTAGAGTAGCATAGCCAACATAGGCTACTGAACTAAAATGGAATAGCCTTTAACTACTTGGTTTGTTTTTTGTTTTTGCACTTCCTGCTAGAGCGCCCCCTGAGGGCTGAAGAACTATTCATAGAAAAGCCGCATCTCTGTATAAGCCTCATGGTTTAAAGTGTGGGACAAAAGTAGCGGCTTATAGTCCGGAAAATACGGTATACATTTAGTGATTCCTAGTGCAAATGCGTAGCACCTGATTTACTGTAGTGACTTCAGGTGAAGTGGTATGATTGTTTATTCCTTAAAAACGATCTACTCAACTGGATTACGGGTTAAAGACGATTGTTGCGCAGCTAAAAATGTGTGTTTTCAGGGGTGGCGTCACGGGGGTTGGTGCAGGGCCCTGCTCAGTCAAAAGTAAAGTTGGGGAAGTTATGTTGAGAATGCAATGCCTCTCATGACCACTAGGTGCTCAAATATCTTGAGTCCCATCCAAAAGCCTCAGTTTCTGTCATAATTTTTTTCCAGGAGTCATTATGATGTCTGATTAATTCTTTCTCACCTGTTTGCCGGAGGTCATTTTTATGATGCTTCAGGTGTACGTAGATGCCAACAACCAAATGTCAAACCCGAGGCCTCCAAACAGCAGCTCGGGTATGACGCCACAGTAACCACTTCTCTTATATCCACCTCATGGCCAGGCTGCTGATGTAACACAGGCCTGGCGCTTTGTCTGGAGGAGTTTCTCATCTGGTGAGCCTCTCATTCATGATCCACAGGGAAATGTGGCACCGTGCAACCATGTTGCCTCTGCTTTCTTAACTCCATCCAGATTTCCCATCATGCAGGATTTCCTGCACCTCAGAAGTGGGTAGCACAAAGCTCTCACACCAGTTTCAAAAGAGGCATGCCCTGTATGCAGGGTGGGGGGGGTGAAGTCCAGTCCCTGGACCTGACCGCTATGAACAGACGGGTAGAGACTGGTTGGTAGAAAAGATGGTTTTAAACTGCATTTCTGGTATTTTGGCAAAGTGTCGAAAATTTTACATTAAGACACATAGAAGCTGCTTCAACTTTGGAAGAAAAACAAACAGAAGAAAAAGGTCTCACGTCTTTATTAGAGGGACATTTAAATGAATAAACCAAGCTGGGAACTGTTGGAGCTCCTGTAGAAATGCCTTTTAGACTTTTGTGTCAGAGGTTGCATGAAGAGTGTATTCATGCCTCCTTAAAGTGCCTCAACTTTAAATTATATTACTGGGCCTCACAATTAAGAACTATCGAGTTCTATTTTGCCACACTGGGTAGAAATGGAGTCCCACAACTTAAAACTTGCTCTTCCTTTATTCATACACTCTGAGCAAAAACATTACTGAAACAAACCTCAAATCCTATCCTGAAAAACGTGATCAGTGTCTGCCCTGATGTTAGAAAATACCTCAAGGAACCAATCAGTTTATCACAATTTAGTCCAATATGGGTCAATCAGCAGTTTATTTCAGGAAGTGCAGTCCAGCTATGGGCAATCCTGGGATTAAAAAGGATTGGTGATCTTTATGCATCAATATATTTTGGCCCTTTGGACAGTTACAATCCAAGTTTCACCTTGATAAAAAACATTATTTTAAATTTCTTTCTTCAATTGAGAAGCTTTGTTAAAGCACATCATGGTAATTTTAACAAGCCTCCCCTCACATCACTGGAAAAACTAATGATTAGGAACAAATTAGGAAAGGTCATTATTTCCCAACTTTATAAAGTGCTGATCTCTAACTCAACAGAGAACTCAAGTAATAAGCTGAAGAACTGGAATGAAGATCTGCCATCAACTATCGGAGAACAAGATTGGGAAAGGGCCTTAGAATATAACAGTTTAAATGTTTAATATACTACGCCTCTGCATTTAAATAAATATAATCATAACATCCCAGATCTTTGTGTAAAGTGTAATTCTAAAGGGACTTTAGTACACTGCATGTGGGAATGCAGACAAATCAATACATTTTGGGAGGTGGTGAGAGATATAATTGAAAGAATTCTCTCAAAAACAGTTTCATTAGATCCCATTCCTATTCCTATTAGCTTTATACCCTGAGAAGCATGACTTTAGTAAACTAGAATGGACTTTTATAGGTATAAGCCTGTTACCTGCAAAAAAGTGTAAAGCTTTGGCTTGGAAAAATGTCAACAGAGCAAGCATCAATGGTTAAAGCAGATGTTGTCTAAATTGCCGCTAGAAAGAATAGTGTATATTAGGAAATCCAAACCATATTTTTTCTAGAGGATCTGGGGTCCTTTTATGAACTTTATAAAGGACTTAGATTGGTCAGAGGGCTTGTTGGACTGTTGATATTTCGGAACCTGCAGTACAACATGTTGAATAGACCAGTGGTTCTCAAGTGGTGGGTCGCGACCCAAAAGTGGGTCGCAGACATGTTTTCAGTGGGTCGAGGGCCTTTGCCTGGGGAAGGAAACGCTAAAAAAAAAAAAAAAGTGTCATTCATACTCCTCAACAGTAGATGGCAATAATGCCCTGTAATGTGAGTTGACACCCGCCAGTTCACACCATAGAAAAAGACCTGCAGCGTTTGTTTCCATATGTTGATCAGGTGAAACACAGATACAACGAAGAATATATGAGATATGGATTTTCTTATCTTGAAGACAAAGGTCAGTGAGTGGTTATTTAGCTAAAACTATATATTTTGAGTTCTTTTTGAAACTACTGCTCAGTGGTTGCACTGTTTTATTTCCTGTTTGTGCATAAAAGCACTGTTGAGTCTTAAAAATGGCTGTTACTGAAATGTTCTGATTGTTATGTCAGCTTTATGATTAATGCTTAAATAAGTGACTAGATAGTTTTAATAGTAAATTGTTATATATTCAGGTAGTGGTTACTCAGCAAATGCTACATATTTGAGTTCTTTTTGAAACTACTGCTCAGTGGTTGCACAGTTTTATTTCATGTTTGTGCATGTTGAATCTGTTAAAAAATATGGCGCGGGATCGGGGCCAAAATTAAGACTATTGCGCAGCCGGCGGTGTCTACATCCTTGTCGCAGGAGGCTATGTCCAATCCGAAACCGGCTATTGATCTGATCACTGATAGGCCTGCATCAACAACTGAGTGGCCGGCGCCGGCAACTGAGCAGGCGACTAGTCACGTTACTTGGTCGGTAACCTTCGTGTCGAACCCAGCAACTCATTGGATCGCCTACTGTCGCTGACGTGCGTTATCATTGGAGAGGCTAACGACTAGCATGCCTAGGCTGGTCACCCACCGGATTGTCTACTCCCTCTGTTATCCATTAGCATGGATAGGCTGGCGTTAGCATTGGAGAGGCTGGCGACTAGCATTCCTAACTGCGGTCAAGCCAGCCGTCTCTCCTTTTTGCGAAGTCAAGCGAGCCGCTCCAACATTTCAAGTGCTCATGTGTTACAGGCTTTACGGTAAATGGACGGCTGCGGGTGAGAAAGTCAGCGCTAGGAGGCCACAGCGTGTATTAATATCCGGTTTTCAAAATAAAATGTGAGTTATTGAAAGGCGTGTAAGTGTGATCTTTACTAGTTTTGAATCATTATGTCACATGACCTAGAGGCTATTGAAATAAATTGATGATTAGGAATGTTTAAATGGAATGAATAAAAGAGGTGTATCTCAACCAGCCAGTGTAGTACTGTGATCATGCACTGATTTTGAGTCATTAGGTCACATGACCTGGAAGCTATTGAGCTAAAATGCTAATATTTATTTTAAAAAATTAACATAAAATATTAGAAATGTTAAAAAAGAATAAAAAGAGGTGTATCTCAACCAGCCAGTGTAGTACTGTGATCCTGCACTGATTTTGAGTCATTAGGTCACATGATACACCTCTTTTTATTCCACTTTAACATTTCTGAGATTTTATAATAATTTTTTACAGTAAATATTAGCATTTTAGCTCAGTGCAGGATCACAGTACTCCCCTGGCTGGTTGAGATACACCTCTTTTTATTCTTTTTTAACATTTCTAATATTTTATGTTAATTTTTTACAGTAAATATTAGCATTTTAGGTCAATAGCTTCCAGGTCATGTGACCTAATGACTCAAAATCAGTGCATGATCATAGTATGAAACTGTTTGGTTGAGATACACCTTTTTTTATTCCACTTTAACATTTCTTATATTTCATATGAATTTTTGAATGCAAATATTAGCATTTTAGCTCAATAGCTTCCAGGTCATGTGACCTAATGACTCAAAATCAGTGCATGATCATAGTATGAAACTGTTTGGTTGAGATACACCTTTTTTTATTCCACTTTAACATTTCTTATATTTCATATGAATTTTTGAATGCAAATATTAGCATTTTAGCTCAATAGCTTCCAGGTCATGTGACCTAATGACTCAAAATCAGTGCAGGATCACAGTACTACACTGGCTGGTTGAGATACACCTCTTTTTATTCTTTTTTAACATTTCTAATATTTTATGTTAATTTTTTAAAATAAATATTAGCATTTTAGCTCAATAGCTTCCAGGTCATGTGACCTAATGACTCAAAATCAGTGCATGATCACAGTACTACACTGGCTGGTTGAGATACACCTCTTTTTATTCCATTTAAACATTCCTAATCATCAATTTATTTCAATAGCCTCTAGGTCATGTGACATAATGATTCAAAACTAGTAAAGATCACACTTACACGCCTTTCAATAACTCACATTTTATTTTGAAAACCGGATATTAATACACGCTGTGGCCTCCTAGCGCTGACTTTCTCACCCGCAGCCGTCCATTTACCGTAAAGCCTGTAACACATGAGCACTTGAAATGTTGGAGCGGCTCGCTTGACTTCGCAAAAAGGAGAGACGGCTGGCTTGACCGCAGTTAGGAATGCTAGTCGCCAGCCTCTCCAATGCTAACGCCAGCCTATCCATGCTAATGGATAACAGAGGGAGTAGACAATCCGGTGGGTGACCAGCCTAGGCATGCTAGTCGTTAGCCTCTCCAATGATAACGCACGTCAGCGACAGTAGGCGATCCAATGAGTTGCTGGGTTCGACACGAAGGTTACCGACCAAGTAACGTGACTAGTCGCCTGCTCAGTTGCCGGCGCCGGCCACTCAGTTGTTGATGCAGGCCTATCAGTGATCAGATCAATAGCCGGTTTCGGATTGGACATAGCCTCCTGCGACAAGGATGTAGACACCGCCGGCTGCGCAATAGTCTTAATTTTGGCCCCGATCCCGCGCCATAAAAAAAGGCTGAAGTTACTAAAGTGAAGTGTTCTGGATTTAATTAAAATGCAGCTAATTGAGCATCAAAGGAAATAGTTCCCACTTGAAGTCATTTTGGTTATGCGATTTTGGTTTTTGCCGTTTTGGTTCACCAATAAACTTATTTTTTTTGTGTTGGCATTCTGTGATATTCTATTCTACTATCTCCGATTCAAACTGCACGATCTTTTCATTCAGTAAATTTGAGAAGTTGGAAATTTTCCTTGATTTGGGTCGCGGCTTGTCATTGAGGGTGATGGTGGGTCCTGAAGCCAGACCAGTTGAGAACCACTGGAATAGACGAGTAGAATCGTTCACAATCTGATATTGATCATTTACCCCTGTTGTTTTTGAGAAGCTGTGTTTTGTTGCTGTTTTTTTTTATTTGTTTGTTTGTTTGTTATTCCACTTTTTATTTTAACATTTCTCCGACTTGAACCAGTTGTAGACCAAGGGCCAGGCATGGACTGGCCATCGGGCGTACCGGGCAATGCCCGGTGGGCCGACGCACATCTGTGGGCCGGCCGAGGTCTGTCATAAAAAAAAAAAAAAGTATATAGTTTTTATTGACCGCGACGGTAACGGACAGGTAGTCGGCTCATAAAAATCTCCGAGGGGGGGGGGGGGGGGGGGCGACAACGACACACACTCAACAAAATCAAGAAAGAGACACTGACAGCTATGACAGCTAATCAGACAAGCGCTACAGTGCTGCGCTGATGTGAACGCAGTATGAACGTTATTTTCTGCTGAAGGGAGGGGGTGGAGGCGGGACAGGGCCTTGCGAAGACACGAAGTGGCCCATTGGTTGATTTTCTTGACGGACATTGGGCTAGTCCAATGAAATTTCTCAGCTCTCGTTGGCCCGCCCCTCCCATCCCTCCTGACCAAATTTTGCCGTTTGGCCTGACCGGAGAGTGTGGTGGCTCGTGGATGAGTATGGAAATGGAGAAAAAAGCACAAAAGTGAAAGGGAGGAGCAGAAAAGCTCAGAGAACGGAGACAAAAAAAATTAAAAGTGGATGCAGCAAAATGTGCCAAAATCACGGAAATGTTTTCAACCACAAGCTCGGGGGCGGGGGCCGCGGGGCCGTTGAGTGAACAGGTGGTTGTCGGAGAAGAAGCGGACGAGGAGAGGAAGAAGGAGGAGGAGGAGGATGAGGAGGAGGAGAGAGATGAGACCCAGCAGCAGGGCGAGATTGAGGTCAGAATAGCTATTTGGAGGTGATCACCTGTTTGTGTGTGTGTGTGTGTGTGTGTGTGTGTGTGTGTGTGTGTGTGGTTTAGTCTTTGTTGTCAAATAATGCTTTGAGTAGATTTGGTGTCCAATTTACAGTGTTAAGTGTGTTAAAATATTAGTGTAACATTGCTTTGCTGAAATGCATGATAAATAATTGGTAGACATGAGTAACACTAGTGACACTAACACCACTTTATTTTAATTTTTGAAACTTCACTATGTGCACATAGTATACAATATGCAGCATGTGCTTCCGCATATCGTATAAATAACCGGCATTTTTGATCCCCGGTGTATGGTGGGCCGCCAGGGATCAAAAATGTCCGGGCCATTTTTTGGTCCCAGTCCAGCCCTGCCAAGGGCTCCTAGTTTTAAGATACTGTCAAGTATTATTTATATTGGAAGCTTGTTCAGTGTGTTACATGATTGTATTTACAAAGGGGAGAACTTTAATAAAATTTTTTTTGTTAAAAAAAAATAGCAAAATGTGCCTCTTATTTACTTGAATTAAGAGAGTTCATCTTCTCACATTCCCCCCCCCCCCCCCCCCCCCCCCCCCCAACAAATGGTAAATACGTTTTGCTCTATTGCTATTAAAAGGAAACGCACAGGTGTGGCACGTGTCTGTTCATATCTACATCCTTTTGTGTTGGTGCAGGTAAAATATTCAGTTCGCCAAGTGTCGGAATTTGCTGCAGATCAGCAAATGAGAAACATGTTTTTAATCGAAGTGTATCAGGTTGTCTGAACGTTAGATTCACGCTGCGCGTGTAAAAAGAAAAAAATGTGCACCAAAACGTTCCGCGCGCGCGGACTGGCTTTGTCTCCTTCTCGCGCCAGTCGGGTTTATGGGGAACTGGCCCTTTAACCGGCTGGTCCTACTGCTCATGCTCGGGGCTTTGTGCAGGAGTTTCCCCGTCAGGAGCCAGCTGTGGGTCGGAGAGAGAGGGAGGGAGAAAGAGAAAAGAGAGAGAGAGGGAGGGAGGGAGAGAGAGAGGGAGGGAGGGAAGCGTCGCTCCGGGCGAGCTGAGCTGCGGCTGTCGCATCCTCCGAAACGCGAGCGGAGTCTTTGTCTGCGGAGGGGGGCTGCGGGGGGCTGACTGGGGTTTCATTTCACCCTTTCAACGCCGGGGGAGCATCATCCGGCCGCGGCCGCGTGCTGACATCCTCGCACCACCGGGGAAGTTAACGGGAAGCTCCGCGGGGCGCGTAAAGCGGGATGTTTTGTCGCGTCCGCGGCTGATCGGACCGGATGGTTCCGACTGGAAACGCGTTTCTAACATCTGAACTGTTTCATGAAAGTTTAATCTCCACTTCCCGGTCCCGCAGCTCGACGCTGGCCGTTCGGCATGCTCTGACGGTGCGTAACCACCGGTTTATTTTAATTTCACCCCCCCACCGCAGGTGTACCTTTTCCCGCAGGAGTGACACAGGTGGGCTAGTCCACCTGAGCCGCCGCTGATGACAGCAGGTCAACGCGCAGCATAACAGCAGCTCCTTTAAAGACGCGCTCCGCTCCCATCATGGATGATGTCGGAGGGCCGCGTCCGCGCAAGTGCGCCAAGTCGTCGGAAAGAAGCCCACGGCGCGTTTGGAGAGCGTACCTGGGAGCGCTGGTGCTGCTTCACCTGGTGCTGCACGCGGAGGCTTCGTCGGTGTCCAAACTCTGCGACAAGAGCTGCTTTTCTGGGAAATGCGTGAACGGGAGCTGCGTGTGTGACCACGGATGGGTCGGGGACCGGTGCCAGCACTGCCAGGGGAGGTTCAGGTGAGTTCCTCTGTGACCAGGTTTAGGTTCAAGGCCAAGGTGCTTTTAGACTAGTCTGCCTGGACCAGCTGTGACAGGTTGGTGCTTCATCTTAAATGTGCTCCTCATATTTGTTTGTTCGGGGTCTTTTTTTTTTTTTTTTTCACCAAAGTTCAGTTGAAGAAATGACCTTTTGTGTGTTTGAAGTTCTGTTGGTGTTACAGACTCTGGAGGACATAAAGAAGTAAATTTAATAACCTTGGTTTGTGCAGCAGTCAGCTTTTTCTGGCTTCTTGTTTTTGTTTTCCCGTCCATCTGTAATCCAAAGCCCCCCCAGATGAAAGCTGCACCACTGCGTGAACACACTGATAAACGGGTATTTCCTAGAATAACACAGAGTTTTAACGTCCAGCTTGCTGACAGAATGATAGTCTTTGTCATTTATTATCACGTACATCCTTTCATTAGGCACCGTGTCAGCATTTTGCTGACAGAAAAGGAAAAACTTGAAACGTGCATCATTTCAAGCCGTCATGTTCCTCTCTCTGAACATTTAGCTCGTTTAAAAGGACATAAACGACATAATTAACAAACAACACACCCCGTCACTCTTTGTTTGGAGCTGCTGTGGTCTGATGTCACTCGGTGAGTCGCTAAAGTTTCCAGGCTGTGAGGGAACCACAGACCCTAATCAGGGAACCACAGACCCTAATCAGGGAACCACAGACCCTAATCAGGGAACCACAGACCCAAATCAGGGAACCAAAGACCCAAATTAGGGAACCACAGACCCTAATCAGGAAACCACAGACCCAAATTAGGGAACCAAAGACCCAAATCAGGGAACCAAAGACCCAAATCAGGGAACCACAGACCCTAATCAGGGAACCACAGACCCTAATCAGGAAACCACAGACCCAAATCAGGGAACCAAAGACCCAAATCAGGGAAACAAAGACCCAAATCAGGGAACCACAGACCCAAATCAGGGAACCACAGACCCTAATCAGGGAACCACAGACCCAAATCAGGGAACCACAGACCCAAATCAGGGAACCAAAGACCCTAATCAGGGAACCACAGACCCTATTTAGGGAACCACAGACCCTAATCAGGGAACCAAAGACCCAAATCAAGGAACCACAGACCCTAATCAGGGAACCAAAGACCCAAATCAGGGGGGAACCACAGATCCAAATCAGGGAACCACAGACCCACATCAGGGAACCACAGACCCAAATCAGGGAACCACAGACCCTAATCAGGGAACCAAAGACCCACATCAGGGAACCAAAGACCCAAATCAGGGGGGAACCACAGATCCAAATCAGGGAACCACAGACCCACATCAGGGAACCACAGACCCAAATCAGGGGGGAACCACAGATCCAAATCAGGGGGGAACCACAGACCCTAATCAGGGAACCACAGATCCAAATCAGGGAACCACAGACCCTAATCAGGGAACCACAGATCCAAATCAGGGAACCACAGATCCAAATCAGGGAACCACAGACCCTAATCAGGGAACCACAGATCCAAATCAGGGAACCACAGACCCAAATCAGGAAACCAAAGATCCAAATCAGGGAACCACAGACCCTAATCAGGGAACCACAGATCCAAATCAGGGAACCACAGACCCAAATCAGGGAACCGCAGACCCACATCAGGGAACCGCAGACCCACATCAGGGAACCGCAGATCCACATCAGGGAACCACAGATCCAAATCAGGGAACCACAGACCCTAATCAGGGAACCACAGACCCACATCAGGGAACAGTAACGCAACTTCATCCTTGTCTTCGCCCGGTTTCACATCATGATGCATTTGCTGTAGATAGACAGCTGGTAGTTTATAGTTTTACTGTTTTCAAGAGAGTCACCCTGTAGAAGAGAGTGGGGGGGGGGGCGGGGCTGAGTGGCTGACTCCGCCCCCTAAAACCAGGTGTTTTGAGCAGACCAGTGAAGACAAATCTGCCGTTGCACCGCGTGGCTGTGGTATCGTGTTTCGTGAAAACCCTCGGGACAAGTGTCAACTTTTGAAGATTACAGATTAATTCTTTTAGCTCTAAATTTGACAAAAATCCCAGAATGCATTTCGCACCAAGAAGTGGAAGTGATGTGCCGAGGAAAAAGGAGTTAAAGAGAACTTGAGAGCTTATTTGTCATGTTCCCTATTTGTCAACGGACGAATATTTTTCTCACTTAGACTTTGCGTCAGTCGATCAAGGCGGCGTCTATCTGAAAACTTCCTCTGCCGTCTTGAGTTTTCTTTTCGCCTCTGCCAAACTGTTAAAGTTCAGTGGTTTTTATTTTATTTCGTGTTCAGTTAACTTGTAGATGTTTTTGAATCCACTTTGGGCTGATTTCTGAGCTGTGATGCCCTCACAAGCAGATGTTGCACTGCGCCAGCTAGCCGTCATTTCCCGGACTGAAATGAAATGCAGCCAAACTCGAGAGAGTGACGTCTCTTGGGATCCCTGTTGTGGCGAGTGAAGTCCCGTCGGTGACGGACCTGACGTCGACACTAGCACAGAGTTGAGTACACCAGGCGGAGTAACATCAACAAACTAGTGCAGTAAATCAAAACAAAACAAAAAACAAAAAAAAAAAAATAGCGCGGACATTTAGGAACCGAAAAAAGGAATCGAAATTCAAAAATCATCTAAACGATTCCAGAACCGGACGTTAGGAACCGATTTCTACTTGGAATCGTTTTTCGGTGCCCAACCCTACTGACGAGACACTGCAGGGTTCAAAGTTTTAAAATACTTTTTAAAATAAGTTCTCTTGTACGTGTTTGGTTACCTGCTGACTGACCCGAGGGACCGTCATCAATGCTCCGTGGTGGTCACCACTCCGACTACGTCGACGATACACAAACGGAAAACAAAATATCCGTTTGGATTCTTGACACACCTTCCCCACGCAAATGTGATGCGCCATCGTTCAGACGTCTCCAAAGAGCGCGTTCATGAGATCGAGCGTCTGAAATTGACCCTGTTTCAGTTTTAGGAAGGGGAAGAAACAGAAAGCCGGCGCGTGGAGGCAAACCTTCCCCCCACCAGGTTTGGGTTCAGGTTCAACTTATCCAGAGCTCAAACATAACCTGCTCCTCTGGAACGGGCCCCTGGTGGGACCTGTAAGTGTGAGAGCTTAGAAAAATCATGCTATTGACATGCATAAATAATGCTTTTGGTTCAGAAACGTGACCACCTGTGGTTCGCAGCAGCGTCCTGTGTGGTGACTGGTCAGAACCGTCTCCAGGGCATCCATGCATCCATGCATGCGGTGCAGAGTCCTGCTTTAATACCGGCACCTTCTACAAGGGAGTAAAACATCCCTCCAGATCTCTATATTTAGATTATGGAAACGAAGGGGGGGGGTGAGGAAGGCCTCCTGCTTCCAGGAAAATGTTGCTGTGGTCACAGCGCGGCCATCGATAACCCCGTTTCCATTTGACGTTCACAAAGAAGCTTCTGCAGCTGACGGAGCAGAAATTTCACGGCGTCTTCCTGAGAGAGTTGATCAAACGGTTAAACCCCACTTGCCACCCCTCGTGTCCTCCAGGGAGAAGGAGGTCACCTGGTCGTCACCTGCGGTTCAAGTATGCAGGAGGAAATGGCTCCACTTAAGTCTGGTCCTTTCTGTCTGGAGGATCCTATTGATTTTTTTCATTCCAGTCACTGTGACTGAAGAAACAACAGCTGTCAGCTCAGTGATAGTCAATGCAGGGATGCTCTTTCTGCGGTTGGTTGGTTGGTGTGTCATTAAAGCTGCGAGATTTTGATATTTATTTAAATGTTCATTTATCAGAGGACTGGTGTTTCTAAAAGAAAAAAAAAAACTACACTAATCTGCTCAAATGTTCCCCTTTACTCAACCAGCAGGTATACACATGCAAAGGTTCAAAATGACAAAGAGAAATAAAAAAAAAAGACTTGAGCGATAAACTGGACTATAAAGAGACGGAGAATGCAGAGAAGTCGTCAAGAACAGGACACGATAAATGACCACACAGGCTCGTACATGTGCAAGACAAGCGGAGGACACGACCGCGCCACCAGGACACAAAACGACTGCAAAGACATGGATCATGACGAGCGTTGACACGGCCGTCGGGTGGAGGCTGTCCACGTCCCAGCCGTCATGAGAGGGCGTTTGGAGAGCACCTCCATCAGCAGAGCATCGTCAAGAAAGCAAAGTCGTGTCCATTTTCACAGGACGTGGCTCAGTTTTTACACTCTGGGTGTCTAGATTGAAACAGCAACGCCGATCACATGTTTGCTCAACAAATATTTGCCTGAAAGATTAACTTTCGTCTGCAACAATGACACCGTTTCTCTCCTAAGCACGGCCAAAAGATCTAAATATGAATGAAAATGAAACTAATAACAATGAGGAAGTATCTCAAGGTTGTTTTTGGTGGCTTGGAACTTCCTGAATGTGGCTCTGAACAAGCAGCAGGACAAACGCTGTTGTCTGAGGAGTTGTTGTCTGAGGAGTTGTTGTCTGAAGGGTTGTTGTCTGAGGAGTTGTTGTCTGAGGAGTTGTTGTCTGAGGGTTGTTGTCTGAGGGTTGTTGTCTGAGGAGTTGTTGTCTGAGGAGTTGTTGTCTGAAGGGTTGTTGTCTGAGGAGTTGTTGTCTGAAGGGTTGTTGTCTGAGGAGTTGTTGTCTGAGGAGTTGTTGTCTGAAGGGTTGTTGTCTGAGGAGTTGTTGTCTGAGGAGTTGTTGTCTGAAGGGTTGTTGTCTGAGGAGTTGTTGTCTGAGGAGTTGTTGTCTGAAGGGTTGTTGTCTGAGGAGTTGTTGTCTGAGGAGTTGTTGTCTGAAGGGTTGTTGTCTGAGGAGTTGTTTTTCTGAGGAGTTGTTGTCTGAAGGGTTGTTGTCTGAGGGGTTGTTGTCTGAAGGGTTGTTGTCTGAGGAGTTGTTGTCTGAAGGGTTGTTGTCTGAGGAGTTGTTGTCTGAGGAGTTGTTGTCTGAGGGGTTGTTGTCTGAGGGGTTGTTGTCTGAGGAGTTGTTGTCTGAAGGGTTGTTGTCTGAGGAGTTGTTGTCTGAGGAGTTGTTGTCTGAAGGGTTGTTGTCTGAGGAGTTGTTGTCTGAGGAGTTGTTGTCTGAAGGGTTGTTTGTCTGAGGAGGTTGTCTGTTGTTGTCTGAGGAGTTGTTGTCTGAAGGGTTGTTGTCTGAGGAGTTGGTTGTCTGAATGGAGGGTTGTTGTCTGAAGGGTTGTTGTCTGAGGGGTTGTTGTCTGAGGAGTTGTTGTCTGAGGAGTTGTTGTCTGAAGGGGTTGTCTGAGGAGTTGTTGTTTCTGAGGGGTTGTTGTCTGAAGGGTTGTTGTCTGAGGAGGGTTGTTGTCTGAGGGTTTTGTCTGAGGAGTTGTTGTCTGAAGGGTTGTTGTCTGGAGGGTTGTTGTCTGAGGGTTGTTGTCTGAGGAGTTGTTTGTCTGAAGGGTTGTTGTCTGAGGAGTTGTTGTTGTTGTTGTCTGAGGAGTTGTTGTCTGAAGGTTGTTGTTGTTGTCTGAGGAGTTGTTGTCTGAAGGGTTGTGTTGTTGTCTGAGGAGTTGTTGTCTGAGGAGTTGTTGTCTGAAGGGTTGTTGTCTGAGGAGTTGTTTTGTCTGAGGAGTTGTTTTGTCTGAAGGTTGTTGTTGTCTGAGGAGTTGTTGTCTGAGGAGTTGTTTGTCTGAAGGGTTGTTGTCTGAGGAGTTGTTGTCTGAGGAGTTGTTGTCTGAAGGGTTGTTGGCTGAGGAGTTGTTTTGTCGAGGAGTTGTTGTCTGAAGGGGTTGTTGTCTGAAGGGTTGTTGTCTGAAGGGTTGTTGTCTGAGGAGTTGTTGTCTGAAGGGGTGTTGTCTGAGGAGTTGGTTGTCTGAGGAGTTGTTGTCTGAGGAGGGTTGTTGTCTGAGGAGTTGTTGTCTGAAGGGTTGTTGTCTGAGGGTTGTTGTCTGAAGGGTTGTTGTCTGAGGAGTTGTTGTCTGAGGAGTTGTTGTCTGAGGGTGTTGTGAGGAGTGTTGTCTGAGGAGTTGTTGTCTGAAGGGTTGTTGTCTGAGGAGTTGTTGTCTGAGGGTTGTTGTCTGAAGGGGGTTGTTGTCTGAGGAGTTGTTGTCTGAGGAGTTGTTGTCTGAGGAGTTGTTGTCTGAAGGGTTGTTGTCTGAGGAGTTGTTGTCTGAGGGTTGTTGTCTGAAGTTGTGTATGAGGTGTTGAGGGTGTGTCTGTGAGGAGTTGTCTGAGGTTGTTGTCTGAGGGTGTTGTCTGAGGAGTTGTTGTCTGAGGTTGTTGTCTGAGGGTTGTTGTTGTCTGAGAGTTGTTGTCTGAGGAGTTGTTGTCTGAGGAGTGTTGTCTGAGGGTTGTTGTCTGAGGAGAGGGTGGAGGGTTGTTGTCGAAGGGTTGTCTGTTTGTTGAAGGGTTGTTTGAGGAGTTGTTGTTGAGGGGTTGTTGTCTGAGGGTTGTTGTCTGAGGAGATTTGTCTGAGGGGTTGTTGTTGTTGTCTGAAGGAGTGTTGTCTGAGGGGTTGTTGTCTGAGGAGTTGTTGTCTGAGGGGTTGTTGTCTGAGGAGTTGTTGTCTGAGGAGATGTTGTCTGAGGGGTTGTTGTCTGAGGAGTTGTTGTCTGAGGAGTTGTTGTCTGAGAGGTTGTTGTCTGAAGGGTTGTTCTCTTGTGGTTTCATCTGATGCATCTGTAGTCGCAGTAGATGGGGGTGGGGTGCACACAGCGACAATGTGTCAGAAACAGACTTCAATGAATTCACACTTCACATCAGTCAAATAAAGCTTAAGGATTGATCTTTTTACACGAGTATCATTTGATACCAATACCAAAGTTGGTATCAATATTATCGATATTTGGATCCATCCGCCCACCTCTACTTGCAAGTGCTGGATACTAGAGCGTCTGTGGTCTTTGTGTTTCCACTGGGCATGATGGGACACACACCTGCACACAGGTGCTGCTGTGTCTCATATCCACTCAGACAGATCCAATAAAGGAGAACGGGGAGCAGACTCTGTTTGTCTATTGATTTCAGGTATCAGTGCTCTGCAGTTTTATTGGTCTGCAGCCTCACCCTTTTATTTTTCAAATACATTTTTTATATTTTCTTCATTCGCTTTTGTGTCTGTTAATCCCAGACGAGATCAGGTTTTATCTGCTACAGCACATGCGTGCGCTAACAGACGCGCACGCACCTCCAGACTGGTGATCAGCCCCAGACGCTCCTGAAAAATCCAGTTTTTCATTTCAAAGATTCATTTATTTTCAGTTCAGCTAACTGCCGCTTCACAAAAGGCTCAACTTGTACATACAGTTTAGCAGAAATACTTGCATGTTTTTGTTTTCTTTTGAAATGCGTTGACCCTTTTGTGTCGGCTCGTTAGAAAATGACCTTCAGTTTTAAAGATTTGCTTCAAACTGGTGAATGTTTGTTTGTTTTAGGGCTTTTGCTGGACAAACTTGCATAATTAAGCTAAATCTAAAGCGTAACAGGACTGAGCTGCTCCACCGTCTCCGTGACAGCGTCGGTCCCGGTAGGATACACTGACCGTACTAGCAAACGAGAATGTGGTGAACATGGGCGGAGCTGAGATGCCTGCTGGGCGCCTTTCTGAGGTTGCAAATCATATGTCAGAGTAAAACAAACAAGACAGTGGGGGGGAGGGACTGAAGCATTCGCTCCTATAACTCCCGCTCACACCTCCGAAAAAGTATTCAATGCGTCCTGAGCTCCCTTTACAATTACAAGCTCCGAATTTTTTGGTTGCGGATGGTGTCGCACATGTAATTACTGAGATTCCCTCACACGAGAACTGCTCCCACGTCTTTCTAAGATGGACGAGTTCTGCTAGTGTGCAGCGGTCTCACATAAATACCCCAGTTTCTCCATCAGATTGAGGTCTGGGCTTCGACTAGATCACTACAGGACTCTGAAATGTTTACTTTCAGTTCTCTGTAACCCACCCAGTACTGGACTAGCAGTGTTATTCAGCAGTGTTATATCACTTCTCTGGAAAGCTACCCCCCCCCCCATCATTTCTTTAATTCAGGCAGGTGACTACACACATCATGATGCTGCCACCATCGTGCTTTACTGTGGTGATCTGAGTCACACCGGATATTCTCCTCTTGTACACAAAAATCTTTGGTCTCTTCTGCTCAGAGCACCTTTTTCCAGATGTTAAGAGACTCTTCAGATGCCTTTTGGTACACTGGAGACATGATCTTTTTGAAACGTTTCTGCACAGAGTATTGATCATGATTACAATTAATAGGGTTAATTTCTAAAAGCAGGTGGAAGAGTCCCTGCCCCCTGTTTTAACGTGCTGTAGGGCGTCTGCAGCATTTATATCTGCCTGTTTTTCTTTTTCTATATATATTCTGACACTTCACGCGGATTCATTAATCATTTTGTCCTGTAAGAAATCCATAATAAGCGCTTGTACAACTCCTCACCTGACTCTTTAAGGGTTGTTGACTCCAGCAGTGCAGGTAGAGATACCTGCTCATCCTCAATTACCCTCACGCCGAAAAGGAGCAGGTGGTGAAACGCTTTTAAACCGACGTTATGGAGGCATCTGGCGCCTTCAGCAGCAGAGTACCTCATATGTCTATTTGTCAAATGTTTTGCTTGAATAATCCGGCGCATTAGTCTCGCGCAGTCTCCTGAATGCTAAGTGGAAGCAGCCGGAAAGTCTGGAGGCCCCAGTGAGATGAACTGGCGCTGACCGGAGACGGTTAGACCGCCGTCTCCCAGCTGAGGCGCAGAGCAGGAATCTGGGGAAGGATCTTCATGATCCCAATCAATGGAGACGAGAGTTTTCCCTCCCAGAGCAGTGAAACCACAGAGCACCAGAGCGCATGATAACCAACTAAAAGAGCTCAAAGTTCAGGTGATGGGCTGTAAAGTCGGATATCACCAGGGGGAGGGGCCTCCATCAGAAATAAAGACAGGAAACATTATTTTTATTTCCAAATGGATTACAGTTTTGGATTAAGCCCGTCTACTTCGTGTCCGGTTTAATCCGTCTCTAATACTGCGAGCGCGGCTTTGATGTTACGGTGGCTCTGAGAGTCCCTCACCTCCGTGACCTTTCAGTCAATTACGGTTGGTGGCTCCAGCGCTCTGAATCACATCTGCGTGGCAGCGCGGTGAATGTCAGGAAGTGTTTCCCCCGCCGGTCTGGAAGTTCAGACCGGTCTGCGTCCTGCGCCTCATCTGGATATCATATCTATACACGCAGTTATAAAAAGGTCAGATCACTTAATTTTTTAAATATTTGCACCAAAGGGAATAAATCAGGCTCGTTTTTTTTCTGTTTGTGCATTCAGCAACTTTGCTGTGTACAGAGTAAAGATTTTTACATTAATTTAGGGCGAAGGGTTCCAATGCTAATTATTCCTCTGGGCATTGATAAATGAGTCACCTCTGTTCATTAAACCATCACGTGGCTTTTGTTTTATGATAATAAAACCTGCCTTTAAGAGAAGTTCGGTAGTAATGCTATACTTGTGCCTCATCTGTCACACATGTAAACATGTACATTAGCCCCTCCCCTTTTCCCTGTTGCCTGCCCCTCCATAGCTCAGAACTCTGCTGCTCCAACGAGGCAGACACTAAATCTTTCAAACTATCAAGTTATGATTTTTATTCTTTTTCTTCATGCAGAAACCAAGAAGGCTCGATTTCAGCTGATGAAACTGGTTTTGACCGCAGAAACCAGCTGTTTGTGCTGTCCAACTGTAATGTGATGAGCTGCATCATCTCCTCCTCGTCAGCCTTGGCTGATTCTGCATTGTCCCTTTTTTTGCCGAAAAAGTGTTGTGTGTTGCTTCTCGAAGAAGGAGACTCGCTGGAGGGAGGAGCACAAGCAGCCCTGGAGGCTTTGGAGACCTCCTGCGACTGGGACTTGAGTTTAACTGGCTTTACTGTGAGCTAAAACATGAGTTTCAGCGTTTTACTCTGCCTCCGGGGGATCGGGACGCACATCCCTGACAACCAGCTGAAAACCTTTTAAGACGGCAGAACCTCGCGTCCTTGTTCAGGGTATCCAAAGTCTGAAAATGTCTCTGAGTGGTTCAGATGAGCAGAATACGGTGACGTCACAGACCCAGATCAGAGCAGGACCGTCCATTGTTTCAGCCCCACAGTCATGTTGGGTCACATCGTGTTGACGTGCAGTTGAGTTTTTGAAATGACCTCAGAAGCTTCGGTGTTGCTCATCTGTTATTTGTGACTCGGCAGAAGCAGCGGCATCGGGGGCTTGTCCTGAGGCTGACGGCTTCTGAGGACCTCGGTGTACGGAAGGAGCCTTTCAAATGTGTTTACTAGGGCTGGGCAACGATTAAAATGTTTAATCGCGATTAATCGCATTATTTCCCTGATTAATCACGATTAATCGCATTGTATACGCAAAATCAAATAATGAATTCAAAAGTAGTGTAAAGGTCACTTTTATTTAAATGTTCTGCTGCCATATGAACTAAAGTGTCATAACATTTGTTGTTCAAACACTTTTAACATCAGCTCTTGTCAGTAACACATACTTTGTGTAAATCTCATCTTAAAAAATATAAAATAAAATTAAGCTTATTGCCACTGCCAGGGCATTAATGTCATCCTGTTTTTATAAAAAAAAAAAAAAAAAAAAAAAAAGTCTACAAACAAAATCCAACAAAATGATTGTGGCTCAGCACAATCAGAACATTAAAACAGGTAATTTCTGAGGTAACAACAGAAACTTTTAACGGGGAGTTCAACTTGACAGTTGTTACAAATAACCTTGTTTCTGTTGAATCCTCCGTCTGGGAGAACTTTGAAATGAAAATGTCCATGTTAAAGTTCAGTAACTTTACCAATCCGTGTATCATTCATTCTTTCCATTTTCAATTGTCAATCAAAAATTAAAAAATTAAAAGTGACAAAAAATGCCTGTTTTTTGAATATTTCAATTTTAGACTTGGATCAAAAATACGAAATTAAAAAACGGGCCACAGGACTGAATTAGTTTTATAATGGAGGACTGGACTTTCTGTTGTCATTACACATCTGTGCCACTAGATGGAGCCGCACTGCAGTAACCAGCTAGAGAACAGCAGGACAGTGAACACATGGAGCAGATCTGATGGAACATGGAGGAATGACCACAAAGTTTTGTTGCAGTCCAGAATTTTTTTTGCTTTCAGACAGAATTGTTAATATTGCTACCTGAGTTGCTACCTGAACTGTAAAGTTCACAGATTTTTACCGTTCTCCATGTCTGTTTTAGCTTTTCCTGCCAATTATCTTCTGGTTCCGCAGCAGCCAGTAACAGACTTTTCAAAACAAAAGCATGTGAGCAACATGCGTTAACGCATGATAAAATAAATGTCAGCGTTAATAAATTAAAGCGTTAACGTGATAATAACGCATTAACTTGCCCAGCCCTAGTATTTACTTTAAAAAAAAAAAAAAGCGCTCTTAGGTTTGTGGTAAACTGCATGCACAAATGTGTGCAGACGGTTCGTGGGCACAAAGGGGTCTTGGTATAAACCCTGCTGGCTCAGGGACGCCCGAGGACAGAACAGACCCATTGAATGACGAAATGACCACAAGTGTCTCAGTGAGAGAGACAGCAGCGCTATTCTGACATCGGTCATCATCTGCTGACACATGCTTCATCTGTGTGTTAAAGCCTCCAGCAGTGTGCAGAGACGATGACACAGCTTGTTTTTCTGGAGTTGCCGACCACACTGTGTCATGTTTGTGTGTTTGTGTGTGTGTGACACAGCATGAGTGTGCGTGGGAGGGAGGAGCATTAAACTGCCATCTGTCCTGTGTGAGTTAATCCTGCCATGATGAGAGAGAGCAAGGTCAACGCGCAGGCTCGCGTACAGTTGCACCAAATAATGAATAATGTCCCCCGTGTTCCTCCTTGAGGGGCAGCAGCTTCACAGATGCAAAGGCGTTTGTCTGAGCTCCTGGCATCTCTGAGTCACGTGCAGGCCAGCACGCGGCGGCGTGAACTGGGATCGTGGCCCGTGAGATTTTTGAGCTTGTAAAAGGTCGTAAAGCCACCTCGGTCACCCCGTAAACGATAGGTTTAAGGTGCGACATGCAGAAGGGGTTCATTTTTGTAGAAGGAGGATCGTGACGTTGCACCGAGAGCTTTTTGAGAACACCTGCGGCCAGACTCGGCGTGAGAGTCTGAAGTTGGGGGTGCAGGCTTGAACCGTCTTTACACGTCAGGCTGACTACAGTCACTGCTACGTTACAGTCACTGCTACGCTACAGTCACTGCTACGCTACAGTCACTGCTACGTTACAGTCACTGCTACGCTACAGTCACTGCTACGCTACAGTCACTGCTACGTTACAGTCACTGCTACACGCTACAGTCACTGCTACGCTACCGTCACTGCTACGCTACAGTCACTGCTACGCTACAGTCACTGCTACGTTACAGTCACTGCTACACGCTACAGTCACTGCACTGCTACGTTACAGTCACTGCTACGCTACAGTCACTGCTACGTTACAGTCACTGCTACGCTACAGTCACTGCTACGTTACAGTCACTGCTACACGCTACAGTCACTGCTACGTTACAGTCACTGCTACGTTACAGTCACTGCTACGCTACAGTCACTGCTACGCTACAGTCACTGCTACGTTACAGTCACTGCTACGCTACAGTCACTGCTACGCTACAGTCACTGCTACGTTACAGTCACTGCTACGCTACAGTCACTGCTACGTTACAGTCACTCCTACGTTACAGTCACTGCTACGCTACAGTCACTGCTACGTTACAGTCACTGCTACGCTACAGTCACTGCTACGTTACAGTCACTGCTACGCTACAGTCACTGCTACGCGCTACAGTCACTGTCTCTGCTCCCGCCGTCCTCTTCCCCCCCGTCTGCTGCGCGCACCGTCCTCCCCGAGAACATGACGGATGTTCATGTCCTGCTTTTAGCCCGACATCCACGCTGACTGCAGCTCAGACTGCTGGAAACGGCTGTTTGGAAATAACGTTCAAGTTAGAGGTCTTCGGAACAACCCGACAACCCGAAAACCAGAGGTTCCGACCCGACCCGAATCGGGTCTCGGGTCCATTCAAAAGACGTGACTCTGGGTTCGGGTCTAAATCGGTACAGTTAGTCTCGGGTCCGGTTGGTGCTCTCTGACAGGCTGGGTCCACGTTTACTCGATAGAGGTAAAGATATTGGTGGTGGCAGCCAATGTCAGGACTCAGGGCAGTTAAATGATTATTCATTAACGTGGCGTTTTTGTCATGAAACAATCGTGTTGCCGTAGTGTGTTATTAGCAGTTTGCCCGGCAGCTGTAAAGCACAACGGATCCAAACTCCCACGCGCTGGCCTTAACTCTGAGCGCCTGCATCAGTACGTCCACATCAGTCAGAGCAGAATGCAGCTTTCGCGGCAGCGTTTCCTTTTGGAAATCGTAACACATCTGCATTTCTCATGACCTGAAGCCGTCAGCGATGCTTGGCTGCTGCATCACCTGAGTCCATCAGAACTGGTCGGACTCGTCTCCAGGAAGGCTTCGGGTTGTCGCTGAGCAGCATGGTGTCAGACCGCGCTGCTACGTTTGCTTCTCCACCTCTTCTGAATTCTGCTTTTTCGTTCAACCTCAGGTTTACAGAAACTCAGGTGGGAGTTTTTTGATGATGTGATCCTGTTTAATCTAAACCAGTGATTCTCAAAGTGTGGGCCGCGGCCCCCTGGTGGGCCGTTGTGGTACTGCAGGTGTTCCGTGAGAGGTCATTAAAATTAAACAAATGTTTTAAATCCTCGATCTTTTTTAAATGATTTTAACTACTGTAAAATATTCATGACATAATTAAGAAAATATTAAGTAATAAAACAAACCAGTTAAGTGTTATTCTACCGTCATCTTAACTTAATATGACAAGTGTCACCTTATCTGTTGACCCCTTACATTAATATCGGATCATGGTTCCTGGTCCTGTATGTTGATCACAGTTGTGATTAAACGTTTGGGTGGACCGCAGACATTTTTCACATTTCAAATTGGACCTTGGTATTCTGAAGTTTGGGAATGGCTGCTCTAAACCATCCACACGTTTGTGTCACCTGCTGATTTAATAAAATGCAAATCTAGATTGAGCTAAGGTCACTGTTTGTGGGGGGTTTTATTTTGAGTGAGAAAGTGTGTTTCCCTGCAGCGATCTCAGAGATAAATGTCCAGTTTTGTTACTGATGGCTGCTGATGTGTGTGTGTGGTGGTGGTTATGGTGGTGGGGGGGGGGGTTGGTCAGTTCAGCGCTGCTGACTGTGTGTAGACCATCCTCTGGCTCTCTGCTGACACTGGACTTATTTCCTGCCGGGCTGCATTGGAATTCAGACCTCACTCTCTTTCGCTCCACCTCTTCTCATCCCTCCATCAGTGCGCTTTGTGACTTCCTGTCTGTCCCGGCAGAATCACGGAGGAGGAAGTGCACGCAGGATTTTTCCCTCCACAAACCCGTCCAGACAATGAAACAAAATAAGTTCTTGCGTCCAACCTGCATTTTTTTTGCAGGTGATTTCCTCACTGAAGGATGTGGCATCTGCTTTTCTTTCTTTTAAAAATTGTTGTATTTTCCTTTCCGCGTGCGTGTCAGCGTGTGCTAGAGGGGATGTGTTTGCAGTCTGTGCAGGCGTTAAATTATTTGTGTTCATGTCGGTTTGTTTACTCATATTCACTTGTAGCTCCTCTTCGATTTTTGCTTTCCTTTTCCATCACTGATGTGATGTTTCTCTCCGGTGAGTTTTGTCTGTGTGTGCGCGTGTGTGTGCGTGTGCGTGAGGCAGTTATTGTATGAGGCAGACAGTGATAGGAAGCTGTAAACACCATACGTGGTTGGGGGAAAGAAAACCCTCGGTGCCTCAGGGAAACCACTCATTTTGTCGTGTTCTGCCACTTTCTGCCAGGTTGGTTCAGACTGCATCACCTCAGCCTGTTTTTCTTTTCTTTTTTTTCCCTCCCCAGGTTTTTCCCCAGATTTGTTTCTCTTAAAGTTGTATACATGCGCAGTCACCTTAGATTAATTACAGGCTCTTGTAATGCATTGACGGCTTTCTCAGCTGCAGCTTTTAGAGGGTTAAACGTTTGTTTTTTAACATCACAAGTCACTTGACTATTTGGCCACTTTGGCTGGGGGTCAGATTGTCACATCTGTAGCACTTACTATGCACCCTCCACCCCTCCCACACACTCTCCACCCCACCCATTAACTTAAATACCATCTGGAGCATGAACATGCACTGATTTAGATAAATGTGAATTTAAATTTTTTTTTTTTAGCTGTACCTGCAGCAGGTGCCTCTGTTTCAGTTGACCTTCGCCAACGTTCCCACAGCTTGTGCATCCAAATCGATAAACACCTAAGCAATGGCTAAAGCGACCTTCCCCAACGCTTCATCCAAACGTGTACATCAAAAGAGGCGCATTGGTGACATTTTTTGCAAACGCTGACACTATTTTCCCGTGCTTTTACAATAGTGTTTGTAACACAGGCCACCGAAACACCACAGAGATGCAGTACAAAAGCGATCTTCCCACCCATGTGTTCGCAGCTCTGTCCACGACAGCCAGCTCTGAGATTCTGGTTGATATTAGCATGACAGCATCAGCAGCTGCCGCACATTTATGACGACGGTCTCCCGTTCAGCCAGGAGCTGCTGCCTGCTGGGAGTCAAGTCTGTACGGGGGAGTATCGGGCCACACTGAGAAAAAAAATTGTGTGCTACGACTTTTTTTTCATTCCTCGCTTACGAGAATAAAGTCGAAATGTCGAGCATAAAGTTAAATTGTCGAGAATAAAGTTGAAATGTCCAGAATAAAGTTGAAATGCAGTTTCCAGAATTCCAGAATCAGTATAATTTCTTTTTCTGAATAGGTGCAATTTCTTACACAATCTCTTCAAAGTACGAATACTTATTATAATACTGTGTCTATGTGATAAAAGCACATAGACACAGACATTATGTTGGTAAAGTAAAGCTGGTTTGAATAAATCTTTAAATCAACTTTATTCTGGAAACTGCATTTCGGCTTTATTTTATGAAAAAAAAAAATTGCCCACAAACTTTTTTTTCTCAGTGTGGCCTTGATACTCCGTCGTAAGTTTGCCCACTGGAGGGAAGGTGAAATTATTATCTGATCAGTCAGATGGCAGAAGCTCCAGCTGAAGATGATGCACGTCTAATCTATTCAGACCCGAAGCCTTGGAACTGCATCACCCATTAACTGCAATAAATGGGTTGATCTTAATTGAAAGGAAAAAGACTCGCAGTTAACCGCAATAACTTCTGTTAAAACCATGGAGGAGGACGTCTAGACAGCACTGTCATTCATCTGATGAATGGAGAGTGGTGCTTTTGATACTCAAAAGCTATAAAAAGTGGATTCATTACCGTTTTGATGCTTCCACTTGAATGTGATGTCGTATAATTAGCTGGTCGGCTGTTATCTGCCAGCAGGGGCGTCCAGCCTCCAGTTTTCAGCCATCGTGGGATTTTAAAACACATAGGTGCTCCAGAAATGACCCTGAGCTTTCACAGGTGGACCAACAGTCACCTGAGGCTTGTGGCGCGTGCTCGCTGACGAGAGGCGAGATGAAATGAAAACTATACAAACGAATATTTGAGGGCCAAAAGGTTACAAATGATTTAGAGAGAGCGCTGAGCGCCGGGGACACAGGGCATCACTTCAGGCCTCGTGCATCCGCTCGTTAATCCCAGATGTACCGCTCATTTGCATTCCAGCTGTGCCGGGAGGAAGTCGGGATGAGACCAGTCTAGCCCACCACTGGAGAGGACCGGAGGAACCGTAGAGTGCGTCGAGTCATTTTGACTATATTTTAAAATCTGCCGTCTGTGAGCCGTAAGGCCTCTTTGCTCAGAGATTAACGACATAAACCAACCTCCGCCACACAGGATATTTATAAACATCATCGTCTGACCTCTTTTCTGCTCTTTCGGTTCCATGAGATGTTGGAAGGCATCCAGCGGGCGTGGTGGAGAGGATTATGTGTTTGTGCATGCAGAGTGCAGGAAACTATCCCATAATATGAGAAGGAGGGAGGCCGAAAACGTTGCGATTCCCGTCGGCATAGCAGCCACATAACACAATAGCATTTTAATGCACACCACATGTGACGGGGCTCGGCGCAGGAGACGCACACGCCGCACACACGCCGCACACACGCCGCACACACATTCCTGCGTCGGCTGCAGGACGCGGCGTGTAATCAGCTTGCGGCCTGGCGGGGCTGGATGCAAACTGGAATAATAGAGCGTCCTGTTGTCACACTGTAATAATGGCTCCATCTTCTTTTCCACACGGCACGCCCACGTGCCGGGCAGGCACGCCCACGTGCCGGCAGGCACATGCATGTCCCGCCTCACTTTGTGAGGGACGCAGGAGGCTTGAAAAAGCTGCCCCACAAAGTCACTTATTTCTGGATTTCTCTTCAAAAAGACGAGCGAGAGGGAGGGAATTTAAAATTCCCGACTAGCCGGCGTTAGCCGTGGAGTCGCCGCAGCCGGCTGGTGGCGCTGTTCAAAGGCTGGAACATGTAAAGGGCCAGCCCACAGACATGACTTGAGTCGCAGTGCGCTGTAGGGATGGAACGGTTACCAGTATTACGGTAAACACGGTAAAAATTTTACGCGATAGCGATTGCCCTTCATGTTTGACTTCATCTTATTATCGTGGTGGATTACCAGGATATGTAATATCAGCCACATTCAAGTCTGCAAGCGACTCGCGACTGTGTCTCGCGTGAATTTGTAGCTTGAAACATCGGTATCGTAACGTTAGCATGGCGGAAAGTGGTGATAGCACGCAGGACATTTACAAACCCACTAAAAGGACGAAATCCAAGGTCTGGGCATATTTATATATTTATTTTTTTAAGAATGCAGAGGGACAACTGGTGGAGGACAGTTATCCTGTCTGCAGAGCACTTGTTTACATTTATTGTAATTTGTAAAAGCAACTTGAAGGAGCTAAGGCTAATGCTTCAAGCTACTGAGATGTTTCACCAAGAGTAACCTGGTCAACGCGCTTCGCTAACTCACATTTCGTAAACGTTACCGTTGTGTGTCGATCGAAAAAGGGCCGGAACGATGTTCTTCTGATGCAGTTAAAATATTAATTTATTCCATTAACTGATCCGACAACCATAACGCCGGCAGTTAGCGCCACAGCGGTCAAAAACCTTTTACCCTTCCGGGTCAAACAGCTAACCAATAACAGGCAGCTACCTTTATACCTGACCCTCAGGTAACAACACAGCGACACCCACAGACACACAGAGTGAACTACAATTCAGAACAACATATTTGGCTCCTTTACAACTGTTTCTTTATTTACACATTTATACTTATTTAAGGTTCAACTTAAAGTCCAAAGTTTATTTCATTTGAACTTGCACTATAATTTTTGTTCGTGATAATTGTTTGCATATTTTGACCTACTATGGTTGTTAAAGTGTTTATTTAAATTTGCACCAGACAAATAAGTTTTGTTCCTGTTATTTATTTTGTTCATTTAAAATAAAACCTCTTTCTGTGCCAGTTGTTTGCCCTTTTAATGTGAAAGTTTCATTTTGATAAGATTTTGGCTTCTGATGTTTTAGCATGAAAGAAAATCACAAGATTTTGTGAAATTATTCAATTGTGTGTGTTTTTTTGGACATTTGTACAGCAACGAAGAATACCGCGATAATATTGTAAACCGTGATAATTTGGTCACTATAATCGGGATATCAAATTTTCCATATTGTTACATCACTAGTACGCTGTTTCAGTCACCGTGCCCACGGCTCACCGTTGCATCAGTTATGTCGCATCATGCCACGCGGGAGCCCTCAGGGCGCTGTGTTGGGCCCCCGTTCTCCTCCTGCTAAATATGGAGCATGAGACTGTGATAACAGGCGATGTTATGACAGAATTATCAAAAAAACACCCAATCTGAATTTGTTATTCTCAAACAATGCAAGACTTTCTAGTTTTTCTGATTCGACAGCGAAGCGGCGCAGTTGCTTGGCTCACGAAGCGGAGGAGTGTCGGCGCAGCTTTTCGGCGAAGCGACCGTTGACCCGCGGAGCTCATGAACCTTCAGGGAGCAGAATGGCGTCACGGAGGTGGAGCTGCATTCAGGTGAAAGCTCAAGGGACCGAGGAGGTGACGCTGAGGACATGAGAGGATGAATATTTGAATATGACTTTCAGATCTCACAGAGGCAGATGGTCACAGGAAAGTCACCTCATGTGTATGGATGTCTGCATCGGTATGCAGCCTGCTGTGTGTGTGGGTGGCTGTGTGATAGCGGAGGGAAGGTGGAGGAATGTTTGTCCTGCTTTCTGATGACCCTCTCGTTTCCTTTTCTTCCCTCTCTCCTTATCTTTTTTTTACTCCTCCTATCTGTATTCCTTTTGTTCTCTCTTATTTTCATTTTCTCTTTTTTATTCATTCATTCATTCATTCATTCATTTTCCTCATCATCTCATGTTTGATTTTTAGACGTAACTGATCAGGATCAGGTTACATCATATGGTGGAAGTGAGAACTTGGGATGGGAACTGATAAGATTTTTCCGATTCCGATTCCATTATCGATACTGTTTAACGATTCGATTCTTTATTGATTCTCTTATCGATTCTAATTTGGGGAAAAAAGAGAACAAACAGTTTTATTAGCATCAATTTTTTTTAACTTAGAAGTCACGACCTTACAAACTCAACAGCGAGGTCAAAAGAGGCCCAAAGCCTGGATAACGTGTTAACTGTTGTAATATGTAACTGTGCAAATACACAAGAATGTGTAACATTTTACTAACAGATTTTTCCTAATAGAAATAAAAAAAATCTCCCTTTTAAAGGGATATATGAGCTCAATAAGCACTCAAAAATAATTATAAAGAAAGATAAATACTATCAAATACAATGGAACAGTGCATAGTACAAATCTGCAAATACTATGAAGAATTAACAATTCTTTTACAGAAAAATAATCATGTCTTCCAGCCTCTGAACCAGCCAGACTCTCTCTTTCGTCACGGTCATCTTCTAAATGTAATGCAGAAGGCATTCGTTTAATAGCATAGCGTTAATGTTATAGCGTGTTTTACAAAGAAGCACATAGGCAGCGGGATAGCTACTAACCAGAGTTACCAGAGGTGATCTTAGCTTGGCTACTGCTGCTGGGTTGAGATCCATCAGTCCGAAGCGTCAAAAACACGACACTCGTTATCGCATGTTGTGTGTTCAAATGTTTCTGCATGTTAGCCGTGTTCCCTCCCGACGCTGTTATCTCCACTTTACAATGACTGCTAGTTGCCTTGTTGCCATCTTTCTTTGGTGAAGTGAAGCCAAACTTTGGAGCGTTTGAACCTGGTGGGCGCCATTGTTGTTTACAACTCCAATGTGCGTGCTAAACCGACGTAACTTAATCACGTAAGTGCTTTCTGGAATTGACTGTGCGTAACTTGTGTAAATTACGTGAGATTCGTGCTGGTTGGAATCGATAAGAGAATCGCTGGATAAACTGCCAAACGATTCCATGGAATTGAAACACACGGAATCGGTTCTATACAGGAACCGGTTCTATACAGGAACCTGTTCTCTACAGGAACCGGTAGAGAATATGACTCTATGAGAATATCCCAACCCTAATCACGTCTGAATCCACCTCTGCTGGTGTTTGAATCAGATTTGATGTGACTTTTGGCTTTTCCAGACATCTTGGACCAGCGGTCCTGATGTGGCCTTGGCTTCTTTTTTTATTTATTTTATTATTTTCTGTGATTCTACTCCTGCCGTTTTCTTCATGATACATTTTCCCTCTTTTTTCTCCTCATGCTCATTTTTTTTCTCTCCACTCTCACTTTAATTCTGATTTACTCCTCCCCTCTTCGTCTTTTCCTCTCCCCCCAGTGTACTGTGCTCCCTCTAAACGGGCCGTGTTCCCGTCCGTTTTCCTTTGACCTTATTTGAGGTATCGGATTTTTGTGCGACCGAGCGTTTTTGGAGAGAGTGAGAGCGACTCGGAGTGCTTGTGGTGAATGATGTGCCGGTGTGAAAGCCACTGGACCATGACTTTACTGTAGGTGATAGAGACCCAGTAACATCAATCACACTCTCCCAGTCTGGCACACACACACACACACACACACATTCACGCCCTGCCTGCCATTGTTATTCCCAGATGAAGAGCTTTTCTTGATTTTTAATAAAGGATATCTGGAGAGAAGGTCAAGGTTATTCAACTGTTGGTCATTCATCTCCCCCTCCTCCTGCTCGGTCCACGGATCTCTCAACCTCCACCACTGGCTCCAGCTACAAGACCCCTGCACCATTTTTTTATTTCTTTATTTTTTGTGTGTGTGTGCATGCTTATCGGTGTGAACAATGCAGCCGTCATCTCTGGGTTGTCTTGTTATCCATCACCAGTTCTACTTCTGCAGCTTTCTTCTGCGTTTCCCTCTCTGAGAGTTTTTCTTTTTTGCACAGCTTTCAAGAGGTGTCACAGATAATAATACTTGATGTTTTATCAGAGAACTGTTTGAACTTAATACAAACATAAATGCCGTGCAAATTGGGAGCCGGATGTTCTGCCAGTGGAAAGATAACACTGCTACTGTGCGTGTGGAATAATGTATGGACGCTTGCAGAAGGAGCAAGTCAGTGCATAAAGCTTTGAGGTTTTTATGGGGGATGCTCATAATCTGTTTCCTCTGGGGACGGGAGCTACAGATTTCCAATAACAGATTATTCAAGGACACTGACTTACCAGATGGAATATTACATGAAAGTTCAGATGCTTTTGTGTTGCAGGCCTTGTAAATCAGGGACGAGACGACGCTCCTAGACTTCCTACATGAGCGTAATGAATGTTTCCAATCGACAGTTTATCTGCGTTTCCCTCCCAAAGTGGCAGCAGTGGAGATGGGTTTGTGAAATATTTCCACGCTATTTGCATATGGCAATCCATTTGTGCCAGTCCAAAAGTCTTTTACCGCAATAAAAATGTCATGTTTTCTGTAAAGAGGGATGAAAACCGCAGGCTTGTGGCGAAACTGGAAATGGACATAAAGCAAGAAGGCTTTTACTTAAATTCCCTTTTTTTTGTTCTCGTCAATCCATCACAACTTTCAAAGTAAAGCGTTTCAGTCTGGGATTTCTGCGACTTTTGCACATTTTTTTTTTTAACTCGACAAGGTCGAGCTGCTTCGATGGCGCCGTCTGAGATGACTTCGTTTTGGTCTCTCGTTGAGCCCGTCGTTACTGTCTCATGTCCAGCTGTGTGATTCACCTTCATCATGTCACCGTTGCTGAGTATCATTGTGTTGCAGATTGATTCAGATCTCTGGGAAATGTGGAGACGGGAGTTCAGAGTTGCTTGGTTTTTGTTGATTGGACCACCGATGATAAGACACTGCAAGACAACAGGACATCCCATCAAACAAAATTCATACTGATGTTTTAACAGGGAGAAAAGCAACTCCTTAGTCTCTTTAACTCAGATATATTTAATTACCCAACATGAACGTTTGTCTTTACGTTAAATTGAATCACTCTGTTCTCTTGGTTAATTTCACGTTTAGTCTGAAGGCTCTGCTCGTATTACCTCGATACCGATGAATGAGAATCTGCAGACAATTATGGTAAATAGAGTAAACACGAGCACGTGAATAAATTCTGCTCTGTGCACAGCGCAGTTAGGAGCAGACTGTCAAAGAGCTTGAGGGACTTTTGCATCCTGTAAATGTTGATGTAAATCTCATTGATGTTTCATCAGAGGTTAATTTCCCGGCTCAGTCTGAAAAAGAGGAAACGTTCAGAGAGTCCCTGGAGTGCTTCAGAACGTGGCTCCAACTTGTGCCGTCTGACAGCGGGGGACTGTGCAGCTCGGCCACAGCAAACGCACCAGCAAACGCACCACCAAACGCACCAGCCCGTTTAAGATTTAATGGCCTCTGATCGCCTCAGTAAGGAAATCAAATTACACTGGGTGTTGCTTTTAAGAAGTGGCAGCAGCCTGCGTGCAGAGGTGTCCTCTGACACCGCGGTTGCATCTCTGCCCGAGTGCATTACACGGCTCAAGTCCTGCACACTGCCCGGTCCCCTACAAGAGAAGAAAATTAAGTTAGAGGTTGAAGCGACGCTTAAAAGCAGCCCTCCCTTCTCTCTCCTGCTCCTCAGCGACACGTGAGGAGAAAGGACATCCGCACCGGTAAACACCAAGCAGACAAACAGCTTTCAGTGGCCAATCTTAGCTGAGTTTCATCAGCCTGAGTTCTGAAAAAGCACGCACAGATGTTTGTGTTTAACCCGACTCTGAGGGAGTACCGCTGACTGTTTTCATTCCTGACCGTTTAGTCATCGCACTGCGTGCTCCCAAACTGGCCTGTTGAAGAGGGAAGAGATGTCTCGAAGTGGCTTCACTCAACAAAAATGTCCACCCTGATGAGAAACAACCCAAACACACTCAGCTTGTGAAGTCTAAGAAGGACTGCACAGAGAGGCAACATATCGATCACAAAAAAAAGCAAAAACACAATAAACTGTATCTGAGCTCAAAGTCAGAGTTTAAAACTCGAGTTTGCATCCTTGTAAATATGCTGTGTTTAATTCTTGTGTTGCAAAGTGCATCTTCATCTACGTAGAAAATCAAAAATCTGCGTGAGCCAGGTCCTGGTTTTGCCAAACTCCAGTACAGAGTAGCCAAACAACTGCACTGTCTGCAGGATGTGAGAAGAGGCCAGAGGCTGCGTTACTTCTGGGACGTTTTCCAGCATCTAACCGGCCGGTCCGCCATGCATATCATATTCCATAATGCACTGAGCCAGACACGCGGCGGTCATGTGACCTGCTTCCAGTTAAACCATTAGCACGAGTGCTTTTGAGGTCCTAACGACAAGCGCTGGGTCAGTATGCAGCACCTAAGCAATCTCAGCTTCTCCTCCGTTGTTTCAGAAAGCTTCCTCCCTCGAGCTCGTGGTGAGTCAGGAGGAGAGGCTGCTAGAAAGGAGGAGAGGCTGCTAGAAGAGAGGAGATGCTGCTAGAAAGGAGGAGAGGCTGCTAGAAAGGAGGAGAGGCTGCTAGAAGAGAGGAGAGGCTGCTAGAAGAGAGGAGAGGCTGCTAGAAGAGAGGAGAGGCTGCTAGAAGAGAGGAGAGGCTGCTAGAAGAGAGGAGAGGCTGCTAGAAGAGAGGAGAGGCTGCTAGAAAGGAGGAGAGGCTGCTGAGGCTGCTAGAAAGGAGAGGCTGCTAGAAGAGAGGAGAGGCTGCTAGAAGAAGAGGAGGAGGCTGCTAGAAGAGGAGAGAGGCTGCTAGAAAAGGAGGAGAGGCTGCTAGAAGAGAGGAGAGATGCTGCTAGAAAAGGAGAGAGGCTGCTAGAAGGAGGAGAGGCTGCTAGAAGAGGCTAGAAGAGGCTGCTAGAAGAGGAGAGGCTGCTAGAAAGGAGGAGAGGCTAGAAGAGAGAAGAGAAAGAGAGAGAGGCTGCTAGAAGAGAGGAGAGGCTGCTAGAAAGGAGGAGAGGCTGCTAGAAAGGAGGAGAGGCTGCTAGAAAGGAGGAGAGGCTGCTAGAAAGGAGGAGAGGCTGCTTAGAAAGGAGGAGAGGCTGCTAGAAAGGAGGAGAGGCTGCTAGAAAGGAGGAGAGGCTGCTAGAAAGGAGGAGAGGCTGCTAGGAGGAGAGGCTGTAGAAGAGAGGCTGCTAGAAAGGAGAGAGGCTGCTAGAAAGGAGGAGAGGCTGCTAGAAAGAGGAGAGGCTGCTAGAAAGGAGGAGAGGCTGCTAGAAGAGAGGAGAGGCTGCTAGAAAGGAGGAAAGGCTGCTAGAAGAGAGGAGAGGCTGCTAGAAAGGAGGAGAGGCTGCTAGAAAGGAGGAGAGGCTGCTAGAAAGGAGGAGAGGCTGCTAGAAGAGAGGAGAGGCTGCTAGAAGAGAGGAGAGGCTGCTAGAAAGGAGGAGAGGCTGCTAGAAAGGAGGAGAGGCTGCTAGAAAGGAGGAAAGGCTGCTAGAAGAGAGGAGGCTAGAAAGGAGAGAGCTAGAAGAGAGGGAGAGAGGCTGCTAGAAGAGAGGAGAGGCTGCTAGAAAGAGGAGAGGCTGCTAGAAAGGAGAGGGGCTAAAGAGAGAGCTGCTAGAAAGGAGGAGAGGCTGCTAGAAAGGAGGAGAGGCTGCTAGAAGAGGGAGAGGCTGCTAGAAAGGAGGAGAGGCTGCTAGAAAGGAGGAGAGGCTGTTAGAAAGGAGGAGAGGCTGCTAGAAGAGAGGAGAGGCTGCTAGAAAGGAGGAGAGGCTGCTAGAAAGGAGGAGAGGCTGCTAGAAGGGAGGAGAGGCTGCTAGAAAGGAGGAGAGGCTGCTAGAGGAGAGGGCTGCTAGAAAGGAGGAGAGGCTGCTAGAGAGAGAAAGAGGAGAGGCTGCTAGAAAGAGAGAGGCTAGAGGAGAGAGGCTGCTAGAAGAGAGGAGAGGCTGCTAGAAAGGAGGAAAGGCTGCTGATTAGAAAGGAGAGAGGCTGCTAGAAAGGAGGAGAGGCTGCTAGAAAGGAGGAAGGCTGCTAGAGGAGAGGCTAGAAAGGAGGAGAGGCTGCTAGAAGGAGGAGAGGCTGTTAGAAGAGAGGAGAGGCTGCTTAGAAGAGGAGAGGCTGCTAGAAGAGAGGAGAGGCTGTTAGAAGAGAGGAGAGGCTGCTAGAAGAGAGGAGAGGCTGTTAGAAGAGAGGAGAGGCTGCTCGGTGAACAGTTGTAGATGACTCTGGAAATGAATCTGTCAGTGAATGGGGCTGCAGCCACCGGTTGTCCAGCCCGTCTGGTTCACACCTGGTTCAGCAGTGTCCCTTTTTTATATGGACCACATAAGTGTCGAGCTTTGTGCATAGAAGAAGAGTTACCAAATATCTCAGAGCTGAGGAGCTTCTGATTCAGTATTTCTTGATATTATGATAAAGTTCAACTAAAGATCCTCACTTCAAATGTCACTTCTCCTGAAAGACGTGAAACGAGGAGTGTCGAAGCTCCGCTTGGACCTCAGAGTTGGAGGTGACGCAGTGCATTATGAAAAACAGACAGCAGGATGTGAAGCGCAGCGTGGCGCCTTTTCTCCAGCTCAGCCGAGACGACCTTCCGCTGTGAACTCAGGACGCTCATTTTAATTCTGCATGTGCACCACGTTTCCTCAAAGAGATGAAAACAGTGAAGCTGGAGGAAGAGCGGAGCAGCACCCTGCCACACTGGGATTCAAAGTCCAGTTAAGTTTAGTCCAAAGCGCGCTGCCGTTCTGTGCACGGCGGCCTCGTTGGTGTCTTCAAAAATTCTTCGGCCTTTGTCCTTCAATGAATAAAACCATCAATGACTTTTCTGTTTTGTTTGATCAGCACTTTTACTGCCGTGTTACAGGTTCTGTTCAGAAACAATCAGTTCAGGTATGTGAATAAACACTGATGGTACAAAATCTTTCAATGTAAATATCTTATTTCTCAGCCTGGATACCGACGGCTTATAGTCCGGTGCGGCTTATATGTGACAAAATATATATTTTGTTTAAATTTTAGTGGGTGCGGCTTATATTCAGGTGCGCTTTATGGTCCAGAAGCCATGAGCAACCCTCCACTCCAGTCCCCCTCCTCTCCTCGCCATCATCTCTCTCATCTAAAGCAGTGTTTCTCAACCGGGGTGCCCCCTCAGGGGTGCCGCAGAAAAGCATCTGACAGTATGCAAAATAAGCTAAATTAATAAATAAATAATGTAATATAATAAATAATTGTCTAAATGAATACTCAAATACTAAGGCAGTGGAATCTTTCTTAATAAAAGCATAGGACACAACAGTTAAGTAAATTCAGGCCCGACGAGACATAGCCTATCTGAAGTTTGGGGTGCCTTCAGATTTTTCATGAATTTAAAGGGTGCCTCGCCTGAAAAAAGGCTAAGAAACACTGATCTAAAGCTACCATGAGATTAAAAAAAAAACCCCAAATCTACTGAACCTCATTTACTTTAATTAAAGGCATTCATTTGAATAGAAACACAAGCCAAAATCCTTTAAACATAATTTCTTTGTTACTATGGAGTGCACTTTTTCAGTTTATTTACACAAACAAGTCTAACTTGTGTCAGTACATTATGCACTGTGCATTATTTTTATTGTCATTGAGGAAAGCATTTTTTCAGTTTGTAATTCTGATGCATGTACAGTGATCCCTTAGTTATTGCGGTTAATGGGGACCGGCGCCCCCCCGCAATAATCAAAATCCGCGAAATGGAGACGGAGCCTAAATAATGTGTTTAAAATATGTTTAAACACCGCAAAAAAGTAGTGAGACACTGCAGTGACACAAGACAAAGGCTCAACTGTGATCTTTCTGTTTCCTTCACAGCCTCTGGTCTCTGAACTGTCAATCAATAACTTTTTTTTTTTCTTTTCATAATAAAGACATAAGCTATAGTCAGGAGGGAGGGCTTTTCACCCGCTATCTTCTCCTCCCGGTATTTAAAAGAACAACAGCAGAGGGAACAAAGGAGTGTTTGTATCTGTTGGTACAAAGTCTCTCTCTTACTAAAACAGTTTTACACCAACGTTCCTTTATGTAAACACATACTCCACCTCCGCATGATTAGTTGTTGCAGACTCTCTGTCGGTGCGGAGCGGACCTCCGAACACTTCTAGATCACCGTCAACGTCTTTTCCCTGAGCCAGGTCTCAGAGGCCAGGATGCAGGCTTCTTTGAATACATGCTGGTGGCGAACAAGAGCCTGTAGTTCCTCAGTTTTATTGTGGAGAGCGCAGACGTTGGACAGGATAACTGAAGGGAGGGGGACGCGAAACAGGTGTTGCCGTCTCATGCGCTCCCGTACGCCGCCTCTCCTGCCTCGCCTCCTCGGTTTCCGTCATGGAGATACGAAGTTGTCGCCTTCCCCGTGCTCGGTCAGGAAAGACTAGGTCCGCTGGTGGGCCGCTGATCATGGGATTTTAGAATTTTAACAGATAGTCTCTGGAATATTGAATGGAGCTGTCAGCAGCCCCAGGTGACGTGAGGACGCAGCACCACCAATAAAAAGATCAGAGTCAGTCACTGAATCATGACACTGAATCACACAAAAGTGAGGTTGATCAATTCAAAGTGCACAGCGAGTTTAAAAGTTTAAGCATAAAATAACAAACTTAAAACTGACAAGACAGACATGCTTCCCACTGCTGCCGGTCGCTGCGTCGTGCATGCGCCCAGTAAATGCGTAGTAAATGTAGTAAATGTAGTAAATGTGTCTCAGCCAATCAGAGCCCAGATTCTAGAGTTCTGTCTGCGTTTCTTTGTTGCTTACAGGAGGCTGTGAGTCATTGTTTGATGTTTTGCTGGCAGCTGCAGCCTCTCGTCTGCTGTGGGGTGGATTTTCGCAGAATTTCAGTGATTTATTTCTTGATTTTTTAAATTATAATATATTTCTGAAAAAAAATCCGCGAAGCACTAAAACCGCATTACTCAAACCGCGAAGTGGCAAGGGATCACTGTATTTCCGTCAGTTCAAGGAGCCTTTATTTTTCATATCAGTCAGTAATGAACCTTATTTAAGTTGATGTGAGATATCAAATAGGTTTGTTTGATAGCTTTATGAAAATGTCTGAGAGGCTTGTGCAGTTTTTCATTAGAAAAATTAAATATCTGATCATTTAAAGATTCCAAACTGTTTTTGGTTTTGTTCGTAGTATTGATGTAATGATCTTAGGTATATGTGTGTGTTATTGGTTATAGGTATCGGCCTTTAGAGGTTGAAAGTTATCGGTTATCGTATCGGTTTTAAAAAACAGTTATTGTGCATCCCTAGTTCAGATATGAGTAATGAGGCTGATGTTAATAATCCTGATTAGAGGAGATGACGTGAGTGGCGGTTCCCCTGTTGAGCGGGCGTGTCAGAGGGAGACGATATTAGACGAAGGGAGGAGTGAAAGGTGGACTCTCCCACAGTTTGAGAATGAAACCAGTTCAGGAACATGCTGGGATCTCTGTCTGCCCCCTCTCACTCCTTTTCCATCCATTTATCCGTCTACCCTTCATGCAGCGGTCTTCTACGCGCCATCAATTATTCACCAAGAGCAGATGAATTTTTCAAAGGCTGCCGGACTCTCCTCCTCCGTACGTCATGCTCTCATCCCTATCACCCCCCCCCCCCCCCCCCCCCCCCCCCCCCCCCCCCCCAGTTCCTTCCCTCCATCTCCATCCATCACCGGTTTCTGGTCTGTAAAAACATGTGACCCCGAGCCTCTTGTCGTTGACTCCTGGAGGGTGTCTCTGGTCACCCGGGCCGCCCGCCCGTCCGCCCACCCGTCTTCTTCTCCACCGGGCTTCCCTGGGAGGGAGGGGACGGCTCGTCTTCAGTCAGCCTCACATTAACAATGAATGCGATCTATCTTTTGCGTGCCTCCGTAGATGGGTTGTGAGTTTAAGATGCAGGCGGAGCGCCAACTCTGACCCAGTTCTGGGACGCCGCGTGACACGGAAATGAAACCGGAACACAATGATTTGTATTGTTTAATCTACGCTGAGTCATGAAAAATCTCTTGAGTTATGGACGTAATCACTCTTTCTGCACTTGAGGATAAATATTTAAATGCTACAATGTTACTTGATTTGGGGCCGTCTGGGTCTGGAAACATAATTCAGTGAGCTGTTCAGATTTACAGGAGTAATTATTCAGCCTCTTCTTGGTTATAAGGCTTCACCGCTCTGTTGATTTAATGTTTCTGGGTTCGAGGGTCTAAATGATGACGGGGTCCACCCCTGGACTGGGTCATAAACTAACCTAACGTACCTCATACGACCGCTGCAGGAACCCGGAGGAGCCAGAGGTCCAAACCAGGAACCGTCTTTACTGGGAGGTGACATCTGCAACCAGAGCACGTTCCTCCCACCAGAAACATTAAAGCTGCCGTGTGTAAGAACGTACAGCCGGGAAAGATCATTAAAAGACATATTTCTGTTAGCATTTAACTGCTTTCCTAACTTGGTTATTTTACTTTTATTACCCATGAATTAATAATTCACATCTATTTGTGCGGTCGTTCCGTCTTCGCTGGAAAAATGTTCGTACAAGGCAAGTAGCAGATGTGCTGATCAGAGCAGGGCTGGGAGAGTCCAGTCCTGCAGGTCCCAGAAGTCCCCCTGATTCAGATGAACGGGTCCTTTAGAGACCCCTGCACACCTGGATGACAAGCAGGTGGTGATGCATTCATCTAATCAGGTGTGCTGAAACAGGAAACATCTAAGAGCTGCCCTGGTTTAGAGGCTGGCAGAGGAAAAAAAGGATACGAAGAGAAGATTCAGTGGTTAATGGACGCATTTGTGACAATTTAAAAGGTTCTTATTCTGATATATGTTCTGAAGTACAGGCAGCAGCACTGGAATTAACTTCTTTAAAGACACAAAAGCATGAAGAGGCCAAACTGATTTTAGGATGAGCAGAAGGAAGTTGGCTAGAATGTATCCAGCAGCCCAGTTGGTCAACCTGGAAAGGTTCTGGGGCCCAAGTGCAGGAAGTGCCAGCTGACAAGTTGGAGACTGTCCAGGCAGCTGTTTCCCACTTTGAGGTCAGGGCCAAAGGTAGCAGCTCCCAGGTGCTCCCAGGTGTTCCCAAGTGTTTCCAGGTGCTCCCAGGTGTTTCCAAGTGTTTCCAAGTGTTCCCAGGTGCTCCCAAGTGTTTCCAAGTGTTCCCAGGTGCTCCCAGGTGTTTCCAAGTGTTCACAGGTGCTCCCTGTTCTCAAGTGTTTCCAAGTGTTTCCAAGTGTTCCCAGGTGCTCCCAAGTGTTTCCAAGTGTTCCCAGGTGCTCCCAGGTGTTCCCAGGAGTTCCTAAGTGTTCCCAGGTGCTCCCTGTTCTCAAGTGTTTCCAAGTGTTTCCAAGTCCTCCAAGGTGCTCCCAAGTGTTCCCAAGTGTTGCCAAGTGTTCCCAGGTGCTTCCAAGTGTCCCCAAGTGTTCCCAGATGTTCCCAAGTGTTCCCAGGTGCTCCTGTCCGAGACGACCCAGATCCAGCTGCAGCAGCTCTGTGCTGGCTGGTTGTTGTAGATCCACATCCATGTGTGAAGACATTTTTACAGCCCTGTGTATTTTTTACACAGGGCTGTAAAAATGTTTATTTCTGCTGTAAAGTTGGACATTTTACCACGAATCGGTGGAAACCGACTCGCTTTTGGAGCCTTGGTGTCCTGGTCAGCGGGGGAGACTGTTGGACACCGTCCCCTGGTTCAGTCTGGACCTCGTGGCGTATCTGAGATGTTTTTAATCAGTCTGGCTCAGAATGATCAGCTCATTAATCTCAGTGTGGACAGGGAGCTTTGGTCATTTAATATTTACAGTATCTGATTGGAATTTATCAATGTATACATCGTTATTGATCCAGGAAACCTGTATGGTCTGTAGAGGGTCTTTCACACTCATTTAGTGCTTTGTTGTGCATTTATTGTAGCTGCATAATAGCAGAATTGATAATTTTTACCACTGCTCATACATGTCCATTTTCAGATCATGCTGTCAAATAAAAATACACGCACATATTCAGGCAGAGAGTTTCTGAGATGGTTTTAGATATTATTGTGATGTCTGTTTCATCAGCAGAGAGAATCCAAAAACAGAGTTTTAATCATCACCATCGTCGATTTTTTTCTTCCTTCAGTCATGCGTGACGGAAGCATCAGATGGATGTTTGTCTTCTAATCTAATCTGGGATTAAAGCCGGAGGATCAAACTGATCAGTCGGGGCTGATGGGAGAGGTGGATAGGAAACAGTTGGAGGGGGAAGAAGTGAAGAAGAATCCATCATTTCTGTTTCCACAAATTATTAACACGATATTTTAAACTGCCATAACTCATTTAACACGAATATAGACAAAGAACTAAGTGCAGCCTGTGAGTCAGTGGCTCAGCAGCGATGATTTGAGGTCATCGTTTTCATCTAAGTTGAGGTCTGGATCTTTGGTATTCAGAGGAGGTCACGGTCGACTCAGACTGAGAGGTGCCCTGCTCAGCCCGAATCATCATCCCTCCACCACCATGCTCGGCAGATGGCGTGAGGTGTTTAGTGCGGTGCAGTTTTGGGCTCCTGACCTTGTGCTACCGGGACGTCCACTTCTGGGAAGACTGTCAGCTTGACTGAGTATTTTCTGCTTGTGAATGTTCTTCCGCTGTCGAATGATGGACTCTTAATAGTTTTCAAACGGCCTTGTGAACCCGTTCAGATTGACAGCCAATTACAACTGCTTTTTCCAAGACTGCCGCTGATGTCTTTCCTCTCTGGCACCCCTTAACGCTCCAGACCAGGAGACTGCCAAGGCCTCTGCTTTTATAGAGGCGCTCACACTTGATCAGTTAGTCGACCGGCTCTGATCAGCAGCTCCAGGCTGGTTTTTACTCTCTTTATTCCTGTGGAAGCAGAAACTGCTCAGATTTTCACGCAGCGTTTCTGCGTTTTAAAGGTTTGTTCAGTGAACAGTGACGCAGTGAAACGTCATTTGTATTTAATTTCTAAGACCTTCTTATAAGTATTTTTGATCGGTCAAGCAAACTTAATTTGTAAGGCGCTTTTTGTGCAACTTGTGCAGCAAAAACTTCTTCACAGTTGAGATGGAAGCTGCAGAAATGGTCATAAAAAGAATAAAAAATATAAAAATAAAACCCTCCCAGCCATCAAAACACATCCAAATAAACACTATCACACACAGATGCACGTATTAAACTCACACTCACCAGCACACAACTGGAGCCACACCACTAACGCTAGTAATACCAGTAACACCATTAACACTAGTAATACCAGTAATGCCAGTAACACAAGAACAGAGCAGAAATGGAGGAAACGCCATCGCTGGTGTAACAGGAAACACCAGAGATTAAAATTCATAATCTGTTAAGTAAATGAACGGGTTCATGGTGAGAGTTGGGTATAAAATAAATGAGTGGATGAATAAATTAATAAATAAAGAGAGAAAATAAGATCAGAGTTGAAATAATGTATGTAAATATGTGACTTTAAATCTGGTTGAATTATAATTTCAAAGCCGTAAAAACTCTCATGCAAAATTAATATTCTGGCTCATTAAATGTTAAAACTGACAGAAACTTTCCTCTTTTAGTTTCACATGATTGTTTGTGTTATGGTTTTTTTTTTTTATTTGTGCAGCATCTCAGTTTTCAGTTTTATTCTCGTCTTGTGTCCTGCTGAGCTGCAGTCTGTTGGTTTTCTCTCCGACCCCCCAGAAAAAGCCCTGTTTAGGGACACGCTGCTCCCGACCCGTCGCTCCCGACCCGATGCTCCCGACCCGACGGTCCCGACCCGTCACTCCCGACCCAACGCTCCCGACCCAACACTCCTGACCCCACGCTCCCGACCCATCGCTCCCGACCCGTTGCTCCCAACCCCACGCTCCCGACCCGTTGCTCCCGACCCGTTGCTCCCGACCTCACGCTCCCGACCCAATGCTCCCGACCCGTTGCTCCCGACCTCACGCTCCCGACCCGCTCCCGACCCAACGCTCCCCCGTCCCGAACCCCGACGCTCCCGACCCAACGCTCCCGACCCGTCACTCCCGACCCAACGCTCCCGACCCCACGCTCCCGACCCGTTGCTCCCGACCCGTTGCTCCCAACCCGTTGCCCCCCACCCAACGCTCCCGACCCAACGCTCCCGACCCGTTGCTCCCAACCCGTTGCTCCCGACCTCACGCTCCCGACCCGATGCTCCCGACCCCACGCTCCCGACCCGTTGCTCCCGACCTCACGCTCCCGACCCGACGCTCCCGACCCGACGCTACCCCGACCCGACGCTCCCGACCCCACGCTCCCGACCCGTTGCTCCCGACCTCACGCTCCCGACCCGACGCTCCCGACCCGACGCTCCCGACCCATCGCTCCTGACCTCACGCTCCCGACCCATCGCTCCCGACCCAACGCTCCCGACCCATCGCTCCCGACCCGTTGCTCCCGACCCATCGCTCCCGACCCAACGCTCCCGACCCGACGCTCCCGACCCAACGCTCCCGACCCGTTGCTCCCAACCCGTTGCTCCCGACCTCACGCTCCCGACCCAACGCTCCCGACCCATCGCTCCCGACCCAACGCTCCCGACCCCACGCTCCCGACCCGTTGCTCCCGACCCTTGCTCTCCCGACCCGACCTCCCTACCCACGCTCCCGACCCAACGCTCCCGACCCCACGCTCCCGACCCGTTGCTCCCGACCTCATGCTCCCGACCCGACGCTCCCGACCCGACGCTCCCGACCCGACGCTCCCGACCCGTTGCTCCCGACCTCACGCTCCCGACCCGACCGCTCCCAACGATCTCCCCCCGACCCATCCGCTCCCGACCCAACGCTCCCGACCCCACGCTCCCGACCCCTCCCGCCCCACCCCACGCTCCCGACCCGTTGCTCCGGGCACAGCGACTGAGCTTCGTCCCGTTTCAGTTGCTCATCCAGTTTCATTATAAAAACAATCTTGTTTTTCTATCTGAGCCCGACTGTCCTGCTGAGCTGCAGTCTGTTGGTTTTCTCTCCGACCCCCCAGAAAAAGCCCCGTTTAGGGACACGCTGCTCCCGACCCGTCGCTCCCGACCCGATGCTCCCGACCCGACGGTCCCGACCCGTCACTCCCGACCCAACGCTCCCGACCCAACACTCCTGACCCCACGCTCCCGACCCATCGCTCCCGACCCGTTGCTCCCAACCCCACGCTCCCGACCCGTTGCTCCCGACCCGTTGCTCCCGACCTCACGCTCCCGACCTAATGCTCCCGACCCGTTGCTCCCGACCTCACGCTCCCGACCCGTTGCTCCCGACCTCACGCTCCCGACCCGACGCTCCCGACCCATCGCTCCCGACCCGTCACTCCCGACCCAACGCTCCCGACCCCACGCTCCCGACCCGTTGCTCCTGACCCGTTGCTCCCAACCCGTTGCCCCCCCGACCCAACGCTCCCGACCCAACGCTCCCCCCTGCTCCCAACCCGTTGCTCCCGACCTCCCTCCCTACCTCGCTCCCGACCCGATGCTCCCGACCCCACGCTCCCGACCCGTTGCTCTCCCGACCCCACGCTCCCGACCCCGCTACCCCGCTCCCGACCTCACGCTCCCGACTCCCGACGCTCCCGACCCGACGCTACCGACCCGACGCTCCCGACCCCACGCTCCCGACCCTTGCTCCCGACCCACGCTCCCGACCCGACGCTCCCGACCCATCCCGACCTCCCCCTCCGCTCCCGACCCCACGCTCCCGACCCCGTCTCCCGACCCCTTTGCTCCCGACCCCGCTCCCGACCCACGCTCCCCCACGCTCCCGACCCCCTCCTCCTCCCACCTCCCCCCCCCGTTCCCTCCCTCACGCTCCCGACCCAACGCTCCCGACCTCACGCTCTCGACCCGTTGCTCCCGACCTCATGCTCCCGACCCGACGCTCCCGACCCGACGCTACCGACCCCACGCTCCCGACCCGTTGCTCCCGACCTCACGCTCCCAACCCGACGCTCCCGACCCGACGCTCCCGACCCATCGCTCCTGACCTCACGCTCCCGACCCAACGCTCCCGACCCATCGCTCCCGACCCATCGCTCCCGACCCAACGCTCCCGACCCCACGCTCCCGACCCGTTGCTCCGGGCACAGCGACTGAGCTTCGTCCCGTTTCAGTTGCTCATCCAGTTTCATTATAAAAACAATCTTGTTTTTCTATCTGAGCCCGACTCAGACGGATGAACAGATATCGATTAAAGGCTCTACTTCATGTCCCCTTTCATCTTTCTTTCATTCTGAACCATGAGCTTTAAAATGAGCAGTTAACATGAAAGAGGATCGGTTTATTTTATTTATTTTTATTTATTTATTCTTCGGCTACTCTGTGATCGTTCGTGTCCTGCTTTGCCAGAGTGCCGTGGAGAAATGACGGCTGTTCATCACGGCTCATGTATGCGGATCATCGGCGGACCGTGGAAGACAATGTCGCCGACTCAGCGAGAACATCCACCACCTCTCTCCCTCATCGTGACTCGTACCTTCTTCCTCCAGCTCACGTCCATAATTTGTAAAACATCATTGTAAAAAAAAGGGGGAAAAAAAGCTCTCAATCTACACTGTAAAAAAAAATTGTAAAAAAAACATAATTTTCCGGCAGCTGGGGCGCCAGAAAAATACCGTGAAATATCAGAAAATTACTTTCTCATAAAAATAAAGTTTTTTCCATAATTAACATACAGTTTGTAGTTGTAATTTTAACAAGAATTTGCCTTATTTTCAGGTTGTTTTTAACATTTAATTAGAAACATTTTCACATTTTAAAACAATTAAATTACCTAGAAATACGGTAAGTAAATGCTGTATTACGAATAACAATGCTTAAATTTACAGAAATATGCTGTTAATAATTGGTTTCAGTGACATTATTTTATGTAAAGAAGTTGTATAATAATTTGTGTTTGATCTAATATAACAGTATATGACACAAAAAAATAATGTGATTAATCTTTCAAAACATGTCAAAAAACTGTTGAAAAACGAGATATTGGGTTTAAAATTGCTACAATTTTAAGGACTGTAGCCTTTGCTTTGTAGTGGATCCTGGTCTGCAACACCTGACAGAGCCATGGCACTAGCAAAAGGAGTATTTTGTCAACTTCCTGTTTTTGCACAGCACAATTTTTGTTTTATACACGTTCTCTCTTCCTGCTCTCCAGCGAACGTTTTTCTGCGAGCTCCTGTCCCTCTATCTGATCCTCGCTGCTCTTTGTCCTGTCTGCGTGTTTTTGGAGCCTCATACGGATAATATCTGAATATCTAAATCTCTAACCATGGATCTGGTCAGCTGGTCGCTCAATGCAATTGATCAAATTTTCTCGACGAGAAGAGGGGAAAAAGGAGAACCCTCGTGTCCAGAAGGAACACACGCAGCTGGGTACATTCAAGATTCATGGTCGAAATGGCGATTGAAGTGCCAGGCTCCTCTGTTCATCGAGGACTCTGAAGATGTTTACATATTTGGATTTATGATCACGGGATTCCTGCTGTTTGGAGTTGGCGGATACCTGATGTATTGGAAAATTAAGCGCACGGATGCTGCTATTCCGGACCTGTTGTCCATGTGCGTGGCTGTAAGCCGTGCTGTGAGTGCCGAGACTGTTAAGATTGACGAGATGAATCGGAAACTGGATGTGATTCACGGCGTCAGTCACCGACAGCTGATGATGCATGAATTTATGGGGAGAATTGATAACAATCTGGGGAAACTACATGCACAGCTTAGGGAGAACTGACACGAATAATTCGGACTTTTGGATGATTCCCACGAGAGTAACCAGCAATAGGACTCAAGGCAGGCAAAAAATTCATTGTCAGCCTGACTGAAAACAATCTCTCTTATCTGAATCTGGCGGCCTTCACTCAAGGCCGTGTTGAAAAGAACTCTCCAAGGTCTTATCCGAAGAAGGCTCTGCCCCCACCACGCCCCCCGCTCCATATCCTTTCCCCGAGTCTTAACACCCTCGCTGGATCCTGATGTTCTCCCCCCACATGGAGCGGACTGATTGAGCTGCGCGCCACCGGCTGCGCACCACCGGGTGCGTGCGCACGGGCCGCTTGGCTGGGACTTTTTTCCTGACCCATATGATGTCCTCGTAATAAGTTTGTTATACTTGTGCTGAGGTTTTTTTTTGTGAATCCCACAACATGTGCCTCTGATCAAGGACATGTTGTGTGAGACACCTATTTTTTATCCTCTACCCCCCCATCCCCTATGTGATCATATTTTCTTCTGCTAAAAGTGCCCTGGCCGGAGGGTGGTGTACTTGGGCATCTATGGGCACTTGTGGGTGCTTGTGGTGTGCTTGAGTGTACTGCTCTCTGACAGGGTAGAAGCGCCGTTATAGCTGCTGATCCAAGCACCGTTGACTCCTGTCCATATGTTGTTGTTGTTGTTTCCATATGTTTCTCTTGGACGGTGTACTGGGAAGACAAATTTCACTGTGTTGGGACGCTGGCTCAGTGACGATAATAAATCTGATTCTGATTCTGAAAAAAAGCTCACAGGTACTGATTCAAACACAGACAGACTTAACTCAGGGTGACACACAATGTTAAATGTAAGGAGTATGAATCAACAGGGGGTCAAACCAGCAACAGACTTTACATGGCAGCATTAAATCAAATAGCTAACAAATAAACACAGATAAGCACCTAAACAACCAGGGCTGCAAAGGATGCTGGGAAACGACCCAAAAGGACCTGCCAGATCACTAGCAGCATATCTATCAGAGAAATGCTTTATTGAAAGCATTTAATTGCAGCTCACTTGGTAGAGCTGATGCTCCATAAGCAGAGGCAGCAGCCCTAAGTTCAAGTCCAACTCTTTATTATTCACCATCTCAAGCTTTCACCTTTCCCTATGTCTCTTTAGATGTCCTCTCAAAATAAATATAATTCATAATAAATTATTAATATAATGTTAATAAATGTTACCATCTAGAAATGAGAGTAATTGTAGTTATTTTCAATGAAAATATTAGTCAATTAACAAAGAAATTATAGTAAAATTACAAATTTTTACTATTAATTCCTAAGTAAAGTTGAATTTTACAGTTTATTCTCTTAAATAACAGACAAATATTTGTCAAATTGCGATATATTTGTGAACATATTTTAACAATAAATATATGTATTTCTAATGGTTTTTGTAAAAGAACAGAAATATTGTGTGTTTTCACAGTTACAGTGATTTAATGGTATTTTACATTTGACATGTAAAATCACAGTCTATTTTTGTAAATTAAATGGTATTTTAAAAATAAAATAAAAATAGGTAAAATAGACAGTAAAATTCTGTTATATTACATTTTTTTTTTTTTTTACAGTGTAGACCTGGCTCCTTTTTGCCTCCCTGTCCCGATGGCAGCTTTGAAGAGCTGAATCAGAGCCTCCCTGTAGACGAGGCCGTTTATTTATTTAGTCTTTCACAGACATCAGTGTTCAGTGTGGGGGGGTTGGGGGGATATTCAGCCGGTTGTCATTTGTCCTGCTGGATGTCACTACATCCCACACGAGGCTGAACCCAGAACCATCAGTCAGACTTCAGACGTCTCCTTTACATTAAAGTTTAACACGATGGCGGGATCTCATTTCCGCGCTGACGCAGGTAACTCATCACAACAGAGCTGCAAAGCGCCTCACAGAGTTATTTATCCCAATTAACTCCTTTTCCTTACCTTCTTGAGATCCATCACATTTAATCCTCCCTGTCTAGGCTCTCATTTTTCCTCGTTTAATGCCCCCCTCCCCTTCCCCCTTTAACAGTTTGAGTTTCTTGGGTGTGAACCCCCCCGCCCCCCCCCCCCCCCTTGTTTTTCTGCTTGTTGCGCGCCACCAGAGTCGCCACAAAGCCTCCAGTGACACCACAGCTTGCACAGTAAAGCAGTGTCCGGCCCGCGCCAGGCCGCGACGTCTCCGCCATGACAGCGACACGCTGTGTGCATTAGGGCTGGGTTAAACGATTATTTTTGTAATCGATTAATCTAGAAAATAGTTTTTTCGATGCATCGATTAATCTAACGATTTCATTTTTAAATCCGATTCGATTCGATTTCGATTCGATTATCGATTATCTCCCCATAATTTGACCTATATAGCAATTAATGCAAATTTATCTCCATGAATAAACACAAAATTTCTTCTTTCAAGTTCAAAAATGAATTATATTGAACAATACAACAATAAAGTGCACACAGTTATAGTGCAATGGAATCCTTTAATAAAAAATATAAAATAAAACTTTCCTTCAACAATAAAACTGCAAAAAAACACACTCTGAACCAAAATCTTATCAACTAAAATAAATAAAAAAATAACAGCAGCGGTGACAGCTGCAATTTACAAAACAACACAATGTGTGACAGCAGCAACTTAGCCTAATCATTTAAATCTGTGAAATAAATAATAATAAATTCAAGTATTAGGCCTATATTACAGTTAAGTGAACAGTAGTTTAACTTTTAGTAGTTGGATGCTCTCAGTAAGTGCAGCACCTCCTGGGGGGTGCAGGGGGTGTGTTTTTTTTTCCATCTGATAGTACAAACTTTTCTGCTTATCCCTGTCCCTGAAAACATAAATCACAAACATAGTGCACGGTTAATAAAAATATATCACTTCTAAATGATCTTGCCCATACCATAAAGTATAATAATAAATAATAATAATAATAATAATAATAATAAAATAAAAATAATAATACATCAACCTAAAAGTTGAAAGTTAAACTAACTTTAGCGTGTATTTGGGAGTGTGTGTCTGTGTCAGTTAAAAAAAGTGTGTCAGCAAGAGGCGAGTGTGTGATAGAGATGCGCGGATGAACCGTGCACACCGGGCGGAGCGGATAATCCGCATATCGGGCGGATGACTCGTCAAAAAATAATACTTTTGAAATTCGGGCGGGTTGCGGTTGAAGCACTCAAATAAATAATAAAAAAATATTTTACATGTTATTAAAAACGATAGCGGGTCGGTTCGGTTTTGAAAATTGGTGAAAAAACGTTCCTGCAAATGGATAGCGGGCGGATAGAGATTTTAAGAAGCGGTTGCGGGTTAAATATACGTCATCCGCGCATCTCTAGTGTGTGAGGGCCGTGGTGTGTTTGTTTAAGTGGGCACATGTTTCTGTGTGTGCGAGGCTGGAGCACAAGTTACGTGGTGCGGTTTGGATGAATGACGGGGTTAATCACCGCAAACAAGGAAAGAAAAAAAAAGTTGAAAACTTACGGCGTCTTCTCCTCCACAACAAGCAGCTCCCGCGTGCCTCGCGGTAGTGCTTTTTATGATGCCATCTCTATTTTTGCACAGGTCACAGACCACCGAATCGTTCCCTTTAGGTGTAAAGTACTCCCATAGTTTTGACATCCTGTTACGAGATAGCGTCTTCTCCCCCCGACTCGCTGCTACTCGATACCCGCGGCCGCCGCCATTTTTTGATTCTGAGTGACGACGCATCACGTGCAGTTTTTGCGTCGACGTTTTTTTGGTCGACGTAATCGATGACGTCGAACGCGTCGTCCCAGCCCTAGTATGCATTAGGGCTGTGCCGATACACTTTTTTGTGCCGATTCGATTCTCCTACGATTTTTGGGCCCCGATTCGGATTTTATTTGCGATTCTGATTAAACAAGTAATGCATTTCGATTTTAAACCAAGTAATTTGCGATTTTTTTATTTCAATTATTGAAATATAAAAATCATAATAGAAACTAATAATATTAAATATTATATTTATTATCTGTAATTATTGATTCTTACTATATATTCTCTTAATAATACTTTTATTATTATTTATTAATTTGTCTGAAATAATAATACAAATCTAAAGATTTAAGTTTTTAATTTTAAAAAAATGTGCAATTTCTGTGTTTAAGCAAGGTCTGTCAAACCCTGGTCCTCCAGGCCCCTATCCAGCCAGGTTTTAGATGTTTTCCCCTTCTTCTTCACACCCGTGATCAAGTGGCCTGTGTCATCAACAACTTGTGCAGATTTGAGACAACCTGATATGACCATTAATTAAAATCATTTGTGTTGAAGCTGGGAAACCTCTCAACCTGCTGGATGCCTCGAGGACCAGGGTTGAAGACTTCTGGTTTAGAGGTCATCACGGGTCCACTTTCTGGACCCGACCCCGAATGGGCCGTGAAAATTCGCCCCGAACCGACCCGACCCGATCTATTTCATAATTCGGGAGTCCAAACCCTGAATGGACCCGCAATTTGGACCCGTAAACGACCCACCCTATCTTTAGTTTCCGACCCACGAACTGAACCGAGTTAAACCCGAATAGAACCGAAACAATACAGCCATGTTTTGCTAATTTTAAAGTTGTCTAGCGTTAAATAAAACTTGATTTTCTTACCTAAGTTGTCTTCCTCTACCCGGTTTCAGTTGCTCCATAGGCTACGTGATGGAAACGACAAAATCCACGTCGTTATTTTTTCTTTGCGATACAGATGCTATTGGTAGAAAACTGCTAACGCTAACAGCCTACACCGGTCAGGATGCGTCGTGAATATGTTCTCATGCAGCGCTCTGTCATGTTGGCGATCCGTTGTGCTTTACCTGCCGGTAACAAACCGGTAATAACACGCACGGCAACACGATTGTTTAATGACAACACGCCACGTTAATGAATATCATTTACTGCCTGAGCCCTGACATTAGCTGCCACCCCGCCAGTATCTTTAACTCTCGAGTAAACGCGGACCCAGCCTGTCAGAGAGCTCAGACCTCTCTGGGTGGTGGCGAAGGATGTTCCCCGTCATGTTCGTGGTGTTACCACAGTAAGAGATTTGACTGCGACAAAGCTTACATATGGCTTTCCTCATATCGAGCCTCTCCTGCCCCCGTGCTTTTTATAAAACCAAATAAAGTCCATACGTTTGATTTAAAGAGGGGCGGTGTGGGAAAGAGTTTCAGACTCTGTGAAGTACTACTCCGCTCGCTGCACTCCGCCATTTTTGTCGCGTGAATTTGCCGGCATCTGGTAACTATGGTGACACACGCGCTTCTTTTCCGGAAGTGTAGATGACAAAAGAGACGCGAGCGGAGTATTTCCACGGAGCAACCCGAACTCTTTACCCCACCACTAATAAAAATCGATTCTTGTATGAGAATCGATTTTTTAAGATCCCCAGAAAAAAATCGCGATTAATATAAAAATCGATTTTTTGGCCCAGCCCTAGTATGCATACGTGTTTGTCGCCACCTTCTCCTCCAAAACAGGCTTCCTTTGATTGACAGGTGTGACCTCTCCTTAAAGCGCGCGCCGGTACTGTTGGAATCTCACCTTGACATGTGTGGGACGTCATATTTTATCTGCTCACGGGCTCAGTGGTTGTCTGCCAGAAAAAATGGTCCCTTCAGCCTGAGACTCGTGTTACTGCTGCTGGCTGAGGAAATGATGATCGATAGTGTTTTATCATGTTTATCTCAGAAAGTGAGGCATACTGACTTGACAAAGGCACTTCTTTTTTTTTTCTCCATGCCATCTGGTTTTATGGGGTGGATTGAACCTCTGGATTTCTCTTAACCCCTCTCATCTCCAGGCTGCGCTTTATCCGAGTTGTCTGCTGCAGCTTTGCACAAAACAAATTACACCCAGTAACTAAACGGAGGATGTTAACACTGCGCGAGAGTAAACTGAAACACTGACGCATACAGCAAATAAATACAAAAACAGAGTCACCAAAATGTACACTTCACCGCTGTTCGACCGAGGACGTTTACTAATGAAGTCCAGTCTTCCCATGAGTCATGTTTTTCCACTCTGTTGTTAAAACCTCACTGCAAATGGGAATGCTGAAGCAACGTAACAGCATCAGAGGAAATGCCTGTTGTACTTTCTCTGTCAGATATCTGCTCGATGAACCCCAGGCCTCACCGTCGCTCCATTACTGCATGTTGGGTTGGACTTCCAGAATCAGACCAGGTACGGGTAGAGCTTTAGAACTGCCTATGAGAATTTCTGCAGAAAATTTGTATTTTTTAGTTTTGGAGTGATGGCTTAAATGGTGCAAATGACAGGATGGATGACATCCTGTCATCCCCCAATGACAGTTTTTATTTCACAACAGTCCCCCTTTCAAAGTACACTGGTACCTCTACTTACGAAATTAATTGGTTCTGGAAGTAGTTTCGTAACCTGAAACTTTCGTAAGTAGAGACGCGTTTTCCATGTAAACGCCCTAATCCGTTCCAAGCCCCCCAAAATTCGAACATAATTTTTTAAAATAAATTATAAATAATACATGAAATGACATGAAAACCTGTAAGAAATACATGTTAGAACTAGAAATGGACTCGGAGAGCGCAGCCCTCCACCAAGTGCAACAATTATCGAAAATTTGAAAGTGATCCAGAATCCAGGATTTCTTCTGGATCACACCCAAAATGAAATCAGTTCTTCCTTTTCACATTTCCGACAACTGAAAGTTTAATCAAAATCCATCCATAACTTTTTGAGTTATCTTGAACACAGACAAACGCCGGCAAAAACATAACCTCCTTGGCGGAGGTAAAAATGTTTTATTTACCTGTGTTGCTGGGTTACACTCATACAGACAAGGGGCCCTCCTAGCCAATGGGATGCCAGGAAGATGCTAAGCAATAGCCAATGGCAGAGCAGCTCGGACGCACTGCTTTCAAACCGAGTTACAGAGCTGACAAGTATGTTTACGTTCGGTAAACTCTGGGAGCTGTGAGTAGCAGCGCTACTGTATTTTGCCTTTCGTATCCTGAAATTTCTTTTGTAACTAGAGGCAATATTTTCCCATTGAGGCGTTTTTGTAACCTGAAAATTTCGTATGTAGAGACGTTCGTAAGTAGAGGTACCACTGTATAAACATTTGCGTTAGGGCTGTAGCGATACACTAATCTCGCGATACGATACGATACACGATATTCGGCTCACGATACAATATGTCGATATTCATCTTACAATACATTTACATCATTTTCCGAAAGATTTTAAAGGGACAAAGTGATTTTGGTGACATCTTGTGAGTGTTCCAATGACTTTGTTTGAATTAATTGAACTGAAAGCATCAGTTACACATTATATGGCTGACAGGCAGCTTGCAAATGCTGGACAAAATGAATAAAAGATTTGTTGAGAAAAATAGTTTCATTTATTTAAACAGTGCAAATTGCTGCTTGAAAGCTTTTAAAGGTGGGACACGGGGGTTTTGAAAGAAGCTTAGAATATCGATACCCCGCCTGAAAAATTGATACTCTCTGGGGAAATAAGATATCGATATATATCGCAGAATTGATAAAATCGCTCAGCTCTAATTTGCATCATACAATAGTGTTTAGTGTGGTGCAGCAGCCGCTGTCGTGATGCTTCCCGCTGAGCGGGACGGTTCAGCCACTTTCATGGTAAAATCTTTGAACACAAGCGGGACATGAAACACGAACCGCGTAACGCAGGAGGAGAGATTAACTGACAAAAGTAGCTTTGGGGCCACAAAATACCAGTTGAGCTAACAAAAGTGAACGGAGCTGAGGCAGAATGTAAAGGAGGTAAACAACAACCCAGCAGGCGGTAGAGGCGGTTACATGGAAGTGGCTGACGGTGTGGGAAAACATCATACTTAATAAAACACAGTATAGCCATTTAAAGTCCCATTTAAAGTCTAAATGGGACTTTAAAATGAAGAATAAAAGCCAGAAAGATGGAATAAATGCAAGCAGATTAGATAGATATTCTTAAAAAAAGAGAGAGAGGTGGAGCTCAGTCTAGTAGCTCCACCCCCTACATCCAGCTGTATTGATCAACACTGTAAAACGGGTGTCAGACTCATTTTCACTGAGGGCCACATCAGCATCATGGTTGCCCTCGAAGGGCCAGATTGACAGCATGAATGTTACAAAATGCAATATAAATCAAAATAAATTAAACTGCACCCTATTATATTGTTAAATAACTGTTTCTGCATTTATTATGTGTTAAAGTTTCAAATATTTAACTCATTATTATATTAAAATCAGGGTTTGTGGTTGTAAAGCTACTCTCGCACAGGTGATGTTTACAGAGTCCGTTGCTATGGTAACGGACTCTGTAAACATCACTCAGAGTATCTATTACATTGGTTTCAGAAGCAAAAGCAATTCTTTGTTTTTCTTGGAGGCTAAATTTAGCATACTTAGCTCCGTTTTTGTTGTCAAAATGCCGACGTAGATTAAACTCTTTCACGACTGACGCCGCCTCATAATACAAAAGACAAACTGTTTTTTCACCTTGAGGTATAAACTTGTATTCGTTTTCCCGTCGTTCATGAAACTGTCTTCCTTGTGCATCAATTTCTCTTTTTTTTTAGGCATATTGGGGTTAGTTTGTAGAGGTTTTTCTGAAGTCCATCAATTCTGAAAGTCGTCTTCATGTCTTGTTTATGGTGAGATACTGTTATAGTTGTGGGTGACGACTAAATGCATTGTGGGAGATGTAGTTTATTGTCAATATGCGCTTTAGAGCGGTGTAAGCGTAAAATATTGGTTTAAAATTTAAGCCAATAATGCACAAGCTCTCGAGGGCCACACAAAATGATGTGGTGGGCCACATTTGGCCCGCGGGCCTTGTGTTTGACACATGTGCTGTAAAAAAACGTGGTTGAGAAGGGTTCCAGGAACTGATCAGATCCAGTCAGATTCCCTAAACCTGGCGTGCGTGAAGGCTCAGAAGGGAACTGGGCCGACATCGGCGGGATAAATGGATCGCTCGGTAGACTGCGGAGACTCGGTTCCCACGGATTGTTCACACTGGATTCTAAGCACAAGCAGAGAGATTACAGGAGGTGCTAGAAAGAGCCCAGGAGACAAAAGTGTGTTACTGATGCGTGACAAGCCCCTGCAGCTGTGGGAGACGTCTCGGGGGGGGGGGGGGAGTTCCCCCCCCCTCCCCCCCCAGCAGGGCCCACAGCCATGATTACACATATTTCTCTGCTGCGTTATGAAAACCCATAAGTGATTTTTTAGACTAGACTGCCATATCTATATTTATTTTTCCCATCACATGGGAGTAATATTGTTCATTTTGTCATGTTTTTTGTTGGACACCCCCCCCCCCCCCCCCCCCCCCCCCCAGGTTTCTGAAAACATAGCGGTTTACTCTCTACTCTCTGGACGGCCCTCTTCTTCCACGACACACGCCACACAGACGAGTCCTGTGACGGCGACAGCCCCATAAAAGATTAAAGTCTGGTCTCGTGGCATTTGTTCTAAATGTCAAGGGCCCTCTATTAAGATCGGACCGCTCTGCACAACGTCGGGTACTTTACGCATCAGAAAGTGATGTCTGGCGGGCTCCTCCTGCACGTAGGCACCACAGGACTGTTGGTGTTTGATCCAGCGGCAGTAAATCAACCATTACGTCCAGTTACAAAGATGTCCCATGATCCGATCGATGCGGAGCATCCTGGTTGTAAGAATGCATGTCTTTGTCGGTATCATGAGATGAGATGAGATGAGATGAGATGCTCTTTTCCTTTTCCTTTTTTTTTTCGGTCATGCAGAACCGTCCCTCTGACCCCCCGACCTCCTGACCTCCAGCTTGACTCTGGGACCCATCGTCCATATGAAATCATCACCAAGCCTTTTCTTTCTGCTGTGTTGTCTTCCTGCAGGATAACGGACCTCTCCGGCTCTCTCACAGACGGTCCGGTCAACTACAAGTACAAGACCAAATGCACATGGCTAATAGAGGGATAGTAAGTACGAATGGTTTTATCCCCCATTTATCACTGGCACTCTTGCTCCTCCCTCTCGGATTAAAACCTCTGTTTATATCTGACTTCAGGCTCCAGATGAGGAGGTGTTTATTTCATTACTGCATGAAAACTGCAGCTGCTGAACTCCAGAGAGGCCTGCTGCACACAGCTTTAACTATTACCGTATTTTCTGGACTATAAAGCGCACCAGAATATAAGCCGCACCTATTAAAATATAAACGAAATACATATTTTGTCACATATAAGCCGCACCGGACTATAAGCCGCTGGTATCCAGGCTGAGAAATAAGATATTTACATGAAAAGATTTTGTACCATAAGTGTTTATTCACATACCTGAACTGATTGTTTCTGAACAGAACCTGTAACACGGCAGTAAAAGTGCTGATCAAACAAAACAGAAAAGTCATTGATGGTTTTATTCATTTTCCTCCTGTACACTAAAACCAAGTTGCTTTATTTTTCCTCCTCCTGTGTACTGAAACCCCCCCATACAGCAAAGACATCCGGAACAGACCCGTGAAACGGACCGTATCAGGGTCCACTTGCTCTCAGTGTTGGATCCGCCTTGGAGCCGGATCGCGGACCTACTGGCTCCACGCTGCGTCCGGTCCGCATCTGTGATTAAAACCTTACCTCTGCGGCGGGTCCACTCAGAACCCTGAAATCCGCTGGGGAACCAACAAACTGACTGGACAAACTGATGAATCCAGGTGTGTCTGAGTAGCTACAATGTTCAGACACACCTGGATTAATCAGTTTGTCCAATAATAACAGGTATTGATGCTCACAAAATGAATGTAGAGTAGCATAGCCAACATAGGCTACTGAACAAAAACAGAATAGCCTTTAACTACTTGGTTTGTTTTTTGGTTTTTGCACTTCCTGCTAGAGCGCCCCCTGAGGGCTGAAGAAAAATTCATAGAAAAGCCACATCTCTTTATAAGCCTCATGGTTTAAAGCGTGGGACAAAAGTAGCGGCTTATAGTCCGGAAAATATGGAATTTATGCAGAAATTGATGTTATTTTCCTCACAACGACGCGTCTTATTTTAATTTTTATTGCGTGAATCACTAATTTACCTTAAATGGCTCGAGATGTGATGTCACATCAGGATGAAGGTGTCCCTGTCCAGCTGTGAAATTAAACTGAAGATACTTGGTCAACATTTACAGAAATCTCGATAACCAGATGATTTCCTTGGTCGACTTCTTTCCCCCCTTTGCAGCGACGTTGGAGATGGATTTATTCATTATTTCAATGTATTTTTTATATATTTTTAAAAATATTTTTAATATCTGAGATCATTATTTTTATTTTTTTACATTATCCAAAACAGACATTTTCTGAAAAAAAAAAATGCTCGCAAGATGTAAACACGGTAGAGAAAATAATGAATTACCTTAAACTTATAAAACGCACCGCCAGAAAATAGATTTTCTGACACTTACGTAACTACTGATGGAAAGAAGAACCAGAAAGCATCTCAGCTGATCATCTCTGTTGTGAACTGCGTCATACAGCAGGTTTTATCCTGTTTATTCACCTGCGTGTTCTTGCTCAGATCCTCGTGTCGTCAGGTATTATCCTAATACTTATTTGACCGACTTGACATGCGGCCTGCGTTGAGCTCTCACGGCGCACAGAGATTATCGCCCTGGCGTGTTTACCTGCTTGGGTTGTCTGCTGTCATGTCTGCCAGACCGCGGATCAGTTTATTACAGGCCTCTGACGGCGGGGATGAAACGTGTGAGTGGGTAGACGCGTCTGCGGTGTGTCTGAAAGGTCAAAGCTGAGCGTGACGGTAACCGCCGGTGTTCAAAACGACGCGGCGCCCGAGAGAAGCAGGATGAGGCATAAAACATCCGTTCATCAATTGTATTTTCTCTAGGGTTAGGAAAGTTAACGCGTTATTATCGCGTTAACTCATTAATTTATTAACGCCGACATTTATTTTATCGCGCGTTAACGCATGTTGCTTACATGCTTTTGTTTTGAAAAGTCTGTTTCTGGCTGCTGCGGAACTGGAAAAGAATTAGCAGGTAAACATGCAAAAAAGCTAAAACAGACATGGAGGACGGTAAAAATCCGTGAACTTTACAGTTCAGGTAGCAACTCAGGTAGCAATATTAACAATTCTGTCTGAAAAAAAAAATTCTGGACTGCAACAAAACTTTAGCGTCATTCGTCCATGTTCCATCAGATCTGCTCCATGTGTTCACTGTCCTGCTGTTCTCTAGCTGGTTACTGCAGTGCGGCTCCATCTAGTGGCACAGATGTGTAATGACAACAGAAAGTCCAGTCCTCAATTATAAAACAAATTCAGTTCTGTGGCCCGTTTTTCATATCGTATTTTTGATCCAAGTCTAAAATTGAAATATAAAAAAAACAGGCATTTTTTCGTTTTTTTGTGTTAGATTAAAAAATGAAAAAATATAACGTAACTTTTTATTTTTTTGTATTTTTGATTGACAATTGAAAATGGAAAGAACAAATGATACACAGATTGATACAGTTACAAAACTTTAACATGGACATTTTCATTTTAAAGTTCTCCCAGACGGAGGATTCAACAGAAATAAGGTTATTTGTAACAACTGACAAGTTGAACTCCCCGTTAAAAGTTTCTGCTGTTACCTCAGAAATTACCTGTTTTAATGTTCTGATTGTGCTGAGCCACAATCATTTTGTTGGATTTTGATTGTAGCCTTTTTTTATTTTTCATAAAAACAGGATGACATTAATGCCTTGGCAGTGGCAATAAGCTTTATTTTATTTTACATTTTTTAAGATGAGATTTACATTAAATATGTGTTACTGACAAGTGCTGATGTTAAAAGTGTTTGAACAAAAAATGTTATGGCACTTTAGTTCATATGGCAGCAGAACATTTAAATAAAAGTGACCTTTACACTACTTTTAAATTCATTATTTGATTTTGCGTATACAATGCGATTAATCGTGATTAATCAGGGAAATAATGGGGTTGGCATGACGTCACTGAGCTGAGAGGTCAGACTGTCACTCTGAGCTCCCGCTCCCATCTACCGTAATTTGCATTTTGACCCACCACAGACTGGTATTTTTTTTATATCTTTCGGACCCTTTTCTGCTCCTTAATGATGTCAGGCAAGAAAAGTGGCTCGGTTCTGCCCGATAAAACAAGTAAATCTCAAAGAAGCCTGAGAAACAAACATGACAGCGAGGTGCAAGATGGCGGTGCTGGCGGCTACTCCTCACAGCTAATTCAGGAAAGTTACCGATAGCGTAGGCAAGGTTTTAGAGGAGAAGCTGGCCAAATTCACGAACGCGCTCGAAGTTATAACAACCCGAGCGGAAGGCAACAGTAAAAGACTGGACGAAGCTGAGGGCCGACTGTCCACACTGGAGGACCTGCTAGCTACCGCCGAAAACAAGCTCCGGGAGGCTGGGACGAAGTTACAAACTCTCACGGAAAAAATAGATGACATGGAGAACAGATCGAGACGGGACAACATCAGAGTTATTGGCTTAACGGAGGGAGCGGAAGGTGAGCAACCGGTTGCCTTCTTTGAACGCTGGCTGCCGAAAATACTGAATTTGGACACTAAACAGGGCATAACCAAAATCGACCGGGCGCACAGAGGGTTCGGATCGGCCCGCGGTGACCGCCCCAGACCCGTCCTCATCAAGCTGCACAACTCCGGGGACAAACAGCGGATCATGACTGCACTGAGGGAGAGACGACAGCTGACACATGAGGGCCAGAAGCTGTACATCCAGCAGGACTTTTCTGCTGCAGTGAAGGAGAAACGGCGCAGCTTCAACAAGGTGTGCGAACGTCTGATCGGGCTGAACATCCGCTTCATCATGAGATTTCCCGCTGTCCTCAGATTCACGTACAAGGGAGAGAAACATGCTTTCCAATCCCCCCGAGCAGCGCAGACCTTTGTGGATGGACTACCGTGAGTTGAGTGATTGAGTTCAGTGATTTGATTTTGAACTGCTGTATGTGACACTTAAACACGGAGGCTACACAGAGCCCTCTTCTTTGTTTATTTATTTCTATCTTATTTTTTGTAATACAGCAGTGTACATTAATCCTGAAATGTTTAGTGATGGTTAGTTAATATAGTCATACTGCACTTATATTATAAGTTAGGGCTCTAACAGTTGTGTGTGAACTCACAAAATTAAAAGTTAAATTAAGTTTAGTTTGGGTTAATATTTTCAGGGATTAAAGGGATCTGAACCTGTTTGGGTTGTGGGGGCGGGGGTTCCTTGAAGAGATTGATGTGGTTTCTCTTCTTCGGTGTTTCGCCCAGCCCTAGGGGGTCATACAACCCTCTAGGGCTGGGCAATTTTATCGATTCTGCAATATAATTCGATATTTTATTTCCCAGAGAGTATTGATATTTCAGGCGCGGGTATCGATATTCTAAGCTCACTTCAAAACCCTCGTGTCCCGCACGGGTGCTCTTCCTGCAAAGTGCAGGAAGAGCTATTAAATCCTCCAGCCGCTAGTGTCGCTGTAGAGCATTTCTAACCAGTTATCCAGAAGCAGAAGAAGTTATCTTCTTGAGCTGAGCCAGTCAGGAGGATGGTGGCGAGTATAAATCCAGTGCTTGTGTGCTTAAAAGCAGATGTGTGGGAGCAGTTCGGGTTTAAAAAGAAAAAGGAAAGCGAAGATTTAGACAGAAGTGTGGCGGTTTGCAAGCTGTGTCACTCAAACGTGAAGTACTCTGGAAATACCACCAACCTGCGAGGCGAGCCCACCTGAAACGTCACCACCCAGACAAGGTAATTGAGAGCGAGCCAAACTTTATTTGTCAGGATTTGAGACCGTATTCAGAGGTGGAAAACGCCGGCTTTAAGGGCTTTGTATACTCTCATGGCAATGTGTCGCAGTTACTTTTGATTGATTTTTGAAGCGCGTCTGCGCTGTTATTCAACGCCACAACGGAGAGGGACAATCACGAACTAGCTAAACTTACTAAACGTATCTCATGCGTTTTTCCACTTCCTCACCGTCTTGGCCGTATCCAGACCCACATTCATCACTATCTCCCTCCATGAATTACTAGAATATGTGCTGTCTTTGTAGTGTGGAGAACGAGAATCGTACAGATGTGGGTACTTCCTCATTTCTTTGATGACGTGGATGTAGAATTGACCAATCAGAGGCCTCCTTTCTCTCCTCTCTGTCTGCAGTCACCTATCTTTCAGTTCAGTTAATTCAAACAAATAGGAACACTCACAAGATGTCACCAAAATCACTTTGTCCCGTTAAAATCTTTCAGAAAATGATAAATATATTGTTAGAAAAATATCGATATAATATCGTATCGTGAGCCAAATGTATCGTATCGAATCGTATCGCGAGATTAGTGTATCGCTACAGCCCTACAACCCTCTGTGACTGTTACACAAACCTGGTTAATATGTTTGTATTTTTTGTTGTTTCTTAGATCTGCTGAGGCCTGTTTCAATGTTCGATGCCCGTCGTTCAGGGCCAGATTTGTTGTTTACAGTGCTCTGAAATGTAAAACTACCTCCTTACCACCATTGAACCCTACCACACATATATATATATTATTTTTATTTTATTTTTTCATCTCTACTAACTTATGGGAAGGTAAAGCCATCATGTCAGCATATAGTATCCTAGTTTCATATAACAACCATGAGTGACGTTAAGATTATCTCTTTAAATGTCAAGGGGCTTGGCCATGTTGTAAAGAGGCAGAAGGTCGTTTCTTTATTGAAGAGAGAGAATACACAAATTGGCCTCCTACAGGAAACTCATTTGACAGATTTGGAATAGGGATGTTCCTGGCGACTAATTTCCCTGTAGACTAAACAAAAATTTTAATTAAGACTAGTCAACTAGTCTAAAAATTACCCGCGTTATCCTCTCAGACCGGATGGGAGAACACGTCTCCGGGTAAACAATGTCAAATGGGCCTGAGTGTGGCTAGCACCGCTAGCATCAGCAGCCGTCATCTCGTGCAGATTAACATCCAAATGCTTGAGTCGAATGTGGTTGCGCATTGCTCCAGTCGAGTGATTGTACGCCAGTTGTTTCTGACACAGTCTACATACTACCTTGTTTTCATTTTCTAGATTAAAGTACAGCCAAACCACGCTAGTTTTGCGAGAGACCATCTTCCCACCATGCCGTTTTAAAACTCCAGTCTACTCGAGCATTGCCGCGGAGAGGGGGCTGCTGTCTAACGGCTCTGTAGCCCCGACTAGTGGCGGGCGGCTGTATGACAGTTAAGCGGCCTTGTACATAAATAAAACACAAATTGGTTTAAACAACTAATATTTCTTGTGCCGACTAGTAAGTGGGCGGACGTTTAATCGTTTAGACAACTAATCACGCGCATTCCTAATTTGGAACACATTAAATTAAGGAGGAACTGGGTAGGCCAGGTGTTCTGGGTAGGCCAGGTGTTCTATTCATCCTTTAATTCACATAGTAGGGGAGTAGCTGTTCTTATTCATAAGAAATTGCCATTTACTCTGGATGAGGTCATTAAGGATGATGAGGGACGATTTGTTATTATTTCAGGTATCCTTTGTGGGGAGCGTATCCTCATTGGCTCCGTCTACGGCCCTAACACGTTTGAACTGTCTTTCTTTTCTAGATTACTTGCAGCGACATCTTCACGTCTAACCCCCTTTACTGTATTTGGAGGAGACTTTAATTGTGTTCAGGATGCTAGTGTTGACCAATCCCCACCAAAGCCTGCTTTTATCTCAAAAAAGACTGCAAGGTTGAAGGAACTGTGTACGGATCTGGGTCTCTTTGATGTTTCGAGGATTATAAATCCAAGGGCAAAAGACTACACCTTTTACTCCCACCCCCACCAATCTCTATCAAGAATTGACTACTTTCTAGAGTCTAGAGAGGTATTAGACAGAGTCAAAGCATGCTCAATTGGAATATGTATGTTGTCTGATCACAACCCGGTATCTATACTTATCTCCCCCTCCTATTCCGATCCTTCCTCACGTCACTGGAGACTAAGGGTGAATTCCAATTCCTCCCTTAACCCTCAATCTCAACCCTCAGTCTCAAAAATGCGCGCTCCCGCTAAGGGCAAGTACTGTCCTGATTCTTTGCAAGTCAAGTTGAGGGACGAGTTTAAGGGCTGTATCGCCCTCAAAATTGAGATTTTCCGACACGACCCTTGGAAGTAAGGGCTATCCAGAAGCTAGCTACAAACGTAAGTATCTTTGTATATCTTAAAGATATAAATGTTACGAAACCATTTTATTGTGTTTGTTTGAGATTTTTTTCATGGATTAACATCGTTGTTGCGTAACATTTATTTTTTTACTTTACGATGTTTGCTGCCGGACTGGCGGTCCTGTCGGCTTCACATTGTACTCGTCGGTGGTCCCGGTCCGCCGTCCCGGGACCACCGACGGCGGTGGTCCCGGTCCCAGCCGCCGTCCCGGGACCGGCGGCTGGGTGTCCTGTCCCGTCGGCGGTCCGGGTCGGCTTCACGTTACTTGTATACCTTGTTGTGTAGCGACGGAGGACTGAATAATGTATCCTCTATTGTGTTATTTGTTAATATTATTTAGAGAATATACAGCGCTCTTTTCAATGTTATCCCTGTGTAATTTCAGGGAATACAGAGACAACATGGGCTCTGATACATTTCAGTCTGATGACGTAACTGCACTTGAGGGGTGTCCCATTTCTAAGTCACAAGATAACCCTTACACTTACTTTCGAGGATTAAGATTGAGGGCCAAAAATTGAGGGTTAAGGGCGAGGGTTGAGATTGAGGGTTAAGAGAGGAATTGGAATTGGCCCTTAATTCCTCACTTTTAAGTGGCCCCCCATTTTTGGATTTTCTGGAGTGGCAATGGGAACTTTTTATGCTAACAAATAACACACCAGGTATAGACACTTCCCTATTGTGGGAAACAGGTAAGGCGTTTATGAGGGGGTCCATTATATCTTACACAGGGGCTCATAAGAGGGATACACTCAGGAAGCAATTGGAATTAGAACATTCGATCCAGGATTTAGAGGACAAGTTTAAAGGGTCTCCATCTAAACATAATCTCAAAAACTTGGAAGCAGCAAGATCGGCACTAAATCAACTCTTAACAAGTAAAGCAGAGGCTTCTATTCTTTTTGCTAGACAGAGGCTATACGAACATGGCAATAAGCCTTCTTGCCCGTCTGGCAAAGGGCAGAAATGCAGTTAATCTAATATCATCACCTAAAGATAGCAATGGAGACAAAGTTCATGAATCCAAAAAAATTAACAATATTATGAGACAGTTCTACTACAAGTTATATTCTTCCGAATGTAATACATCGGATGAGCTAAGAAAAACATTTTTGGATCAAGTCAGTCTCCCCTCTCTTACAGAAGGAGTTCTTGAACAGACCGGTCACTAGAGAGGAGGTCCTGGATGCTATTCGCACACTTCAGAGTGGGAAAGCGCCAGGACCGGATGGCTGTGGGCTGGAATATTATAAAAAAACGAGCGGAGCTGTGGTGGGCCCTCTGACCAATATGTTTTTGGATTCTTTCAGGAAGAGATGTCTCCCTTCCTCCCTAAATTTAGCCAATATCTCCTTAATCCTGAATAAAAATAAGCCAACAGATGAGTGCGGTTCTTACAGACCTGTCAGCCTTATTAATGTGGACAGCAAGATACTTTCAAAAGTGCTGGCCAGAAGATTGGAGAATTATTTACCTTCACTTATAAATGAAGATCAGACAGGCTTTATCAGGGGGAGGTTTTCGTACTGTAATGTGAGAAGACTTCTTAATGTTGTACAGTATTCCTCACAGATGCAACACTGGGCACTAGCTATATCATTGGACGCGGAAAAGGCGTTCGATAGGGTGGACTGGAGGTTCATGTGGGATGTCCTGAACAGGTTTGGATTAGGAGAGGGTTTTATAAATTGGATAAAACTTATTTATCATTCACCAGAGGCTTGCGTCTTGACCAATAGCTTACGTTCTTCTCCCTTCCCGCTCTGCAGACGGACGAGACAGGGCTGCCCGCTCTCCCCCCTTCTTTTTGCCCTTACTTTAGAGCCACTGGCAGAACGCCTCAGGAACAGTCAGGATATACACGGCGTTACTTTAGGCAAGACCACCCACAAGATTGCATTATATGCTGACGACATTTTACTTTTTCTTTCAAATCCTGAGGTATCAGTCCGGGCCACTCTGGCAAATATCGACTTATTTGGTGCAATATCAAAGTAAATTACACAAAATCTGAGGCTATGCCCCTGGGGAATTCTGGCAATAATTTTCCGTTCAGATGGACCACCTCAGGCTTTGTCTATCTTGGTATTAAATAGGGCTGGGCCAAAAAATCGATTTTTATATTAATCGCGATTTTTTTCTGGGGATCTTAAAAAATCGATTCTCATACAAGAATCGATTTTTATTTATTTAGTGGTGGGGTAAAGAGTTCGGGTTGCTCCGTGGAAATACTCCGCTCGCTGTCTCTTTTGTCATCTACACTTCCGGAAATAGAAGCGCGTGTGTCACCATAGTTACCAGAATGCCGGCAAATTCACGCGACAAAATGGCGGAGTGCAGCGAGCGGAGTACTTTCACAGAGTCTGAACTCTTTCCCCCACCACCCCACTTCAAATCAAACGTATGGACTTTATTTGGTTTTTATAAAAAGCACGGGGCAGGAGAGCTCGATATGAGGAAAGCCATATGTAAGCTTTGTCGCAGTCAAATCTTTTACTGTGGTAACACCACGAACATGACGGGGAACATCCTTCGCCACCACCCAGAGAGGTCTGAGCTCTCTGACAGGCTGGGTCCGCGTTTACTCGAGAGTTAAAGATACTGGCGGTGGCAGCTAATGTCAGGGCTCGGGCAGTTAAATGATTATTCATTAACGTGGCGTGTTTGTCATGAAACAATCGTGTTGCCGTAGCGTGTTATTACCGGTTTGTTTACCGGCAGCTGTAAAGCACAACGGATCGCCAACATGACAGCGCTGCATGAGAACATATTCACGACGCATCCTGACCGGTGTAGGCTGTTAGCGTTAGCAGTTTCTACCAATAGCATCTGTATCCGCAAAGAAAATAACGACGTGGATTTATTGTCGTTTCCATCACGTAGCCTATGGAGCAACTGAACCGGGTAGAGGAAGACAACTTTAGGTAAGAAAATCAAGTTTTATTTAATGCTAGACAACTTTTAAAATTAGCAACTATAGGCTGTATTGTCTCGGTTCTATTCGGGTAACTCGGTTCAGTTCGTGGTCGGAAACTAAAGACTAGGGTCGGGTCGTTTACGGGTCCAAATATTGCGGGTCCATTCAGGTTTGGACTCCCGAACTTATGATAATAGCTCGGGTCGGGTCGGTTTCGGGTCGAATTTTCACGGCTCCATTCGGGGTCGGGTCCATGAAAGTGGACCCGTGATGACCTCTAAACCAGAAGTCTTCAACCCTGGTCCTCGAGGCACCCTATCCAGCAGGTTTTAGAGGTTTCCCAGCTTCAACACACCTGATTTTAATTAATGGTCATTATCAGGTTGTCCTCAAAATCTGCACAAGTCTGTTGATGACACAGCCACTTGTATCACGGTGTGAAGAAGAAGGGGAAACATCTAAAACCTGCTGGATAGGGTGCCTGGAGGACCAGGGTTGAAGACCTTTGCTCTAAACTACAGAAATTGCACATTTTTTTTAAATATTAAAACTTATTTAATCTTTATATTTGTATTATTATTTCATACTTGAAATAATAATATAATAATAAAATATATATTAATATTATATTATATATAATAATCAATAATTACATATAATAAATATAATATTTAATATTATTATTATTTATTACTATATGATTTTTATATTTCAATAATTGAAATAAAAAAATCGCAATACTTGGTAAAATCGAAATGCAATACTTGTTTAATCAGAATCGCAATATAAATCGAATCGGGGCCCAAAAATCGTAGGAGAATCGAATCGGCACAAAAGTGTATCGGCACAGCCCTAGTATTAAAGTGTCACCTAATGTTGAGGACCTGTGGAGACTTAATTTTGTGCCTACAGTCAGAGCAGTCAAGAATGACCTTGAGAGATGGCTTGACCTGCCCCTCTCCTGGATGGGCAGAATTAGCCTCATAAAGATGAACATACTCCCCAGATTGCTCTATCCTTTACAGATGTTACCATTATGGATATCAAAGAAGGCAATCTCGGATTTAGAAAGGGCCTTTTCGTGATTTATTTGGCACAATAAAAGGCCCAGAATCAGAATTAAGACTTTGCAACTGCCAGCGGAACGAGGGGGCTTAGCCTTACCTGATCTGAGATCCTATAACTGGGCCTGCCACATCCGAATAGTCTGGGACTGGCTTCAGTCTCATTTAAAATCCGAAACGGGTATTGATGAGTAGTTCCACTCGCCTTACTCCTTGCTGAGTAAACTCACTAATTATGGAAAAAAGGGTTCTTTAGACATTCAGCATAACCCTATTATCTGTAATACTTTCAGAGTCTGGCTAGACAAAACGAACACATTATGGGAAAAACGCTTAATTCTTTGCATTAATACCTCTGACTAAGAATGAAGAGTTCGCCCCTGGGAGTTAAAAATAATGTGTTTAATAGTTGGCATGTGAAAGGCATCAGGCCTATTTGGGATGTATACCAGGGTAATACACTGATGTCCTTTCAACAGCTTCAACAAAAATACGACATTGCATCTGAACACTTTTATGCGTATCTCCAAGTCCGTAGTTTTGTGCTGTCAAAGGTGAAAAATCTCCACACAGGCACTCACACTTTAAAGGTGGGGTGGGTGTTGTTTTTTTGCAACACTTTTTACAATATTGCCTGAAAACCTTTTCACATTTCCATTGCACCCACTGAAATAAAATGTTTGCAAAAAAAACTAAACATTTTGGTCCAGTCTAGAAGGTATAATCAGAGAAAAACTCTGACCAATCAAAAAAGTGATCATCACTATTTTGATTGGCTGCCTAATACGTCCATCAAATATCACCCCTCCCTCCCTCCCTCCCTATGGTTCATGCAGTCGTGAATCATGTGAAGGCGTGGTTTCGAGGGGTGAGCTGAAGAGGAGGAGGCGGAGCCTTTGGGAGGAGGGAGGGAGTGTATATTTTCAAAATCTCACTTGAGTTGGATTGCTGGAACCGTTTTTCAAACAACACCTACTCCACCTTTAAGTGATATAGATTTATTTTTACTGAACCGAATAGACACAAGACATTTTCTCTCTCATTCCTATTCGCTGTTATATTCCATGGATCCATCAGATATAAGCAAGGTTATACACAAGTGGGAACACGATCTTTGTGATCAGTATATTGAAGATGACTGGTGTTAAGCAATAGCCTCCACCAAAACCACATTTATCTGCAACCGAATGAGAGAAACCCAATATAAGATACTCCATAGATCCCACATAACACTATATATTCTTAATAAGGTGGATAACCGGACCTCCCCTCTCTGTGTCAAATGCAAACGGACAGTTGGGACATACATTCACTGTTTTTGGGAGTGTCGTTTTATTTTAAGGTTTTGGAGCAATGTAGCCCAGGAATTGAGTAAAATTAAAGTAACAAAGGATTTGGGCTTCTTCATATTAGGTTTGCCTTCAAAAACATTATCTCTGAGCAGATCTGATTTCACACTTTGTGACAAACTTCTGTTTCTGGCTAGGAAGATGTATTTTAAAGCAGTGGATAAGTGAGAAGCCTCCGACAGTTACACAATGGTACCAAGAAACGTATAAAATCTTACCCTTAGAAAGACTTACTGCGTGAATGAAAGGAGATGATAGTTGGTTTGAGAGAACATGGTCAGCCTTTCTGAGGTACTTACCCCCGCACCTCCGGGATACTGTGAATAAGGGGAGATATGCCCTAGACTGGAATATTCCCACTAGGTGATCTGTGAGCATATAACTTACCTATCTGTTGCTATCACCTGTCCCATTGTTTTGAATTGATTTAATTATTTAATTAATGTATATTTATACATTTATATTTTTGTTGTACTGATAGTTTTATTTATGTCATGTATTTAGGTATCTTAAGCAAATAAATAGCAAAATTAAACTTTATCTGTTTCTGTTTTCATTGACGTCATCCACTCTTATTATTCCATGTATTGTTTTGTTGTATAGGTGACTGATACGGTAGATGGGGGTGGCTGTGGGACTGGAGAGGAGTGTGTAGATGGTGTGGGGTTGCGGGGGTGTTGCTTTTGTTTTTCAATGGTGGAGGACAGTCTTGCACTGCCTGAAATAATTTTATTTTGGTTAGTGGTATATTTTCCTTCCCGTTTTGATATCTTTGTGATTGCAGAGAGTACTTGTTAATTGTTTAATGTATAATGTTCTGTTCTGATAAAAATCAATAAAATTTAATAAAAAAAAAAAATCAAGGGAAATAATGTGATTAATAGCAATTAAACATTTTAATCGTTGCCCAGCCCTAATTTTCTCTACTCTGTGCTTTTGTCTCTTAGCCCAAATGCGGCGCTGCGACTGCGCTTCAATCACTTCGCCACAGAGTGCAGCTGGGACCACATGTACGTCTACGACGGCGACTCCATCTACGCCCCCGTGATCGCCGTTTTCAGGTAAGCGCTGCCCTGAAGTGGAGAGACGTGTGACGGGAGGAAAGCCACTTCAAACGCACAGATAAATGTGCGCTTTTGCAGGCAAAAGACTTCATGAACAGCCAAACAATAACTGGAGCAAGATATAGAAAATATTGCAGTTACTCGCTTCATCCCTGAGGGCTGCTTACTGTTTTCATGGAGCCCTTTTTTAAATTTATTGTTGTATCCATGCACGGCGGTGGAAACTTCTTTCCATTCCACATATACTCATTAAAAACAGTAGTACAACAATAATTTGCCAACCTCCTATTTTCTATTTTTACTCACTGCAGTTTATCATTTTGTAAAACAACAAAAACAAAAAACAAACAGCTGCACCCATGAAGGGGGAAATTTGGACAATTACAATCGAGGAAATACATCCAGCACTCCATTACACAAAGCCTCGCAGCATTATTACATGCGTTAAGTGAGCAAAGATGCATTTTACTCGGTGAGAAGCTGCAGCAGGGAGTGGGACGGGTAGGTTTGCACCGTGTTGCATTTAGAAGTTAATCTGAAAATGAGACAAGTGATGGAATCGGAGAAAATGACTAAATGCTTCGCTGTCTCATTTTTAGCTGTGCTAAAATTCTCCAGGGCTTGTTTAAAAACTGGGACGAACTGGGACCCGGTAGCGTCCAGAAATGTCTCCGTCTTTGTCTCATTCCCTGTCTGAACTGGTTCCCAGCGGCCTCATGGTGCCGGAGACCCGCGGCGGCGAGACGGTCCCGGAGGTGGTGACGACGTCCGGCTACGCTCTGCTTCACTTCTTCAGCGACGCCGCCTACAACCTGACCGGCTTCAGCGTCGCCTACTCGTACGTCTGTGCACCATCTTCACTCTTTACGTTTGTCTCTCATGGGGGGGGGGCTCTCTCCTGTCGTCTTTGACCGCTGTCATTTCATGGAAGTGGAGCCAAGTTCCAGCTCAGTCTGGATCCTCTGAGTGCTGCATCTTATTAAAAAGGCTGATTGCATCACAGTGGAATAATGCAGACTTTTTAAAGGCCTGGTACGTCCCAAAATGGATTGTTCCATCTGGTGGTTGGTGGATTCCTGGAGAACACTTGCAGTCATAGAACAGTTCTCTCTCAGGCCAGGACCAATCAAAAGCTGGCGTGCTGGTGAAATTTCCCCCATTTCCTCTGTAAAGCTGTTATACATGATCGTAACTTATAGTAGTTTCTTGTTCCCTCTAACTTGACATATAAGAAATGGCAGCTACACGACACGACTGCTGCTGGTGACGGGAAAGGGAAAGCCGGACCCGAACGCTCGGTTCAGCCCCCGTGCTCTCCGAAGACTGAACCGGATCTTCTGAAGGGTGAACCCTCCGAACCGGGATGTTAGTTTTGCAGCGATGAACAAGAATGGAGGAGCTGAAGCTTCGTGGGTTCAGGGAAAAAGCCTGAGCAGGAGGAAGTGAGATGAAGCTGGAGAGCAGAACATTTGGGGGCTGGCAGAAGAGATTTAGACTCGAGCAGAAAACCGCTTTGTTGTGCAGATGTCAGTAAAGCCATGTTTCATGCAGACCAGTGTTGTTGGGAAACCACAGATTAACTCATGAATACCTGCTCAGCTCTAAATGAATAAATATTACACTCAGAGTAGAGGACAGGATGCTTCTTGGTCCTTATCGCCTCACTTGCATTTGGTTGTAGCTTGCTGTGATGCTAACGGCTGGGAAAAACTGTTGAGGTACAGCTGATGGAGTTGGTAATCAAGGGGCACAAGAGTCCAAGTAGAGACGAGCTGAGGAGGAGACATTAAAGTTCTAGGACAGCGATGATAGCCTCGATGGGAGAAATGAATCGACGTGTGGTCGGACACACAGGAGGAGCGGGGGGGCGAGGCTCTGAGCGCTCGTGCACGGATAAAAGTTGTCATGACAACCTCGTCACGGCAGCAAAACTCGCCGTTTGGATTAAAGAGAGACGTGAGGCGCTTTTCAGGAACTCTGGAAGTTTCAGCACGTTGACTCCTGTCACAGAAACGAATTAGTCTCTTTTTCCAACACACGGCTCCTTTCTTCTCCGTCCTCCTGGCTGCCAGCTGGAAACCGATCAGGGTGGAAGGACCGTGAAGGATGTCCTCGTTCCTGAAAGGCCTCTGACAGAGAGAGACGAGGCTTGTTGGGGGATCCATAAATGCAGCGCTGCGTACGAGTCGTCTTTGGCAGTTTCAGCAAATCTGACAGGAGCTTTGTGTCTGCAGCAAAACAGCAGTTAGATGAAGCAGTCGTGTCACACGTCATGTTTAATTGGTGTTTGGTTTAAATGATGGCTCCAAAGCAAATACGTCTGGGTTTAATAAGCACCTCCTACCTTGACTCGTCTCCTCTCAACAACACCGCTTGCTTCTCTGCTGACTGAGAGGAGAGGGGGGTGAAGTATGAGATCAGGAGTCCATGTTAGCATCTCCCAGAGACGTGGGGGCACCAGCTGTCCGTTTGCTCCATCTGGGGCCGTCTGAAATGTGTTCAGGACACCTTTCAGTTCAAAAAGCTGCTTGTTGTGTGTGGTGAAAGAACTTGATTGGAGATGAGATTACAGTGATCCCTTATTTTTCGCAGTTAATGGCGACTGACGCCCCCCCCCCCGCATAAATCAAAATCTGTGAACTGGAGCCGGAGCCCCCCGAGCCTAAATAATGTGTTTAAAATATGTCTAAAAACCCAAAAAAGTATCGAGGCACTGCAGCGAAACAAGACAAAGGCTCAACTGTGGTCTTTCTGTTACCTTTACAGCCTCTGGTCTCTGAACCATAGTAAAGAAACTGCTGGTATTGTGCTATTTTTGGCTTGTAATTAGAGGCTAACATGCTAACAACAACAAAAGAAAAAGTCTGGTTTTCTCTGCATGGAACGAGCACTTTATTCTGGCACTGCAGGAACTTGTAACATCTCACAGGTTGTATAGAGGGTTTTCACGGCGCGTCATCAGCGCGTCATCCAACCGGAAGTCGCCATCTTGGAGGCACGCAGCAACTTAAACAAAGCGCACACACTGGAGTTAATCGGACGTCTTCATTGAAAATGGTAAATTATTGCCGTGTTTTCGACTGTACCAACCGGACAGACCGCGAGAGACACTTGGAGTTTTATAGACTTCCAAAGGTTATTAAAAATCAGGGAGAACAATGCCAGAAGTTGTCAGAGGAAAGGAGGCGCTTGTGGTTAGCAAAGCTAAACCAAGACCTGCGTGGCAAAAATCTGGACAACATTCAAATTTGTTCGGCCCATTTCGTGTCAGGAAAGTTAAGTGAAATGTTGTTAGTTCTTAACTTCACACATGAACAATTTTCAAGAAAAAAAGCTCTTAATTTCTAGTCTAATGATAATGTCAAGCTACCACCTAGCTACAATAGCAACACAGTTCTTAAAATGTAGAGCTACAATGTGCTATATTTCTCATTGTATTCCAGGTAAAAGGTCTGACCTTTATCAAAAGGATGACCCAGATTGGGTGCCATCTGTTGGAATGACGGGTAGAAACCAGGTAGTTTACGATGTCGGGGTATCCAATCGAAGGGAGGCTCTCCGGCTCGTCATTGCTCCAAGACGAGGGAGCTAACTCGTACGGATCGACACCACCAACAAACTGTAACTTTTCAGAATATCGTTTCCTTTCCCGTGGACCAAGTCCTTCTCTGTATGTTTTTGCGTCTGTAACACCTTTTGAAGAGCTTTTCTGTGGTTTATCCATCCTTTATCCACAGTCGTTTGCATTGATCCAGCGGCGTACCTCCAAGATGGCCGCGCATCCAGGTCACTGACTAAAACGTGACGTAGGTGAAAACCCTCTATTGTTGGGCTCCTGTCGGTTAACAGGGAATGTAAATCTATACACTCTAGGCTGCTGTTGATGCTCACTACACTTTTCATCTAACCCCGTTTTCATTCTGCCGTCCCACGACACACACACTACATTACCCATAAGGCCACACCATTACCCATAAGGCTACCTTCTTAAAGGGGCCAGGCTGGCTCACAGTGTTTCTTCACTGTGAGAGAACGCGCACAACATCCTGTGATGTTTCTGCAATTTTTTAAATTTTTTTAAAAATTATATTATATATTTCTGAAAAATCTGCAAATAACTAAAACTGTGGAACTTAAAGCGCGAATTGGCAAGGGATCACTGTACTTTGGAGTTTTGCTTTTAGCAGGACAAAAGACTGCAGTTGCTTCCAGTTTTTTTTTTTTTTTTTTTTTTTTTTTCACAAAGCTCATCTAAAAATAACTGTCACCTTGAAGGTCTCCCTCTGCGTTCCCCCCCCCAGGATAAACTCCTGTCCCAACAACTGCTCGGGCCACGGCAGGTGCAGCACGGCGAACTCGGCGGCGGGCCGCGTGTACTGCGAGTGCGAGGAGTACTGGAAAGGGGAGGCCTGCGACATCCCCTACTGCAGAGACAACTGTGGTAGCCCGGATCACGGCTACTGCGACCTGACCGGAGAAAAGCTGTGCGTCTGCAACGACAGCTGGCAAGGTAAACGATAGAGGGATGATTTAAATTTGATGGATTTGATGTTGACCCATTTGTTCATTATTGACATGAAAGTGATTGAAAGACGCCATTCTTCTGCTTTTTCTCCAACGTGCAGTCAGATGGTTTAATAATGAACAATTGATGTACCGTTGTTTGCCCTGCGAGGTGTATCTAATGGTGCATAATGCATGTGGCCTCATTATTATTATTTCATACTTCCTCCTGCAGCATCACTCCAGGCACTGAAGATGATTTTACACTCTGAGACTCTTCTGTTCCTGTGTTGTGGGACAAACTTCTGTTATTTTCTTCTAAAAAGACTGGAATTCATAGAGAAGATTGAAAACAAGTGTTTCATTCTTTCAAAGCGTCGATCAGACTGACGATCGAGCCGTTTCCGCCTCTCTTTACCATTCGATGAATTTGGGTGAAATCACTACGGATTCTACCTGAAAACCGTCGTCTTCTCTCCTGACCCTTCAGAAGGAGCATCTCCTGACAAAGCAGTGGCAGTAGTGATCATTGTTCCAGTAGAGCTCCTGTGTGGTCCGGTGGGATGTGTTATTTGGTGAAATGCTGCCATCTGCTGGAGAGACGCTGGAAGCACAAGCAGAAACCGCATGACCAGAGTGAAGCCCCTGAGGACACTTTAGTAAAGATTTCCAGGCAGTTAGATGATCTTAAAAAGAATTAAGGGGAAAAGAAGAAGCTAAAAGAAGAATTAATTTGATTATTTCATTACATTCAATGCAGTCGCTCTGACAAATGGGCACAAAGCTGCACCACTGATAACGTATTTAACCTCTACAGATGTATAAATGACATCAAATACGAGTACTCGGTAAAAGAAAGAAAAAATGAACATGCAGCAATTCCTCCAACAGGATGGATGTTTTATTTCTATTACTGTAACTTTTTTTTTTTTAGTTGTAATGTACAGAGGCAGATCTATGGAAGGAACACAAACTAGAAAAAAAAAAAAGTCCTTTGTCCTAAAGTCGTAAAAGTTCTTCAGCCGAGCTGATGGTTTGTAATCTGAAGTCTGATGGACGCCTCGACCCGTCAGGTCATCGTAGATGGTTACGTGCGTGCTACGTGATCGTAGATGGTTACGTGTGTGCTTTATGATCGTAGATGGTTACGTGTGTGCTACGTGATCGTAGATGGTAACGTGTGTGCTACGTGATCGTAGATGGTTACGTGTGTGCTACGTGCTGAACGGCCAGCAGAAGATATGTTGTCACTCTTAACTTGAACGTGACAGAATCCATGTTGGATCAGCTGATCAGCCGTGATGCATCAGAGATGAAGGCTCCATCACCGCCACCCACCTTCGCTCCGGACAGGAGCTCTGGCTCCCTTTGCTTCCCCACAATAACAGCACTTCATCAAGGTCTCCTTCACAAAAGCAGACTGTCACATTATCACGTCTTATTTCACACTGTGGATTATGATGGACAGTCTGGCTCTCTTCAGTCACAAAAGACTGAGGCTTCAAGATAAAAGGGTTTACTGCTTTGATTGCCACTCTAACATTTATCACATCTGTCTCCGTTTAAACTTGACATTGCATCGCTGCAGACTGAACCAGTAGGTGAGATGACTTGGTCGGATAAGACTTCATTAACTCTGACTTTCTGTTTAAGAGTCGAGAATCCACCCAGAAAGGGTTTTGTCTTGTTTCATTTCTCTCCTAATTAAAATGTAATTGATCTGAACGTCGATGAGTTAAAACATGTGGCTGAATTGTGTTAAAAGCAGAAGAAAATCAATAAACACGTGTCTGGCATGACTTCCAGTTCCCTCCAAGAGCCTTACGAGTGAGTTAAGAAGGCGTGAAGTTGGCGAGCGAGTCGTTCTTCAGAGGCAGAACATCGGCGGGACCAAGGGTGTAACTTTGAGTTAAACATTGGGGGGGTTGAGTGACAAAGGCTGCATGAGCCGCTCAGGTAGAGAGACAGATCAATAGTGAAAATATAGCATAAATCACATTTACAACTAGGTTTAGGTTTATTTGTCCAAAGAACACACAGAATAATAAAGTATCAAAGGTTTTAACCATAAACCTCAACTTTACAATACAACACACCTTACAACAACCTAAAACACCAAACACACTAGATTGTGGGATTCCCAGAGCACCATGAGTGTTGCCAACTTTCTGGTAACATCAGACAACTGTCCAAACTCTCTGGAGACTTTTTTATTTAAACTTTCTTGTCAAAGTGACCGACGAACTTGAGCGAGCCGCTGAAAACACTGCTTGGTCCGAGCGGCATCTGCAGCAGGCTGCTTACGGCGCTGTCCCGCTGCATTATAAGTAGCATAAACCCGGTGAGGGTGGGGGATAAATAAGTGACATCCCTAATTAAAAACGCGTTTCCTATACCTTATTTCGTTGATACAAGTTTGATATTCACAGTGGAGCAGGGCAGGACATACAGGATAGCGTGAAAAAAAAACAAACACAAAATCTCATCGCGGGGGGGGGGGGGGGGGGGGGGGGGGGCAGATCATTGTCACTTTTTTTTTTCTGTTTTACTGCCATTGAGAAAATCTACCACATTGCTGTGCTTATAATGCCTAACATTCATTTTAAATTGTTATGATATTATTTATTATTATGATTGGGGGCGGGGTTCTTGTGTTGTCTCGTTCGCTTCTGTCTCACCTCACCGTTCACATCGAAGTGGTCGTGATGAGCCCTGCATCTGTCTGTCTGTCTGTCTCAGGTCCAGACTGCACTCTTCCTCTTCCCTCCACCGAGGCCTTCTGGGAGCTGCCCGGGGTCAAACCGTCGGCTCAGTCTCTGGGCCGGGCCTCCCACCGGGCCCTGGTTCATTCTGGCCTGATGTGGGTGGTGGGAGGCTACAGCTTCAACTACTCCACCTACCACATGGTTCTCAAGTAAGGCGCTGAACTCCGGAAGCAGCTGGCCGGCTGTTTTTAAAGCTGACTGCGGTCTTCATGGCTGTCGGTTCTCAAGCTTCTCTCTGTCTGTCTCTCTCTGCGCAGCTACAACCTGGAGACCAGCACCTGGGACGTGGTGCCCGTCACCAGTGGACCCCTCTACAGATATGGACACTCTCTCGCCCTCTACCAGGTACTGCAGACGCTCCGCCCCAGCTCCAGGGGACTTTCATTCCTCTAATCCAGCCATTCCCAAACTTCAGAATACCAAGGCCCAATTTGAAATGTGAAAAATCTCTGAGGCCCACCCAAACCTTTAATCACAACTGTGATATTAATGTAAAGGCTCAACAAATAAGTTGACACTTGTCATATTAAGTTAAGATGGGATTAGAATAGGCAAGGCAAGACAATTCAAGGAGCTTTACATAAAGCATTTGAAGCATTACAGAGCATTAGCAAAACTCTTTAAGACAACAACCCGAGACGTCCTGTCCGGGGCTCGTCCCATGTCGCCAGCCATTATGACTATTATTTTTTTCTTTTGTTTATGTGTTTTGTTTAAAACCAATAACACTCAATTGGTTTGTTTTATTACTTCTAAATATTTTTTGTCATAAATATCATGTCATAAATGTTTCACAGAAATGAAAAAAGTAATTTAAAAAAACTGGGGATTTATAACATTTGTTTATTTTTTAACGGTCTCTCACGGCCCACCTGCAGTACCATGACAGCCCACCAGGGGGCCGCGGCCCACACTTTGAGAATCACTGCTCTAGACATTTCCTATATCTCTAGATGGACGGCAGCTTCTCACATCAATGCGGGATCTTTATCCCGAGCCTCGTCGACAGAAACAAGCCTGTGAATCCCTGCTGGTGCTACCGTTTCATACGTGACTCCATTGATTCTGATGCAAATTGAACTGAAGATTTTCTTACGGGAGCTTTAGAATAATAGGGTTTGCTGTTCTTGATTGATGTCGCCTCTCAGATTGGTCGCGTAACACATCTGTCTTTTTTGCAGCTTGTGACAAGATTTTGACGTTATTGTTGACGTCGTGCAGATCCTTTATTAGACTGATAACCCTCCAAAAACTTGCCGCAGGTGGTATTTAGAAACCCGGTTCGCTCAAGTGTACACAGTGATGCTGTCCACTTCACTAGAAGCACCCTTATTTTTTTATTTGTGGAGCTTTGTATGGAAGGAGACATTTATTGGTAAAGGATGTGATTGGGAAGGAGGAAAAATATCACCTGTGTTTAACCTAAAACAGCTGCTTTTAGGGGTTGCAGCCACTCCTCCCTTCTCTTTTTGGCCTTTCATCTGTCCGTCACCTTCTTCATCTGCTCACAACTATCATGCTCTCCTCTCTCTGGCCGTGGCGACCAAAACCTAATTAACACCCCTTATTCTCAATGTGATATTAATGTCACGCAGTGTGTGTGGTGGGGACATCAATGCAGGTCGAGGAGAGAAGTTATAAAACTTTATTCTCAACATTCGGCTGAAACAGAAGGTTTTTCCTGAAAAACTGGGAGTGCTTTACCACTGGCTCTGACGCAGACAACTATAGTTTTACTTCATAAAATCGATAAAGATCCAACATTATGTAGTTCTTAAAGACAGTTGTCTTTGTTGAATGCTGATGTAAAAGTAACTGCTACTCGTGTGGAGAAGGTTCAATCTCTCCACATGGTTTTATTAAGGGACGTCAATTATTTTTCAATACACGCAGGCTTTTCAGTATAATCTATTCAAAGCACTGCTCTGTAGCAGTGAAATTGAAATTGTACCTGAAATTGTAATATCCCTAGATGCTGAAAAAGTATTCGATCGGGTGGAGTGGGAGTACTTGTTTGCTGTTTTGAAAAGTTTGGATTTAATCATCCGACTTTTATGCTCATCCCCAAAAGCTAGTGTCCAGACAAATATCTTCTCTGACTATTTTCCCCTTGGCCGTCGTACCAGGCAGGGATGTCCATTATCGACTTCGCTCTTTGCGACTGCAGTTGAGCTCGTCTGTGGCTTTGCGGTCTTCCCCTTCATTTACTGGGATCATCAGAAGTGGAACTGTACATAAATTATTAGGGGTGTCCCTGATCCCGATCCCCGGATCGGATCGGCCTTCGATCTTAAAAATTTAAGGTGGATCGGATCGGCCGATCAACCTTATTATAACACGCCGATCTTTTTTTTCATTATTTTTTTCTGAAAAAGTGATCCTGATTAACACAAATTAATAAAGTAATCATATTACACAAACAAAAATATTTTTTAAACTATATACATTTAACAGTTTGCACTGAAATGAGGTTTCCCAGCAGCGCTGTCTTGTATCCACCTTAAAAGTTTTTAGACCGGCGGCGTCAGGCTAAACTTTAGCAAAAATGTCAGCAGTGTGGCAGCGCTATAAAATTACAAAGACCGACGCTTCGACTGCGACTTGCAATGTGTGTAAGGCTGAGATATCATGATGGGTAAGTAAGAAGAGAGTTTACAACATCACCAATCTAATCAGACACTTAAAAGATTACCATCCTACCGAGCAGGATGCCTTCTGTCAGGCGTCCGACGGCAGCAAACGCTCTGTGAAACTTTTAAAAGAAAGGACAAACTCCCGAAAGACTCGGAGAAATACAGAAAAATCACCGAGCTAATCGCGGAATGTATTACTGAGGACGACCAGCACATTTACAAGGCATTTAACCGGCTCATTAATTACCTCGAGCCTCGTTCCCGTCATTACATGAACGACAAAGGACACAAAGGTGCGCGAACATGTGCAGCGGGTCTTGAAAGAAGTTAAGTTAATATTTTATGTTATTTTTATTCTGATGTGATTTCATTGATTGCAAAAACTTCTGCTAGTGTTTTCATTGCCTTAAACTGCTAGCCAAGTTCACCTGCTGCTATTTAAATGGAAGTGCTATGTTCTTTAGTACTGAGACTGTTGAACAGTCACTGTTCTGTAACTAAATGTGTTTTATAATAATTCTCCCAAACAAAGAAGAAGAAAGAAGAGAGTTTAAATAAGTTATTGTTTATTTTATGAGATGATAAAAGCTATTAATCTCAGCTTGGATGCAGGCCTATTTTTTAATGTACACAGGAAATAAAATGCATGGGAAATTAAACTCTGTTTGCCCACTCAAAAAAAGTGAAATCGGATCAGGAAAAATCGGGAATCGGCCGATCATCAAAATTAATCGGATCGGAAATCGGATCGGGACCCAAAAAATGTGATTGGGACATCCCTATGAATTATCCTTAAATGCAGATGATTTGTTGCTTTATGTGTCAAATCCATTGAGTTCAGTCCCTAAAGTCCTGAGTATTTGAAGTAATTTCAGCTCTTTTTCAGGTTATAAACTGAATTTGGATAAAAGTGAGTGACGTTGTAAAAGTGAGGTTTATGCTCACTCCACTTTTCATCTAATCCCGTTTTCTTCTGCCGTCCCACGACACACACTACATTACCCATAAGGCCACCTTCTTAAAGGGGCCAGGCTGACTCACATTTCTTCCCTGTGAGAGAACACGCACAACATCCTGTGATGCTTCCACCATTTTTTCTTGATTTTTTTTTTAATACCTCCGCTAAGGATGTAATGTTTTTGCCGGCTTTTATCTGTCTATCTGTGTTCAAGATAACTCAAAAAGTTATGGGAGTTTTTCGGGAGTTGTCAAAAATGCGAAAAGGAAGGACTGATTTCATTTTAGCTGTGATCTGAGATTTGTATTTTCTTTTAGTGCTAGTTGCTGCACTACGGTCACTGAATGTACTGATTTTTTTTTTAAATTTTAATTTTATTATGGTTATAAAGATGTATGTAGCTTTTTAACTTTTGCTATTGGTCTCAATAAAAAAAAAAGATGGCAGTGAGCGAGCGGCAGAGGTGTGAAGCAGGAACAGGAAATAAAACTAAACCGGCTGAACCTGACGAGCCGTCTGCTGGCGGCTTCGTTGGTGTCTCTGTGTCAAAGCCATGAGCTCGGCCTTCAGACCGCCGTGACCGCTCCTCTTCATCACGTTCATTATCAGTTCATTATGTGTCCCACGTTCTGCTGGACCCAGTAGTTATGATGTCGGCTGTAAAGGCTGTAAAGCCTCATAACGTTTCTTCTTTTCCTCAAAGGCAAATTTAACATTGTCATATAAATATAATTGTTCTCCAGAGCAACATGAATAATTACAAGCAGTGTCATCTTCTAAAAGCTGGTCGGTTCTTTTGTTTTCTCCCCTTCTTGGAACCAGGATGACATCTACATGTTTGGCGGGAAGCTGGAGGCGGGTCCTGTCAACGTAACGGATGAGGTGTGGGTGTTCAACATCCCCAGGCGTACCTGGTCGCCACGGAAACCAGTCCTGCCGCCTCCCTACGCCCTCGAAGGCCACACGGCCCACGTGGTGGAGCCGGCCGACGGCGAAGCCGGTGATGCTGGTTTTCTTCGGCTACTCGCCAGTCTACAGTTACATCAACAAAGTTCTAGAGTTCAACATCAGTGAGTGCTCTTATTCAGGTTTTTTTCTGTCTCTCCCAACTCTTTGGTGTTTGTTTAACTGCTTCTTCTTCATGGAAATCAAACTTCGGGGTCCTTAAATGCACGTTAAATGCATCTTGCACATCTGAGGCAGGTGAATCTATTTTTTTTTTTTTTTTCAATTTTCTGTGAAAATGACGCTTTGAAGAAAGTGAATCTTCTCATCTGTGCAGCAAAAACTAACTGGGGCCTTTCCATATAAATTGATGCTCATTTGAGGCTGAAAAATTCCTGATGGATAAAACAAACAAACGACCCCCAAAAAAAGGGACAATCAGGCGCTTTTGTGCTGCAGAGGTGCGAGTCTGTTTTAGGCCAGTAGATGGCAGTGCTGCAGTTTCATAAACCGGCGGTTTCTGAGTTGGTGCTGGATGTTTGAACCGTTCTGGAGAGGAAGACGTCCACGACGCAGACCTAGAGACGACACCGCTGGAGTGGTCATTAAGAAGAGGTGGCGCCCAGGATGGAGAGTCTGGAGAAGACCGTGATTAATGAACCGCTCTTCTGCCTTCCTGTCATCCTCTTTTTCCTCCCCCTTTTGACACCCTTTCATCCCCCCTTCCTGTCGTTTACCAGCCTTGGTCTCCTCAGCTCCTCTCCCTCACCTTCCCCTTCCTTCTCTCCTCTCATCCTTCCCTCACTTTAATTTTCAGCCACCTCTGTGGCTTCCCTTGCTTTTTTCCTCCTCCGACATTGTCACAGCGAACGCCATTAGGCTTCAGAGGGAGTGACTAAGAGCTGACCTGAAAAAGAAAAAAAAAAAGAGCAGAGGGGAGCACAAGTGAAGGGGAGAATATGAAGTAAACGGATTTAATGACCACTCGGAGAGGCTGGTTCACAGCAATTAGCTGCCAGAGATGAGATGAGAGCTGACCTTCTACTCCTCACTTCGTCCGCTGCCATTTCCCCCGTTTTTCTTGGCTTTTTATTTTTCATTTATTTTCCTCTCAGGGCTCGCGGCTCGCTTTCTTCATAACTTTTTCTTAAAGCGTTGTTTTCTCCAAACGCACATGTTTGTAACTAAAACGGCGTTCAGATGTTTTTTAACTGCATGTTGGAAAACCGGACGGTAACTTAGAAGAAGAGACAAAAATGAGCTCAAAACTGTGGATCCCCATTTGGGTCATAATTCAATGAATAAATGAGTCTATTATTATGAAATGCAGGTGTTTATTATTATAAAATACGTATTCATTATTATAAAATGTTTCCCATTATTATAAAATACATGTTTATTATTATAAAATATTTCCCATTATTATGAAAAAATGTAATTATTATGAAATATATTTTAATTATTATTTCATCTTAGTTTAATGCATAATAGTTTGTTTCAGAATGGCTGTTTTATCTAAGTATTAGTTTCAGAGCAGTCCGTCCAGCATCGTGACATCACCGGCTGGTGAAGAGCTGTAGCTCTCGTCCCCGTTAGATGAAGGACGCCCGTCCGCAGTTTCCCAGCAGCCGGGTTCATCACCAGGAGTGTTTCGCTGAAACAAAGCGTTTTTTTAATTTCTGATCCAAGTTTCCACCATGCGAACGCCAGCAGAGCCTGAAGTGATGCGAATGCTGCATCGTCGTTTCACCTCAGTTTTAATTAAATTTCTAAAATATTGATGAAGTCAGAATGAGCCTGTCGGTTGTTGTTTTTTAATTGAATATCTTTGGTTCCTGCAGGTTTTTCCAGAAAGCAGATCAGCTGATGACAGTGTTATTTGTTCACCCTTGAACTTGCATTAAAAGATTGAAAGTAACGTCAGGGTTTCCGCGGGGCATTAAAAAGCATTAAAAGTCATTATATTGATTTTGCTCAAAATAAGGCCTTAAAAAGCATTAAAAAGCATTAAATTTGATTGTAATTGGCATTAAAAAAATAAGTTGTCCTGGCAAAGACACACATAATTACTTGCATTATCTTTCTTAAATTTTCTTTGCTCTTTCAAACATTTAGTATCATTATGAGAGTGCATAGCGGTGACACGAAGTGAACATTGCACCGAATGTTGACAGTCAGGAAAATGGCAGCAACCGCCGCGCAATAGAAGCTAATCCTCACAGTACTGTGTTCATATTTACTGGCACTCGTATATGATGACACCGCTTCATAGAAGCTGCTGCAGGCAGGGCTCTGCGGACCTGTTCTGGTCCTGTTCTGGTCCTGTTCTGGTCCTGTTCTGGTCCTGTTCTGGTCCTGTTCTGGTCCTGCAGGCCCGCGGCTCTGGCCGCTGCCATCGTCACCTTTCAGCTTCGAGTGCAACACTCTCATCACACCCCGAGGGATCCTTACAATAAACAGCAGGACAGGGCTGTGCTCATGAGGTGAAAGCTTCTGCTCTGTCATCCACTTTTAAGTTTTACAGCTGTTATCTGTGTTAGCATCACGCTAATTCATTGCTAAGTGTAGACCCGAGTTTGCAATATAAGAGTGGGTTATACAGTCATGGCCAAAAGTTTTGAGAATGACACAAATATTAAATTTTTTTTACAAAGTCTGCTGCTTCAGAGTTTTTATATGTTTTTGTCAGGTGTTTCTATGTTATAATGAAATACAATTAGAAGCATTTCAGTTTCAGTTTCAAAAGCTTTTATTGTACAGTGAGAGTAATAGAATATGCTGAAGATACCCATCATGTAGCCTACTATAATGTTTGTCAGTCAGTCTGCTTGTCTTCATAGGTAATTACTCAAGCACATTTCAAACATGATAAAGTTGCTCACAGAAGTACATTTTATCCAAAAAATAGTGACAGACTGGCCTAAAAGTTTCTTTGCTGCCCATCTCTAAACTTCTATGATATACAATATCACAGTTAGTATGATGCTGAATAAGTGATGCTGTGTAGCGTTATAAAGTATTATAAATGTGGTGATTAGTAAATTTGCTCTAGATTGTGATTAAGTTATTTCTTTGTTTTTGAATGTTGACAGGCTATAGAACAGGGCATGCATGTTATGTCATAACATATAGCTACAACATGCCAGTTTGCATTCCACCACAGCAACAGCAGCAAAACAAGTATTTGAACTGTTATCATTAATTTGCCACTCAATTTACAGGTTCCATTTATGTTGCCATTTAAAATGGGCTAACACTCTATACTAACATTTAATCTTTATTATGGCCAAAATAAAAAAATATGGTGGCTGGGCCAAAATATTAAGACTGGTAACCACAGTTTTCTAATTGTAGAATACAATAGGCGTAATTTCTGTCGAGGCCAAGGAGCCTATTATCAAACATGTGCAGTGTTTAAGTTTGAATTAGAGTTTACTTGACATCAGCATGTTCTGGAGGTCCAAATCATAGTTCAGACTGTCGGTCTAAAGGCTCGTGCAGACCGGTTATGACGACACGCTTTAGTCGCTCCTGATTTGTGGTATGAACGCCTCACGTGAACTCCACCATGCGCTGCTAATCCACCTGTAGACGTGTAGGTGTTGCCCCCCCGCCCTGATCCGCACCAGAGTCGCTCACTCAGCTTGCACTAATCACGTCGTGTCTTTCACACACGGATCTGTGCAGCTGGCCATAGGATTAGATTAGATTTAGATTTATTGAGACCTTTAATCTGGACAATATTTTATTGGTTTTATTGGTTCTCTGCTGAAAATATTATGTTTCCTATTGCCCTCTGTCTCTTGTGGCTCATTATAGTTGGCATTGAAAACTATGTTATTTATTATTATTTTTTTAAATAATTGATAATATTTAATCATTATATTAACATAAATCATCTAATGGGGAGTGTGAGTGGCGCTGATGTCGCAAGGGCAACCAAGTCATATTCCACTTAAAGCCCCGTGTGGCATTAAATAGTTTAAAAACAGCATTAAAAATGGCATTAAAAAGCATTAAATAAGATTTCATTTGACCTGCATAAACCCTGAACATTTTTTTTTTTAGATATAACTGTTTTTTAAAACCGATACCGATAACTTTCAGCTCCTAAAGGCCGATACCGATAACACACACATATACCTAAGATCATTACATCAATACTATGAACAAAATCAAAATTAGTTTTGACTCTTTAAATGAACAGATATTTATTTATTCCAATAAAAAGCCATTGTCAAGCCTCTCAAACATTTTCGTAAAGCTATCAAACAAACCTATTTGATATCTCACATCAACTTAAATAAGGTTCATTACTGACTGATATAAAAAAAAATAAAGGCTCCTTGAAATGATGGAAATACATGCATCAAAATTACAAACTGAAAAGGATTTACATTTAAAGGATTTTGACTTGTGGTTCCATTTAAATTAATAACTTAAATTAAAGTAAATGAGGTTCAGTGATTTTTTTGTTTTTGTTTTTTTTTTATCTCATGGAAGCTTTAGATGAGAGATGAGGAGAGGAGAGGGGGAGACTGCTGCTGGCTTAAGCATGTTAGCATTAGCTCGCGTTAGCGCGATTTCAAAATGGAAGCGATTGTTGTGTTGAAGGTGGCCGATCGGGTTTTACGTATTAAAGCTTGTGCTTCCCTCCTCGTAGAATTCACTCGGATTCGTCACAAATAACCACCAAACTATCTTCTTCTGAAACTTTAATGAAGCTCCACGCCGCCATGTTTGTTGTGATCAGCACAATGCATGCTGCATTCAAGGTGAAACGTAAATTCCTCCGTTCCCACGTTTGCTAGTCGTTCTTTCAGCCTTTTCTATTTTTTTTCTTTTTTATGTGTAACATGTGGGAAAATACTGCGAATATCGATTCAAGTCAGCAACTACTAAAATTATGACCGAGTTAATGAGTTGTTTTCTGGCATGAGGGGGTATTCTTGATTTTCCTGATTGAGAAATCGTTTTTCTGATTATGCCGACGTCACTTGAACATAACATTGACTGCTGGTCATTTAAGGTTCAGAGGGAGCGAGGCACTGCTGTGTTAACAGAAATATATATGTTATCGGTGCTATTTGTCGTGATATCGGACTTATCAGAATGATGTTATGATAGTTATCTTTCACCCCTAATTTGTTTTTGGATCAGAACAGCTAGCATCTTATTTTCTATCCATATTTAAAAAAAAGAAAAAAAGATTGATGGCTTGTGGAATAAAAGGCAGTTTGGAAGTGTCTTTCAGAAACGTAGCAAGCCGGTGGCACCGTGCGGTTGGGGGCGGTTTAAAGATGGAGGCAGGTGGACGGCTCCCGTCTGTCCTGGCGTTGTTCATCACCTGTAAATGCCTTCTGAACCTGCTGAAGCAGATCCAGACAGTTTACTGGCTGTTGTTGGAGATGATCCTCTTCTGTGTCTCAGACAACCAACAAGTGATGCAAAAAGTCACTTTGAGTTGGAGCTCAGTAACCACGTGGAGCACTTTGGAGGTTCATGTTAAACGATTAAACAAATAAAAATAAAAAAGTTCTTTCTTGTGCTTTAGTGCTCAGACAAACAGTCCAGGAATCAGTTTACGGTCGCGCATAAAACGTACTTATATCCAGTTGCTGACTGGATCAGCTCTACGTTACACGTCACACACTGCAGTCCAGCGGCTCGGCGACTGTCTGTGCGGCGGTTTGTGCCGCGGCTTGGCGGTTGTCGTCACCGGCTGAGTGTTCAGAAATGCTCTGAAGGCTGCAGCTGCTGGCATTTGGAGCCTGTGGCTGTTTCCAGACACAGATTGTTCTTGCAGACCTGAGCTGAGGGAGTTTTCCCCCCTCCTCTCTTTGAACGCTCGGGGTCTCTGCAGCTCATGACTCGGCATCACCGCAGGCCCCCCCCCCCCCAGCTCCTCCTCTTCCTCAGGGTTTGTTTGTTTTCCTGCAGAACTTCTCCATCTGGAGCTTTCAGGAATGATGTCACCCCAGGCTGTTTTTAATAACGCTCTTTGTGTATCTGAACTCATCTGCATGCATCACACGGGCGTGATATACAAGCTCGGCTACTTCTGAATTCAATAAACTCTCATTTTCTTTGGCCTCCGTAACTGCTTGGCTCTCCTCTTGGTCTGCTGCTGTCTTTTCTTTTTTTCCCTCCCTCTGTCTCACCTCCAGAATTGAAAGTGCTTTTGCTTTTTTTTTTTTTTTTTTTGGCGCAGTAGCAAGAAGCCAAACTTGCCAAGGCATCAAAATGCTTTTAAGTGCTCAGATTTGATCTATGGCTGCTCTGCTAATCGGCCCGATGCCTCCTCTCTGTCGCCTCAGGGCTGAGCTCGTGGCAGGTCGTGTCCACCGGAGGCGCCGTGGTTCAGGGAGGATATGGCCACAGCAGCGTGTACGACGAAGCCGGCGGCTGTGTGTACGTCCACGGGGGATACAAGGCCCTGACAAACAACAAGTACGGCCTGGTGGACCACCTGTACCGCTACCACGTCAGCACCAGAACCTGGTGAGAACACGGATCAGCCTCCATGCTCATAACGGGATCTGTTCAACAAATGTTTAATGTCTTCAGGTCACAGCTGCAGCCGTTCCCTGTTTCCAGACACACAGCTCTCTTCTTCCCATGTTTCAGGTTTGTTCATGTTGAAGCATCCGTCAGCCAAATATCAGCGTATCATTCCTTCATTTTATATCCTATTTAGAATCCAAAATCGGAAAAAGGATAACGACCTGTTATTTCATTACTCGTTTACAAATCAAAAATCGAAAAACAAATAATGGGCTGTTTTGATTTTGTTCTGAAGGCAAAAAAAAGAACACAGTGATCGCTTGCCAATTCGCGCTTTAAGTTCTGCGGTTTTAGTTATTTTCAGAAATATATAATATAATAAAAAAAAATTAAAAATCACGGAAAAATCACAGGATGTTGTGCATGTTCTCTCACAGTAAAGAAATGTTGTGAGTCAGCCTGGCCCCTTTAAGAAGGTGGCATTATGGGTAATGGTGTGGGCCTTATGGGTAATATAGTGTGTGTCGTGGGACGGAGCCGACAGGAACCCAACAATACAACCTGTGTGATGTTACAAGTTCCTGCAGTGCCAGAATAAAGTGCTTGTTCCATGCAGAGAAAACCAGACTTTTTGTTTTGTTGTTGTTAGCGTGTTAGCCGCTAATTACGAGCCAAAAATAGCACAATACCAGCAGTTTCTTTACTACAGTTCAGGGACCAGAGGCTGTGAAGGTAACAGAAAGACCACAGTTGAGCCTTTGTCTTGTTTCGCTGCAGTGCCTCGCTACTTTTTTTGGGGTTTTAAACATATTTTAAACACATTATTTAGGCCCGGGGGGCTCTGGCTCCAGTTTGCGGATTTTGATTATCGTGGTGGGGCCGGTCCCCATTAACCGCGAAAAATAAGGGATCACTGTATGAGACAATGGGAATACAGAACTGAATGTGTTTTTTATATTTAATTGGTTCGGTTTTTCTGACTCAGAAGTGGCTTTGTGCGCGGCAATTTGGGTACCAACTTGGGTAGCAATATTAACAGTTCGTCTGTAAAAAAAACAAAAAAAAAAAGGAAAAAAAAAAACTTCCAAGCCCCTTTGCTCGAGTCGGTCTCGTGGTTCCTCCATTTATCATCAGATCTGCTCCATGCGTCACTGTGATGCTCCATTCACCTGCTGTTTACGTCTGTGCAGCTCCATCTAGTGGCGCAAATGTGTAATTACAATAGAAAAGTTCAGACCTTGATTATAAGATGACCCCCGTTTCTGAGAATATGATTTGCGTTTTTGTGCACACCAGCATCTTCTGTACCATGTGAGAGACCGAAAGGTTGTGTCATAAAAAGTAATCGCTCAAAACCTGTTGAGAGACTGTTACTTCTTAATGAAAATTAATAAAGTTTCCTCTGTCCTGTATATCATTGTTCAAGTTACACAAGCATATCCAGTTCCATATTTCAAATTCGACCGGTTCCTTTACCGTCCTCTGCCTGCTCAGGCTCATACTATTCTCCTAAAGTGACAAAAAAACCCTTATTACACAACCTGCCATATCATATGATACTTCCATACTGGGAACCTTTACACACACAGAATACATCCATTACATCCATGGCATATTTTATTATACACACATGAGACGATGTACGTAGAGAATTTATTTAGTCATACATTATTTGTAATTATTTGTAATTCACGTAATTCAACTTGTCCGTGGGTTAGGGAGAATCTTCACGTCGGAGTCAGAAACGGGAGCACATGGCTATAGAAGTACGCGGTGGGAGGTTTGACCTCGTGAGGTTTGACCTCGGGAGGCTTCAGGCAGGTGGATGCTGAAGGAGAAGCCTCATCTTCATCAGTCTCTTTGCACCCAACCTGCCACATCTTCGTAGCTCAGTCTGCAGCTGAGTCACTCAACTGACTGACTTCGTCCCACTGATCTTGTTTTCATCAGCAGATGGAAGGAAGAAAAAATAACACAGCAAAATATCTTTCCCTTACTTGAGGTGGTCTTTTTTTTCCCCCTGACATGAAAGTATAATCACAGCCTCTTGTCTTTAACCAAGGTGACTGGGTTTTATTGAGTCCTCAGGTTCAAGATCCTGTTTTGGTCCCAGCTCTATAAAGTCCATGTCTCTCCCTGCATTTCCATCAATCCTGTCTATTGATTTTAGTTTCTGCTTTTGTACAAAAACACATGTGTGTGTATGAAGCTGCATGGATAAAAAGGGGAGGATAGAAGCTATAAACGTCCAGGTAAAATATCTGACGGTCCAGAAGAACACCACTCCGACCATGAACAAAAGAAACGCGTGTGAGTGCTGAGGAGGCTTTTAGAGGCTGAGCTCGAAGCCGGCGGCTGTGTGTACGTCCACGGGGGATACAAGGCCCTGACAAACAACAAGTACGGCCTGGTGGACCACCTGTACCGCTACCACGTCAGCACCAGAACCTGGTGAGAACACGGATCAGCCTCCATGCTCATAACGGGATCTGTTCAACAAATGTTTAATGTCTTCAGGTCACAGCTGCAGCCGTTCCCTGTTTCCAGACACACAGCTCTCTTCTTCCCATGTTTCAGGTTTGTTCATGTTGAAGCATCCGTCAGCCAAATATCAGCGTATCATTCCTTCATTTTATATCCTATTTAGAATCCAAAATCGGAAAAAGGATAACGACCTGTTATTTCATTACTCGTTTACAAATCAAAAATCGAAAAACAAATAATGGGCTGTTTTGATTTTGTTCTGAAGGCAAAAAAAAGAACACAGTGATCGCTTGCCAATTCGCGCTTTAAGTTCTGCGGTTTTAGTTATTTTCAGAAATATATAATATAATAAAAAAAAATTAAAAATCACGGAAAAATCACAGGATGTTGTGCATGTTCTCTCACAGTAAAGAAATGTTGTGAGTCAGCCTGGCCCCTTTAAGAAGGTGGCATTATGGGTAATGGTGTGGCCTTATGGGTAATATAGTGTGTGTGTCGTGGGACGGAGCCGACAGGAACCCAACAATACAACCTGTGTGATGTTACAAGTTCCTGCAGTGCCAGAATAAAGTGCTTGTTCCATGCAGAGAAAACCAGACTTTTTTTTTTTGTTGTTGTTAGCGTGTTAGCCGCTAATTACGAGCCAAAAATAGCACAATACCAGCAGTTTCTTTACTACAGTTCAGGGACCAGAGGCTGTGAAGGTAACAGAAAGACCACAGTTGAGCCTTTGTCTTGTTTCGCTGCAGTGCCTCGCTACTTTTTTGGGGTTTTTAAACATATTTTAAACACATTATTTAGGCCCGGGGGGCTCTGGCTCCAGTTTGCGGATTTTGATTATCGTGGTGGGGCCGGTCCCCATTAACCGCGAAAAATAAGGGATCACTGTATGAGACAATGGGAATACAGAACTGAATGTGTTTTTTATATTTAATTGGTTCGGTTTTTCTGACTCAGAAGTGGCTTTGTGCGCGGCAATTTGGGTACCAACTTGGGTAGCAATATTAACAGTTCGTCTGTAAAAAAAACAAAAAAAAAAAGGAAAAAAAACTTCCAAGCCCCTTTGCTCGAGTCGGTCTCGTGGTTCCTCCATTTATCATCAGATCTGCTCCATGCGTCACTGTGATGCTCCATTCACCTGCTGTTTACGTCTGTGCAGCTCCATCTAGTGGCGCAAATGTGTAATTACAATAGAAAAGTTCAGACCTTGATTATAAGATGACCCCCGTTTCTGAGAATATGATTTGCGTTTTTGTGCACACCAGCATCTTCTGTACCATGTGAGAGACCGAAAGGTTGTGTCATAAAAAGTAATCGCTCAAAACCTGTTGAGAGACTGTTACTTCTTAATGAAAATTAATAAAGTTTCCTCTGTCCTGTATATCATTGTTCAAGTTACACAAGCATATCCAGTTCCATATTTCAAATTCGACCGGTTCCTTTACCGTCCTCTGCCTGCTCAGGCTCATACTATTCTCCTAAAGTGACAAAAAAACCCTTATTACACAACCTGCCATATCATATGATACTTCCATACTGGGAACCTTTACACACACAGAATACATCCATTACATCCATGGCATATTTTATTATACACACATGAGACGATGTACGTAGAGAATTTATTTAGTCATACATTATTTGTAATTATTTGTAATTCACGTAATTCAACTTGTCCGTGGGTTAGGGAGAATCTTCACGTCGGAGTCAGAAACGGGAGCACATGGCTATAGAAGTACGCGGTGGGAGGTTTGACCTCGTGAGGTTTGACCTCGGGAGGCTTCAGGCAGGTGGATGCTGAAGGAGAAGCCTCATCTTCATCAGTCTCTTTGCACCCAACCTGCCACATCTTCGTAGCTCAGTCTGCAGCTGAGTCACTCAACTGACTGACTTCGTCCCACTGATCTTGTTTTCATCAGCAGATGGAAGGAAGAAAAAATAACACAGCAAAATATCTTTCCCTTACTTGAGGTGGTCTTTTTTTTCCCCCTGACATGAAAGTATAATCACAGCCTCTTGTCTTTAACCAAGGTGACTGGGTTTTATTGAGTCCTCAGGTTCAAGATCCTGTTTTGGTCCCAGCTCTATAAAGTCCATGTCTCTCCCTGCATTTCCATCAATCCTGTCTATTGATTTTAGTTTCTGCTTTTGTACAAAAACACATGTGTGTGTATGAAGCTGCATGGATAAAAAGGGGAGGATAGAAGCTATAAACGTCCAGGTAAAATATCTGACGGTCCAGAAGAACACCACTCCGACCATGAACAAAAGAAACCGCGTGTGAGTGCTGAGGAGGCTTTTAGAGGCTGAGCTCGAAGCCGGCGGCTGTGTGTACGTCCACGGGGGATACAAGGCCCTGACAAACAACAAGTACGGCCTGGTGGACCACCTGTACCGCTACCACGTCAGCACCAGAACCTGGTGAGAACACGGATCAGCCTCCATGCTCATAACCGGGATCTGTTCAACAAATGTTTAATGTCTAACACATGTCACGTACGAAACCCCAGGTGTCTGTAAGAAAGAGAGAAGGTCACGTTCTTCATGTGGTGACATCTTTGGAGCGAAGAGGAACTCACACTGACTCAGAGGACTGATCTGCCAGGAGTGGATGTACTTTCAGGAAGAGCAGTCCTTCAGTGTCTCCTGTCCCGTCGGAGGGAGAGGAGACAATTAACACCAGTTCAACGCTGGTTTCTCAGGTCGGACCACTACGCCAGGACAGCGTCCTGGAAGCAGAGATGATGTTTTCCATGATGTTTGCTCTAAATCCAACTGGAGATTGAAAAGCAGGAAAGAAAACATATCTTGTGTCGGTGGAAGCTGCTGGACAAGGACACGGCGGCGTCCTGAAGAGCTTTATATTCCAGCTGAACGTTAGTGCCTCCAGCTGCTCTGGCCTCCGTGTCCACGCTTAAATGTCTGACTATTAAGTTTTGACGCGCACACATGCACACACACCGGGCCGTTAAATCCCCAGCCTTGTTTTAGAAGTAATTTGTGTGATAGATTAAAGTTAGCTGAAATGTTCCCACATTACTTTGGAAGGTTAGAATGATCGTTGTTTATATCCGTTTATTGTTCAGAGAGAGAGAACCCACTGAAACGCTACTGCAGCTTTTCTTTTTCTTTTTTTTAAGAGGATGTCACAGCTAGTAGCCTGTCAGATAGAATCGGCACATTCAACGTGACTTAATTTTTGTGGTGATTATTTTCCAAACACCGACGGACTGTTTTAAGCACGAAAGCTAAACGATCTGCTTTACACATTTACAGGAGGAAGTATATTTGGTGTGTCCAACGACCCCCCGCCTCTCCAGACTAAACTGAAACGGTCACTGAGTTTATCTGTGGGACTAATATCCCCTGTGAGACAGAGTCGGGGGGGGGGGGGGGGGGTAAATGAAGAAGTCACAGTTGGTCTCCAGTATGTAACCTTCAACCTCAGAAGTCTCATTTCGCAGAGTCAGACCTCCTATGATGCGCGTGGGAGAGACGGAGACGGAGATCCAGTGACGGAGCAGCTGGCGTGAAGCGTTTTCACTGCTGGCCGGGTCGTACACGCCTGCAGTCACATGCCATCATGTGACACACGCAGGCGCACACATACCTGACAATAAGCACCTTCTCAGTGTCCCTGGAGCTGCTGACTTCCAGTCTTTTCTCTGTGGCCAAGGTTACATGGTGTTTTGTAATTCGGAATTAATTATTCCGAATTAAATAATTCCGAATTAAACTATTTTCCTTTGAGTTTACATGGAAATAGTAATTCCGAATTGAGGTTTACGTGGAAAACACATTTGATCGGCTTTATCCAATTCTGGTTGGACTAAACTACAGCTCCAGACCAGCTGCTTCTGGAGAACTTTCTTCTGACCTTCAGAAGATCCAAACCCAGCAACATGATCATGTGACTGAAGGAATGAGGTCTGTGAAGGTCCTGGTCCAGAACAGGGACCTCAAGCTCCTGAACTTCAGTGACTTAATTTCAAAAAGTTGGGATTTTTGTCAAAATTGTAATTCTGTAAAATTTGTGATTTTTATGACAAAACTCAGATTTGATGTAAAAAAAAAAAAAAAGATATCATTTTGTGAAATTTCAGATTTTAGAAAAAATATCTTTTTATGACAAAAGTAAAACTGTGAAACTTGTGATTTAGTACACAAAGATGAAATGATACAAAACTCACTATTTTGTTAAAAATCTGCAGTTGTGTAAAAGTCCTTATTTTACAGTTTTAATTTAAAAAAGACCTGATTTTGTGGTTTTAGGACATAAATGTTGTGATTTTGGAAAATTTGTTATTCTTAACGATAAAACATCACAATTATAGGAGATAAAGTTGCAGTTTTGCACCAAAAAGTATGTTTGTGTGATGACATCACGGCCACGGTTACATGTTGTTTTTTAATTCGAAATTAATTATTCCGAATTAAATAATTCAGAATTAAACTGTTTTCCTTCGAGTTTACATGGAAATAGTAATTCCGGATTGAGGTTTACATGGAAAACACTTTTGATCGGCTTTAATCCAATTCCTGCTTAAGGTCTGGGGGTTGGGAAGGGTTCTGATTGGATAGCGGGGCTGCTCTTTACGTATTTACGTCTACCGGAAGAAAACAAACTTACTCAATTGAAAAGCTCACAATTTTTATGTTTCCTGCCATCTGTTCTTTGAATTATTTCCAGTTCCTCCAAGCTTTTTATTAAATAAATCATCTCTGCTCTTGACCACCGTTTACTGCGTGCTGCCATTTTGAAACTTTGTTTCGAAAACAAGCCCAGCGCGGAATATAAGCGGCATTGCGACAGACGAGCAAGAGAACGAGCATGCGCAGAAAGACGGGAATTAATTTAAAGCGGAATGAGCATATACATGACCGCGGAATTATTCTATCCAGATTTTAAATCAGAATAAACCAGCCACTTACTTCGGAATTAAGTTTAATTCGGAATAGACATTTTCATTCGGAATTAGGTGTTTACATGGTAATTTTTAATCATTTTAAATCGTATTAAATGTTAATTCTGAATTAAAGAGGAATTAAACTTCCCATGTAAATGCTGTGTGTCTTCATTTCTGTGTGTGCAGGCTGATCCTGAAGGAGAGCGGTCTGGCGCGCTACCTCCACTCTGCTGTGCTGCTGAGTGGCACCCTGCTGGTTTTCGGCGGAAACACCCACAACGACACGTCTCTCAGCAACGGAGCCAAGTGTTTTTCCGCCGACTTCCTCGCTTACGATGTAGGTAAGAGATGGTTTGAAGGGAGACGTTCCCAGCGCTGAACTGTCGATGAGCTTTTCTGTGGTCCTCATTAAATGTCCAAAGATCCCACAGTTTCCAGATAAAGAGGCTGTAGTGAACGGTGTACAGTGATCCCTCGCCAATTGGCGCTCTAAGTTCCGCGGTTTTAGTAATTTGCGGATTTTTAAGAAATATATAATAAAAAAATCTAGAAAAAATCGCAGAAACATCACAGGATGTTGTGCGCGTTCTCTTACAATGAAGAAATGTTGTGAGCAAGCCTGGCCCCTTTAAGAAGGTGGCCTTATGGGTAAAGGTGTGGCCTTATGGGTAATGTAGTGTGTGTGTCATGGGACGGCAGAAGAAAACGGGGTTAGATGAAAAGTGTAGTGAGCATCAACAGCAGCCCAGCGTGTATAGATTTACATTCTCTGTTAACTGACAGGAGCCCAACAATACAACCTGTGTGATGTTACAAGTTCCTGCAGTACCAGAATAAAGTGCTCGTTCCATGCAGAGAAAACCGGACTGTTTCTTTTGTTGTTGTTAGTGTATTAGCCGCTAATTACAAGCCAAAAATAGCACAATACCAGCGGTTTGTTTACTACGGTTCAGAGACCAGAGGCTGTGAAGGAAACAGAAAGACCACAGTTGAGCCTTTGTCTTGTTTACCTGCAGTGCCTCGCTACTTTTTTGCGGTTTTTAAACATATTTTAAACACGTTATTGAGGCTCGGGGGGCTCCGGCTGCAGTTTGTGGATTTTGATTTTTGCATGGGGGGTACTGGTCCCCATTAACCACGAAAAATAAGGGATCACTGTAACTCCTGGTGAAGAGTCAAAGCAGAAGAGTTTGAACGTCTTCTGAGGAAACGAACCTGCGGGTGGAAATAAAAATGGGGGCGCGGGATCGTCCCCCGTCAGAGTTGGACCGGAGCCGCGACCTAAACAGGACGCTCGGTGGAATGAGATGTTTTCAAACCTGTGACACCTCACAGTGCTGACACCCAAATTCATCCTGTCAGGAGAAAATGCCTTTTTTGGTTTAATAACTGAAGGAACAATGAGGATTCCCCTTATTTTCCTCCTTAAATTGCTGTGCGTCGGTAGGTCCACCTCTCCTGTTGGAATTTGCAGTTTACAAAAGGTAACTTTATATCAGACCATTAAATGGAGTGAAAGGGAAACTTGGAGGAAAGAGCAGGTGTCAAGCGCGGGGAAGAGCTGCAATACCAATAAATTCTTTTATGTGGTCTGACTTTTTTATTCTCATAAAGAAGGCTTCAATACCAGAGAGGTACTACAGAACAATGAAGAGACTCGAGACACGGGCATGCCCGAATCTACAGAAGAAGATCTTCAAAACACTTGGAACAACACACCTCCCCAGTGCATCATCTTAAATAAGAGAGAAGTACTGAGAAACTCGGGTGAGACGAGACACTGTAAAATACAAAACACACCCATGAATCATTCATGAGCGGCGGCAGAGACGCATGGCAGCAGAGGAGGTTATTGCATTTGTGGGGAAACAGAACCGCACTGGATTGCAGTTTGTTCAGCGTTGATGTGGCGCGATGGACAGAGACGGTTTGTCTGTCCGGTGGGGAGGAATCTTTGGGAATGAATCTGGTCCTGCTGAGATGATGAGAGCTGGACAATCTCTTCCAGGGAGACCAGAGGGCAGCAGGTGATCACCGGGGCTGCATCCATAGCTCTCCGCAGTACCGTCCTGCCTTCAGCCCTTTCAGCCACCAGGTGGCAGCACACGCTTCTGTCAGATGACGTTTTTCCTGAGAATTCTCAGGAAGTGGAGTCGCTGCCGGGCGTTCTTGGTCACTGCGCTTGTCGCTGGCTGACGAGCTGCTGAGCTCCTCCGGGATATGCACTCCCAGAAATTTAAAGGACGGCCCCCTGCTGCAAGAGCTGAAACGCCTCTGCTCTTTATTTCTTTGCTCAGTCTGAAACGGCTCATCACCGCACTTGTTTCAGGTGTGATGAGCCAGAACTATAAGTTAGGAACCCCCACTGCCACCTCGGATCAGAAAGGTCCAACATGTCATTTAAGAGTCAGTTTCTTTGTTCTCATGATTCTTTCAGAGTGCTCACCTACGAAGAATAATCACATCCTCATATCCATATAAATGCTTTTTCCTTACATTTCCTCCTGTGAGTCATGCACGCAGCAGCAAACTGACTGCACGGCAACCGGAAAAGCAGATTGCAGAGATGGAAGGGGAGAGTGTTGCAGCGGAGGTTGACCATGGATGATTGAGGATCCCATTGCAGGCTTCGTCATGTGCACCGTAGCACAGATGGCGTGAGGATGTTTCCACCCCTGGAAGAAACCAAGTCTTCAGAGGGTAGAAACAATCTGACTGAAAAGGTTTTGCATTGGAATCATCTGCTCATGGATCCAGCTGAACCCAAACCATATTTGTCATTGTTGATCTCAGCATCTGCCACATTCACTCAAGACTTTCTTTCAAATCTACCGAGGGAAAGCTCACAAAAATATTTTGCATATTAGTCAGGTAAAGCAAGATCGTATTTTTATGGCATTTCCGGAGAGCTGACGTCACGCTGGCATCATATGGATGCATCCGGCCCCGTCGACCGTTGTTGTCATTCCTCCATCCGCCCAGTTACCTGCCGCAGATTGCACAGCGATGCAAACATTTCCGGCAGTGGCTGAGAGGACGCGGATGAGTAAATGGAGCGCAGCGTTAATGAGGTGAGAGGGGAATACTGGCAGAAATTAGAAAAAATGAAGGAGGGATTTGGGGAGACTAAACTGAAGTGCTCCATGCTGGGAAGAGAGGATTGCCTGAAGGGATTAAAGGTGTGCGAGGATGAAGCAGATAATAAGCTCGTGAATTAGAGATAAAATTAAAGGTGATGACTGATAAAACAGCAGTTTAGAGTGACGCCATCTTCATGTTAGAAAAGGTTTCAAGTTGCGTTTTTCTTTTAAAACCTCATTTAAATGCACGTTACATCCATCCATCCATCATTTATACCCGCTTAATCCTCTGCAGGGTCACGGGGATCTGCTGGAGTCTATCCCAGCTCTCCTCGGGCACAAGGCAGGGGTCCACCTAGACAGGTCACCAGTCCATCGCAGGCCCACATACACTGGTACCTCTACTTACGAAATTAATTGGTTCTGGAAGTAGTTTCGTAACCTGAAATTTTCGTAAGTAGAGGCGTGTTTTCCATGTAAATCCTCTAATCCGTTCCAAGCCCCCCAAAATTCGAACATAATTTTTTTCATAAATTGTAAATAATACATGAAATGACATAAAAACCTGTAAGAAATACATGTTAGAACTAGAAAAGCACTCAGAGAGCGCAGACCTCCACCAAGCGCAACAATTATCGAAAATTTGAAAGTGATCCAGAATCCAGGATTTCTTCCAGATCAAACCCAAAATGAAATCAGTTCTTCCTTTTCACATTTCTGACAACTCCTGAAAATTTCATCAAAATCCATCCATAACTTTTTGAGTTATCTTGAACACAGACAGATAAATGCTGGCAAAAACATAACCTCCTTGGCGGAGGTAAAAATTGTTTGTTTACCTGGGTTGCTGGGTTACACTCATACAGACAAGAGGCCTTCCTAGCCAATGGGATGCCAGGAAGATGCTAAGTGGTAGCCAATGGGATTTCCAGGAAGATGCTAAGTGGTAGCCAATGGGATTTCCAGGAAGATGCTAAGTGGTAGCCAATGGGATGCCAGGAAGATGCTAAGTGGTAGCCAATGGGATTTCCAGGAAGATGCTAAGTGGTAGCCAATGGGATTTCCAGGAAGATGCTAAGTGGTAGCCAATGGGATGCCAAGAAGATGCTAAGCGATAGCCAATAGCAGAGCAGCTGGGACGCACCGCTTTCAAACCGAGATACAGAACCGACAGCTATGTTTACGTTCGGTAAACTCTGGGAGCTACGAGTAGCAGCGCTACTGTATTTTTGACTTTCGTATCCTAAAATTTCTTTAGTAACTAGAGGCAATATTTTCCCGTTGAGGCGTTTCATAGCCTGAAAATTTTGTATGTAGAGACGTTCGTAAGTAGAGGTATCGTCTGAGGTCTGTCCAACTCCACTGGTCCAAAGCCCAAAACCTTTCCCAAACAGATACGCTTATGACCCGGCAGTAGCGACTAATAACGAAGCGGCAAAGGCGCCTGTGTCCAAGTTACGTCAGCAGAACAAGATGAGCAGTTTTCCTTGTTTTGTCTCATCTGTGTGCGTCTTTGTCTCCCGTCATCCTGAATTTAATTTAAAAAATCTGATGCCTCAACCCAAACCTCTAAACTAAAATGACTCGGCCCACAAACAAGCTCTTTAAACCCTTAATCTCGCATTTTAGCGTTTCACAAAGCCCCCATATAAAAATGAAACCCCCAAAATAAAAAAACTTCTCTATCGAGTTCTGTCTCATCTCCGCAGGACGTGATTAATTAGCTCCACCTGTGGAAATCACGTCTTCAGCCCTTGTCTCGTCTTCATCTGCTCCTCCGCCGCACGCTCGCTGCGACTGGCGGTTTGCTGCACTAATTTGTTTTTGTTTTGCTGCGCTAACCTTGGAGGGGTGACGTGTTGTTATCGCCTCCTTCCGCTCCTCGGCTGCCACGCATTAGCAGCACTGCGACATGGAAAGCACTTTTCATTTGGGTCTAATTCTCCTTCTGCCCCTTCAGCGCTGCCCCCCCCCCCACCAACCCTGCCACTCTCACACTCCTAATTAGATTTTAGGGGGAAAATGAACTCTGATTAAAAACGAGGTGCTCTGGCACCGCAGGCTCCGGCCCACACACCGAGTGCGACACGAGAGCATAGACGAACGCTGATCCCTCTGGAAGCCCCAGGTCAGGCTTGGAGCTTGTTTTTTAAAGATGCGTAAGCCGTGATATATCGGAGGGCCAGACGATGGCCACCGTTCAAGCCTCCTCCCTTCTTCATCACGGCTTCTTTTTTTTTTTCTTTTTCATCAAGTCCCCCATTAGTGTTGATCAGATCAAGCTGTCAATCAGGCCGGCCCGCCTGCCTGCTTGGATCTGGCCTCTAGATATCTTTATCTGTCCCACCATGCATTATTAACACAGATTTTCTCATATCCTGAGAGGAAATTAAAATCTGCGTGTGTGTAGTCAATAAATGTGTGCTGGGCCTACAGTTACTGGAGGACAGTTGGACAGCTTCAAACTCTGCAACTGGTCAATGAGTGCATGTTCAGTACGGTCTATTCATGGGATGACCTTTTTTATTTCATTATTTTAGTTTTGAGGCTTTTAGATGTTGACTGGAGATCAGATTTGCCGTGCATATGAAGCTTTCTCAGTGACTCGTGCAGCAAAATTAGGGGACATTAGATTCAGCTTCACTGTCGGTGTACAAATTAAAAAGGACGCTGCAATGAAACACAGCGTGGCATCTAACCAGAAGTGCAGAGGCGATAAGTGGAAACTTATAGATGCATAATGCTGTGACCATACAGGGGTAACAATATAACCGTCAGCGATTGTATTATCAGCTGTTTATGGGTGTGCATGGTGACTGGAGTGCATAAAATATTAACTATTATAAAAGTAGCATGTACAGTAACTATGATAGAAGTGGATGGTTGTGCACTGACAGGATGTAAAGAGCAGTGAGCTGGTGCAGAGTTAGAGTTGAAGCAGCAGCAATGCTGCAGCTGCAGTCCTGTCCTGGCAGGTGGTTGGGTGTAGCGGGGTGAGGTTTGTGTGGAGGTGGAAGGGCTGTTGTGTGGGGAGTAGAGTTCAGAAGTGAGACAGCTGTGGGGAGAAAAAAAAAACAAAACAGTTCCTGTTCTTAGATCGAAGGAAGGATCTGGATGTGCTCAGATTTCCCAGATGTATTGGATGGTTTTCAGCATCCTCTGCAGAGTCAGAGACGGAGCAGTTCCCATAGCGGGCTGGTACGCGTTGTCAGGATGCTCCAAATGGCACATCTGTAAAAGTTCAGAGGTGGTTTTCCTTCTCTGTTCTCAAGGAGGAGTCCTCTATGATGTGGATTACCTGGATCTCTAAGTTACTGACTTGTTCAGTAACGTCTCCATTAATGAGAAACGACCATGTGTGCATCACCTTTCTCCCAACTGAAGTCCAGGATGAGCTGCTCGGACTCGTTTATGTTGAGGAGCGACTTGTTGGACATTTCTCAGTTCCAGCTGTGGACACACATGGATGTTCGTGCTTGGCAAGTACGACTTCAGAGGACGGGAGGACACACTCAGGTCTTTCTGCAGCTGGAACAGCAGCAACACTTGATGACATCACAGCTCAGCTAGCAGGCCAACACATATCTATGATACGATTGAGGTCACCAAAGGTGAAAAGAAAAAAAAAAAAACTCAGAAGACGTTGAGGGGATTTTGATCAGTTGACCACAAATTTTAAGAATGAGGAATTTTATAATACCATGAAAACAACCGACCAGCCCATTTCACTTTTTTCTCCTCCGCCGTTGCTTCTGCTTGTTGATGTGAAATGCATTCTGGGATGGTTTGACTGTATAAGTCGGCACCTGATTGCATCCTCGATAAAATGAGCTGCACGGGAGCACATCTGGGGATTTTGACCACACTTGTCCAGATGTGGACTTGGAATGGGAACAGAACTTCAGCTGAGACCAATGATGTTTCACAAGAAACACAAGTACAGACAAGTTTACATGTTGAGAAATGACCTTTGCCCCCTCCCCAACAGGATCCAACGCAGTCAGGTTTTGAGATGAGCCAGAACTGGCTGCTCAAAGCGCTCCATCACGATGAGTGCAAGTGCCACCATGCGGCAGTCGTTTAGGCACGATGGAGTGGACTGTTTTGGTACTGGCACCACAGACGTGGTCTTATCACGATGAGTGCAAGTGCCACCATGCGGCAGTCGTTTAGGCATGATGAAGTGGACTGTTTTGGTTCTGGCACCACAGACATTGTCTTAAAGCAGGTGGGGATAGACGCTTGAGTGAGACGGAGGTTGAAAATATCAATAAAAAGTTCAGCCAATTGCCCAGCAAATGCCCTGAGCGCACATCTGGAGATGCTGTTGGGCTCTCAGCTGCTTTGCATCCATTCATACGGCTCAGTACGGCGCTTGGTTTGTCGTAGGAGGAGGTTGAGGGGCTGGTGTGTCTGTCTTGATAGCGGGCTAACGGTTGTCTCCATCAAAACGAACATAACAATTATTCAGCTCATCAAGGCACATCTGTCAGATGAGCCTGTGATCCCTGATGGCCTGGACGTCCTGCCACATACTACACCCTGGGGGATCTTATCTGCTCCTTGCAATGTGCCAAAAGTCTAAAATGTCTGTTTCATGCAAAGTTTTGTGGCAAAGTGCTGCACTTTAAGAGCTAAAAACATCTAAATATATCTATAATGTCTCTGAGAATAAGGCAGAAGTTAGCGACCTTTGTTGTAGAGCGATGAAACTGTGAATGTTTTTAGGGGAAATAACTCCCGCCATACTTATTCCCCGTTTTAAGTGTAAGTTTATTTCTGTGCTCGGTGTGCTAAGTGCCAGAAGTGAGAGGTATTTAAAGTTTTAGCACCACATGTGTTACAAGCTTCAGACAGATTCTGGGTGTGTGAAAGCTGCACGCACCTGGAGCTCCTGCTGAGGGATGATTACCATAGCAGAGGTGCAAATTTGATGCAGGACCTTTTTTGGTTATATTCAAGTCTTTCTGACAAAGCAAATATGTCCGTGCAAGATCCAGAAACAGACTTCACACGAATATCAAAGCCTCAGATCCCCAGACAGGTGGCAGAATTTCTGATTTTATTAGTAGCTTATGGAACAGTTTCTGCATCTGTTATGACTGCAGGAATGAGAGCTTGTTGATCCGTAACTGGTCAGCATGATGGATATTAAATATTCATCCTTATTGCTTTGCTGTTGTCCTACCATTTCGTGTGGTGAACTGCTTAGAGCTTTTATTTTATTAAGAATAAATGTAGAAGTATATATTATTTTTCCACAGCAGTAAATACTACTTTCCAATTAAGCCTCAAACTGCACTCACCAGCTCTGCTGGATTTAGAATCCATGAAAGTGTTTAATTGGATGGAACGTTTGTGCGTGCCCACCTGCAGAGGATGCACATTATCAAAGGTGGGGTAAACAATTTCTGGATGACAGTTACATCTGTTGATATTTGAACAAATCCACATCAACAGAGTACAGAAAGCTACCTCCTCCCTCCAGAGCTCCCTGTGAAACCTCCCTGAGTTTTTAACAGTGTCATGGAAGGGGTGGTTAGTGAAGAGATATAATGCATTTTGAACAAAGAAAAATGATGCATTTCCCTAATTTCTGGTGCACTGGTAACAGTGATGCACAGTAGGTGGCGGTAAGATGAGAACTTGATTGTCATTGAGCCAGCGTCCCAGCACCACGAAACTATATTCCAATACAGTGATCCCTTATTTTTCATGGTTAATAGGGACCGGCGCTTCCACGCGAAAATCAAAATCTGCAAACTGGAGCTGGAGCTCTCTGAACCTAAATAATGTGTTTGAAATATTAAAAATATTGTGCTATTTTTGGCTCGTAATTAGCGGCTAACACACTAACAGCAACAAAAGAAAAAAAGTCCAGTCTCTGCATGGAACGAGCACTTTATTCTGTCACTGCAGGAACTTGTAACATCACACAGGTTGTATTGTTCAGCTCCTGTCGGTTAACAGAGAATGTAAATCTATACACGCTGGGCTGTTGTTGATGCTCACTACACTTTTCATCTAATCCCGTTTTCATTCTGCCGTCCCACGACACACACACTACATTACCCATAAGGGAACACCTTTACCCATAAGGCTACCTTCTTAAAGGGGCCAGGCACTGACTCACAACATTTCTTTGCTGTGAGAGAATGTGCACAACATCCTGTTATGTTTTTGCGATTTTTAAAAATGTTTTAAATTAAATTATATATTTTTTCTGAAAAATCTGCGAATAACTAAAACCGTGGAACTTAAAGGCGAATTGGCGAGGGATCACTGTACATCGTCCAAGAAAACTTACAAAAGTCAAACGGCGTAGGGCATGGGTCACCTGCGCAGGAGAGCGCTTCAAACTCAGGCCGCTACACTTGGGGGGTGTAACAAAAGCCAGCCAGAAGACGGTGAGTCAAGGGGTGTGTTTGTAGCACGCGTGTGTGTACGTGTAAGTAAACCAGTGAACTTCAGCCCCCTCCCCAGACAAAGTTCGCACAGTTCTAGTGATGAGATGTCATTCAGCTTTGGTCGTGTCCTGATACCTGGTCCACAGGTGTCATGGGGAGGGGGAGGGGTAAGTGGGGGCAGAGGAATCTGTTGGCATAACATTCAGGAGAACCTGAGCTAACCAGCCTTTCAAGGCCGGCACAGGGGAGCCAATTCAGATAACAATTGTTTTGGGTCAGGTTGACTCCAGTAATTTTTACATCTGTCTTTAACGTCTCTCTGGTTCATCTCAATGGTGATTCCAAACGGCCAAATCTTGGTAATTCCCGTCGAGTTGAGCTTGCAAATTCTACAAGTTCTTCTCCATCCTGCCGGTGAGTTCAAGAACCACGACTAGGGCTGAACGATTAATTGCATTTGCGATAATCTCGCGATATCATAAAACGAGATTTTCTAACCGCAAAGGCCGCGATATTACTTGTCACGTGATCTGGCGACGTCACGTGACTTGCGAGTGAGCCCAGCTGAGCTGAGCAGAGCCGACAGGGCAAGCAGTGTTGCCAACTTAGCGACTTTCCAGACCCCCCTAGCGACTTAATTTGTAAAAAGCGACTAGCGACAAATCTAGCGACTTTTTCTGGTGATTTAGAGACTCACGCGCACTCAAACCGCTAGGTTTGAAGCCATCACTTGGCTGCTGTTCGCCTTGCGAACTGCGCTTCTCTCTCTCTGTCGGGCACAGTGCACAGCCACAAACACCCCGCCCGCCGCGCGAGACAACTCGAGCCCCCCCCCCCTTTTCCTTGCAAAAAATCTGTGAGCTCCTGAGATCTATACAGAAGAATCTTTCTGGCTAACAGTGCCATACTCATTTTGCACTTTAGTATGTTGTGTGCTGCTGTTACTGAGTAAATATAATATTTTTATTAGTGTTCAAAAAGTTTTTTTTTTTTTAATGTCCAATTGGTTAGAGCAGATATTTGTTCTTCTTTATTTTCCTGTGTGATGTTACTGACTGGAGATCAGTAAGCTTTATTTTTTTTTTATATCTGTATATTTTATTTATTTATTTATACACTGTCCTGTCAATCTCAGACAGTGTTTAAGAAGTGCAGTCCACATGTTTACATAAACGTTACACATGTTTCATGAAACGTGAAAAGTTAGATGTTGAAGAGGTAAAGCCACAGATTTGTTTGCTTTATTGCTGTAATCTGCACTTTAAATAAATCTGATATTGTTTATTATGACAGTGTTTGAAAAATACATGAGAAGAGGACCTTAAAAATAATCGCATATTAAATCGCAATCGCAATTTTGAGAAAAAAAAAAAAAAATTAGATTATTTTCCAAAATCATTCAGCCCTAACCACGACTAGCTCATAGTTTAGCTCACAAACTGTTTCAGTGTGAGTGTCGACAGCCCAACATATTCCATCACACATGACAGGCAGCTTCATGACGACCAGGATACCTGCTGACGCTTTCTGAATTTATGATTACACCAGATAACCTCCAACTCCAAACAGCAGAAGTCCTGTTATCAGATGTCCAAATATGTGTGCATCTTCAACATCCTCGATTGACAAAATAGGCAGACACAAGATCCTCCACTGCTTCCATGAGTCCATCACGTATCTGGCTGCTAATGTACCATCAGAGGAGGAGGGCTCTGCTTTTTTTTTGTCTTCTCGTCGAGAAAATTTGATCAGTTGTGTTGAGAGGACCAGCTGACCAGATCCATGTATAAAAATCTGGAGATTATGCAAAGCGAGGGGGGCGTCGGCCTTCGCTGACAGCAGAAAAGAGAGCAGCAACATGTTGAATATACATATATATATATATATATATATAATATACATATTGCATTAATCTGTGAATCCAGTAGCCGGATGAAAGGTTGCATTTTTTTTGTTTTTAAATGACTGTAAAATGACCGAAATTTATTTTAGTTGAAAAACAATTCATTGTGTCAATTATTTATATTATATAAAAATGCGAATATCGAAGTTAATTAATTACAAAGTCACTTATTAATTAGATTTTATTTTTATTGCGTCCCACCATCAACGGATACTATATATATTTTTGTATTATTTCTGTGCATTGTTTGTGTCGCTCTGTGATTTCACCACCTGCCACCAGAGGACAGTGTTGTAGCTTAAGCAGCATCTTCTGGCAGTGAGAAAAACCTTTTAGTGTTGTTTTTTCGGGCTTTGCAACTTTGCAGGCCTTTTACATGCAAAACCAAAAGAAACTACATAAAATATAGAATGTAACAAAAATGCACGAAGACACCGAGTGGCTTTTTAAATTTTTTTTTGTTTTAAAGAACCAATATACAAGTGTATATCTACACTTGGAGCATCTTTTTTTCTCTTCAGCCTTTTGAACACAGCTCACCTGCAGGGCGCCAGCTCTTGGTGTAGCCCCCCCTTTGCTTCTACCGCCCTCTTTCTGTTGACGCCATGTCATTACTTTAAAAACGAGTGCTTCCAATTAGCACCATTAATTAGGTTATTAGCAATCTGGCCTCCCAAATTTTCCCGGCTCTTTGACGTTGTGGGAAGGCCTGGATGGTTAAACTGAACATTTTCTCAAAGCTTTTTTTTTTCCCCCCCGTCAAAGACATGACATAACACTTAGACAGCAATTTCCATATTAATATAGAAGGAGTTTGTAGAGGTCATTAAAAAAAAAACAACCCCGTTGTAAAGTGTGTGGAGCTCATCCATGATGATAACTAGGTGGAGGAAGCTTGATGATAAAATTTGATGGTATGAACCGTTTTATGAAGTCATCTCCCTGGTTATTTGTTCATTCACGTCACCGTAACTGGATGATTAAAGGTCAGTGGAGTTATTTCTCTTGAAACCAGATTGGGGGGGGGGGGATCTTTAGGTCGGCTCTACGACGTTCATTCGTCCTACGTGCAGTAACTTACTGCTTCTTTTACGCAGCTCTGTGGAACGGCATCAGGATACCAGATGTTCTCATGAAGCGTCTTCAGCCTTTTGTTCCGCATCAGTAAAACTTGAAACATTAAATTATATTTCAAACGAGGGATGCACGATAACTGTTTTTTTTTTTTTGGCTCTAGTGGCCTTTTATTGAAATTTGAGAGACAGGAAGGGGGGGCAGAGAGAATGGGGAAGACACGTGGGAAAGAGTCGCCGAGCTGGGAATCAAACTCACGACCAGCCGCATGAGGACTGTAGCCTCTGTATATGGCCGCCTGCCCTAACCACTGTCCCACCGGGGCGGCCAATAACTGTTTTTTAAAACCGATACTGATAACCGATAACACACACATATACCTAAGATCATCACATCAATACTATAAAGAAAATCAAAAATAGTTTTGACTCTTTAAATGAACAGATATTCATTTTTCCAATGAAAAACTATTATCAAGCCTCTCAAACATTTTCGTAAAGTTATCAAACAAACCTATTTGATATCTCACATCAACTTAAATAAGGTTCATTACTGACTGATATAAAAAATAAAGGCTCCTTGAACTGATGGAAATACATGCATCAAAATTACAAACTGAGAAAGATTTACATTTAAAGGATTTTGACTTGTGGTTCCATTTAAATGAATACCTTTAATTAAAGTAAATGAGGTTCAGTGATTTTTTTTTTTTTTTTTTTTTTTTTTTAAATATCATGGAAGCTTTAGATGAGAGAGATGAGGGAGAGGAGAGGGGAGACTGCTGCTGGCTTAAGCATGTTAGCATTAGCTCGCGTTACTGCAATTTCAAAACTCCATGGAAGCGATTGTTATGTTGTAGGTGGCTGATCAGGTTTTGACGTATTAAAGCTTGTGCTTCCCTCCTCGTAGAATTCGCTCGGAGGATTCGTCATAAATAACCACCAAACTATCTTCCTCTGAAACTTTAACAAAGCTCCGTGCCATCGCCGCCATGTTTGTTGTGATCAGCTCTGTGTTGCATGCTGCATTTCAAGGTGTAACGTAAATTCCGACGTTCCCTCGTTTGCTAGTCGTTATTTCAGCCTTTTCTATTTTTTTTCTTTTTTATGTGTAACGTGAGGGGAAATACTGCGAATATCAATTCAAGTTAGCAACTACTAGAATTATGACCGAGTTAACAAGTTGTTTTCTGGAATGAGGAGGTATTCTTGATTTTCCTAATTGAGAAATCGTTTTTTTCTGATTATGCCGACGTCACTTGTACATAACATTCACTGCCGGTCATTTAAGACTCAGAGGGAGCGAGGCACTGCCGTGTTGACAAAAATATATATATGTTATCGGGCTATTTGTCGTGATATCGGACTTATTGGAATGACGTCATCATTTCCTGTTATCGGCCCAATAGTTATCGTGCACCCCTAATTCAAACTCTAAGGAACTCATTCTCAGTTACAGTGGGGCAAAAAAGTATTTAGTCAGCCACCAATTGTGTAAGTTCTCCCACTTAAAAAGATCAGAGAGGCCTGTAATTTTCATCATAGGTATACCTCAACTATGAGAGACAAAATGAGGAAAAAAAATCCAGAAAATCACATTGTCTGATTTTTAAAGAATTTATTTGCAAATTTTGGTGGAAAATAAGTATTTGGTCACCTACAAACAAGTAAGATTTCTGGCTTTCACAGACCTGTAACTTCTTTAAGAGGCTCCTCGGTCCTCCACTCGTTACCTGTATTAATGGCACCTGTTTGAACTCGTTATCAGTATAAAAGACACCTGTCCACAACCTCAAACAGTCACGCTCCAAACTCCACTATGGCCAAGACCAAAGAGCTGTCAAAGGACACCAGAAACAAAATTGTAGACCTTCACCAGGCTGGGAAGACTGAATCTGCAATAGGTAAGCAGCTTGGAGTGAAGAAATCAACTGTGGGAGCAATTATTAGAAAATGGAAGACATACAAGACCACTGATAATCTCCCTCGATCTGGGGCTCCACGCAAGATCTCACCCCGTGGGGTCAAAATGATCACAAGAACGGTGAGCAAAAATCCCAGAACCACACGGGGGGACCTAGTGAATGACCTGCAGAGAGCTGGGACCAAAGTAACAAAGGCTACCATCAGTAACACACTACGCTGCCAGGGACTCAAATCCTGCAGTGCCAGACGTGTCCCCCTGCTGAAGCCAGTACATGTCCGGGCCCGTCTGAAGTTTGCTAGAGAGCATTTGGATGATCCAGAAGAGGATTGGGAGAATATCATATGGTCAGATGAAACCAAAATAGAACTTTTTGGTAGAAACTCAACCTGTCGTGTTTGGAGGGGAAAGAATGCTGAGTTGAATCTGTAGAACACCATACCTACTGTAAAGCATGGGGGTGGAAACATCATGCTTTGGGGCTGTTTTTCTGCGAGGGGACCAGGACGACTGATCCGTGTAAAGGAAAGAATGAATGGGGCCATGTATTGTAAGATTTTGAGTGAAAACCTCCTCCATCAGCAAGGGCATTGAAAATGAGACGTGGCTGGGTCTTTCAGCATGACAATGATCCCAAACACACCACCCGGGCAACGAAGGAGTGGCTTCGTAAGAAGCATTTCAAGGTCCTGGAGTGGCCTAGCCAGTCTCCAGATCTCAGCCCCATCGAAAATCTCTGGAGGGAGTTGAAAGTCCGTGTTGCCCAGCGTCAGCCCCAAAACATCACTGCTCTAGAGGAGATCTGCATGGAGGAATGGGCCAAAATACCAGCAACAGTGTGTGAAAACCTTGTGAAGACTTACAGAAAACGTTTGACTTCTGTCATTGCCAACAAAGGCTATATAACAAAGTATTGAGATTAACTTTTGTTATTGACCAAATACTTATTTTCCACCGTAATTTGCAAATAAATTCTTTAAAAATCAGACAATGTGATTTTCTGGATTTTTTTCACAAAAAATCTCTCATAGTTGAGGTATACCTATGATGAAAATTACAGGCCTCTCTGATCTTTTTAAGTGGGAGAACTTACACAATTGGTGGCTGACTAAATACTTTTTTGCCCCACTGTATTTTTCCTTTTAGTTTTGATTGACTTCACATCTGCATGTTCTCCTCAGGATGCTTATTTTAATTGAGCACGTGTGGGCGCGTGTGTGTGTGTGTGTGCGTGTGTGTGTCTGTCTCCAGCGTGTGACCAGTGGACCAGTCTTCCCAGACCTCAGCTGCACCGGGACGTCAACCGGTTTGGACACTCTGCTGTGGTGAGCAACGGGTGAGTTGCTTCCTTCCACCGATGCTCTCAGTAGTTCATCAGTGTTGCGTTTCCTGTAACTTTGTTCCTGTAACTGTGTATTTTTTTTAAACCAGAGATTTGAGATTTGGCGTCTCTCTTATGCACATTTAGTCACATTTCTGAGAGCAGAGCACGTCTTCATCTACAGGATCATTTCTTTACATTTCCTTGATGTCTTCTCTCGATGCCCTCCAAGTATCGGGTGCCTCACATCCGCCGTCTCCTTCAGCGGGTTGTGGTTTTCTTCTGTGTTGATCTGATTTTCCTCGGCGTTAAATTTAGCTCCGTGCTTTCTGCCTCTCGTCCCTCCTCTGCCTCCTGTGAAGCCTCGTTTCACAGCTTCAGTTGGGTTTTTCCCGCCCCAGCTTCTTTGCTCAGATGCAGGTCGCGTTGCCAACTTTCACATCCCAGGGTCTACATTTCCCAGAGTTACCTCTGGGCCCGCATGTTCACGTTTCCTCCGAAAGGTTGGCAGTAGTCGTGGTTTCTACAAGTATGTGATGATTGATTTTTGTTTCATCTCCCAGTATGCTTTTCCCTCCACTGCCCTGCACTTTGACCGCCTCATGAATAATCAGTGAACAATAAATGTCAGCATTTAATAAGTGTTTCCTCTTTGTTGCAGAGTGGCGGTCTGACCCTTTAATACCACGTATCCGGCAGAAAGTCAGATTTAGGCTCAGAAATGTCAACCTTGAACCAGCTTCAAACCCTGCCGCCACTCACCAAAGTTCACGCTTGTTTTTAAAAGTCTTTTTTGTTCCCTGTAGAAGTTTTCCACCTTTTACTCCCTGCGGATGCTCTTTTTCTCCAGATGAGCCCGGTCGGGCCGTGTCGATGCTCTCCGTGTCCGTTACCTTTTATTTCTGCGTGTTAACCTTCCTCCATCTTCCTCAGCTCCATGTACGTCTTCGGAGGCTTTTCGGGCGTCCTCCTGAATGACGTGCTGGCGTACAGCCCCCCGTCCTGCCGGGCCTTCTCACGCCCGGCAGAGTGTGCGGCTGCTGGACCGGGCGTTCGCTGCCGCTGGGTGGACGGTGGATGCCGTTCCTGGGAGCCGACGCCGCTTCCCCAAAGCGTCCCGGCTCCGTTTTGCCCTGCCAGACCCGGTAGGTGTCACCGTCATCCGATCCACGTCGGTGTCTTTGTTTTCTCCGTAGATATCTTCAGAGTGTCACATTAAAGTCGTTTGACTGAAAATGTACATACCAATCTTGCATAAATGTTCCTCCTTGAAGGCCTGTTGTTTAATTATAATTGTAATTATCCCAAAGGCTTCTGCTTCTGAAGGTTGTTTGCATATCGTAATTACAGGAGCAGAAGGTCAACGCTGCAACAATTACCTCATTTTAAAGTAATTAGGATCGGTCTGGACCTGATACAGACGCAACAGTTCTTTTAGGTTTTCAGCTTCCTGCAACTCGCTGCAGGTTCTCGTTGAAAGTAATTATGTAAACGGGTTTATTTGGAGAACAAGTCCACATGGACTGACTGGAAAAGAAGACCACGCATGTATGCTTGCATGTGAACACTAATATAGTAGGTGCCGTGTGTTAGTTTAATACGCTAATCCAGACATCGTGATCTATGTTCATATTAAAGTGATATTCACTTTAAGGAGCAGATGCATCAGATGTTAATTCTCAGTCAGTTCTGTGGACAGAACCACATCCAGCCACACAAGTAAAACTGAAGTAAAAGTACAATTCGTTTTTTTTATTCTCTCTGGACTCAGTGAAGGAAAAAAAACATGAAAACCCTCGATGGATGCTGACTTTCTCTTGAAACCATGAAATATAGATGAGCTGTCCTTTAAGAGCGCTCAGAACAAAAAACCAACAGCTGGGTTGGAGGGAACCAGCATGGCTCTCCTGTCAGGGTAAAAACCTGCCGGTGTGAACCAACGCAGGGATCAGTTCGTGCCTCGCTGCAGCAGCACAATGATGGTTGAAACTCGTATCAAGGCAGGAAATAAAACGAGACAGAATTCTCACATTGACTTGGTTGACGGTTTGTTGAGAAGGACGTTTCCTCTGTGGCGCCCGGACAGAAAGTGGACATCCGTCAAGACGTCCACCTGGAGATGAAAGGAGGGAAACGTTTCGCCGTTCTGTTCTTTAAAGAAATGCTTTTGCTTCCATGTCTGTCTGAGGTCGAGCCATGCGTGAGCACGTACACATGTTCAATAATAGTGTTTTTGAGGTTTAGACCTCCAAGGCTGAAGTTGGTGTTTTTAAATAGGACATTTGTGTTTGACTGTATATTATTGGACCCTATAATAAACTACTGAACCGGCTCTGTGATAAACTGACGGCAGTGAAAGCATCAACGATCATCTTCCATTCAAACCTTCATGGTTGAGACTAACACAAAGTTGTGACCCAGTCTGTTTGTGCGCCCCCCCCCCCCCCCCCACCACAGGCAGCACAGACGAGGAGTGCTTCCGCTTCTCGGACTGTGCGAGCTGCACCGCCAACACAAGAGACTGCCAGTGGTGTGAGGACAGGAAGTGCATTTCTGCCTCCAGTAACTGCACCGTGGTAAGTCCACGCCGGCGGGAAACCATCAAAGGCTGTAAGTGAATGGTTCTGTTCCTCCCCTCGGGGCGACTGCTTTAACACAGTGGGATTTATTTACGGATGATGGGGGTCGTCTCACAACCTTCCAGCCAGTTAAACGGGGCGGCTGGGACGGTAGGGGTAACTGATATACCTGCTCAGAAGATAAACCCCAGATATTTTGTTATTTTGCATCAAACAAGGTCAAACAAAGCTTCCAAGAGATAAAAATATCACTGAACCCTGTTTACTTTAATTAAAGGTATTAATTTAAATGGAACCATAAGTCAAAATCCTTTAAATGTTAACCTTTTTCAGTTAGTAATTCTGATGCATGTATTTCCATCAGTTCAGCCTTTATTTTTTTATATCAGTCAGTAATGAACCTTATTTAAGTTAATGTGAGATATCAAATAGGTTTATTTGATAGCTTTATGAAAATGTTTGAGAGGCTTGACAATAGTTTCTCAATGTAAAAAATAAATATCTGTTCATTTAAAGAGTCCAAACTATTTTTGGTTTTGTTCATAGTATTGATGTGATGATCTCAGGTATATGTGTGTGTTATCGGTTATCAGTATTGGCCTTTAGGAGCTGAAAGTTATCCGTATTGGTTTTAAAAAACAGTTATTGTGCATCTCTAAACAGCAGTGTAAATATGTCACGTACACGTTCAATATCTTGGGTCCATACTGTCTGCAGTGGAATGAATAAAAGTCGGAGTAAAAGTAGGAATGTTTTTTTCATGAATTTGGCTTTTTTTCTAGAAGAGCATCATCTGATGTCTGAAATGAAAAGGATTCATCAAATGCTGGCTGTGTTTTATCTCCTCAGACCTGTTGAGCGTGGACATGCAAATGCCTGCATCCGTTTTCAATGATTCTAGATGCTTTTCCAGCATTTGTCCTCATTTTGATTCTCTTCTCTCTCTCTTGTCCCTCCGACCCCATGTCCCTGTGTGGCCATGTGCTGTGTTTTTCTGTCTGTTTGCATGGCCCGGTCCGTGTCCGGGGGTCCGTGGGTCCGTGCAGCTGACTCTGGAGCTGGCCCAGCAGCATGGCGGCGCTCTGTCTCTGTCTCCTCCTCCATCCATGTTGTCTGAACACCAGCTGAACTTGTGGAAGCACGGAGGCCGAAGGAAGGGACATGTGTGTATTATCTGACACTTCCTGTTAGGACGCAGGTTGGGCCACGCCGGGTCAAGGTCCGAGATGAGAGAAGCGCCTGAAATTAGTCCTCGTCGTTTCAGAAACTTCTCGTGGGCTCAAATTAAAAGTATATAAATATAAAATTAAAGAAGAACGCATTACCGTCTGGAGGCTTTTACATCAGTCGGTGATGTGGAAAATTGCAAATGATTAATCAACAGCTTTTAGAAGATTTAGCAGGTAATCAAACTGGAAGAATAAAAAAAAAAAACATTGTTAGAGAGCCTAAATGACTATCTCTGGTCTGAGCAGCCAAAAATCCATCATGGTTGTCCATTTGTTAGAGTCTCTGAGGCAGAAAATGAAACATGTACAGTCTCTTCTTGGCTCTTCATGCCGAGATGGATGTCATGTAAACATGCACTTAAGCCATGTCTTTATGAAGTCTTTATTAAGTCTTTATGACTTGACTCTTGACCAAAATGTCACACAAGAGTCATAATATCTGGTAAAAAGATTACCATAAAGCTGAAGATCACGAATGCTGCAAATGCAAAAAGGAGAATAATTAGGGATGCACGATAACTGTTTTTTTAAACCGATACTGATAACCGATAACACACACATATACCTAAGATCATTACATCAATACTATAAACAAAACCAAAAACAGTTTTGACTCTTTAAATGAACAGACATTTATTTTTCTGATGAAAAACTATTGGAAGCCTCTCAAACATTTTCATAAAGCTATCAAACAAACCTATTTGATATCTCACATTAACTTAAATAAGGTTCATTACTGACTGATATAAAAAATAAAAGCTCCTTGAACTGATGGATATACATGCATCAGAATTACTAAGTGAAAAAATGCATTCCTCAATGATAATAAAAAATAATGCACAGTGCATAATGTACAGACACAAGTTAGACTTGTCTGTGTAAATAAACTAAAAAAGTGCACTCCATAGTAACAAAGAAATTACATTTAAAGGATTTTGGCTTGTGGTTCCATTTAAATGAATGGCTTTAATTAAAGTAAATGAGGTTTAGTAGTTTTGAGTTTTTTTTTAATGTCATGGAAGCTTTAGATGAGAGAGATGATGGAGAGGAGAAGAGGGGTTGACTTGCTCATGTTAGCTCACGTTAGCGCGATTTCAAAACTCCATGGAAGCGATGGTTATGTTTCAGGTGGATGGTCGGGTTTGACGTATTAAAGCTTGTGCTATTTTTCCCTCCTTCGCTTGGAGCATTTGTCACAAATAACCAGCAAACTATCTTCTTCTGAATCGAAGTTCTACACCATCACCGCCATGTTTTTTTTTTTCAGCACACTGTTCCGCAATGCTGCATTCAAGGTGTAACGTAAATTCCTCAGTTTGCTCGTCGTTCTTTTGGCCTTTTCTATTTTTTCTATTTTGTAACGTGGGAAAATACTGCGAATATCAAGTAAGGTCAGCAACTACCAAAATTATGACCCAGTTAACAGGTTCTTTTCTGGCATGAGGGGGTATTCTTGATTTTCCTTACTGAGAAATCGTTTTTTTGATTATGCCGACGTTACTTGAACATAACATTCACTGCTGGTCATTTAAGACTCAGAGGGAGCGAGACACTGCTGTGTTGACAAAAATATATATGTTATCGGGGCTATTAGTCATGATATCGGAGTTATCGGGATGATAGTTATCGTGCACCCCTAAAAATAATGTCTGCCCGTCACTCGTCTCTCCACAGACCCTGGAAGTTGCTGAAGGAAAGCTTTACTCCACTAAAAAAGCAAAAACAGTGACTGACGTATTTTGATTCTTCATTTCAAAATCCTTTTTAGATGAGTAAACCTTTCATTAAAGCTGCATAGATGCTGCACAACCTCCGATGCTGCAAGCGTGCAGTTAATTGGGGTCCACTTCAATAACCCCCCCCCCCCCCCATCTCAGTATAATATGTCCTTCGTATCGATCTCTTTTCTCTCTGCATGCTCTGTTTGACTTTTTCATCAACCACACCCATCAAAGCTTAATTCATTCTCAGCCGTTGTTGCACATCGCATCGATCACTCAGAGTTTATTGTATTTACTCGATGGAGGACTCTAACTGAACTGATATTTTCCCCTTATGTTTTTGGTGCACGTGTGTGTGTGTTTTGTGGACGTGTGAAGTCTGTGAGAGAGCCGTCCAGGTGTAAGCGCAGGGAGGAGCAGGAGTGCTCCAGACTGGCCAGCTGCCGGAGCTGCTCCCTGAACATCAACTGCCACTGGGAGCTGCAGCAGCAGGAGTGCCAGGCGCTGCCCGGTGAGTGCCAGGCGCTGCCCGGTGAGCGCCCACATTCATGAAATCACAGTGGTTGCACCAAGCGCGGTGCGTGCAGAAGAAACAGCGTAACGCTTTGAGGAACGAGTGTAAAGGCTCCACACTGAGTTTCTGCTAACTTTTTTTTGTTTGTCTGCATGAATAAATGGGAGTGGATCACAAACATGCATGACTCAAATCTGCCACGGGAACAACTGGGCCAATTAGTTTCAGTTTATCGGATGTTTTGAGTCGGCGTCCTTGGCCGACTAACAGATATGAATCTACAAAATTCTGCTGTGATGCCTTTGGCTGAAATCCACCGTCGATGCAGCGTCACGCTGGGCTGCAGCGCTCTGGGAGGAGACTGAAAACACAGCGGCTTTGAGCAGAAGATGGTATTCTGTGTGTTCTGTGTTTTTGATCTACGTCAAGGCCCTGCAGACCCGTGCATGAACTGCTGAACTGCAGTAAGACAGTCTGGATAATCCTCATCCGGATTCTAAATCTGAGAAAAATGGGTTTTTGTTGATTAGTCCAAAATCAGTCATGCATGACTCATACTGGTCAAAGACGTCACAGACTTGTGATCTCACGGAGATATGTGAAATTAGTGGGACAGATTCCACATGCACGCATAAAATGATGAAATGAGCAGCTGTGGTTGACTCGGGCCTGAGCAGACCGTGGCGTCCTCGCCCAGTAGAGGTGGGCCGATCGATCCAAATATCGATAATATCGATACCAACTTTGGTATTGGTATCGAATGATACTCGTGTAATAAGATCGATCCTCAAGCTTTATTTTTCTCTCCCACCAGCACTGACTGATGAGAAGTGCGAATTCATTGAAGTTTGTCTCTGACACGCTGACACTGTGTCCTCCCCCCCGTCTCGTCTAGTCTCGTCTTTTGACGTTGCATCATCACTTGGCTCAGCTGTGGCAACCAAACAAGCATGCAGGTAGACTCAGCCTGGCCCCTTCCCCTAGCCACGCTGTATTTTAATCCCGAAAACGAAACAACGGCAAGTTGTGTAGTTTGCAAAAAGCCTGTAAAATACAGTGGAAACACAACAAATGTATTTAAGCACATGAAAAACCATGAACAAGAAAACGAAGAGCTGCAGAAACGGAGAGAGGAGTGGTCATCTTCGGCATCACTTCATATTTTCATACTTTCAAAGTACATGTTACTTAAGTCATATGTTACTGGAGCCAAGTCAAAAAATATAATTAAAACCTTGAAATAACCCAGTACATGTCATGTATCCCATTGAAAGGTGTTATCTAAGATAAAATAACATTAGATAATCCTTTATTTATCCCACAGTGGAGAAATTTATTGAGTTAAAGCAACAGGAAAGTGTGCATAGTGAAAGTGTTGAAAGATATAATATCATAAGAGGCAGACTAGAAAAAACATTATGAACAGAACAATTTAACTCCAAGGAATATTTACACAAAAATGTTAATTGTGATATTAAAGTATTTTGCAGTCACCTGTAAAGTTCGTTGAAATTCTACCCGAGGTTTTTACAAAATAATCCAAAAACAAAAATCACAAAAACACCAAAAGATCAGCAGTTTCTTCGTAGATTAAGCTTAATATGAAAAAGTATCAGTATTGCGATACTGGCCCTGTATTTGCTTGGTATTTGATTGATATCAAAATCCCCAGTAATGCTCACCTCTACCAGAAACTGAGAAGTTTCAGCCTTACTGGAGATAGTAAGGCGTTTCAAAGCAGTAGCGAGTGGGTGGTAATTTGATTGGCTGATTAGCCACTTTTATCCAGACACACCAGAGCAAACAGTGAATCTGTGGTCTAAATGTAGTCTGACTTTACCTTTACGCTTTCTAGAGGAAGCGCTTGACCGAACAGTTCACATCCTGCCGGCTCTTTAAATGAAAAATGTGTTAATTCTTAAGACGTCCGAGGCTGCGATTAGTTTCTTCTTTATTTTGCTGGAAGCTCCGGGTGAAAGGAAGCACAGAGTTGGCCTCTTGCTCCTGTTTTTGTCGGCACGCTGGCACGTCCTCTGCACCAGCTGTGACATGCTGTCGCTTCTCCTGCGTTCGTCTGCGCAAACAGGAGTTAGCGTGCCATTTTAGGACAAAGCCTTTCCGGCGGGTCGTCGGCAACAGAAATCATATTAATCCATTAGTGTGGCGGGGCAGGAAGCGAGGCTCGGGTGTCTTCTGTAATTTCATGTGGAAATAACATTTGTATTTCCTGTAACAGTGCTGTAATGAGCCGCTGGAGCTAAAGGCTGCTGTGGCCTTTTCATCAGACGCCCTGTTAGGAAGAATTATTCTAAACGGACCTTACATTTTCTTTTTTTTTAATAGCTATGACCAGATCTGTTTGATTTTATACATCTCCTTTTTTTTTTATAGTCACTCGTCTTTTCTCTTCTGTCGGTAATTACCCATTTCTGCTGGCTTGTGAAGGAAAAGCTAAAGAAGGCAGGTGTTTTCTTTTCTGCCGCGTGAACAGTTGGTGATGGGAGCCGTGATGGGCCCGTGATGGGCCCGTGAACGTCATCGTTCCTGGAGACCAGAATAAACGGCCGGGCCCAGTGAAGCCAGAATGACTTTTTCTTTCCTTTCATCTCCGTTAATTGAACGGCCACTCAGCTATTATAGCCTCCCTAGAGACACCGCGGCCCTTGCCACGACCACAGCGTGCACGTACGTGCATTTTACAACATCACATTTGATCTGTCTGCCTTTTCCTGCGCGCCACCAGTCATACATTCCTATTGCATGGCGTTGCCATATGGCCACAATTACTTTATCTCAATTTTACTAAAAGACAGTTATCTAAAATCCATTACTGTTCAGTTGTAAAAAGGGGGTCTTTTATCTTGATAAGACAAATAATGCATCACATTACATGACCAGGAAATCCTGTTTGCATCTCCTTATTGTATGGACACAGACGTTGGGGTGAGTCAGCATCTGAGGGCCCCCAAAGTTGTCTAATTGCTACGTATTTAAGCAAAAGTCCCTCAAGAAAAAAACTGAAATATATCTGGGGTAAGTTTACTTTTAATTTTCATCCTCAAAACCAGTTTAGATATTATTTGTTTTTTGTAAAATGCTAAAATGAATTTTTCGCCATGTGGCAGCTACATGCGAATATGGAAGTGATCTGTGTGTCTTCAACCTATTGGACTGTAGTTGACCTCCATAGCACTAGGCTACTCTGAGACTCTGTTTGCAGTTTTTTATTAGATTAAAAAGAGAAAAAAACATTATTTGTATTTATATTTTGTAATTTCAGACATTACAGTACACTACTTGGAATTATATGCAGCATTTTCTGCTTTTTTTGACTGCATAGCCAGTTTACATGTGTCGCTTTCATCCATAGAACATTTTATTGGAGAGGGAAAGAGATCAGGGCAGAGTTAGAAATGGGCCGTCAAGTGGTTTGACAACCGTCCTGTGACCCGTTCCACGTGACACGTTCCATGCCCCAACATTGTGTCAGTGTACAATAAGAGCATGCGAGGAGTGGATCTTCTAAATTCTTTGATTGCCCTCTACCCCACCAAGATCAGGTCCAAGAAATGTGACCATCGCATTGTCTTCCACATGCTGGACCTGACCCTAGTAGAGGCATGGCTCCTCTATTGAAGAGACAGCCAGTCTCAGGTCTCAGAAAATGCCCAACTAAATATTGGGTTATACGTTTCACTAAGTATAAGTACAATTTTTTTTTAGTCTTGTTTTCAATAAAATTAAGTTTTGAGAGAAAAATTTGATTTTATGGTACTTTCCATATTTGCACAGTGTTGTCATATGGCAACAATATACCAATTACCCCCTTTTAAAAAGATTTTTTAAAATATTTCCATTATTTAAGCAATTTTAAGTAGTAAAAACACATTAAAACATTTTTATCATGTTTAAATAATAATTAATGTAATAGAGGGTTAACTCCAGGGGCTCTCATTTGTCAGCGGTTGGGTGTTTGAGGCCAGAACCAGGGTGCAGCCCTGCCTCTGCCTGGATTGGGCTCCAGCAGAACGAGGACGGGTGACGGACGGGCGACGTGACAAACTGTATTCAGAAACTGGCCACAGGCGTCTGAAATTCTTCTCTCGATGCGACGTTCATGTTTTTCCGTGTTTTTCATGTTTTTCTGTAAGCCGATGAAGCCGGCGGCAGACTTCAGTGTTTGGGCGAGCAGCGATCATTTCTGCTGGTGCGGGTGTAACGGAGGTGGAAAGACGGGTCCTGTCTGTGCTATTGCCAGCGTTTAACCTGAACACGTTCAATAAACGAAAGTTCATGAACTAGTTAATATTTTGTGGGAACGTGAACTGAGCGCACGCTCTCTTTCTCCTTCACCAGCGGGGGGCGTGAACAAGTTCATTTGGGCAGTTGTGAATGACGCTATTTCAAAGTTCACGCGCGGTCAAAATTGTTCCAGGTTTCCAGCGAACCCCATTTAAAATCCACCACAAACGAGCCTGATATGTATCTGCTGAAAGCAATCAAACATGGCAACATGGCTGTCACTGCTGTCACGCTAACTATTACGTCATCAAACATTTAAACAATCATGAAGGAAGATGAGAGCTGCATTTGCCCAGAGCTGGAGGAGACCACGACTGCCGGGGGGATTAAAATATTGAAATCGGGGGAAAAAAAACATTTGCTACTTAAGTATCTGTTTTTGTCTTATAATAAAGACCATTTGGCAGCAAGTTTACTGTAGAGCAGGGGTGCAGATAGGATTTTTAAACTGGGGGGGACTGAGCTGTCATTAGAATTGTGAGTTTTCCTAACTGAATTAATATTTGTAGACAAAGGCCTATCTAGATAACACTTGTCTTACATCATCATTTTCTATACCCGTTTCATCCTTGAAGGGTCACGGGGATCTGCTGGAGTCTATCCCAGCCGTCTGCGGGCGAAAGGCAGGGGTCCACCCTGGACAGGTCGCCAGTCCATCGCAGGGCCACATACAGACAAACAACCACTCACACTCACAATCACTCCTATGGGAAATTTAGAATTACTTAATTAACCTAACATGCATGTCTTCGGACTGTGGGAGGAAGCCGGAGTACCCGGAGGAAACTCACGCAAGCACGGGGAAAACATGCAAACTCCACACAGAAAGGCCCCTGCTGAGGTTCAAACCAGGACCTATGTTTGGTGCCTTACATACGGACAGTGGTGGTGGTCGGGGGGGCAGATAGGGATCAATATAAATCTGGGGGGGACATGTCCCCCCTGTCCCCAGTGCCATCTGCGCCCTTGCTGTAGAGCAGTGATTCCCAAAGTGTGGGCTGCGGCCCCCTGGTGGGCCGTTGTGGTACTGCAGGTGGGCCGTGAGAGGTCATTAAAATTAAACAAATTTTAAGTTTTAAATCTTCGATCTTTTCTAAAGAAGTTTTTAATTACTGTAAAATATTCATGACATGATTAAAAAAACATTAAGAAGTAATAAAACAAACCAGTTAAGTGTTATTCTACTGTCATCTTAACTTAATATGACAAGTGTCACCTTATTTGTTGACCCCTTACATTAATATCAGATCATGGTTCCTGGTCCTGTATGTTGATCACAGTTGTGATTAAAGGTTTCGGTGGGCTGCGGAGATTTTTCACATTTTAAATTGGGCCTTGGTATTCTGAAGTTTGGGAATGGCTGCTGTAGAGAGAAGCTGAAACTGAAATAACAGTTTTACTGGGGTGTCCCTTCAATGCTAATGTGAACCCTGGTAGGTTAACGATTCAGAATTGGACACATAGTTTTCGACAGATGAAATGGATAAAATAATTGCCGTTTGTGGTGGTGTAGTATATGGGCAGTGGTAATCATTTTGACAAATAATTGCTTGCAGCAACATTAAAAAAGAATGAAAAAAATGAACTAAAAATGAACTATTTAGTTAATTTTTTGAAATGGTGAACTGAACTAATTCATTTTAATTTCTATTAACTATGAACTGAACTAGTTGGTGTAGAAAGTGAACTTGCCCAACACTGGCTCTTGCGTGCAGGGCAGCTGTGCAGCGATGGCTGGCAGCTGGTTGGCGAGGCCTGCCTGAGGATCAACGCCAGCAGGGAGAGCTACGACAACGCCCAGCACTACTGCAAAAACCTGGGGGGGAACATCGCCTCTCTGCTCACCGAAAGTCAAGTTGGTTTTGTGCTGGAGGAGCTGCAGAAACACGAGCTGCAGGACAAGGTGGGTGGTAGTACGTCTGCAGAGGTGCTCACGCTCGCTGATGATCAATTAAGAGTCTTTGATCAGCAGCACCTGGATGCCTCTTAATTACCGTGGAAGCTCTGAGGGTTTATGGAGGTTTTCTGCTCTTTACCTCCAAAAAAAAAAAAAAAAGGAAAGCTGACATGTAATATGTGTTGGTGTTGGCCTGAGGTTGTATTTACCCACCCAGACCTGGTAACAACCAGATTATTACCACTGCTCCTTTTTCCTTTTACATCTTGACACATAAAACCTTAGAAGGCTGATTTGATTTATTATGAACTGGCAGAAAAGTTGTCACCTGAACATAATAAACACATATTTGACGTTCTTAACAGATGGCAAGGAACATTTCCCCATGACAGAAAAAAAAAAAACTTATTTCATAGAAGAGTCTGTCTATCTTTTTAGACTTCATCAAAATACATTCACAGCTCCGAGAAAAGAGGAGTGAAATTCCTCACCGTGATTTTTCTTTCACTGCGTCTCCTTCAACTGACAACTGTGACTTTTCATCTGGGTAAATTCAGATTATTGGGGGGGAAAAAAGAAAAAAAAAAACATCTGCCGCCCCGGCGGTGAATAATGTAACGTGTTTTTGGGCAGTCGCGCTCCCGCTATGTTCATGCTGAAAGGTAATTTTAATTTGAAAACATCTTTATCACTTGCAGACAGTGTGATGAACCTGCATCATCTGGAGCAAATATTACAACGTTGTCAGACGTTGTGGTTAGTTTTTGTCATTTCTGCAACAGCTTGAAGCTTTAATATCACTGCATCATGTTGTGTTTTTTTTTTTTTAAACCTAAAAAGCCGAGTAGATGTAACAGGATGTTTTTATCCAGCTGAGATGTGTTAAAATATTCTTTCTATCATCGCTGCCGTTATCGAGGACATCACAGGGTCCAGTTTTATTTCAAGTAACTTTATCTGATAAGGAAGCAGCAGCTGATCTCTGTTTGAGCGCTGCGTGGCTGCAGCTCAGACATTCAGTGGTTTTGTTGGGAGATTCCCATCGTTGTGCATCTCACTTTCCTGCTTCTCAACCTTTCTAAGGCAGCCATTCCCAAACTTCAGAATACCATGGCCCAATTTAAAATGTAAAAAAATCTCCACGGCCCACCCAAACCTTTCATCACAACTTCCGTTACAACTGTGATCAACAGACAAGACTAGAAGCTACGTTCCGATATTAATGTAAGCGGTCAACAATTAAGGGGACAGTTGTCATGTTAAGTTAAGATGACAGTAGAAAAACACTCAGTTGGTTTGTTTTATTACTTCTAAATATTTATTCAAATCATGTCATAAATATTTAACGGTAATTAAAAACCTTTTTTTAAATTGAGGATTTAAAACATTTTTAATGACCTCTCACTGCCCACCTGCAGTACCACGACGGCCCACCAGGGGGCCGCAGCCCACAGTTTGGGAATCACTGTTCTAAGGTATTATCTGAGCGTAAATGTGAACTGTGCAGTTTTGTTTCTTAGGCCAAGTATTATTTCATCTTACTCAGATTTATTTTTGTGTTTCAACCGTTACGTGTCGGACCACGAGCGTGATTCTGTCTTTCTGCCCTGCAGGCCTTGTCTCCGTGGGTCGGCCTGAGGAAGATCAACGTGTCCTACTGGGGGTGGGAGGACGCGTCGCCCTTCGCCAACACCAGCCTGCGATGGCTACCCGGAGAGCCCAGCGATTCGGGCTTCTGCGCGTACCTGGAGAGGGCGGAGGCGGCCGGCCTGAAGGCCAACCCCTGCACCGCCATGACCGATGGTCTGATCTGTGAAAAGCCCGCCGGTGAGAGTCGACGAGGTTCTGACGCTTCGGTGGGGCTTTGCCCATGCTCCGGTCTGACCCCGTGTCCGCTTGTCCCTCAGGGCGTCCCCAGAGCCACGGCGCTCGCCCGTGCAAGACGCCCTGTGCCCTGCGCACCAGCTGCGCCAACTGCACCAGCCAGGCCATGGAGTGCATGTGGTGCGGAAGCGCTCAGCGCTGCGTTGACTCCTCGGCGTACGTCATCTCGTTTCCCTACGGTCAATGTTTGGAGTGGCAGACCCAGGACTGCACTGGTGAGGCCTTTTAACCCCCCCGTTACGTCCCACAGGAAAACGCTCAGTCCTGCTGAGTCCCAGCTTTAATTAGATGGGGCTCAGATCAGATTTACTGGAAATGTTTAGGATGTAAACTGTTAAATATGTATGTTTTTTTCCTGTTAGTGGCTCAAGTGTAAGTGGACCGATGGATGGATGTAAACACGCACAAAATGTATGACATGGTAGGGATGTAACGATATAGAAAATATGATATCTCGATTATAGTGACCAAATTATCACGGTTTACAATATTATCGCGGTATTCTTCATTGTTGTACAAATGTCCAAAATACACATATATTTAAATTATTTAAAAATCTTGTGATTTTCTTGTCATACTAAAACATCAGAAGCCAAAATTTTATTAAAATGAAACTTTCACATTAAAAGGGCAAACAACTGGCACAGGAAGAGGTTTTATTTTAAATGAACAAAATAAATAACAGGAACAAAGCTTATTTGTCTGGTGCAAATTTAAATAAACACTTTAACAACCATAGTAGGTCAAAATATGCAAACAATTATCACGAGCAAAAATTATAGTGCAAGTTTAAATGAGATAAACTTTGGACTTTAAGCTGAACCTTAAATAAGTATAAATGTGCAAATATAGAAACAGTTCTTTAGGAGCCAAATATGTTGTTCTGAATTGTAGTTCACTCTGTGTGTCTGTGGGTGTCGCTGTGTTGTTACCTGAGGGTCAGGTATAAAGGTAGCTGCCTGTTATTGGTTAGGTGTTGGACCTGGAAGGGTAAAAGGTTTTTGACCGCTGTGTCGCTAACTGCCGGCGTTATGGTTGTCGGATCAGTTAATGGAATAAATTAATATTTTAACTGCATCAGAAGAACATCGTTCCGGGCCTTTACGCAATGGTAACGTTTACGCAATGTGAGTTAGCGAAGTGCGTCAACCAGGTTACTCTTGGTCAAACATCTCAGTAGCTTGAAGCATTAGCCTTAGCTCCTTCAAGTTGCTTGTACAAATTACAATAAAATGTAAACAAGTGCTCTGCAGACAGGATAACTGTCCTCCACCAGTTGTCCCTCTGGATTCTTAAAAAAAAAAAAGTCCAGAGCCCAGACCTCGGATTTCATCCTTTTAGTGGGTTGGTAAATGTCCTGCATGCTATCACCACTTTCCACCATGCTAACGTTACGATGCCGATGTTACAAGCTACATATTCACGTGAGACACGGTCGTGAGTCGCTCACAGACTTGAAAGAGGCTGATATTACATATCCCGGTAATCGACCACGATAATGAGTTGAAGTCAAACATAAACGGTAATCTTTATCGCGTAAAATTTTTACAGTGCTTTACCGTAATACCGGTAACCGTTCCATCCCTAACACATGGACATGCGGCGTTTGTCCAGGCCTTGAAAAATCCCTGGTTGGCTGCTGCCGTGTGTTTCGGGTCATTATCCGTCGTTACTGTGAAACGCCATCCAATCAGCTGTGTTGCATGTGGCTAGATCCCAGCAGACCACGGATCACAGCAGGACTTCTCTTCTCAACCGGCTTTCGGCGAAGTCTTAGTTGGGCCGAGTGAATTAATGTAGTGAGCTCTACACCTACCGGAGTGTTGATGTCAGCAGAAGGAATCTGGTCGACCATCCTCGTCCCCTTTTGCTGACGTTCAGGCCTTGTGTTTCCAAACCTCGTCAGCTGTTGATTTGACCACCTATAATTACAGGTCAACTAATATGGGTTCTGGATGATCCCCCCCAACTCACTAATATTTAATGCATGCTCTTATCTCCTCTTTCTTAGTAAAAACTCGTTTCCATTAATATCTCAAAAGATGCATTTAGTTTTCTCGAGCAGCCACAGCGTGTTAATGGCATCGGGGTCACTAGATGAACCTGGTATTAAAAAAAAAAGAATAATCCTGATGAGAAATCAGTGAAGTTCAGAGACTGTAGTCACTTCCTCCCTCCCAGCAGGTAGAGGAGCTGCTGGTCGGACTGCAGCAAAGTTTGTCCAGATTTAGTGGGGTAGAGACAGTATGCCTAATCCACCGACGCTTTGCATCCATTCATTTAAAACCACACAAGCCGCATGGACCACATCTGCAGCTCATCTGGACACATTGGCAGACACCTAGTACATCCTCCTGGAAGCAGAAGGGTCAGCAGCAACAGCGACGGCCTGGTGGGAAGAAGGGTTAGGGTTCCCCCCGATCATCCAGACGTCAGCGAGGCCTGATGCAGTCACCTGGTCGGAGCCGGAGAAGAAGACCATCGTGGTGGAACTGGCTGACCCCCAGGAGGAAGGCTGTGATGAGGCCCGTGAGAGAACGGCCCTGAAATACCAAGACCTTGTCCAGGAGGGCCGAGGGATAGACGTGGCATTTTTCACTAGAAGAGGGCATCCGGGGGAGTCTCTCTGGATGGCGCTCACTGCGCTTGGAAGGCGGCGGTTAGGGGTTAGGGTTACTGGTTTAAGTCTTGCTGTCAGCAGATTCAGCAGCGTGAGACAGAACTGCTAATCAGTTACATGCTCTCAGACTTCGGCTGATGTGACTAAAAAAAAAAAAAAAAGTAAAAAAGTTCCAGTAATCCCCGTGAGTAACAGGCCAGCCGGTGAGTTGATTGACCTCCAGTTCTAATGTTCACGGCGTCTTTTCTGGTTCGGCCTGTTGCACTCGATGACTGATTTCATTGTGTGTTTCTGGATTCACTGCAACAAATGTCTCATTTGGAATCAACTCTGAAAACTGAATTTTTGCTCATAGTGGATATTCTTTTGTTCTGTTAACTGCAAGGGTGGGCTTCTGTGTCTGCTTTAAGTGGTATCTGCCATTGTCGATTCAGGTCCGTGACGATGCAGATGGAGTATCTGGGTGGAGTCGTTAGAGACTCTATCGATCTTTCTTATCAGCGGTCACGGCTTCAGTCTCTCACCGTCCGACACGAGCACGGCTCCAGCTCTGAGGCACGTCTCCTGTAGCTACAGGGCAGAAAATCAATGATGCACAAAGACGCGTCTGACTCGACATGAAGTCCCGTCTGCTCCTCTCCAGCTTTTCTCCCACATTAGCATCTCCCTGGAGACGGCGTGTTGTCGCTTCTCCATGTGTGCGTCACAGTTTGATGCCTGGACAAACGGACCACAGGTTGAACCTGAACCTGTGTCGAGCGGCAGCTGTCTTAAACGCTTGCGTATCGCTTCTCTCACTATAGAACTACCGTATTTTCTGGACTATAAGCCGCTACTTTTGTCCCACGCTTTAAACCATGAGGTTTATACAGAGATGTTGCTTTTTTATGAATAGTTCTTCAGCCCTCAGGGGGCGCTCTAGCAGGAAGTGCAAAAACCAAAAACAAACCAAGTACTTAAAAGCTATTCCGTTTTAGTTCAGTAGCCTATGTTGGCTATGCTACTCTACATTCATTTTGTGAGCATCAATACCTGTTATTATTGGACAAACTGATTAATCCAGGTGTGTCTGAACATTGTAGCTACTCAGACACACCTGGATTTATCAGTTTGTCCAGTCAGTTTGTTGGTTCTCCAGTGGATTTCAGGGTTCTGAGTGGACCTGCTACAGAGGTGAGGTTTTAATCGCAGATGCGGACCGGACGCAGCGTGGAGCCAGCAGGTCCGCAATCTGGCTCCAAAGCGGATCCAACACTGAGTGCAAGTGGACCCCGATACGGGTCCGTTTCACGGGTCCGTTCTGGATGTCTTTGCTGTGTGGGGGAGTTTCAGTACACAGGAGGAGGAAAAATAAAGCAACTTGGTTTTAGTGTACAGGAGGAAAATATGAATAAAACCATCAATGACTTTTCTGTTTTGTTTGATCAGCACTTTTACTGCCGTGTTACAGGTTCTGTTCAGAAACAATCAGTTCAGGTATGTGAATAAACTAGGGCTGTGCCGATACACTTTTGTGCCGATTCGATTCTCCTACGATTTTTGGGTCCCGATTCGATTTATATTGCGATTCTGATTAAACAAGTATTGCATTTCGATTTTACCAAGTATTGCGATTTTTTTATTTCAGTTATTGAAATATAAAAATCATATAATAATAAATAATAATAATATTAAATATTATATTTATTATATGTAATTATTGATTATTATATAATATTATAATATTAATATATTCTTCTTATTATATTATTATTTCAAGTATGAAATAATAATACAAATATAAAGATTAAATAAGTTTTAATATTTTAAAAAAATGTGCAATTTCTGTAGTTTAGAGCAGAGGTCTTCAACCCTGGTCCTCCAGGCACCCTATCCAGCAGGTTTTAGATGTTTCCCCTTCTTCTTCACACCGTGATACAAGTGGCTGTGTCATCAACAGACTTGTGCAGACTTTGAGGACAACCTGATAATGACCATTAATTAAAATCAGGTGTGTTGAAGCTGGGAAACCTCTAAAACCTGCTGGATAGGTGCCTCGAGGACCAGGGTTGAAGACCTCTGGTTTAGAGGTCATCACGGGTCCACTTTTATGGACCCGACCTCGAATGGAGGCGTGAAAATTCGACCCGAAACCGACCCGACCCGACCCGAGCTATTATCATAAGTTCGGGAGTCCAAACCTGAATGGACCCGCAATTTTTGGACCCGTAAACGACCCGACCCGAGTCTTTAGTTTCCGACCACGAACTGAACTGAGTTACCCGAATAGAACCGAGACAATACAGCCTATAGTTGCTAATTTTAAAAGTTGTCTAGCGTTGAATAAAACTTGATTTTCTTACTTAAAGTTGTCTTCTTCTACCCGGTTCAGTTGCTACATAGGCTACATGATGGAAACGACAATAAATCCACGTCGTTATTCTCTTTGCGGATACAGATGCTATTGGTAGCTACTGCTAACACTAATAGCCTACACCGGTCAGGACGCGCCATGAATATGTTCTCATGCAGTGTTGTCATGTTGGTGATCCGTTGTGCTTTACAGCTGCAGGTAAACAAACCGGTAATAACACGCTACAGCAACACGATTGTTTCATGACAAACACGCCACGTTAATGAATAATCATTTAACTGTCTGAGTCCTGACATTAGCTGCCACCGCCAGTATATTTAACTCTCGAGTAAACGCGGACCCAGCCTGTCAGAGAGCACAGTGGCGAAGGATGTGCGCCATCATGTTCGTGGTGTTACCACAGTAAGAGATTTGACTGCGACAACGCTTACATATGGCTTTCCTCATATCGAGCTCTCCTGCCTCGTGCTTTTTATAAAAACCAAATAAAGTCCATACGTTTGATTTAAAGAGGGGCGGTGTGGGAAAGAGTTCAGACTCTGTAAAAGTACTCCGCTCGCTGCACTCCGCCATTTTGTCACGTGAATTTGCCTGCATTCTGGTAACTATGGTGACACACGCGCTTCTATTTCCGGAAGTGCAGATGACAAAAGAGACAGCGAGCGGAGTATTTCCACGGAGCCACCCGAACTCTTTACCCCACCACTAAATAAATAAAAATCGATTCTTGTATGAGAATCGATTTTTTAAAATCCCCAGAAAAAAATTGCGATTAATATAAAAATCGATTTTTTTTGGCCCAGCCCTAGAATAAACACTTATGGTACAAAATCTTTCCATGTAAATATCTTATTTCTCAGCCTGGATATCGACGGCTTATAGTCGGTGCAGCTTATATGTGACAAAATATATATTTTGTTTATATTTTAATGGATACACCTTATATTCAGGTGCGCTTTATAGTCCAGAAAATACGGTAGCCTTTTTTTTAGCTGTTAACCTAAAATGCTCAAGAACATTTGATTTTCAGCGTCTGCTGTGGAAGCGGTGATGCTCCTCGTTTTTCTAGGCGCTACCTCTCGGTTTTGCCTGGGTTTGTGCTCCGTGGACGCACGACGGCAGGTTATCTTTTACAAGCTGAGGTCTGTCAGTGAAAATGTCTAATTCTGATTCTGCGACACCGAACAAACCGCTTTCAAGTGTGAATCTTAACCTCGTAGTTATTGTTTTTTTTTTTTAATTATTTTTTCCCCAGTGGTCCTGGTGGTATAATTTAAAAACCATCCAGTATCTTATCGCGCAGCAGTGCAGCTCAGAAGAGACAGTAAATGAATGCAGATGTTGTTGCTGTGCAGCGGTGCAGCAGGTATTAAACACAGGTGTACTGGGCTCTGATGTCGGGCCGGTCTCGGGCCAGATGATGGTTGTGTTGCTGCCGCCGATATTGATGTTGCTCCAGAGAGAAATGGCCTTATTTTCTCTGTGGCCATCTCCCCCAGCCATGCCGTGCGGACATGTGTGTTGTTTGTGCATGTGCTGCGTGGTTTCAGTGCGTGCCGCTTTTGCAGCATCGCTTGCCCGTAAACGAGCGAAGGCGGCTTCTGGCCCTGACCCTTGATGTATTATGTATGGAGGCTCCCAGATCTACGTGGAGCCGACTCCAGCGATGCTCACTGTCAAACGCTCTTGGAGAAAAGGGATTACGCAGAGATGAAGCCATACGATACGCGTTATCCAGCGATGCCGAATATCAGGCTCGCTGCCATCAGAAACAGAGCGCCACCGAGATGACTGTGTTGAAATTACGATGAGAAGAAAATAGGAAAATTTGCTCTGCAGGAATGAGCGACAACATGTGTAGCGTAACTCCCTCCTGACATCCGCTATCCGTTGTGCTTGATGACTACTCTGATATCCTGATTTCAGGAAGGGCTCCAGTATTTTTAGACTGGAATATCTTTTTTTTTTCCTCTCTTCCTTGTTCCTACTGAAGTCAGAGCTGCTGTGCTTGTTTGCAGCTGAAAGAACTTTGAGGGCTGCGAAGTTGTCGGCCTCCAACCGACTCCCGACGAATGTTTGTGGTAGCGGCTGAGATGCAAACTCAACCTGCGACCTAGTTACATTTCCGTCTTCTGTTCGCTCTGAAGCTCTGCTGCCTCGCGTCGGTCCACGGGAAAGACAACAAAAACTACTCTTGAGTTTGATTTACACGTGATTATGTTTTTGAAGAAGTGCAACGAAAGAAGGCGGCGCCTCTTTGCTCACCTCGTGTCAGTGGAGGAGAGTTTTTCAGTCAAAATGGCGAGAACAGAGCAGTCAACACTTTTATCAGAAATTAAAGGACCGTCAACAGTTTGCGTGCACGGTATTAATAAAGACAAAGAAAAGTCTGCTCAGCAGGATCATCATTTTTTTTTTTTTTCCAAATCGGAGTAATATTTTGACCTGTTGTCAAATTTAGAACATTTTCTCCTGAAACGGCTCCACGTAACATCACATAGTGGTACGAGGATGCGGTCGACTCAACCAGAAAGGGTTTTTTTTGTTGATTTTCTTTTACATTTTTTAAACTGTCTTATCATTGTATAAATAGTAGGGCTGGGCAAGTTAACGCGTTATCGCGTCAACTCATTCATTTATTAACGCCGACATTTATTTTATCGCGCGTTAACGCATGTTGCTCACATCCTTTTGTTTTAAAAAAGTCTGTTACTGGCTGCTGCAGAACCAGAAGAGAATTGGTGGAAAAACATACAGAAAAGCTAAAACAGACATGGAGAACAGTAAAAATCAGTGAACTTTACAGTTCAGGTAGCAACTCAGGTAGCAATATTAACAATTCTGTCTGAAAACAAAAATTCTGGACAACAACAAAACTTTGGCGTCATTCCTCCATGTTCCATCAGATCTGCTCCATGTGTTCACTGCTGTTCTCTAGCTGGTTACTGCAGTGCGGCTCCATCTAGTGGCACAGATGTGTAACGACAACAGAAAGTCCAGTCCTCGATCACAAAACAAATTCAGTTCTGTGGCCCATTTTTTCATGACAATCCAAGTCTAAAATTGAAATATTAAAAAACAGACTTTTTTTTTTCATTTTTTTGTGTTAGATTAAAAAACGAAAAACCTAATAAAATGTAACTTTTTATATTTTTATTTATTTTTTTTTTAAACACATTTCTTTATTGATTTGAACTTTTAAGACATTACATCTCTTTTACAGAATAAATTGGTAACATTGTGGGTCACCCTTGAACAACATAACCCTCCCTCCCTCCCTTGGACCACTTATGAATTCTGAGACATCAGTGATGATAAATAACAAAACAATAATGGTTAATAAATGATACTAAAAATAATGACAGTAAATTACTTCATATCTACATATCATTTAAAAAAACAAAAACAAACAACAACAACATAAAAATACTTTGAAAGGAAAAGAAGTAAAAAGAAGAAAAAAAAAAAGAAAAATGTGGGGTATGGTCTCACTTTGTAGATGCTACAGCTTAACTCATTGACTGCCAGACAGCTGCACGGCAGAGCGTTCCATACTGCCAGCGTTTTGGAGCATTTTCACTGATTTTCCAAGACCCATAGAATATTGTGTTCTATGACTCTTTGAACACTGAAACCACCAACATAAAGGGTAGACCCTCTTCTTTCATCAGGAAAAAAAAGTTTGTTCCTACCTTCTTCCAATCTTAAGTTATCAGCAGTAGAACAAGGGGAAGTTTCACCAAAATCACCCATTTCTGACCAAACAATTGAGAAAAAGGCCTTTTTGTGAAGAGAAGCAAAACAATGAGTTTAACACAAATATTTGTTGTTTTACTGACTTTTCAAACATCTGAACAGTAGTTTCCTTCTATAGAACCAAAGAAAAAAAAAAAAGAACGTTTTTGATGGCAAAAATAATGATTTATTTACACATATAGAACATTTTACAACACATTTTGACATATTCATGCCAGACAGAATCTTCCCCACGACACCTGGATGCACAACCTATAAATGACAGAAATATGTACAATCAGCACAAATATATTTTTGATATTGCCCCCCCCCCCCCCCCCCCCCCTTTTTTTTTTACACTCACCTTTCTTTGTTGCACTGCCAAACAGGTGTGGAACTGGGACCTCTGCTGGCTCCTCTGCTGGATGCAGGAGCTGAAAGTTTTTTCAAGAAAATAAACAATTTTGATATCAAGATTTCAAAAGGCTCTAACTTGAAAGCAGTTTGAGATAAAAGTATACTGTCAATGAGATAATATCTTCAGATCATCTTCACAATAACCAACAGGCTCATCAAAATGTATTCTCTACTTTTCATAATATTCCTCCTCTCTCCAGAACTCAGCCCCCGCCATCATCATCATCACTGTGATTTCCTGGTTCGTCATCAGCGGTGTTTTTTTCCTAGCTCCTCCCTCGTTTCCAGAACTGTTTCTGATTCATCCCCGCTACATTTTTCCATATTATGAGCCCCCTGATACCTCGACCTGCTTGGCGATCACACAATGCCTTTATCCTGGGTCGCTGAGCAGAACCAGCTCCGCATTTCTCCCTCTGATCCGCTGCGGCGGCGCGCGTCTGTGCCGGACGTTTTTTTTTTTTTTTTTCTTCAAACTAGTTTTATACAAGGAAATATAAATAACGCCAGCACCAAAATGTTCTCAGATGACAGACACACATGTCCAACATCTTCTGGTGTCGCGCTGGGTCGCGCTGTGCAGAAATACCCCTGCATTTCTCCCTCTGATCCGCTGCGGCGGCGCGCGTCTCCGCGCCGCCCGCGGCTGTGCCAGTCGGTTTGTTCAAACTTATTTTATACAAGAAAATTTGAAAATCGCCACCACCAACATGTTCTCAGATGACAGACACACATGTCCACCATCTTCTGGTGTCGTGCTGGGTCGCGCTGAGCAGAAATATTTCTGCATTTCTCCCTGATCCGCCGCGGTCTCTGCGCAGCGCGTCTGAGCTGCACGGTTTTTTCAAACTAATTTTATACAAGTAAATTTGAATAACGCCACCACCAAAACGGTTCTCACATTACAGACACACGTGTCCACCATCTCCTGGTGTAATACAGTAATAACTAGACGCTGGATAACGCTGGGAGAACGCTGGGAGAACATGGCGCTCACGTAACATGGACGGTTAGAAAAAGCTGGGGGGAGGGATGAACGCGGGAGCGAAGCAAAAAGAAAAATAGTTACTTCTTACCTCTCTCCGGTCTTTCTGGCGTCGAGTCTGTGCTGTAGTCTCTGCTGCTCTCAGCCGATCCAACCGGGAAGCCATTCCTCCGACGAATCTCCGTCGAAGCCGGAGCTTTCTCCGGAGCAGAGCTCCAGCAGCACGGGCGGAGCCTGCCGTGAGCGCGGCCGAGGTCCGCTTCGACCGGGTTGCTCCTCCACTGCTTCACCTCCTCTCCTCTCCGATCCTCCACCTCCTCCATCACCTCCATAATCCTTCCTCCCTTCACTCCTCGAGCCACCACCGCCGACACACTGATCGAGTGTGAGCTGCTTCAGCTGCTTCAGCTGCTTCTTGCACGTCTTCCTACCAGGCTGCGCCATCTTCTCCTCGAACAAATCTGACTCGGGGCAGACTTTTATAGGAAGTGTGGACGCTGCCCCCTGGAGGATCATAACACTAACTACGATGCTTAGAGCTCTGATATTCACAGAGGAGCTCCGCCAGAGTGTTTCCTAGCAACCCCCGTTGAAAAACATATTTTGCGCAATTGACGTCTATAGACGTCAATGGCAGTGAGCGTTTGGATTTGAATTGACGTCGATAGACGTCAATGGCAGTGAATGAGTTAATTTGATGGGATGTCAGGTCTTGATTCCAAAAATTTGAGGAATGAATCCCATATCTTATGGAAGATATGACTCTTTCCTTTGATTGTGTATGTAAGCCTTTCAACAGCTATGCAGGAGGAGAGTTCAGCAAACCATAGATTCAATGATGGACAATGAACACTTTTCCAGTGTCTAGCAATAAGACGCTTTGTATGTATGAGACAGAGGTTCAACAGCTTACTTTCATGAGTTCTCAGGGCCATTGTTTCTGGAATAAGTCCCAGAATACAGATCTCCGGGCGCATCGGGATTTCTTTGTCTATAATTATAGAGATTGTGTTAATTATCCTTTTCCAAAATTCTTGTATACAGTTACATTTCCAAATGCAATGGTACAAGGTACCTTTCTCTGTACCACATTTTATACAGGTGTCAGGGATGTTAGCATTAAATTTGTTAAGTTTTTCAGGGGTTATATAGGTTCTCATAAGCCAGTTATATTGAATCAGTTTGAATCTACTATTAATAGATATTGTTTGCGCTTGGTAACAAGCTGTCTCCCATTCCTGTTCTGTAATATCTGTTTGAAGATCCTCCATCCATGCTAATCTTTTATAATTTGAGGACTTTGTAGTTGCGTTTACCAATTTCTTATAAATTATTGAGATCTTTCCCTTACTGTAAGGGTCTGATGTTGCCATCTCTTCTAAGATACCCAAAGGAGGACATTGATATGACTGCATCCTGGAGTGAATAAAACTACAAATCTGAAAATATTTAAACAAATGAGTCTGTGGTATTCCAAATTTTGCTTTAAGAGACTCAAAGGACATAAGAGTATTATCTTTGTAAAGGTCTGAGATCCTCTGTAATCCCAACCGTGCCCAACACCTGAATCCAGGATCTGATTTACCAGGTGTAAATAATGCATTGCCCCAAATGGGAGTAAACTGTGATAGCCCTGGATGTTCACCAAACATGTCCTGTGATTCATACCAAGCTCTAATTGTGGTTATAATAAATTGATTAGTTGTGTTCTGCTTAAGTCTCTTAAAAGAATCTGAATAGAGATATCTGTCCAGAGTGAGTCCTCTGGGGTTTTGTCTCTCTATCTGAACCCAAGGTAGATTGGAAGGCTCAGCGAACCAGAAAAAGGCTGATCTAAGCTGGGCTGCCCTAAAATACCATAAAAGGTTAGGAAGCTGGAGTCCCCCCCTGTCATATGGCAGATATAGTAGTGTTAAGCGTAGTCTTGATTGTCTTTTGTTCCATATAAAGTTGGTGAAAGTTTTCCTCATACTCGAGAAAAAGCCTGGTGGGGGTGTAAGAGGAATTGATTGGAATAAATATAGGAATTTGGGGAGAATATTCATTTTAATAATGTTGATTCTACCAATTATTGTCAAAGGGAGGGACATCCACCTATCAAAGCTATCATTTACCTGAGCAATAATGGGATCATAGTTGCATGGGATTATATTTTTAATTTGAGGTGTAATAGTAATCCCTAAATATTTGAACCCACCCTTAGCTACTGAGAAAGGATGTTGGATTGTGGGATTATTTCTTTCTTGTTTATTGAGAAACAGTATCGATGATTTAGACTGATTGACCTTGTAACCTGAAAATGTTCCAAATTGATGGATAAGATCAACTAGGGCAGGTATTGAATTTCTCAAGTCTGAAAGATATAATAATATATCATCAGCAAATATTGAAATCCGATGTTCCTGGTCTGAGATTTGAATTCCCTTTATCTCTGGATGATTTCTAATTGATATTGCCAAGGGTTCAAGAATCATAACAAATAACAATGGGGACAGTGGACACCACTGACGTGTACCCCTCGACAAACCGAAAGATTCTGAGGTTACATAATTTGTACTAACTTCAGCTGATGGTGGATTAAATTACTTTATTGTGAACCGACAAAATTTAGGGCCACATCTATAACGACAGAGTACATCAAATAAATAAGGCCATTCGACTCTGTCGAATGCCTTTTCTGCATCCAGCGACAGAATGCAGGTATCCTCTTCATCTTTTTTTGCATGTATAATATTCAATAATCGCCGTATATTATGAAAGGCTTGTCTGTTTTTCACAAATCCATTTTGATCATTGTTAATGATCACCGGTAAGTGTTCATCTAATCTTAATGCTAAAACTTTTGCCAAAATCTTTGCATCAGTGTTAATTAAGGAAATTGGCCTATACGATTCACATTTAGTTTGTGGCTTATCTGGTTTAGGTATAAGTGTAATCAGCGCTTTTCTTAGTGAAAGGGGAAGGATGCCGTTTTCCAATGATTCTTCAAACATATCCATAAGGGGTTGTACTAATTTTTCTTTGAAGGCTTTAAATATATCAATAGGTAGACCGTCTGGTCCAGCAGTTTTCCCATTTTTCATAATTGATATAGCCTTCAACAATTCTTCTACAGACAATGAGGAATCTAGCTGCTTTCTGGCTTCATCAGAGAAACTAGGGATTTGCATATTATCTAAAAAGGTAGTTTGATGACTGGTATCTCCAGCGGCTTCTGAACTATATAATGTTTGAAAAAAAATTAGCAAAGGTTTCATTAATTTCCACCGGATCTGACGACAGAGTCCCTGAAATTGTTAAAATACTATTGATGGCCTTGCTCGATTGCAGTTTCTTAATTTGCCAAGCCAACAGTTTGCCAGATTTTTCCCCTTGTTCATAAAATGTTTGTCTTAAGCGGATTAAGCTACTTTCACCTTTTGAAAGTGATAGTTCATTGTATTGCGCTCGTAGGAGAAGTAGTTCCTGCTGGTGGGGTTCTGTGTTTGCCTTATCTTCATATGTTTCTTTCTCTAGTTTCCTGATTTTGTCTTCAAGTAATTGTAATTTTAAATTAACTTTGTTGGTGATAGAGCTCGTGTAGCTCATCATTTGTCCTCTTAGGTAGGCCTTAAAGGCTTCCCATCTTACAGAGGCAGTTGTTTCATTTGTATTTGTATTAAAAAATCCATCAATACTGGTCCCAACAAATTTCATGAATTTGTATCGTGTAACCATTTTGGATGCAGCTTCCATCTATAAGGACCTTTAATGAATTTGGGTATATTATATGTCAGCTTAACTGGTCCATGATCTGAAATCACAATGGATTCATACGTAACATCATATATCTGCGTAAATAAATTATTTGAAACCAAGAAGTAGTCTATTCGTGAGTACGATTTTGTTGAAGGTGAAAAGCAGGAGAATTCAGATTTATTTGGATATTTTCTCCTCCATGGGTCACATAAGTCTAAGTCTTGCATAAAATTATGCAAAGCCTTCCTACATTGTTTATGAGTGTTATCCATACCCTTAAGTCTATCAAGGTTTATCGACAGGGTTTTATTAAAGTCTCCTCCAATGAGAAAATATCCTGGCATTTGAGCTAAAAGTAGAAATAACCCTTCAAAAAATTTTGGGTTATCAGAATTTGGTCCATACAGATTTACAAGATTTATATTCACATCAGAAATCGAACCTTGAAGGATTAAATACCTGCCTGCCCCATCAGGTATAACCTTTGACACTTTAAATGGGATAGATTTGTGGATTAAGGTAATGACCCCCCTTGCATTAGATGCATATGATGCTGAATAGACCTGACCTGGCCATCTTCTTTGTATCTTCAGTAGGTCGCTACATAGCAGGTGGGTTTCTTGTAAAAAGGTGATAGATGCTTTTAATTGTTTAAGTCTATATATGACCTGTTTCAGTTTAGATATTTTACCTAACCCCCTTACATTCCAGGATATAAGTATTATCTGTGTTTCATTCATCATATGTAACAGCAGTCTGTACTCTAATGCTTAAGACCATACCCAAACCAAACTTAAACACAAACAAAAAGACAACAAGAAATGATAAAGTTATAAACTTTTTCCCATAGTGTGGTTCATGAGCGCCGTCAACTTGAACATTACGGCACTTCCACCCTAACGTAGAAGACACAACAGTGGACCAGACTGATCCTACTAAGAGGAGCAAGTCACACGCAAGCATACCAACTAACAACTAACGGTGCTTCCTTCACACAAACAGCTCTACAAAATAAATTTAGGAAATCAACTCAACTAGTGTCTTGTCTTAACGTACACTGGTGACATGTGTTTTAACTAAAATATAATATCTCTGCTCCGAATGGGTAAATTAGGCTTTAAATTAAAAAACTCTGTCAATGTTGAAATCAAACATTTCTAGGTGCATTACCCAACATATAACGTTATTACTTACAAATACGGGTACCATTGATGTTATCTAGCAGAGATTCATTCCAGTCACTCACTCAGTTTATCGTTTGTTAAATGGCTTCTTCTTATCTGCTTGTCTCGCGGGCTTCAATGAGTTTCTCCACTTCTTCTGAAGTGTTGCAGGTCATCATCTGTCCTCCGTGTCGGATGGTCAGTTCTGCCGGGTATCTGAACCTGTATTCAATGTTCAGCGCCTAAAGACGTTTTTTCATACCATCAAACTGCCTCCGTTGTCTGCGCACCTCCATGGAGAAATCCGGAAAAAACATCACTTTGTGTTGTTTGTACATGACTGTTTTCTTCTCTCTGGCGGCATCCACCACTCTTTGCCGGTCACGAAAGTTCAGGAACTTCATGATTAGCACGCGGGGGAATCGTTGTTCAGCAGCTGGCAGCCTGCCAATTCGGTGCGCTCGTTCAATAATCACCGGACCCGACAGCGAGTCTCCAAACACTTCAGGTAGCCACTCTTCCAAAAACTTCATGGCGTCTGTCCCCTCTGCCTTTTCTGGGAGGTTTACTAGGCGAAGGTTACTTCTCCTGTGTAGATTTTCCAAGTCGTCCAGCCTGGTGCTGAGCGTCTCCACCTGCGTCTCCAGGGTGTGCACAGAACCCCATCAAATTTCGATGAGAACACGCTTTTCATTTCCGAGATCGCCCTATCAACTCGCTTCCTTCGTCGTTAGCTTTAGCTTCTGCTGTTGCCTGTGTACATGGCTGCGGCATGCTAGCTTCTTCATGCTTTTCTCCCTGTCTGTCTGGAAGTTTTTTCGTTGTTCACTTTCGGTTGGCCATTTATGTTGTCCTCGTGTCGTCTCAGACTCTTTGTATTCTGGTTGACGTTATTTCTGAGTAGTGAGCAGCTAAATACAGGATTTCAGCCGTTTGTTGCACAAGCACCTACAGGCACATCCTACCTGCTTGCCGCCATGTTGCCTCCATCCATTTTTTATTTTTTGATAGTCAATTGAAAATGGAAAGAATGAATGACACACGGATTGATAAAGTTACAGAACTTTAACATGGACATTTTCATTTTAAAGTTCTCCCAGACGGAGGATTCAACAGAAACAAGGTTATTTGTAACAACTGACAAGTTGAACTCCCTGTTAAAAGTTTCTGTTGTTACCTCAGAAATTACCTGTTTTAATGTTCTGATTGTGCTGAGCCACAATCATTTTGTTAGATTTTGTTTGTAGACTTTTTTTTTTATTTTTTTTATAAAAACAGGATGACATTAATGCCCTGGCAGTGGCAATAAGCTTTTTTTTTTTTTTTTTTTACATTTTTTAAGATGAGACTTTCACTAAATATGTGTTACTGACAAGTGCTGATGTTAAAAGGGTTTGAACAACAAATGTTATGATACTTTAGTTCATGTGGCAGCAGAACATTTAAATAAAAATGCATTTTTCACTACTTTTGAATTCATTATTTGATTTTGCATATACAATGTGATTAATCGTGATTAATCAGGGAAATAATGTGATTAATCGCGATTAAAATTTTTAATCATTGCCCAGCCCTAATAAATAGTCCACAGGACTTATATAACGTCCCTCAACTCCCTGTATTTGGAACACAGACTAGTCCAGATTCTTGGAAATGCTACTGAAATTAGAAACACTTGAATATGAGGTGAACAAGGTTATCTATATGCAACAGCTGTGGAGCGAGTGAACGTTCACAGACTTGGCTTTTTCTGTCCGTGCTGGAATTTGGTTTCTTTGTGGCACATTTTGTCCTGTTTTGTGGCAGATGGCTGAGATATCTGATCGATTCACTCTCCTCTCCCCTTTTGACATGTTTCCTGAATAAACTGCTGTCAGGAGCTGTGAGTGCGTGTTCAAGGAGGGAGCGCATATGTGTGTGTGAGAGATTAGGTCTGCATCAGGGTATATTTTAAGGTGTGAAACTAATCGTCTGGGGCTCTCTGGTTAGAGTCATCATCTCTCCTGGGCTCATTCTTCCACCAGTCCTGTAATAGATGAACTTGAGTCTGAATGGAGCTCTGATTTGAAAGACTTGTGGCCTGCCTCGGATGTGATCGTTGCTGACTTGGACTCGCATCCGTGTATTAACAGCTCGGAGGTTTTGGAGGCCTTGGACACACAGCAGGTGGACCGCAGGAACGCTCCAGTTCTGAAGTGCAGTATGTCCTCTACGCGTCATGTGAAGCATTTCTAGACTTTTCAGGAACTTAATCCAGTCAAACCGGATGGCAGGTGATAATGACTGCAAAACTGCAACCTGGAACAATTATGGAACGAGCACTTTATTCTGGCACTGCAGGAACTTGTAACATCACACAGGTTGTATTGTTGGGCTCCTGTCGGTTAACAGAGAATGTAAATCTATACACGCTGGGCTGTTGTTGATGCTTACTACACTTTTAATCTAACCCCGTTTTCATTCTGCCGTCCCACGACACACACACACTACATTACCCATAAGGCCACATCATTACCCATAAGGCCACTCCATTACCCATAAGGCCACCTTCTTAAAGGGGCCAGGCTGGCTCACAGCATTTCTTTGCTGTGAGAGAACGCGCACAACATCCTCTTATGTTTTCATGATTTAAAAAAATGTTTTTTTCTTAAAGTTCAAATTGGCGAGGGATCAATGTAGTTCGTCAAATATATGAAGCATCTTATTGAAGAGACAAGTTCGGCGAAACCAGCTGTTGGCAGCTGGTTTCTGTTTTCTACATATTTAAAGTAAAAATGGATGTAAAAACATAAAAAAAATAAAATAAAAGGATGGAAAATGCAAACGGTCACCACTGACCTTTTGCAATGCGACTGTGTTTTGTATCTGCTGTCATCATGTAAAAGAAATAATGAGCATATCCTGTTGTGGTGAATGAAACCCTGGTGCATTGTGGGTTTGGGTCGTTCCGTTGAAATGTCCATCTCCTTTGACTCTGAAGAATACTTTTTAATGAAAGATCCAGTGAGCTGACAGAAAACAAAAAAAGGAGGGGTGGTGGAGTAAATAATAATATTGTTTTCTTGTTTGTTTTTTTTTTTTTTTAACTATGCAATTTATGCCAATAGTGTCACGATGACAGAAAATGGGTGAGAGACGGTCTGATGGAGGAAAAAAAAGCAGCACTGAAGGAGTGAAGGATGGGAGGAAGGTTTATGAGTGAATAGAAAGGGAGAAAACAGAAAGGTGGGAGAAAAAGAGGAGGATGAGTTGAGGGAGGGGTGATGCAGCTGGAGCAAACAGAAAACAGGATCCTGGGTGTATTTCAGGCAGAAACTAGTTCAGCCAGAACATCTGCAGCTTTATGGGGACGGTTTCTGTTCGAAAGAGCAACGACCTGTAAAAATCCAAGTTTCAATTTGTCCGCCTGATGAGAAACAGTCTCTAGTAACTTCTCTTGGCCCATGGCCTTTCTTTTTTCTCTGTTTTTTGTCCACAATGATTCAAACACGGAGAAAACTAACAAAGCTGTGAAGGTAACTTCGGAGGCCTGAACATAAACACTTTACATCCTTTACTTCTGCCTGTTTTCTTCCTCAGTTGGTGAATTTTAAGAAAAGGACTCTTACAGCACTCTGTAAAACAATGCTTCATCTTTAATTCCCACCAGCAAAGTGCTTTTGAATGTCACATCCACTTTATGAATATAAATGCTTTTCTCAACACGTGAGAAGGCGCGGGGATGAAAATTCAACGTTGAAAAGGTGAAACGCAAAAGAGTACATTTCGGGGCAGATTTCGTCACTGAAGGTTTTTCTGGTCTTTTGTGCCTCAAAGCTGTTTGATAAAACCCTGTGGAGTCGGTCGGTCGTCAGAACAGCCCTCAGATCAGTAGGATCACGAACAGTCAGAATTGCCTCCTATCGTCATTAGGGGTGTGAAAAAAAATTGATTTGGAAATATATCGCGATTTTCGGCTGCCCGATATAATATCGATTTTTCAGCTCCTATTATTGATTTTTTTACAATGCTGTCAGTATGTTGTCATGGTTACTTAAATGTGCAGAAACACTAATATTAAACAATAAATATGTTGTTTTGAAGCAAATAGTTTTGACTCAATTTGTCCTCTAAATGCTCAATATCAATATCATCTGATGAACATATACAGCAACTTGATTTTTTATCTCTACTTTTAATTTTGATATTAACTTGTAGAATATCGCAATATATCACAATATCGTGATAATATTGTATCGTGACCCAAGTATCATAATACATACCGTGTCCACCTGCAGCTGCTACCATCGTTTCCACACGTCTGACAGCTTCCTGTCCCTCCTGTTTTATATCAAATGTTCTTTAAACATAAAAACATATTCGTGGATTAACTCCTTGCATAAATTCAAAGTTTAGCAAACTGCCATTATATGAATGACCTGCTGCTGTTCAATTAGGATTCTGGATTTTTATTTCATCTTTGGACCATTTTATCTTCACCGACATTCCACTATTTTATACATATATTAGGGCTGGGCAATGATTAAAATTCTTAATTGCGATTAAGCACAGTATTTCCCTGATTAATCACGATTAATTGCAGTGTAAAAAATCAAATATTGAATTCAAAAGTAGTGTAAAGGTCACTTTTATTTAAATGTTCTGCTGCCATATGAACTAAAGCATCATAACATTTGTTGTTCAAACCCTTTTAACATCAGCACTTGTCAGTAACACATATTTAATGTAAATCTCATCTTAAAAAATGTAAAATAAAATAAAGCTTATTGCCACTGCCAGGGCATTAATGTCATCCTGTTTTTATGAAAAATAAAAAAAAAGTCCACCAACAAAATCCAACAAAATGATTGTGTCTCAGCACAATCAGAACATTAAAACAGGTAATTTCTGAGGTAACAGCAGAAACTTTTAACGGAGAGTTCAACTTTAAAATGAAAATGTCCATATTAAAGTTCAGTAACTTTATCAATCCGTGTATCATTCATTCTTTCCATTTTCAATTGTCAAACAAAAATTTAAAAAAATTAAAAAGTTACATTTTATTATTTTTTTTGTTTTTAAAGCTAAAAAAGAAAAAAAAAGCCAGTTTTTTTTTATATTTCAATTTTAGACTTGGATAAAAAAAAATACGAAATTAAAAAACATACCACAGAACTGAATTTGTTTTATAATGGAGGACTGGACATTCTGTTGTCATTACACATCTGTGCCACTAGATGGAGCCGCACTGCAGTAACCAGCTAGAGAACAGCAGGCCAGTGAACACATGGAGCAGATCTGATGGAACATGGAGGAATGACGACAAAGTTTTGTTGCAGTCCAGAATTTTTTTTTTTTCAGACAGAATTGTTAATATTGCTACCTGAACTGTTCACAGATTTTTACCGTTCTCCATGTCTGTATATAAGATGTATGAGAGTAAATTGGGTCTTCGTGCTCTGTGCATTCTCTGCTGAGCTCGTGTGCAAGTTTGCATTTGAATTCAGGTACAAAACCTTTGAATCCTTCACCCGCTTGCGTCTCTTTCCGCCCCGACCAGCCCAGAACTGCTCGGGTCTGAGGACGTGTGCCGAGTGCCTGCAGAGAGTGGAGTGCGGCTGGTGCGGCGATCCCAGTAACACGGGCCGGGGCGTCTGCATGGAAGGCTC